>OZ022506.1:9133840-10333840 GCA_963989385.1 Ctena decussata
GGCCAGAAAAAATGGTTATAGATCGCTTATCTTCATTCTGCTGTGTTTAATCAATTTATAAAATTTTATTTCATATATATATATTGCATGGCTTGATCATTTATCCCCCCTCTCCCTCTCTCTCTCTCTCTCTCTCTCTCTCTCTCTCTCTCTCTCCACTTTAGTGCAGAAGCTAGTCCTGGAATGTATAACTCTGTGCAGATAACACGTGTGACATCTGACATGGCGTGAGAATACGCGTCTTTGGCAACTTGAAATATACACAGTCTAGCTCAGACGAATAATCCAGATCAGAATGTTGCTGAAAAACCGGCCTGAATGAGAAATGAGAAGGCAAAGTATACTTTCCATGCGAATGAAAAAAGAGATGAGGTTGGTACTATCCTCTAATTTTTAGAGTGAATGGCCCAATATTAAGAGCAAATATTTGTCAACGGTAAAGCAGAGGCCCCAAATGGGGAAATTGCATTCCATATTGGTCGTTGTGTCACATTAACTTGATAAGGTGTACAAAAATATGTGTGTGTGTGTGTGTGTGTGTGTGTGTGTGTGTGTGTGTGTGTGTAGCATCGGCCAGTGAGGGGTGGGGGGGGGGGGCGGGGAGGGGCTGGCTAGCTTGAAAAGCATATCTGGAGACGGGAGCAGGAAGGGGCTGGGGTTTGAGGCGTTTATCCTACAATATACAAAACTATGCTCCGCATCCCGTCGCGTCTGTTCTTTACGATGGCCCAATTGGCTCACTTTTCATTTCCATACTATTTCAAAATTCCGAATTCCGAATTCCGAAATTCGCAGAACATACTAAACGCTTGATTGTAATGACTCTTTACATTTTGTAAAACTTCTGCATGATATGGATGATTACTTAAATATGAGCCGCGACACGAGGAAACAAACAAAGTGGTTGTGCGCCCAGCGCAGACTCAGATCAGCTAGGCTTGCGCCCATTCCGATCAGACTCTTTGCTAAACACTTAAAGGGTAGCTAAGGGTCTAAGCTACCTCCATGCAGATAGCGAAGACTCTGATCAGACTGGGTGAATGCCCAGGCTGATCTGAGTCTGCACTGGGCGCACATGCCACTTTGTTGGTTTTGTCATGTCGCGGCTCATATGTTAATCCTTAAATGTGACATAGACTAAATCAAGAAGATATATCAGATAAATGGCTACGTACTATAGAGAGAGAGACAGACAGACAGAGACAGAGAGACAGACAGACAGACAGAGACAGACTCTCTGTCCTGCACAATCCACAGTTTTGGAAGCGGTCCTTTCAGTATAAGTGACCTTGCTTGAGTACAGGGATTACTCAGATTAGCCTGCGCATCTTCACAATCAAAGTCTTCCCTTTTCGCATATACATATATATTTATATGATCGAAGATGCGCAGGCTGATCTGAGTAATCCCTGTACTCAAGCAAGGTCACTTATACTGAAAGGACCGCTTCCTAAACTGTGGATTGTGATAGGACAGAGAGTCTCTCTCTCTCTCTGTGTCTCTGTCTCTCTCTCTCTCTCTCTCTCTCTCTCTCTCTCTATAGTACGTAGCCTTTTAGCTGATATATCTTCTTCATTTAGTCAAAGTAACATTATATGAGCCGCGACACGAGAAAACCAACAAAGAGGCATGTGCGCCCAGTGCAGACTCATATCAGCCTGGGCATTCGCCAAATCTGATCAGAGCCTTCGCTATCCGCATGGAGGTAGCTTAGACCCTTAGCTATCCTTTAAATGCTTAGCAAAGAGTCTGATCAGAATGGGCGCATGCCCAGCTGATCTGAGTCTGCGCTGGGCGTACAACCACTTTGTTGGTTTTCTCGTGTCGCGGCTCATATTTAAGCAACCATCCATATCATGCAGAGGTTTGACAAAATGTAAAGAGTCAGTATAATCAGGCGTTTAATATATTCTACGAATTTCGGAATTCGGAATTCAGAATTCGGAATTCGGAATTGTGAAATAGTATGGAAATGAAAAGTGAGCCAATTGGGCCATCGTAGTTCTTGTTTTACATTACAGAATCTTTACTTTTCTATAATTTTTATAAAGATGTTCCTCAGAAGGCTCAATGTAACAAATCCGTAGCAAAAATGCCCTGGCACCCAGTCTGTCCGTGTCGTGGTTTTAGTTTGCTGGTGCTCACACATTTAGCAGTCTGAGCAGTGTCATTTATGTTCACTGTACATTTCTTATGACCCGATTGAATGATGTTTCGAACTTGTAAAACAGTATAGACGCGCGGACTGATTACGGTCTTTACTGTTGGCACATATGCAAGAAGACCCCTTAATTGAGCAGTCAGAGAACCATTGCTTCTCTTATTTTTTTTAAATAGCCATTTAGATTTAAACTAATCCCTTTAGAGCACTTACATTCTGCGTGTAATTTTGTTTGTTTGTTTAATGCAGCAAGGCTGGATTAAGGTAAATGGGTACATTTTCACGGGCAGATAACTCTACTATTTTAACTCTCAAAGAAAAGAATTTGCACCCATAGTAGCAAATTCTGTCCAGGAATAGACACCCTTTGGAAAGGAGTCCTCCTCCAGGAAAAAGGAAGGAAGACTGGATGTTGCTCCCTAGTATGAAAATGATGGAAAACATGAGGCTGTACCCATACACCTATTAATGTGTTTATACCTCACTTTAGTGTCACGTAAATGTCTACCTCAAGGCCTGACGCTGCATTTATCAAATTTCAAATCTCTGCATTCCCTGAGACAGTTTCCTTAGAAAATGCAAGGAAACTACCGTAGTAAACTGGCCAAAGCTAAGACTGCATCGCGCTATCGAACGGCCTACGCAGATTGCCTAGGTATTGAAAATTGCACATGACCTGATCAGACACTGCACACGACTGAGATGGGAATAAACAGTTAACCCTGATGGAAAGCAGACATTTTCTACAACCGATTTAAGTCATGGCCAGAATATATGCGCTGACCAGACTGCATGTGCGAGTCGATTTTTTCATATACTGAATGCGCATGCGCTGGCCATACAGTATGTTATTTGTCGACAACCAAAGACTGCGCATGCGTTGACCGTATAGCGCATGTGTGGGTGCATGCGCTTTTTAAGTCATGGCCTGAACAAACTATTATACGCTGGCCAGGATACGTGCAATGTCTAACAAAAAACATTTTCTACAGTCGATTTCAGTCATGGCCTAGACAGATTCCGCATGTGCTGACCAGACTGCATGTGCAGTCCGAACTGCGCATACGCTAAATAGACTGCGCATGCACTGGCTACATTCATGCCGCTTATCTACAGCTACAGACTGCGCATGCGTTGACCATCCTACGCCTGCGCGGCCTGCATGGTACATTTTCATTAGTATATTCATTCGCTCATGCAGACTTACTGACGCACACGCAGCGTTGAAGCGCTTTAACGTTGTATCTACGTTAGTTTAACCACATGAGGGCGAATCAAAATTGATTCAAAATTGATTCAAGAAAACCAACGATGGATTAAAGTTGTTTCAACATTGTTTCAAGACTGAATCTCCTACTACACATACCCACTCCCCCCCCCCCCACACGCACACACAAACGACTCCCCCAATCGACAAAGTGCATATTGAAGTGAACCGAGGCTCACGTATGTTTCGGAGACACCTTGACACAAAATGCTTAGGAAATCGTCAACCTATCCGCTTCCACATACGAGTTATCTGGCGATATTATCATTGCTGCGCACTTGCACGACTAATTTTCTATCGTGCAGATAATGCAGGGAACTCTAAAAAAACACTTATAATCTCCAACATCTTGTACTCAGACTTTACATGTGAGGTTTAGATTCTTCAAATTCTCAGATTATCTCTCTTTGAATTAAAAATATGGCGTTTTTAAGGCATTATTATACATGTAAGTCTTTTCCAAAGTTTTTTCAAAAACATTTTTGTTATGTCAGTTGTTTTCTTTGCATGGTAACAAAACTGGAAGATTTATTACGCACCCACTAACCGTTATGATTTCCAATTTCTACTGAAATCCCATTGATAGTGGCATTTAAAACAGTCTTTGAAAATAGGATGGATGACTTGTGATTTTACCTCCTTTTCAACAGTATTTCAGTTATACCAGGACAATGGGAGGATGATAATGAAAGGCTGTGTGCAATGGAACCCCGTTAACGGTAGGAAAGATCCTCGCCTCGAGCCGGGCTCGAACCCAGTCCGCTAGTTCAGTAGGCCAGCGCTTAACCCACTGAGCTACCGGGGCTCCTAACAGTCTTTGAAGGAATCACAGTTCCCTGAGTTGTGGTTCAAATTGTGTCAATTTTCGATTTCTTGGCAGCTCTAGTGAAAGTTCGTAACTCCGGCAGTTGTCACGGCAACAAATGGAATTTCATGTGTAGTACCTTTTTAACACACACAGTATATTAACACATACGGGTGTGTTTCAAGCAGTGACCTATATAGGTCACTGTTTCAAGTAGACAACAGTTGATAGGGTTGAGTTAAATGTTGGGACACCAAATATCGATTTTTACGTATTTATTTCAAAAGTTTACCATCCGCCGTTTATCACTACAGTGCAAACCCTGATAAGACTGCTTCTACAAACTGGGTACAAACTGATTTATTAGTTCTGTTCAGAATTTTAGGGTATTACGGCACACTACGATCATGCCGCAGTGTGTCCGTATTTTCTCGTAAACTTCCAATGCCGTTCTGGCCCATTTCTGGCCCGAATTAAACCAGTCGTTGTTGAAAAGGACCGTCAATGCCTTTTATAGTAAAACAAATTGGCCCCCACGCATCCCCGAAAAAACGAAAAAAAGTTAGCAAGACTATTATTGAAAATTCTATTGCAAAGCAGTCTCGTGTTGGCCGTGGGCCGAAAGGGAATAAAGCTCTCCGCATGATTCATAGGTCACGGGTTCGATTCACGAAGTTCAATTCCGGTCGAGTTCAGCACCTGGGTTTTTCTTAATTTATCACCATCTCACTCATTCCCTCATCGGCCCGAAGCGTGCGGGCGGAGCCTCGGTAGCTCAGTGGGATTGGCGCTGGCCTACTAATCTCGCGGACCGGGTTCGAGTCCCGCTTGAGGCGAAAATCTTTCCTACCGTAAACGGGGTTCCATTGCACACAGCCTTTCATTATCATCCTCACATCGTCCTGATATGACTGAAATACTGTTGAAAAGGACGTAAAATCGCAAGTCATCCATCCATCCGAAGCGTGCGCATGACCGAGTCATTCGTGCCTTCGAATTCGGATAACAGGGCCACACGTTCGAATCTAAATGTTGCTTCTTCATAGCACTCTGCCTTCGTCTTGAAATGACTGAAAACTGATAAAAAGGGTGTCAAACCCGCCTGCGCAGTACTGAAAAAAAAAACATTATGAAGTGCTGGAAAGATTCGAATTGTACAAACCCAGACCGACCTGTACATATGTGCAGTCTGGATCAGAGCTTTACAATATTTGCCAGTCACCAATCATATTTTTCTAGAAGCATCTTTAATTTGCTCGAATGTTAGGACCAGCCCGGTATCACACTCGACCTGGTCATCTAGCGGTCCCGGGTTCGAATCTGGCTGGAAGCGGAATTCTGTCCAACCGTAAACGGATTCCTTTGCAAACAGCTTTTCGTGGTCACCCTCTCATCGTTCTGATACGAGTCGAATAAGTTAAAAAAGTTAAATCATGTCATTCATCCAGCATTGGATTTCAGGGTAAATATGTCCTAGTAGTAGTATTTCAATTCTCATATCGACGTCCCCACCCCCTCCCCCCCCACGCTCCCTCGGCACCTCAGCGGAACGATTCCACAGCCGCAGTAACGGGGCGCCGATCTTCCATCCATAAAAATATGTCCCAATATTTAGAGTAAAGATTGATACTAGATAATCCCGTAAATTTGACAGAATTGAGCCGTGCCATCACACAAACTGAGTAGAAAATGCGCCAAGCGAAGATTCAGATCAGCCGCGGAATCCGTCCAGTCTGATCAGAGTCTTCACTGTCGGCATTGAGATAGCTTTGACCCTTAGCTACCGTTAAAGTTCACAGCGAAATCTCTGATCAGACTGGAATGATGCTTAGGCTGATCTGATTCTTCCCTTGGCGAACATGCCTTTTTCTCGTGTCGCGGCTGACTGACAATTATTGTCCGTTACACAATGGGGCTCCATTCGGGGAACTGTGTCCGTTATGAATTGGGGTTCTCTTCGGGGAACTGTGAATATGTCCTGGATAAACTTGGAGCCTTGGTTGGTTGGTTGGTTTGAGTTTAATTGCTCTTTGAGATATATTTCAGTCTATATCAAGCCGTCTCGATAAAGATGAAAGGAGGCAGGAGAAAAGACATGAAAAAGAGACGTGGGAGATGAGAGAAAAACTACCGACACAGCCAACACCCGCACCTACTGCAAGCACAGTAGGCCCTTGTCCTACTATTTATCCAAATCAGTAGGACGCTCCTGCAATGAGAGTTATCTAGCACCATCGCCCAACCACATCACCTCTCAGTGGCAGCAGGTTGATGGTAGGTTATTGCCACGGTGATTGCAGTTACCCAACGTCGTCGGCGGTGCCAGCTTCACCAAACCGGCAAAGCTGTACATTTTCAAGTTTTACACAACATACGTGAAGTAGTGTACCTGATATGCTTTCAGGGACTGTTGTCTCCTTAAACTTAACAAACAACGGTTTGATGTTACCTTTTATCTACATGTATTTATTTATGTGTTTATTTATTTGAGTTGTTGTTGTTGATGTTTTGTTGCTTTACGTCCACGGTAAACAAATATGTTCATATCGGGACGGTCAGTAACCTAACCACACTATTTCTGGGCAGGCTTAGACCTCCTCTAATTTAAGCGGTTAACCAGTACAAAGTGCACATACTTTCGCCAGTAACTGGCAATTGCCCTTTTTGAGTCAGCGGAAGAAGGAACGAAAGTATGTGGCAAGACCGGGTATCGAACCCGGGACCTCTGGCTCTTGAGTCAGACGCGCTACCGAATGCGCTACACGGCTTGCCCTTTGCACCATTGGCCAAATAAATATAAATGTAAGGACTGTGATCAGTCAGCGCCATCCAGCACGCACACCACATTGAATCAGGGTTGATTCAACGTTGTGACGTCGAAGTATGTGGCCCGACCGGGTATCGAACCCGGGACCTCTGGCCTTTGAGTCAGACGCGCTATCGACTGTGCTACGCGACCTGCCCCTTGCCCCCATTTGCCAGATAAATACAAATGAAAGGACTGTGATCAGTCAGCCATCCAGCATGCACACCACATTGAATCAACATTGAATCAACGTTGATTCAACAACTTCGTGACGTAGAATAAACGCCATGACGTTGAATCAATGTTGATTCAATGTTGTGTGCCTAGTTGAATGCATGATCTAATTTGTATTTATATTATGCGGATACTGAGTATGCAATGCCTGAAGGCAACTTTTTTTCGTGACTCGACAATAATGTAACACAGTTGAAACACGTTTGCACCTGCGCACTGGGAGTCATAAATTGATTGATTGATTGATTTGGATTCGAGACAGTATTTCAGTCTATATCGAGCCGACTCCGAGAGAGAGAGAGAGAGAGAGAGAGAGAAAGGGGAGAAATGATAGATGAGAGAAAAATTTCCAAACAACCCCCACCCGCACCTACTGCAAGCACAGTAGGTCCTTGCCCTACAATGTTCCAAACCAGCAGGACGCCCCGGCACTGGAAGTTACACGCAGCATCATCGCATCGAAGGGCTCTGTGCACTGAAACGCCTTGTAGGCTCGGACAAAATCTTGCCTCCGGCGAGACTCGAACACGCAACCCCGTGGTCTGGAGAGCTAACCACTCGGTCGCTGCATGACAAGTAGGAAATGTGTAAGAGAGATGAGAGATATGCAAACTACGCATTTCTAAGCCAGCATGTGGACAATACCATGTGTATTCAGGATCAGTTTAGGGGACTCAATGAAGACACCACACTTTAGCAGACTGATCTTGGTGTGCAAAGTTTACAATGAAGAACCTGGTCCTAACGGCATGGTCTGATCCAGGCCTGCAAAGTTTGTTATTTTCCTAACAAAGTTTCATACCCGTTTCTTTGCTCTAAGAGGTTATAGTGTGCCAATATTTAGAGTTGCTATTGATCACAGCACCCGTTATTATTGTTGAATGCTGTATGAAAAGAAACGAGGAAAAAATAAAAATAACAAAAATATATTTTATCGCAACTTCTGTAAATACCGCACCCAAGGTCCCAAAAGGAAATATCCTCACCCCAGCTTCCCCCATCCAAGAAAGACAAACAAAACCATATATTACATTCCATTGGCAAAACACTTTAAAACAACCCCATCTGTGTGCTCCATTTAAGGTCCCAATATTTAGAGTAAAATTGACCGGGTAACACAAGAGGCCAATAAACAATAATTAGTGCATTGCTTTCATAAGACTTCGACGGTATATGTGTACCAATATCGATAGTGTAAGATATTGGAACACCTTAACGACTTCACCCTAAAAATTAGAGCATATTGGGTGGGAGCGGGGGCAAAGACGCAGTTGTCAGTTTAGTGACATAAACGTACAGTTTTTTAAGTTTATCGATGGGCGGTTCGATTGTGAGACTCTTAATTTGGATAGTGATAGTGTTTTGGAAATTTGGATGTAAATACAATGACCCTTACTATTCCATATACATCTTCACTACCTTACCAACTTTCTGATTTAAAATTTAACTCGTTGATGCCTAGCGTCCCATAACAAAAAAAACAAAAAAAAGAAAAAAAAAAAGAGCGCAAGCAATGAAGACGCCTCACAGCAGATGTCTCTGATCTTAGCGTCTTATCAGGGCGCACACATTTTGCATTCAACATAGAAAATTCGAGAGAGTAAACGTCAAATTAAGCACTCCTGATGTTGGAAATGGTTGGTTGGTTGGTTGATTTGATGCTTAACGTCCACGGTAAACAACTAAAGTCATGTCGGAACGGTCAGTTAACCTAACCACACTATTCCTGGGCAGGCTTAGACCTCCTAAGCGGTTAACCAGTACTAAGTGCACATACTTTCGCCAGTAACTGACAACTGCCCTTCTTGAATCAGCGGAAGGAGAAACGAAAGTATGTGGCCAGACCGGGATTCGAACGCAGGAACTCTGACTTACGAGTCAGGTGCCCTACCGATTGCGCTACCCGGCCCGGCTATGTTGGAAATGGACCCGCCCGTCTGTGAGGTACAGGAGTACCCTAGGCACTAACGAATCCACTCCGTAGCCTCTCACCTTTCTGTAAAACAAAGCCATTTTATGTTTTTATTACCGTATTTTTTCTGCTATCATAAAGTCTCTGAACAGTCTGCGCATATGCAGAGCTAGACTTAACATGCCGTGTTCGTGTATACCGTTAGACCAGGGAATTGTTACAATTCCCTGGTTAGACCGACTTTCCTCGACACGGCGCAGATTTAAACTCTGATTGCGCGCTTCCGCACAGGGAACACTCGGCGCCAGGTGTGTGTAACTATGGTTACGTACCTCTGGGCCACTTGGGTAACGTCGTTACGAGAATTGAAACAGAACAGAAATGAAATTTTCCCCTGGGCGGATATGATGCTCTCGTGGCTGTTAGCCCTGATGGACTATCCGTGACGATAAATCGAAGAAACAACAACACAGGGCGGATATGATGCTCTCGTGGCTGTTAGTCCTGATGGACTATCCGTGACGATAAATCGAGGAAACAACAACACTGGGAAATTAATATGACATACATACTCACAGACCAGCCTGTGCCCCCACCCAATCCTCATTCCCCGCCCCACGCCCCTCCCTCCTCCAAAAGAAAAAAAAATGGGCATAGATGCAGTCTGCCAATCTAGCGTCAAATGAATGTTATAAACCAAATGCAGTATCTATTTTATTGTACCTTTGAAGCCTAGACAGCTCTTCATGGTTTATATTTCTTGATCAGATGTGTCCGTCCCAGGATTATGGTATATTTTTAACACCACGATCAGACAGCTCGGTCGAATCTCTTCTGTCTGTCGCAGTATGTAGAACTTTACGGTACAAAAAATGTCACCGTTTTGCCCGATGTCTGTCCTGTTGTCACAATACTTTTTACGGAGCTTTAGATCCATCAAATTAGACTGCTTCTTTTATTCTATACATTTAAAGTCTCCATAGTCCTACCAGTGGTAAAAATAGTCGAAATACAAATCATTATAAAAACCTGTACAGCCTTCAGAATTGATGATAATATGTCGGTTAATGTGCTTTTTTTATATCATATAACTCGCAAAAAAGAAGGAAAAGGGTATTTTGAACTAGAAAATGTGTTTATGAAACACTATGCCCCCAACCATATGCTTGTCTCTAGAGAAGGTTCATCCAATAATGCTTGTACCTTTGTACCATAGGCTTACAATGCACTAAGTCGAAAAAGGGGCTTAACTCAGTCAAAAATTTACGAATTGTTTTCGAAAGTTAATCAGGTCATCTACACCTGGGGATATATCAACCTGCAAAAATCATGATCCTAGCATCAGGGGTTCTCCAGATATTTTGTTCACAATCTTCCATAGGCAAATAATGCACTAAGTTGAAAAAGGGGCATAACTCTATCCAAAATTTACAAATTATTTTCAAAAGTTAATCAGGTCATCTACACCACAATCTTCCTGCATAAAATCATGCTCCTAGCATCAGGTGTTCTTGAGATATTTTGTTCACAAGGTTCCATAGGCTTACAATGCACTAAGTCGAAAAAGGGGCATAACTCAATCAAAAATTCATGATTTCTTTTCAAAAGTTAATCAGGTCATCTACACCACAGGCAGTATCTTCCTGCAAAAAATCATGCTCCTAGCTTCAGGGGTTCTTGAGATATTATGTTCACAAGGTTCCATAGGCTTACAATGCAGTAAGTCGAAAAAGGGGCATAACTCGGTCAAAAATTCACGAATTTCTTTCAAAAGTTAATCAGGTCATCTACACCTTGGGCATTCTCATCTTATAAAGCCTCATGATCCTAGCATCAGGGGCTCTTGAGATATTTTGTTCACAAGGTTCCACAGGCTTAGTCGAAAAAGGGGCATAACTCTGGAAATACATTTCCGGCGGAAAAATAAAAAAATACGGGTCTGCTTATTTTCCATACTGATCATGTGTATAAAGTTTCAAGTTCCTAGCTCTTATTGTTCTTGCCTATATGTAAGGGTACCTTTGTACCATAGGCCTCAATGCACTAAGTCGAAAAAGGGGAATAACTCGATCAAAAATTCACGAATTTTTTTCAAAAGTTAATCAGGTCATCTACACCACAGGCAGTATCTTCCTGCAAAAAATCATGCTTCTAGCTTCAGGGGTTCTTGAGATATTTTGTTCACAAGGTTCCATAGGCTTACAATGCACTAAGTCGAAAAAGGGGCATAACTCGGTCAAAAATTCACGAATTTGTTTCAAAAGTTAATCAGGTCATCTACACCTTGGGCATTCTCATCCTGCAAAACCTCATGATCCTAGCATCAGGGGTTCTTGAGATATTTTGTTCACAAGGTTCCACAGGCTAAGTCGAAAAAGGGGCATAACTCTTGAAATATGTGACCCGCGGAAAAAAGAAAAAAACACGTATTCGCTTATTTTTCATACTGATAATGTGTATAAAGTTTCAAGCTCCTAGCTCTTACGGTTCTTGAGATGACAGACGGACAGACGGACGGACGGACAGACGGACAGGCCCAAACCAATATGCCCCCACAATTTCTCCGAAATTGGGGGCATAAAAAAAGATATGTCTCTCCATAAAAATACTGTTTTCATCTCTGGTTCCCCATTAAGCAATGAAATAATGCAACAGCGGCACAATCAATGGGATCATTGCCTTACATTTTTGTACATTGTATTTTTATCACCTGCTAAACTCCTGTACCTTGTATTTTTATCTCTTGTACTTGTGTTTTTACCATGAAACAAAGCGTGTGAAATCGAAAGTAGGTCATTTAGTTGGCAACTAAAATGACCTAGTTATTTTTAAAAATCTTAATTATGAGAAACTCACAGACGTTTTGATTTTTCAAAGCCGGCCAATCACGATCATAATCATTGACGAAACTGTAGTGAGAAACTTGCAGCGATACCTCACGATAAAATATTTTATGCCGATAGAGCAATGGGGCCTTTAAGGTTAACGTTTCGGAAGCTTTATATCATTGTGGACCACCATAATCAAACTGTCCCTGTACGTCTGTTCTCTTCAAGGCATGCCAGTCCCAATGTTCGGGGTTTACCGGTCATATATACCGTCCATACAGCTCAGCTCTAAATAGTTTAATCTATATGGTTTGTTCCGATATATCTTAATCGTTTTAACTTATCGGTACTTTGGAAGCCATAATCAGACCGCTTCTTTAGGTCTATTATGTTACAGCAAGCATAATTTTACACTTGAAAAACACATAGTCTATGTCAATTACACATGCCCTTTCCCAAATCTTACACCTGATCACATGATTCTCTCATCGCAGTGATTATGATCGCGCTATGTCGAAAAATGTGTTCAGTGTCGCCTTTACCTGTATGAAAGATGTGAATTCTTATCTCAAATCTGAAAATTCCAATAATTGGTCTTTAGGGTGCTGTGTAATCAAAATTAAAAGATGTGTGGTAATATTGAAATACCTTGTCAGACTGTTCCTGAGTCTATACAGTTTATTCCTGCAT
This sequence comes from Ctena decussata, assembly GCA_963989385.1. Lineage (NCBI taxonomy): Eukaryota > Metazoa > Mollusca > Bivalvia > Lucinida > Lucinidae > Ctena > Ctena decussata. The sequence goes on from OZ022506.1 coordinate 9,146,544, forward strand.
GTCTTTCCCATTTTTTTGCATTTTACGGTAATTTGAAGACCCTGACGAGACTGCTAATAGGGCAAGGCTTTACTCCACAACCGGATTTTTATTTCGGACGAAACGAAAAATGGAATTAACCGGAATGGCGTTCCCAGAACAATATGGAATGATGGAATGGCGTGGAATGGAATGGTGTGGAATGGTGGAATGGCGTGGAATGGTAATGCCGCGGTAATGGCGTGGGAACGATGGCTGATCGGGACCGCCCCTACCGGTGAATGGCACTATGGGAAGCTTGAATGTTGTCTGTACTGTAATATATACTCCTTTAGTGTACCCCTAGGCCTTTGGAGAGGCTGGAAGCTAATTACAGAATCCACTCTGAATGCAGATATTTTGACATATGATTCTTAAGATATATTATGATGCATGAAATAAAGAAAATTTGCATTTCCCCAAAAAAATTAATTTCACGTTTTTATAAATGTATTGCGCGCCTACTCTGAGAACAGGTGAGTAGCATGTAGTTTTGGCTGAAGGATAGAACCCAAATGGACTTGTACACAGATCCGCATAAATCACTTCCCATGCACACAGCCCTCGCGACCCACTGTGGGTTGGCTTTAGCAATACAATTCAGGGCTTCTGGAAACGCATCACAAGAGAGGCACACTTCCGGCCATAATGCATCTTCCCCGAAATGCAGGCCTTCATCAGACTTCACTTTGCTAGTTCTGCCGGAACAAGCCCCCTGTCCTGGCTGGGCCCAGGGCAGGTCTAGGGGGGAAATGGGGAGCAAATTCTTAGGTGGGGAGCAAATTCCCTTATTAACTAATGCAATGGGCTGTGGGGGATAAGAGATTGAGGGTGATCTGGAATGCAGTTGTCTCATGTTTTTGTGGCTCTCATGAGTAATTGAGACTGCCTGGGTTACATCATGAATTGCGACTGTTGGTCTCAGAGAAGGCCGTAGCTTAAATCTGTTGGGAGGGAGGTAGGTGGGGTAAAAATTCCTTTTGGGACCTAGGGCTGTAGCATTTGTTCTAAACCTTATCTTGGTTTAGTTGGTTCCAAAATATATTGCATATTTAAAGTTTTAGGGTCCTGTATTTTCATGGGAGTTTTTTTAAGTGTTCTAATATTTTGGGAAATGGAGAATATTATTAGTCAATAACAGGACTGTAGCTAATTTCTTATTGTGGATTGTTGGGAGGAGAGAGCAGTTTCTTTTTGCTGTTTCTAGGGAGCAAATGTGATGAACCTTATAATGGTTCAGTTGGTTTCCAGGTAACTAAGCCTGGGTATGAGATTAAGGAGGTTGGATACACATTATTTTTTGGAGGGGAAATGGAGAATATTATTAATAGACACGGGGACAGTAGCTTATTTCTTATTGCGGGTTGTTCAAAAAGGACGGCGGTTTCTTTTGGCTGTTTCTAGGGAGCAAATGAGTTGAACCTTATAATGGTTTATTTAGTTTCCAGGTAACTAAGCCTGGGTATGAGATTAAGGAGGTTGGATACACATTATTTTTTGGAGGGGAAATGGAGAATATTATTAATAGACACGGGGACAGTAGCTTATTTCTTATTGCGGGTTGTTCAAAAAGGACGGCGGTTTCTTTTGGCTGTTTCTAGGGAGCAAATGAGTTGAACCTTATAATGGTTTATTTAGTTTCCAGGTAACTAAGCCTGGGTATGAGATTAAGGAGGTTGGATACACATTATTTTTTGGAGGGGAAATGGAGAATATTATTAATAGACACGGGGACAGTAGCTTATTTCTTATTGCGGGTTGTTCAAAAAGGACGGCGGTTTCTTTTGGCTGTTTCTAGGGAGCAAATGAGATGAACCTTATAATGGTTTATTTAGTTTCCAGGTAACTAAGCCTGGGTGTGAGATTAAGGAGGTTGGATACACATTAATTTGGGGGTGGGGAAGAAATGGAGAGTATTATTAATGGACCAGAGGACTATAGCTTATTTCTTATTGCGGATTGACGGGAAAAGAGGGCAGTTTCTTTTGGCTGTTTCTAGGGAGCAAATGTGCTGAACCTTATTATGGTTCATTTAGTTTCCAGGTAAGTTAGCCTGGGTGTGAGGTTAAGGAGGTTGGATACACATTAATTTTAGCCTTTATTGTCAATAGACAAAAGTTATTTATACGACCGTAGGGAAAGTCAGATTGTAGTCATACAGATGGGTTCTGGGGCTTTTACTGGGTAATGGGAGTTTTTGTCATGAGCATAACACTTAGTAGGGTATTAATGTGGATCCAGGGATTTTGGGAAATGGGTTTGGTAGGTGGTTAGCAACAGGGGCTCGAATTAGAGAAAATTAGGGGGATTTTTTTCCCTATTGTATTGGAATCTATCTATATCCTGGCAATGATATTGGTTTTGTCCAGGTATTCAAAGACTACCGTCTGTATTGTATTTGCATGTTTCTTTGGGGGAGACAGGAGCAGTCTCAGGTCTATTGTGTGATAGCCTAACTTGAATATGGTGGATTCTATGGTCTCGCCTTTGATTGTTATGGGGCCACACAGTCAAAGAAGATATGGTTGAGATCTTCTGCATCATTGCAGTGGGGGCATAGGGCGGACTGGTTACTGTAGTGAAGGCAGCCCTGCCCGCAGTGTCCTAGCCTTAGTCCGGAATAGGCTATGTCGAAACGTCTATTGAGACTATATACGTCACATTGAAGTTTAACCTTTGGTTTGACGAAATGGAAGGTGTGGCCCTTGTTGCTATTGGTCCATTGGGATTGCCATTTTTCGGTTACTGCTTCATTTATTAGGGGATAAACGTCCAGTTTTGAGGGTTTGGTATGGTTGTAAGTGCCGGTGGTCAATAATTGACAACTGCTTTTCTTGAATCAGCGGAAGGAGAAACAAAGTATGTGGCCCAACCGGGTTCTCGAACCCAAGACCTCTGGCATGAGTCAGGTACCCTATCGATTGCGCTACTCAGCCCGGCACCTTCAGCTGTAGGAGTTTAATTCCACATTCAACTTCTAAAGCATTAATAGGGGCGGAGTGGTATGCCCTCGTAGCAATACGGAGTGCTAAGTTGTTTTGGATGAGGTCTTGAGCTTTGAGAGTAGATGTTTGGGTGCCGAGTTATAAGCTTGGGCACCATAATCGACTTTTACTGAGGATTAGGGCCTTATATAATGTCAATAGGATTTTTTTATCTGCTTCATAGGAGGTGCCTGAAACCATCCTCATGAGGTTTAGGTCTTTATTACATTTTTCAATCAGATTTTTAATATGCTGACCCCATTTGTTAGTTTGCTATCTAGGATCATGCCCAGGAAGGTGATATGGTCACTAAATTCTATTTCTGTCCCAAAAAGGGAGAGTTTTTAAAGTGATTCAATATTGAGTCTTTTTTTAAGGGAAAATTATAGCCTTTGTCTTAATAGTGGGTATTTTGAAGCCCCAGAGCGTGGACCATATCTCGATTGTCTGGAGGGCTGACTGGAGTTTTACGAGAGCATATTTGGGAGAGGGCTGGTAGGTCCAGATAGCACTGTCATCTGCAAACTGAGAAAGAGAGAGGTTTGCCCCCCAGGGCATCATCAAGGATATTTATTATTACAATGAATAGGATAGGGCTGAGGACACTGCCCTTGAGACAGCCGTTTCCAAGTCATGTTGATCAGAGCAGTGACCTACCACTCCTCTCCCAAACATGCTCTCGTAAAACTCCAATCTGCCCTCCAGGTCACTGCTATTTATAGGTCACTGATCAGAGGTTTTTATCCCCCCCCCCCTGACTTGAATTCTTTAAGATTCAAAGTGACTGCCGCCTGGCACTTATTTTCCATAAAGGCCATATTAATTTCAGATTCCACGATTTTAATTTCTGATACGAAAGGAATTTATGGCTGAAGAGTGCGATTTATTTCCACTTCAACGGCGAAGTGTCATGGGACTGTCCCAGTCGCATTTAGTTTTGAGTTGCCGGTCGAGTTTCTAGGCTTCTTTTTTTTCTTTCTTTCCCGTTATGGTTCAAGTAAGACCAAATGAGCATTCGACATCAAGCTTGATGTAGACTAATGGCTCTTTCTTTCACATGATTTACTTAAAGTTGACCTCACTAAAATGCGCATTCAATACGCGATTTTGATTGGTTCCCGTACGCGCGCGTTGAGACGCAAAGGACTACGTCACTACCCGTATCATGTGCGCAATTTTGATTGGGTCCATGAAATTTGCATAAAATGCGCGTTGCACGCGTCGCTTCGCGGTATACGCAAAACTGAGAACGAATTTTCATTGGCTACTAAAATATTCGCGTCCATAATTACCGCGTATCCCGCGCGCATCAACTGCGTCTCGGACGCGTTTTGAATGTGTACAAATACGTGAGCGCCAGTGTATGCTTCTTTTCCGTTTTGTTTTGAGGGCGGGATATGGGATTTGGGTTCGAGGTTATAAAACTTGAGAATACTCTCAAACTCAAAAACTGTTTATTTTGAGTTTGAGAATGTACTCAAGTTTTATAACCTCTGGGGCCGTATTCATAAAACAACTTAAGTCGTTGCTATGCTGTTGCTAAGGCTAAATGTCTTTGAAGGAGATTCCCTACAACTACGAAATTTGCTCTGGAGGAACAGTCTTACAAAGGCTGTTCCTCCAGACCAAATTTCATAGTTATAGGGAATCTCCTTTATAGATATTTAGCCTTAGCAACAGCATAGCAACGACTTAAGTGGCTTCATGAATACGGCCCCAGGGCCTGATTGTAGTAGTTCCTGACTATTGCCTATATTTTTGCTTTTAATTTTCTTATTACTTCCTGTATGTGTGCTTTTCTTTGTCTTTACTTTGAATAAAAATAATCGTCAAAGCTATCATATTTGGTATATAAATTGATAACGTTTTGGTATATGAGTTGAAAATGACTTTTTGTATAGGGTTTTAAGCAACGAGCTTTCTTCTTATTCTCCCCAGTATTTGGTATCTTTTCTTTCTCATTCTGCATTTGATACTGGATCTTAAAATAGAATTCACATAAATTGTTCAAGGTAGAATAATCGTTTTTAATTCAACGACTTATTTATTTCGACATCAGTTGAGTACGTGTACAACTTTGAACAACCTCTTTGGTGTAATGTTATCTGAGTATATATTAATGCGTATATGTTTCCAGATGCTAATGTCTGTGAAATGTCTGTGAAATGATCATTTTTTTCTTATTTGCCTGTTTTTGTTTTGACATAACTCACGTATCATACTCATCAGCACGTGGCTTTTCTGGTACAAACCTAGACAAAAGCATTTGATTGTATTTATTAGTTTATATAGACTAAGCATGACACCAGCAAGTCAGACAAAAACTATCAAAAAAGGATTAAGCTTCTTCATTAATGAAGATTATGTATTTTTATGTGCACTTTACCCATAGTTGGCGAGCTGCATAAAGGACTTGATGACCTCCGGTTTTGCACTTTACACGTGCGTTACTATATCTGACATTTATTTCAGTATTTTCTCCATGCACTTCATACTGGTGGAAGCATGTAGGGCTTATTTCACTTAAACAGCAACAAAATATAAGTGTAGGATGAGGTTTGTTGAGACATTTCAACTCTCGATTATCTTATTTCAGTAGTTTTTATCACTCTGTCTTGGGGATGGTTGTAAAGACTGAAATTGTCTGAGACGGCCGTTCACACTCTCTATCAGCGTGGTTCCATCCTTTGGGAAGCGACACCGAGAGAGCTATATTTTGCGTTTGTGATTTACCTTTGAGCTGTGTGCTGGTTCTTTGTTGACTTTACCTCTTGGTGTATTTGGTAGGCCATGATTACAACCGTTCAAGGGCATCTTCAGTTTTATTTCTTATAATTGAGCTGCGACACGACAAAACAAACACAGTGGCACGTGTGTCCAGCGAAGACTTAGTTCAGCCTTGGCAGCCGCCCAGCTTGATCAGAGTCTTTTTCTGTATGCATGCAGCTAGCTTAGACACTTAGCTATTCTTTCAGCGAATAATGAAGAAGCTGATCGGACTGGGCGGGTGCCCAGACTTATCTGAGTCTTCGCTGGGCGCACGTGCTACTTTGTTGTTTTTTTCAATTATATAAAGGAATAGCAAATGCCATAGCGCTGTAGCAATCAGTTGAATGTCGAAAAATATCTTCAATGAATGACAAAACATGTTTTCTTTCTTTTTCGAGAGTGCAAATCGTGAATGATAAGAGATTTGTCTTCATCACAAGAAAGGACGAACATGTCTGCATTACTGCAAAACAAAGTAGTTATCGTTTTTTAATTTGACGCTTTCTTAAGCATATGAGCATATGCAAAGTGTTTTTTTAGTATTTAAGTGCAAAACGTTGCATCAAAACAAGAAAAACCAACATGGAGTGGCATTGTTGCTATAGAGACAGACGCAATAAGACTTAGAGTAACATTTTAGTTCTTGTTTGTGTTCGTTGTTTCTAAGTGCAATCTTTAATGATTCCATTTTACTTTACTACAGTTGGTGGTCATTCAGACTAAGAAGGCTATACTGAAACGGCAGCCTTTTTTCCATAGTATGGTAATGGTCCTTTTTACGTTTTGTCTTTTGATCTTTCGTTTCTCACACCGGGTAGGCGGCAATCGAAAAAGCTCTTAACAATCGATTCACGCGGATCAAAAACAGCGTTTTCGATAGGAAAACAGCATTTTCGATTGCAAATTGTCGCCAATTTGCAATCGAAAACGCTGTTTCTAACTGTTTTTGATCTGCGTTCGTCAATAGCACGAGCGCTTTCGATTTCCCCCTACCCGGTGTGTTTCTATTTCTTTCGAAGCAATGGGTGAGTTGTGCTTCGTGAGTGTGAACTCTCTGTTATATCTCCATTTACATCTATGATAAATATAGCACATTTGGTTGAAAGCACACACGTTAAATATAACTTTAGATTTACAAATATAGAAATAAATCTTTTGAGTGTGGCATTCTAACGCATCTCCTTAAATATACTCAGCAAAAATAGAAACTTGGCGGTTGAACGCTTGTCATTGTTTTTCGAAGTCAATGTTGTAGTTTTTTGGAAATCTCAAACACACACCAGCATTTCATGATTTGATTTATTTTCTTTCAATGCTGGTAATGAATTAGGGCTCTTGAATGATTGGAAATGCTGAAACGCGTGCTAGTAATAACAGGGGTCAATTTTCAGAAAAGCAAAACTGAAAATAGGAATATATTTTGACTTGACCGGGTATGTACAAATTTTATCTTCAAAGCAGTACAACTAATGAAAATGTTAACATAATATTTATTTCAACTGTAATGTTGACGTCTGATTCTGACGTAGCGTTTAATAAACGTACTGCAAGTTTAGGGTCTGTAAATTGTGTTTGGTTGTTTTCGGGCAAGATTCAATGTCTCTTGTGGTCAGAAAAAAGGTTTGGGAAGGTTGTCTAGAGAATGCAGTCGAAAGACCTATCTACTTGACAATGTTTATTTATTTATTTATTCACAATTTCATGGCAACATATATATAAAAGTACATACATGAGCCAATGGATTGGACGTAGGCACTGCCTATATTTGTCCTCTCCAGCTGGTGTAGCAATGCAGATACATATATTTGATGACATGAATATTAAAGTATTATACAAGAATTCTGTGGCTAAAGTGTACATACATATAAACTAGAAGTGACTGATATAAACATGAATATAACAACATTTTAACAAGAAGTAATACCAATATTTGTCCAGTAACTACCTACACATAGACCTATACGAATTTGCAAATCCAGCCCACTGGGCACATAACGCTGAATCAACACTAAATAAACGTTGATTCAACGTCGTGACGTTGAGTCACCGCTGATAGGATGTCGATTAAACGCCGCGTGCCCGCTAGGAAGGCTGACAACTTCAGTATATCATCTTTTATAAACATTAACGTCAGTGCACAGAATCGCAAACTCAGTATTCGTCTTATTTTCAGAGAAGTATAACAATAAGAAAGTAACGCAAAAATAAAAGTTTCTGCAGGAATTTACCTTTTCTGTCAGTATAGAGTGTCTACGTAGCAGTCTGCTAGGAAAGTCACTGATGCACAACTGCGCACGTGTAAGACATGCAAAAACATATTGTTGTTGCATACATTGGATTTTACAAGCTGCACATGGTGCACATACTCAACAGGAATATAGTGACATTTATCATATGTCTAATTTCTCCAAACCCAATAAATGACAGCTAGATAAAAACCGTTAAGTTTCTGTTTTTGTTAAGTATATATGAGGCTCGACACGACAAAACCAACAATGTGGTCGTCCGCCCAGCCAAGACTCAGATCAGTCTGGGCATCCACCCAAATTGATCAGAGTATTTGTTAAGTGCTCAAAAGGTAGCATATGGTCTAAGCTACCTTTATGCGGACAGCGAAGACTCTGATCAGCCCAGGCTGATCTGAGTCTGCGCTGGGCGCACAGCCACATTGTTGGTTTTGTCGTGTCGCGGCTCATATATATATGAGTGTTTCCATTGCCCCTAGGGGAAAAGCACAGATGAAGATACCTTAGAAAGGCCAACGTCACAAAATTACGCCCCGCCAAAGACACCGGATAATAGAAATATAAAGCATATCATTTCAACGTAAATGACAAGTTTTGGAAGCATATTGTCAGGTAGGATATATTTAGCTATATTTCACACTTAAAAGACTTCGAATTCCCATTTTCAATAGTTATTGAATATTTCGTTTTGGCCATAACATGATTTAACCCGAGTAGAAATAAAGTGAGCTTATCATTTATAGGTATGGTCGCATTAATGTGAATTCATAACAACCTTGAATCTATAAACAAACGTATGTTTTGCTAGCAGTTTATTTCATCTATGCATGGAAGTTCAACTTTATATTATAAATATACAATAAAATAATGGCAAATAGCATATGACCTGATAGCTTTCTTGTAGTTCGATAAACAAATACGCTTATACCATAATATTTCAAGTTCCATATGTTTACAGTGTTGCATCTGCAATTCTATTTAATACCGGCAAAGGTTTTCTTTCATGTTTTTAGGTAAGCATGCACATTTTATTTGCATTAAAAGTTTCAAAAGCATGAAGTTACAAAATATATGTAGCTTGTTTAGATACAAGTTCGCCAACATTTTATGCCACTCAAATAATCGGAACAAAACAAGAAACGTTACAGAAGCATTCAAATCATTTTCCCCAGAAACACTTCAATCAGTTTCATAACTCAACCTAGGCTAAACAATAGCACGGCCCATATATACTGAACGCCAAAAGAAACGCCCATAAAGTATACATATCAAATTTGCAAAGGTAGGCAATTGCTACTACTTGTTTGTCTTGTTAGCTGGACGTGTCTATGAGTTGTTGAAAAAAATAATATCTGAACCTTCAATATCTCTGACACTGTAGCTGTGAGAATCAACATTTTTAGTAAGAGGTACTGTCAGTCGGCACCAGAAAAAGAGAAGTACATACTCAGACATAAAGACCCAATCTCCAGTCTCCCACGGTGTGAATTTTGACGAGTAATAGGCGTTTTGAAATGCGATTTGCCGAAAAGAAAACGAATTGCAAACGGAGTAAAACTTTATTATTTAGGTCCTCGGGAACGAACTTGATCAGACTCCACATACCATTTATCCTTTAACAAAATACAGGTTAGCATGTAAAGTCATTAATTTCAGTCGGCACCTGCAAAAAGCAGTACTTAGTCGGTCTTAGGGACCCAGTCTCCAGTTCTTCTGTTTTAATAAAGGCATTCAATTATTTTATTGCATAATTATTTCAGTCTGGACGATACAAAGCCAAACATTGCGCCAAGACACGAAAAAACCATCAAAGTGGTTGTGCGCCCAGAGCAGACTAAGATCAGCCATTCTTTCCAGTGATATAGTTATCTTATGTTTTATTTTATGTCATTAAGCCCAGTTTTCACAGAGGCTGCCTCATATATAAGTGCATTATACAAATAGGAATCGGAAGAAAGTTCGAATACTTCTCATGTGCAGCAACACTCAAATATTGCAACACATTCAAGACACTAAACAGAATACTGCAAATATAATTGAGCCGTGACGAGGCAAAAACAACAAAGTTACATGTGCGCCCAGCGAACACTCAGATCAGCGTTGGCATCCGCCCAGTCTGATCAGAGTCTTCGCTGTCAGCATGGAGCTAACTTTGACCTTAAACTACCCTTTAAGCGCACAGTGAAGAGTCTGTTCAGACTAGGTGGATGCCCAGACTAATCAGACTCTTATTTTTTCAGTCCTCGAAAACTGATTATAAAAAAAAAAAACACCTGTGTCTGTGGGTTTGCCGGTGGAATTTGTATCAGTTCTTGTCCATTGTCATTTTACACTACTTTTCAAATCGGAATTGTTATGTTTGTGCCTTGTGGAATGTAATTGTAGCGGTTCCTGACCATCGCCAATTCACAGCAACTCGAACCTAGCTGCTCTGCTGAAAATGTTAAGGTCGGGTCTGCCAGTTCATTTCTGTCTGTGTGTCCATTGTGTCTCATGAGGAACCAATGAAAACTTAACACTTACTTATTAATGTGAAATGCATACGAATTTATCCTTTAATATCCACTGTACATTATAAAGGACATAGGCTAACAGTGAAGACCCTGATCAGACGCCACGTAATTATCTGATCGCATTACAGCTCACAATGATTTCTTTAGAAAATAAAAAAATGAATAAAATGACGAATGAATTATCCACACCATAATGATAGAACCATTGGTTTATAGTGAGATTGCATACGCATAACTAGGCTTCACATATTTGATATTCTAATGCACTTCCAAATATAACGCGACGTCTGATTGGATAACATCAAAAGTTTGCGACAGTATATTCTACGATATACTGTTACAAACCCAACGTCATTATAAAATATCGCTTCTCATTGACTAATGTTTGGTTTTACGGTGCTGAAAGCGCTTGCAATGGGTGCAAAGAAGTACACTTTGAAAGGTGAAAATGTGAAAAAATGCATTAGAATGGGAATAACTATATTGAAAATTGTCGCGTCGCCGTAAAACGAAATTTCCAACCATAAAACCGACGATTTACCTTCCCTAATGACAATATTGAATACAGTTATTCCCTTAGTCTTACACTTCCTAGCTTTTTTTATTTTCTTTCCTTTTTCATAAACTGGCTATCGGCAAAACTCGTACGACTCCGGTATCCTTCGATGAAGGACACCGGAATCAACCGAGATTTATCAATTGGTTAGACTTGGTGGGTCTGTTATCTCCAATTAGTTCTCCTGTTATGTAATAATTGCGGATTCAATTCTGTACATACACTTTTATCAGTAACATCAAACCACTCAGAAGAATTTCAACAGTTATTAAAATTGATGAATCGAAAGAGACAGTACACAATCGAACATCTTTGGTTACTTTAGAAACCGACAGATATTTTGTCTGTTAAACATCAAACAACATTTTCACAATTCAAATTATTCCCAATTGATTCTTATGTAATTCCAAACATGTCTGATGCATAGCTGATAATTGACGCATATGTTTGGATGCATGAACGTGCAACATTTCAGCAATATTTTGATTACTGGATGGATTTACAGATGCATATATGCTTAAATGACTGCATGGATTGATGGCTACCGGTTTTACAACCTTGTCAACAGCATTACAGGTATAACAAGACAATGGGAGATTTTTAATTAGAGGCTGTGGGAAATGGAATAAATTTCAAGAAGAAACATCCTCTGGAGGCAGGGAACACCTCATTATATTCTATGGATTTGTCAGCTTACACTTTTTTTTCTTCTTCGTTTTTTTTTATACCATTATTTGTCTAGCTTTATACCTTTTTTCTGGTGTTCTCATTTTAATATTTCCAACTAAGTTATTTTATATTTCTGATAAGCAAGGCTTCATTTGTTATTCGTTTTTGTTTTTGTTTTTTTTTGCCTGAATGAAGGGTACTCCTGTTGCGGTTCCTTGATGTTATATTGTGCTGTGTCCGCTTGTCTATAGTCTCTGGCGGTTTGGTCGCCTGTATTGCTGCCCAGTCTGCCTTCTGTTTTGTTTTGTTTGTAATTAATAAAAAATAAGTAAGATAAAAACAAAATAAGTAAACATAGATATTGATGCTGTTATTGGGATAGCTGAATGACCATCTGTTTGGGAAAGAGCTACTCGTTCGGTTTACTGTGCGTGTCTTTCGTAAACTTGTCAATTAATGTGTGTATGTGCTTCTTTCCCTATTGGATTTAAGAGCGGAATGAGGGATTTGATTGTATTAAACCCTGATCATTGCCTTCCTTTTTACTTAACTTTGGTTTGAAATTTTTCTTGCAAACAAATGCCCGCCATACTGTATACAGTTTCATTATACTAGGGAGAAGACCTCTATTAGCACTGCTCTTTCGTCATTATCCCAAGATTGTATTTATAAACTAATAAATTGTTATACAAAGAAATAAATACAGCAGACTCGGTTTAATCGAGTCCATTTTTTGTGCAGCAACGTGATATTGCAATATTGCCCACGCTCCCTAGAACCGATAAAATGAGAACCTAAAATGGGGAGGACCGTAACATGGGGAGGACCGTAACTAATGTTGAAAGAACTTGTGGTCCGACCCAATTGTTTGACATATTAAGAGGCAATAAAATATGTTTAAACTAAAATTTCTACCATCAGCAGAAATGGAAACCGGACCGTTAGCCTACCAAGCCAATACTAAATTCACGGAGCCTTCGAGGCTTCTCGCTAATTCTACTGTCATTATAATTATGGGATTCGAAACAACAGTTGAAAACGGTAATATTTATGTTTGCAAGTCAAGAAAGCAATGTTAACGACGTTGCAAAAATTAAATGCATCGAAAACACCATCAAGTGCTTCTCTTTGTCAGTGATTTCCAAATATAATTGGAATATTTAATTAGCGGTTTCATAGATTTGATATAGTTAATCTAGTTACTGATACAATGTAGCAGCATCATAATTTCAGATACCTGTTGTTTAGTTTGATTATAATTCCTGTGATGACTAGTTATTACAAGTCATTCATTATAATTATATTCAGACGGCCAATATAAATAAATGTAAAAGCTTCCTTACTTTTGCGAAGGTTGGAATTTTCTTTCGCAATAATATAACGCACAGCAGTAGAAATTCATTTAAGACTGCTATTGTTTTCAATTTCCTGGACATGTTGCAAAACTTTATTACTTGCGCAGTGGAACGAGCATATTATTGGTTTTATAGTTTATATTCTATTTTGTTTTACATATCAAGTCTTCTGAGACAGACGTTATTGTGAATTGTGACTCTAACTGGCATGAGAGAATACAATTTAGAATATAATAATGATTTTGAGCCGTGACACGACGAAAACAACAAAGTAGCATGTGCGCAAAACGAAGCTCAGATCAGCCTGTGCATCTGCCCAGCCAAAAGCAACAAATCCCATCATTTGAAGAATCGATATTTTGAAAGGAAGCAGATATAGAGGCAAACTGCAGGTTTGACTCACAGAAAACATTAAATAATTCATAAATATAGTTAAATTCTTCCAATTTATTCAACATCCCCATTAACATTATTGCAGATTTCGAATTCGTTTGAATAAAAATTGGTAACTTTGTATTTAAAATTGATCTCGCGAAACAAAGGGGGTTGTCCTTTGAAATTTCAATGCAATTTACTATATAAGTATGCCATTTGAGGGTTCATATTTACTTTTTAAAAATCCCCCAATGTAATAGTACATGTAACATAAAAATATGAAAAAATACTCACAACTAATGTACTAATGAAGAATTGAATTTACAGTTAACTCTCGATCTCAAAGTTGAAGGTCATTCCAAACTACTGATATTTCAAAGTAAATTTTCATCCACACGACAATTTACTTTAAAATTCCATCTGTTTGAGATTAAAGGAGTTGAAGTATAAATAAAAATAGGAATTGTGTCCAACCCATATTCTTTAATATTAGAGAGTAATTTGAGATAACAGTGTTCGAGATATCGAGAGTTGACTGTAGTTTTATGAGCACAACCGAACACTGCCTTTGAATGCAAAACAAACCTAAACAAATACTAGCTCTTTGGAGTGCATAGAAGTCTCCAAATTCATCAGTGAGAAATTACAGTAAAGCACACACATCATCAGAAAACTATGATAAAACAACGTTGAGTACTCTAAGCAATCCATGGGCCGTATCCATAAAAAGACTTAAGTCGTTGCTAAGCTGTTGCTAAGGCTGAATTTCTATGAAAGAGATAACCTTCAACTATGAAATTTGCTCTGGAGAAATAGTCTGAAAATGACTGTTCCTCCAGTGCAAATTTCATAGTTATAGGGAATCTCCAACATAGAAATTTAGCCGTTAGCAACAGCATAGCAACGACTTAAGTGGTTTTATAAATACGACCCCAGAACCAGAGGAAAAGAAAACCAATAGTTAGACAATGATGGTCCAGACTGAAAATGTTGGTAGTCGGGTGCCAACCTTCCGTAAAAGATTCCATCTGCAATAGAATAAGGAGTGTGTCGTTATTTAAGGAATGAATTTCATTTTTCTGAGGTTTATCGAAGTGTAAACTACATTGGGTCACGTGCAAAGTAAATGAACCCCGAAGGGGTTCATGTAAACTTTGCTAGTGACCCAATGTAGTTTACACTTCGATAAACATCAGAAAAATTAAGTTCATTGCTTATATTTACATTCGTTTCAATCAAGTCTTTCTTAAAAAATCTTGTAGAAGCGCTAAAATTGAAGCAGTAAAACATGTACACGCAGTTTCTTCTGCTAACAGCAGAACGGCATGCATGACGTCATGACGTTGCTGACGTCCAATCAGGTTGTAGAGAGCCATTGTTTATTTTTACGTCATTGACGTCGCGTGTCTCAATGTAATTATTGGAATGTAAACTACATTACGTTCCAATGGTTTACTATAGGGCTTTTCAGTAAATACACCAAGAATGTAAATATTTAGTCTTAGACCCAAGTCATTGGCGTGCTGCTGAAGCGGGGAACAAATCTATTGACTGTGATATGGTTTACTACCATGCATGCAGTTTGTGGCATAACATCTATATTGTAAGTTTTATTTTTATCTTGAGTTATAATCTGTTTGAATATATCCGAAGTAAGAAATTAGAAGATTATTTTCGATTACAAAAGTCATCGCTGAGACTCTATGCTTTTTTCAGAACTCATAACTGAAAGTTTGCTACATGTATACACAGAGTTATTTCAGTCGCGACACGACGAAAGTAACAAAGTGGAATGTGCGCCCGGTGAAGAATCAGATCAGCCTGGGCATCCGACCAGTCTGATCAGAATCTTTGCTGTGCGCTTAAAGGGTAGCTAAGAATCAAAGCTAAATCTACGCGGACACGACGACTCTCATTAGACTGGAAAGTCGCCCAGGCTGATCTTAGTCTTTGCTGGGCGCCGTTCCACTTTGTTGATTATGTCGTGTCGCAGCTCGCTTTTGTTTTGCCCTTCATGGTGCAATTAGTGGTGGTTTTCTATTACTCTGTCTTCTGGTTACACGGAGTCCTCAACTTAACTTCATGATATTTTTTCTGATGCATTTATATGTTATTTCAAGATATCTCACGAATGAGTTAAGAGTACATATTGTTTGGAGATGCATCAGAATGAGTGAGTGAGTGAACTCGGATTTAACGTCCCACCAACAACGAGGTCATATGGAGACGGGACCTCGGTTTAAAGTCTCATCCGAAAGACCGGAGAAGCGGGGGATCGAACCTGCGACCCCTGGATTGGTAGTCTGGAGTGTTATCCACTACGCCTACAGCCGCTCCTGATGCATCAGAAAGAAGTATGAGATGGCGCGCATAAAAATAACTTTAACCCACTAGCTTCTCTCCGTTCTAAGGATAAACTTCCAATACGGATGCCGGATGAATTGCATTAATTAGTATTTAAATTAACTCCTTGACTTGCAATCGGGCTGTTATCTTCAAAAAATGCAATTTTAACCGCATTTATTGTATTTTGTTTTGTTCTTCTACTAGTTGAAATTCAATCATATTGTTAGAAAACTGAGATTAAGAATCGATAGTAATCGTGGTGGTTTTAATTTCCTGGCTGACATTGCACAGCTTCAAGCACTGCAATATTAATCAGTTAATATGGATGATTGCTTTGTTATTCGTATTATTTAAACTGATCTGAAGATATAAAGCTTCACATAATATTGTATGATTGTTTTCAAGATATGTACTGTTGAAAATAATATATTGCAAGATTGACATTATTTATTCTTTCACACCGAATTTAACAATTAAATTACTTGAGAAATATCATTTGTTTGAAAATAAAATCTTTAGTTTCTGTAAAAAGAATTTCAGTTTGCAGTGTCATCAAAAATTTGGCGGAGCATAACATACATTTTGTCATGCTTCTATACCAATGACGTCATATATATGTTACAATAGCAACTTAGAGTTCATATTGAAGTAAGATTGACGTCATCGAGACGTGTTTGTGCCAAGGTACTAAGCACATCTGTTGTAAATTCCACAGTTGCTTTGGTAACAAATATATGACGTCATTGGTATCGAAGCATGGTATACAGTGTATACCGTGATAGATTCGAATAATAAGTGAAATGCTACCTGAAATTCTTTATTGGAACAGTTTAATTTCTCACTTTTAAATGATTTAATTCTCTGTTACAGATATCCCGGAGTTTCACCATGTCTACATTTTTAAATCTTCCATAGTATCACGCCCAGGACCTGCATGAAATCACGTGAATGCAATGCAATGACTGTCAGGATGTCATAAATCTAAATAGGCAAGTGACAGTGGATTTTCAGACGATGACATCAAGAGGACGGCGAAATGGCGTCAATTAATGCAATGTCAGAGTTTTACATAAAGGATCTAATGTCGGTCGTTGATAACGTCGGCTTCTTTAGAATTATTCGAAACCGCTCAAACGGAAAAAATATGAATGTAATCAGTTCTGCTATGTGAATCAAATCCGTAAATCAAAATGTATGCAAGAAAAAGTATCTATCACGCAAGTTTCGTCATGCTAAACAGTGACCCTTATGGCGTTTATTATACCCGCACATCACATCTATTAAATATACTCATATTCATGGATAGCAAGGTCCATGGCTAAAACAAAACAAAATTGTGACTTTTAAAATGTATGTTACTGTGTATGTATAACACGAGGCACCAGCTTTCGTCTCATAAAGACATAAAATTTGATTGGTTTCTTGTGTTTTCTCTTCAATCATTGATATTTTTTGCCCTAAAATTACATTTTCATAACAAACTATTTGCATAATTCATTCAGTATTTAAGGTCGAGTCATGCCTTATGTTTTGCATAGCTCGGATTTCTAACTCATTTGATAAGCAGCGATCCAAGTACAATGTACCAGGGTCATAATTATTTGCTATAGAGCTGCATCCTTTTGTAAAATTTCAACTTAACAGCAACAACTTTTGAGACTTCCTGTAAATGAGCCGCGACACGACAAAACCAACAATGTGGTTGAGCGCCCTGCTTAGATTAAGATCAGCCTGGGCGTCCGCTTATGTTGATCAGACTCTTCGTTTGGTGCCAAAAGGGTAGCTAAGGATCTAAGCTACCTCCATGCGGACAGCGAAGACTCTGATCAGACTGGGCGGATGCCCAGGCTGATCTGAGTCTGCGGTGGGCGCACATCCACATTGTTGGTTTTGTCGTGTCGCGGCTCAAACGGGGTATACAAAGGACCTCGCCATCCATGAATATGAGAATATTTCATAGCTCTGAGGTGCGGATAAAAATGCGTCATAAGGGTCACTGTTCAGCATGACGAGGCTTGCATGATAGATATTTTTTCTTGCAAACCTTTTGATTAACAAGATTGGATTTTCATGGCAGAAGTGATGAAATTCATAATTTTACCGTTTGAGGGGTTTCTAATGAATTTAAAAAAGCCGACATTATCAACGACCAACATAAGGTCATTACGTAAAGCATTAACATTGCATTAATTGACGCGATTTTGCAGTCCTCTTGATGTCATCGACTGAAAATTCACTGTCACTTGAACAAGCAGATGCATGACCTTCTGCCAGTCGATGTATTGTATTCACATGATTTCATGCAGGTTTTGGGTGTGATACGATGGAATATATAAAAATGTAGGCACATTTGAAACTCCCGGATATCTGTATAACCGCGAAAAAATCATTTGAGAGTCAATTAGAGGAATTACATTTTTCCATTGTATGAATTCCAGGTATTATCTCACTTATAGTTCGAAACTACATACACTGAATACCATGCCCCGATACCAACTATGGCATTTTTAACTATTGTGCTTAGTACCTTGGCACACAAAGACGTCTCGATGACGTTACTCTGACATCAATATGAGATCCAATTTGCTATAGTAACAGATATATAATGTCATTGGTATAGGAGCATGACGAAGAGTGTATGTCATGCTCCGCCAAATTTTCAATGACATTACAAACTAAAATACTTTTTACAAAAAAAAAAAAAAAAAAAAAAAAAATTCCAAACAAACAAATATTCTCAAGTCATTTAATTCCGTGTTGTATTTGGTGTGCAAGAATAAATAATGTCAAATTTGCAATACATTATTTTCAACAGTACATATCTTGAAAATATGATGCAGTATATTATGCGAAGCCTAATATCTAAAGATCAGTTCAATTAATACGAATAACAAAGCAACCACCCATATTAACTGATTAATGTTGCAGCGTTTGAAGCTGCCCAATGTCAGCCAGGAAATTAAAACCACCACGATTTCTATCGATTCTTAATCTCAGTTTGCCTAACAATATGATTGAATTTCAACTACTCCAATAACAAAACAAATTACAAAAAATGCGGTTAAAATTGCATTTTTAAGATTACAGCTCGATTCTCGTCGAAGAGTGAATTTAATTACTGATTTTGCGTAGTCATCCGGGATCCGAATTAGAAGTTTCGCCTTAGAACGGAGGGAAGCTAAAGTAACTAGTAGGTTTTAAAAAAGCTGTATACGCGCAACCTCACACTCCTTACTGCCGCATTTCCAACCTGTACGTATGCTTTTTAGCTTTGGAAGTAAATATTAAATTGCAGACTTATATGAGCCGCGACACCACAAAACCCACAATGTGGTTTTGCGCCCAGCGCAGACTCAGATCAGCCTGGGCATCCGCCCAGTCTGATCGGAGTCTCCGCTGGCCGCATGGAGATAGCTCAGACCCTCAGCTACCCTTTAAGCGCTCAGGAAGGAGTCTGATCAGACTGAGCGGATGCCCAGCCTGATCTGAGTCTGCGCTGGGCTCACAACCACTTTGTTAGTTTTCTCGTGTCGCGGCTCATATTTCCTGAAAATGATACATTCACCTTAACCACCATACGCATAACATTACAAACAAATGTTTGGGTCATTAAATTGGCAAAGTTATTAGGTATATTATGCAAGAGTGATCTTAGGGATTCAATGCATACATGATGATGCTATTTCAAATCCATGTGCATTTCCTGTTGCAATTTAATATTAGAATCAAAATTCATCTACCTATACACATTTGTTGATGTAAGTTGATTGTTATCAACCTTTCTTATTTCTTTATCCTCCTTTTTTACTGTTAATCATAATCTATTACACAATGCTGGCTATCGTTCCTTAAACAGGACATGGACAAACAGTGCAGACCCAGATCAGGCGCCACAGAATCCGGTGTCTGATCAGTGTCTGCCCTATTTGCTAAACAGTTATAGCAAAATGATGAAAAAAAAAACAAGTAGACCTGCCACCCCTAAAATGCTAACTGGACTCATCCAATATATAAGGATAGAAGAGTCTACTACACAACAAGAGGGCCACGGTGGCCCTGAATCGCTCACCTGAGCATTAATCAGTTCACTGGCTCTGGTGAAGATTTAAAAGAGTTTTACCATACATGGGATGGCGGCCACCTTGGTCATGTGACCAATATCATTTGAAGAACTTTCAATCCTTTCACGAATGTGCAGGCTCCATATGAAATTTGAGTTTAGTCTGCCCAGTGGTTTCAGAGATGTTTGAAAATGTTTATGGATGGATGACAGAGGCAGCTAACAACGATAGTGTAAAGCTCAGGTGAGCTGAAAATGGCAGAGTTGCTTCTCCGAAAAGTACCTGTTCATGTTGCGTTCCTTTGATGGATTTGAACTAGACTGAACTAGGCAAACACAAATGATAGAATGGTAGCATCATTATCTCACTGTGATGAAACTCATGTATTCCAAGGAGTTGTGGCTGGCATCATTGTAATGTTAGTTCTGATTCTTGCAGCATAACTTAATTTAGATATGACCTAGTGACCTAGCTTTTGACCCGACATGACCCAGTTTCAAGCTTGACCTACATTCTATGGAGATAAACATTCTGACAAAGTTTCATGAAGATTGGATCAAAACTGTGCCCTCTTAGGTGTGCACAAAGTTTTTCTAAGATTTGATCTAGTGACCTAGTTTTTGACCTGACATGACCCAGTTTCAAACTTGTCCTGGATATTGTGAGGATAAACATTCTGACAAAGGTTCATGAAGATTGTATCAAAACTGTGCCTTCTAGAGTGTACACAAGGTCGTTCTTATATCTGACATAGTTACGTAGTTTTTGACCCGACATGATCGACTTTCAAACTTGGCCTAAATATTATGACAATAAATTTTCTGACACAGTTTCAAAAAGATTGGATCAAAACTGTGTCCTCTAGAGCGTACACAAGGTTTTTCTAAGATCTGACCTAGTTTTTGACCTGACATGACCCAGTTTCAAACTTGGCCTAGATATTGTGAGGATAAACACAATTTCTGACAAAATTTCAATAGGTTTGGATCAAAACTGTGACCTCTAGAGCATAGACAAAGTTTCCTAATATTTGACCTACTTTTTGAACCGACATGACCCAGTTTCAAACTTGGCCTGGATATTGTCAGAAAAAACATTCTGACAAAGTTTCATTGAGATTGGATCAAAACTGTGCCCTCTGGAGCGTATACATGGTCGTTCTTATATTTGACCTAGTGACCTAGTTTTTGACCCGACACAACCCAGCTTCAAACTTTATCTAGATTTCATAAAGATAAACATTCTGACAGAGTTTCATGAAGATTGGATCAAAACTGTGTCCTCTAGGGTGTACACAAAATTTTTCTAAGATTTGACCTAGTGACCTAGTTTTTGACCTGACATGACTCAGTTTCATAGGGAGCTTACATATACCTTGGACAATAAACATTTTGACATAGTTTCATAAAGACTGGATCAAAACCATGCCTTCTAGTGCGTACACAAGGTTTTTCTAAGGTTTGACTTAGTGACCTAGTTTTTAATCCGACATGACCCAGTTTCATACTTGGCCTAGAGTTTATGGAGATAAACAATCTGACAAAGTTTCATAAAGATTGGATCTAAACTGTGTCCTCTAGTGTGTACACAAGGTTTTTCTATGATTTGACCTAGTGACCTAGTTTTTGACCCGACATGACCTAGTTTCAAATTCATCCTAGATATTATGAGGATAAACATTCTGACAAAGATTCATGAACTTTGGATGAAAACTGTGCCTACTAGAGCGTAAACAATGTTTTTCTAAGATTTGACCTAGTGACCTAGTTTTTGACCTGACATGACCCAGTTTCAAACTTGACCTACAGTACTTAGAGATAAACATTCTGACAAAGTTTCATAAAGATTGGATCAAAACTGTGTCCTCTAGAGTGTACACAAGGTTTTTCTATGATTTGATCTAGTGACCTAGTTTTTGACCCGACAAGACCCTGTTTCGAACTTATCCTAGATATTATGAGGATAAACATTCTGACAAAGTTTCATGAACTTTAAATGAAAACTGTGCCTTCTAGAGTGTACACAACGTTTTTCTAAGATTTGACCTAGTGACCTAGTTTTTGACCCGACATGACCCAGTTTCGAACTTGGCCGAGATTCAATAAAGACTAACATTCTGACAAAGTTTCATAAAGATTGGATCAAAACTATGCCCGCTAGAGTGTACACAAGCAAAAGTTGACGGACGTCCGTACGGACGTCCGTCCACACGTACGACGGACGACGGACATCAGGGTATCCCAAAAGCTCACCCTGAGCACTTCGTGCTCAGGTGAGCTAAAAATAGGTTTAATCATCAAATACAAATAATCGTGATAGCAGAAGCCTGCGTTAAGTACTGTTTCCCCTGCCTCGGCAACCCGCATGATAATTTACGTTAAGTAATGAGAAGCGCAGTAAACAACGTGGATAGTCTTACTTTTTCATTAACAAAGCTTGCAAAAAAGAGTTCAAAAGCTCAAATGTTAAGATCCTGTCAGAATTAACCCCAAGTTGCAACATTTTCTAGTAGACTGTCCGCTTTACAACACTACGTAACACATTGATCTTACAATCGACATTTATATGCTCTGTCTCCTAAAACTCAACAAAATGCACTCTAAATGGTATAATTAAGAGAATAGTCACGTTATCCGGGGGAGCAACTCTGCCATTTTCATTTTGCCTCCTCATTATAGCGAGCACATAAAGGTGTTGATTTTATGATTAAGCCGAAGACACTGACATCAATTCATTTAAGGTGTATTAACTAGTAAAGTGTGTATGTCAATATCCTATTATGCAATAATGATGGTAGACTGAGAGGACTTTGTTAGTTAGTGCATCCGTTGAGCCACCGAGTGCAGTTACAATGCATCAGTGATCTGTTAACAATTAGATGGAAGCGCGAATAATGTAGAAGCGGCGTCACGTAAAAACACACCACGGCATGTGTGTTCGCATCTTATCTGAGTCATTTTCAGGATCAGTCTACGATTCCTTGCAAATATCTATAGAATGACATGTAAAAAATGTTTATCAGTTTCTGCAAATGAACAGGCAAGGTTCAATATTGAGTTTGGTCATGGTCTTAAGTCTCTTTCAGCGTGATTTCGAGCAATTTATCTTTCTTGTCAACCGCATTATTCAATGAACCAAAGTATAACTTTTCAAAGAGATGAAGCCATAGAATACAATTTGCTCTGTGATAATTGAGCCGCGACACGACAAAACCAACCATGTGGTTGGGCGCCCAGCGCAGATTCAGATCAGCCTGGGCATCGGCCCAGTCCGATCAGACTTTTCGCTAAGCGCTTAAAGGGTAGCTGAGTGTCTAAGCTACCTCTATGTGGACAGCGAAGACTCTGATCAGACTGGACGGATGTCCAGGCTGATCTGAGTCTGCGCTGGGCGCACAACCACTTTGTTGGTTTTCTCGTGTCGCGGTTCATTTAGGATTTTAGCGTTGATATATTAGTGAATATTGTCCCAAGTTGGCATACGCGAGGTTGCTATTTCATCAGCAATATCAATGAATTAACTTTTTTATTATTTAGCTTTAGATATGTTGTGTTATTTTCAGAGATATAAGACTGCAAAAATGTTATCAGATTCTGAACAAGTGCATTACCAATTTAGGTGTGACGTCATCGATATTTGGCGAAAGCTACCTAACATACGGTAGTATGCGATAGCATCCGATTAAGCGTACAATAATGAGTTACTAAGACATATCATCTTACTTGATTCTTTCTATCTTAAAGAAATTTTGCTTTTATAAAAATAGTTTTTATTGATTTTTTACAAAGCTGAGAGGTGTCGCATAGAATGAGAACCGTAATGCATTGCCAAAAACAAATTCAAAGTATGGCCCATTCTTTCGAATGTGTTCTCCGCTCTTGAAGGCACTCTTTTAGATTTTAATTTGACTTCACTGCAGCTGTGTTGTGTGGTATGGCGGCTGTAAAACGTCTCCCGTACATCATTCATAGTGCAGAGTATATTTTGTGTTCGTCCTTTGAGATCAGAGTATACATTCTGAGAATTCAAAAAAAATTATTGGTTTAGACTTATTCTAGACCATCGCCTTTTATTCATTTGGACCCCCTTTTTAATACCTATCAGTCTTTCAATTGATTGCCATATCGAAATTAAAAAAAAAAAACAGTATGTTTTCCCTGGCTTTCGTCACCAGATCATTTCAGGGTCACTGATGAGGCTTGAATAGCTGAAACTTCGAAGTATGGCTAAAGTTCCTTCTTTCGAGTGTGTTCTCTGCTCTTGAAGGAACTGTTTTAGGTTTTGATCTAATATAATTAAACCATTCCATGCCATTTTTGGTTCTGACATGATTTTCGCTCTGTTTATATGTATTTTACAACGCACATAGATAGATACGCGAGGTAGCGAAGTTAGATTTGAGACCGCATTAATACTTACAATGCATTAGTAGTAATGTGTGCAATCAAGTAGAAGAACTTGTTGATAATTAGAAAACTTCTGAAAAATACCGATATTTCGGTTCGGCCACTTGCATGGGTTTATGATAAATTCTCAAGTTGGGCTTTTACAAAATTTAGCCGCGACACGGCAAAATCAACAAAGTGGCATGTGCGCCTATCGAAGACTCAGATCAGCATGTGGTTCATAAACGTACATATATGTTATTCGGTCCTTGTAAGGCTATAAAATATAAATCCAATAGTTTAATCTTTTCAAAAGATAACGAACGGAAACCAATTATTTCGTACAAAATGAAGTCAAAAAAGGGCCATAACTCCCATAATAATTGACGGATTTTGCACTAAATCAAACTTGACCTGTTTTTTTATAATTATATACCTGTGTATATAATATTGATCCACAGCACTAATCTATTAAAAAGATAACGCACGGAAACCATGTTTTCGTACAAAATGAAGTCGAAAAAGGGCCATAACTCCCTTAATAATCGACGGATTTTACCCTCAAGCGAACTTGACCTGTACTTTATGATTATATACCTGTGTATGAAATAGGAATCCAATACACTATCTTTTCAAAAGTGTACGAACGGAAACCATTTTTTTTCATAATAGTTGAAGTCGAGAAAGGGCCATAACTTCAAAAATAATGGGGAAATTTTCCCTAATTCAAACTTGAACTTGTTTTATGATTATATACCTGTGTATAAAATATGAATTCAATACACTAATCTTTTCAAAGGATACTGAAAGGAAACCATTTTTTTCGTACAAAATAAAGTCGAAAAAGGTCCATAACTCCCATAATAATAATACTCTAAATTGAACTTGATCTGTATTTTTCATTATATACCTGTAAAATATTAATCCAATACATAAATCTTTTCAAAAGATATCGGACGAAAACCATTTTTCGTTCATAAGAACGATACGTACGGACTGACGGACGGGACGGACGGACATACGGACGAATAGTGGTGATACTATATGCCTCCTTCCCCCCACCCCCATTGTAAATATTGTCTGAGAGTGAAACGTTTGAGCCCCGACACGAGAAAATCAACAATGTGTTTATGCGCCCAGCGCAGACTCAGATCAGCCTGGGCATCCGCCCAGTCTGATCAGAGTCTTCGCTGGCCGGATGGAGGTAGTTTAGACTCTTAGCTACCATTTAAGCGCTTGGCGAAGAGTCTGATTAGACTGGAAGCATGCCCAGGCTGAGCTGAGACTGCGCTGGGCGCACAACTACTTTGTTTGTTTTCTCGTGTTGCGGCTCATTTGTAGTATTTAGGTCATGACTTCATGCAAACGTGTCCGGAAATTGAAAAGAAAAGCCGGTTTAAATGAATTTAGACCGCTGTGTGATTGATGTACTTACTGAACGAAGAGCAGAGCTAAGAAACAATATGTTCCAGTAATATTTTATATCCTTATATTAAATGTCTAGATACATTAGTTATAACTTTACTCATAACAAACCAGGAATCAGATATTTTGTATGTACAATTAAGCTATCAATAGGTGTTTAAAACTTAAACAACCGTTATTAACTTCTATCAGTGAAATAGGTATTCAGTGTTCTAATTAGATCTGCTGTAGAAACAGCAAGATGCGCGAGGAATTTGACTTCCTTTTCATCAAATATTTACAGTTATATTTGTTCTGTATTGTGGCAACCGTGTACTTTTCGTGTGTATGACAACTGCATATTTAGGCCATACAAGTTATGGCGCACAGTTAAATGTGAAATCATGCAAAACTTAAAAATTAAGCGAATAACCTTAAATTCTAGACAGGTGTTATTATTTAAGGAACGAATGTTATTTTTAAACGTTTACTGAAGTAAAACTACATCGGGTCACGAGCAAAGTAAGTGAGCCCCGAGGGGGTTAACGTAAACTTTGCTCGCGACCTGATGTAGTTTATACTTCAGTAAACGTTTAAAAATAAGGTTTATTCCTTATATTAATATTATTAAACGATGCTTTTGATCAATATGAAGATACACAAACATAAGAAATATTTGTATATAAGAATCATTTTAAAAACATTAACGCCGAATTTTGCAACAGTCTGGAGCAGCCGCATTGTCACTGCCTACCAGTAAAATCCACCTCCTGCTGTAGATTTCACGTGCAAGAAGGCGTCACTCAGTGTGTGCTAGCCATTGAAGTACATGTCTTGTAGATTTCACGTGCTAGGTAGTGAGTTGAACTGCCATTCAAAACCACGTGACACAATGTAATTATTGATTTGTAAACAACACTGACTCCCGCATCATTTAAATGGCTTTACAGAGAGTTTTGCACTGACAATGTAAATATTAAGTGATCCCCGAAGAACAAATTAAGTCGAATGCCTGAGGTTCGCAAATGACAACGTCAAGGATTTCAGGAAACAATATTCCGCTATGACAATTTAGTCTTAGTTTTAAACAATGTTGCTGATAAGAAAGAACGGATACATTAAGTCTGAATATGAGCATTGACCAAAAGTAATACTAAAAACAGAATTCAGCAGTGAACAACTGATTTCAAGGTTGAATAAAATTTAATTTGTCATTTATTTTTTTATTTAACTCACAGTCCTTGAAAAAACCATACACTTGTCTGACGGAGCTTAATAGTTTTCCAGCTGACATTGACAAGAATGACTCGATCAAAGCAATAATAATGAGTATAATGAGAGATCATGCACTATAAAAGCCGCGACACGACAAAACCAACAAGGTGGCATGTGCATCCAGCGAAGACTCAGCTTAACCTGAACATCCACCCAGTCTGATCAGAGTCTTGCTGTGCGCTAAAGTGTAGCTAAGGGTGTAAGCTACATCCAAGTCAACAGCGATGTCGCTGATCAGACTGGGCGGCAGTCCAGACTGATCTGAGTCTTCGCTCGGCGCACAAGCCGCTTTGTTTGTTTTGTCGTGCCGCGGCTCATACAGTTACGGCTGAATAGATGAAAAGGCAAAGATAACGAACCACTCTAAACACCAGGAAGGGGAAATACCTTTGTGTCATGATATCAGAGGATCTCCTTTGGAAGTTACACGTGGATTCAACAACGAAGAAGATAAAACAGCTTGGCCATCCATCGAAGGAATCAAGCCAATTGCCACAAAGATGTGAAAGCCCAGTGTTACAAAACCCTGGTCAGACTTATCCTCGAGTATGCCGCGTCAGCTCTGTCAAGTGTTAAATAGACATACAATTAACGCGCCTCAAACCATTAGACTTCACATCCACATTCCAGATCCCATAACCACACCAGAGACCCTTTAGAGCTTCAAGAGGGGTCCAGCAGGTCTTCACTGAGCTGTTTAAAGTTTTAAAGATTTTAACCAGCACTGTTTAACCGTCACACGGCTTTGTAAATGACACAAATACGACAACACTCCAGAGCCTGCCTTGTACTTAAACGAAAGAAGAGAAGAAGAAGAAAAGTATCATAGTGGAAGGGTCATTAATAAATTACTGAAGGGGACTGGGAGAGTATTTAAACGTATTCTTTCGCGTTTAACTCTCGCATTGGATTCTGCTGTGTTTTATTCGAGATACAATTAAAATCTATTGTGATATTTTTTTTTCTATTTTTCCATTATGATAAAAAACAATAACAACAAAAAACGCAAATAAGGCAGTTATACTGAGTGCTGGCCCACAGATCAACAGACAAAACAAACAATACAATCAACAGACCATAACGGAAGCACTGCTGTGGAACGGTAAGTCATAAAATCACTGACCTCGCCCTGGATTATGATGTGGTTCATAAACAAGCAAGTCATTCGGTCCGTGAAAAGGACTTCGAACCAGTGAACACTATAAAATCGGGTAAATTCGGACAACTGGTAAATTCGGACAGTGATATTGTTTATGTCGGTTGACGAGCCGTCTCATCTGGATTTTCACTGTTTGCAATTTTATGTCCGAATTTACCCGCCTGTCCGTAGTTACCAGTCGCTATTCTGTGGTTCATAAACATGCAAGTCATTCAGTTCGCGATAAGGATTCCGAACCAGTGAATGTATCAAAATAAGAAACAGAAAAAATCAGAATTTGATGTTGAGATGCAACAAGATAAGCACTCAACAGCAAGAACAAGTCAACAATGAAATGCGGAGCAAAATATGACAAGCAGTTGAATCTCAGTCGATTATTCGTTCGAATAGTTACTTTTTGTTGTGTCATTAAATTGACGACTAAAATCTCTCATACAAAACTGTTATTATTATATGATTATACAAAACATTCAGAAAATCCCATGATGGATGCAAAGTTGTAGATAATATGGAAATTAGTGCATGATTGATGGTTTTCTCGTATTCAACATGCCATCGAATAATATGACTCATGACATAAAAAGATACCTTATTTCATAAGTGAACAGGCAAGTCTCAGATCAGACTACACGTCCGTGCAATCTGATCAGAGGTTGTCCTGTTCGCATTAGCTTTCTGTGGATCTTGGAGAATCTTCATGTCGATCTTAGAAAACTTTCAAACTGCGCGGATGTCTGTGTTTTACTTGACTTTCTGCAAAAACCGTAAGAGACTTTTTATGAGCCCAAAATCGTATGTAAAACAAATATGTAGAATCGGGAAAAATAAAACTTAATATAAATGGAAATCGGAACGATTGCGCATGTTGTTACTTTAAACAGCTGTGTATTCTGTTTCACCGGTTGTTCAAAGCATCGTTAGCTTAACGAAGCCGTAAGTCTTATCTCCACCGTAAGCCGTATCTCCACCTGTCAGACGGCCCGTTGTATCTGTTGAGTCCTCGTCTTTGCTTCTTCATGGTGTTGAAATTTGATTTATGTGTTTACTGTGATGATTCATTGACGAGTTAGAGGGTTATCATGCGAACCGAACAACCAACTAAATGTTTTGTACCACTTCAGAAACTGAGGGTGAGGTTGGGCCTGTAAAATCGATTTAAGCCCCCCAGTAATTCATTACTGACCGTTCCAAGGCGGTAGTTCTGTTGTGGTTCTTTGTTGCCTGTTTTTGGTGTCAGAGTTTCTGTGATGTTTTACCTTATGTATGTTATTATTATTTTTGGTTCGGTTTGGGTTGCTGAGTGGCCACCTTTTGGGAACAAGCTGCTCACTCGGTTGGCCATATGTTCTCTGTATCTTGATTATTTGTAATCTTAGTTGTTTCCAACTATGGTTTGAGGGCTGGATTTGGATTTTGATTGTTTCAATTCCTGGTCTTTGCATACTTTTTACTTTTACAATTCTCACAATTTTAATTGCGGTAATATTTTTTGCTAAAAAAATTCTGAGGAGGTTTTGCACTGCACAACCCCTTCACATTTTGTTTTGCAAAAACTGGCAGTGTTTTTACGTATAATACGTTTGAAAATTTAACGTTCGTTACCTAAAGATATCGTTAGTTTTGAACAACTGTGCCCTGGTTGCAAACAGTTTGAATGAGGCTGTTGCAACACAAAAAAAATATGATTCAGCTTTTAGTAGAAGTCGTAATTCCGCATTATGGAGTAGGTTGGAAACGAAAATTGAGTTATATCATTTAAACATATGCATACACTAGAAGTACTTTTCGCATGATGCTTGCTGTTCAATTAATAAACATGCTATGGTTGTGTTAGCACTGGCCGACGACCGGTCTAGATACATCAAAATAGAACTAGAAATGTTTACGCAGAAAACCAAAAGTCCCTACCAGTTCATTCCCACCCCCTTTAATCCCCCATGAGTGTGTTCCCAACACTTGTTTCATTATTCTCAAACTTTGCTACGTTGATTTTATCTATTAAGTTTTGTCTATAGCGTCAGTACCACGGTGGATGATCACGTGGTTTTCATGTCACAGAAAATGCTGGGAATTCCAGCACAACGATTGTTTCGTGGTTAGTATTTTTCAAAATAACTTCTTTGTTGCCGAATACAGTCATATAGACTATAGCGCAGTGAATGCCTGCTTGTAAGTACTTTAAACTGGTATTCTTGTTTTTACTGAGGGTTAGCAAGTTTTCACGTTTAAACCTCTCCCGGTTTTGAAGCGACAACATCGTTCACGTTACACAGCCCACTTTCGGTTTCGGATGTTTAGGGGACGATTAAATACAAAATCTATGAAACCAACGATAAAATCGCAAATATCAGATGAAAGTCCTCATGAATACACATTCACTGCGCTGCATTTTGAAAGAATGCATAGAGAAACAATGAAATTATAAACTCAAACGTGAAGAATTCCTGGGGTTGAAAAAGAGGTCATAATAAACTAAGCATGACAAATCTTTTGCGACAAAATATATCCATGCAAATCTGATGAATATCCATCCATTGTTTCCAGAAACATATCACTTAAATAGAATATTAAACACTAAATCTTTAAGTTGGCTACTGACCTTGGTAATGAGGTAACAGTCACCAAAGGACTTCTATGATTAAGGCGAGGATTTTCCCCATTGGACCGGCGCGACAGGTCCGAATTTTCAAACGTACAAAGTGTGCAAATTTTTCTTAGCAGAGCTTCCACAAATATGTAAACCGTATGAAATCAGATCATTTGTGGTTCAGACCCAAAGACATGGGGAGATAATCCAGTCTGACCCTACCTACCCTAAATTCAAGGTTTCCCCAGACCTCATTTGTTGAGGTAATAAAAATATTGAAATCAGTCATTCATTCCATACATTTTTGTCATAAATGCATGCTAAATACACGCATATCACAATACAAAGCAAGGATTTTCTTCTTGTTACGCCTGACTGGCATTTAAACATGCAAAACCACAGTTATACTTCCGGTCAAAGCGGCCAAAAGAGAACGCTTCACTATAACTAAATACAAGTACTTTCCCTCCCCCCCCCCCCCCCCGTGACCCAGCATTTCCTTTATGCAGCAGAGTTATGCAATGAAAGTACGCAATATATATGAGTGGGAAGCTGGGTCACGGGGGGGGAACGATACTCAGTAAGCCAAAGAAGAAGAATGGTCAACAGTAGCACTGTGATCTTCAAGGATTATATTGTGTACCATGACCTTGTAATGAGGTCAAGGCCACATACATATAGTCAAAACTATCCAGTGTTGTCTGTTATGTAAGTAATGTAAGTCAAAAAAGGGTGAAATTAAACCAATAAATCATTATTTCTACGATCAGTTTGAGGATAAATAACAATTTATCTTAACAATGACGTCAACGTCAACGTATGTTTAACGTACTTTACATAGACCCAAACACTTGAAAACTCATTTGTCATGCAAGTTACATGTCATAGTCATAAATGCAAAGCAGAAGTCGGTGATACGTATAACTTTTTAATCATGGGGAAAATTCACGCCTTAAGCATAGAAGTCCTTATAGTAAACTCTCGAGACATATGCAAGTTTGGTGGGAGTCAAGCCAAACATTCATGAGATATATAAATTGTCATAGAATTTTCACATATCTAAGTCAATTTTGATATTGAAAATCTAGGCACGGTATTTAAAATTTAATCAGCTCGCCAGCTTCTTTAAATGATATATCCGCGCAAGGTTGGAAACAATGCATCCGCTGGGTCAAAAGGTGTCCTTCATATTAGCCAATGACATTAAAAAAGAGGTCGCTTTCATCAAAGACTATACTAGTTTTGGTATTAAGCCAAAGGCTCAACAGATAGGGTCACCAAAATCTAATCACCTTTCCGTTGATTACCAAAAACACTGCCCATTACCTCTCAGTTTCAAACCGTTGCAGTTTAACGACACTGAAGAAGTTAAATATAAACACGAAAATCTTAAAGAGTTCCTTCAAGAGCAGTGAATACATCCAGAAGAGGGAACATGGGCCAGACTATGTAGTTTTGGCTAATAAAGTCTCATCAGTGACCCTGACAATATCTGGTGACGAAACCAGAGAAAACCATACTGAAATTTCGTAATTTTAATTGGGCAGTCGATTCAAAGACTGACTAGTATCAAAAAGGGTCCAAATAATACATAAGACGATGATCTAGAATAAGAGTCTAAACTAATCTAAAATTTCAGATTTCATAGAATATATCCTCTGATCTCAAAGGACGAAAATAAAATAAAGTCTGCACTATGGATGATTTTTTGTACTTGCTTTGGTGAAGTATAACTTATACTGAAGCCACCGGGCTGATATCAGCGCTGATGGACAGTTTGTCCCCAAGGGTATGAACAACCCGGTAATCATTGCTTCAGTGTTGATTATGTTTCTTCAGCATTGGAGTCAGATACTGATGAAAATAGCATTTTCTTACCTATTTCTGGTAAAATTGTCCGAAATATTCTACAACTAAGTAAGACTGATTTTGTTTTGTTTAAAGCGACTTGAGTCTTACTTCTATTCAGTTGGATATATTTTGTCTGTTTAGTTTTCTTTTACAGCTTTTCGGTGCGTCAGACGTCCCTTTTCTCGTGCATTTTACGTTTGTCTTTTGCGGGTCTCAGGGACTGAGGAGGTTCGGAGGGTGATGTCCGATTTCTGCGGAAAGATGTCCATTACCGTTTTGTTTCGAACCCTTTGGTTGAGCGATACTAATGAAGCTTACTAGAAAACTGGTAAAAAAAAGTCAATGACTTTCTTCTGTATCCCATTCATTGTACTGTGTGCTAATTGTTGTATCTCTATTTTGTTGTACATGTACAGTATCTTTGAAATGAATATTGTTTAAACCAAAACTGGTAAATGTTCATATAAGGTATGTATTGAATGTCAGGCGAGTAATATTCAGCGACATCATCACGGTGGGTCCGGATGAGATCACTAAATCACAGACAACAGACATTCATCAGTTATATGTGACATATAGTAATTAAATTAAACATAGCAAGCACATAATGCAACGTCGAGACGATGCTACCTTGATTTAGAGTTGTTTATTTAAGGTTGTGTACCCACTCAGACAAGTGCGTGGTCAATTGTATAGAGACGATCGGTTATGGTGCAGAATATTGCAGGTTCGAATTGCCATTCGGCCAGTCGGCGACTGGAAAGCTCTGTCAGCTCAGCAGTAAATTGGTACCTTTTTCGAATCAGTCAACGAAAGGATAGGGAAGGGATCCGTCTTTCATAAATTGAGCCCAAGTTACGATGGTTCTTTAGTCCTGACTACTAAAGATAATGAATGCGGTTCTTTATTTGCAACGGAGTGACGCCTTCTACTCATTACATTTCTGTCAATTCCTCGTTAATTCGTGATCCTCTGACAGTGCAATTAAAATTGATTAATGATCCGCGACACGAGAAAACAAACAATGTGGTTGTGCGTATAGCCCAGTCAGATCACACTCTTCACTAAGCGTTTAAAGGGTGGCTAAAGGTCTAAGCTGCATCCATGTGGACAGCAAAGACGCTGATCAGACTGGGCGGATGCCCAGGCTGATCTGAGTCTGTGCTGGCCGCACGACCACTTTGTTGGTGATCTCGTGTCGCGGCTCATTTGTTAAATAATGCTTTACGAAATCATGATTCCAGGAAATATGTGAAGCATGGAATTGTTTTCAATGCTTCTGCAGTAATTACATTGTAAAACAATCCGTAATCTAAAATGAGAGAAATGATTTAATAATTAGAATTAAATCTGTATGCTCTGCAGGTCTGTTTGCGATTAAGTTTTGATTTTAATGTCGGTTGAAAAAAGAATGGAATCGATAATTAATTTACATGTATATTGCCTTACACTTTCATAGCACATCGAATCCCCCCCCCCCCCACTCCCCTTCTTCAGTTTGCTGCACTTAACATAAGAATTAAATGGAGAATAAAATGAAAGTTTAATTGAATTTAGAGCTCTACAAAATCAAATAATACCTAATTTTGTGGTTATAATATTGCATGTATAGATTGTTTCCATAATGAAACGAAAGAAATTCGAGCAGCAAACATTGTGACATCTTCAGGAAACAAGGTCTTACATGACATTTTAATTAAGAGTTTTATAAGGCTAGGTAAAGATTTCGATTTTGGTAAGTTGTTATTAACAGGCGCATAGTTGTATGCTAAAGACGACTGTTCATATTTTTTTTTCTGTTATAAAATGTTATCGGGATGAGATGAAAATCATTGCAGCATAGCATAACGGATATTTTGATGCTAAAAATCAATAATTGAGCCGCGACACGACAAAACCAACAATGTGGTTGTGCGCCCAGCGCAGACTCAGATCAGCCTGGACATTTGCCCAGTGTGGTCAGACTCATTGACAAGTGCTCAGAGGGTAGCTAAGGATCTAAGCTACCTCCATACGGACAGCGAAAACTCTGATCAGACTGGGCGGATGCCCAGACTGATCTGAGTCTGCGCTGGGCGCACAACCACATTGTTGGTTTTGTCGCGTCGCGGCTCAGTTATGACTGTAAGTTTTGTTTACAATTATCTATTGAAGATTTATTTATATTTTGTGGTCACTCCGCTGCTGAACCCAGGTTAAGGTAGATGGAAAAATATTGACGGGGCATTCATTTCAGTATACCAGCTGAATAACCCAAAGGGCTATAAACATTTCGATAAGAAAACAATCAGCGTCTAGTTTTCCCTAAAAAACAAAATTTTGTATTTCTACATACATTTTTACACATTTAAATTCATATCTCTAACACATGAATGCACTTTCATTTCTGCAAATTATATAATCTAAAGTATAGGATATTTGAAACAAAATGGGGAAAAATGCAGTTACCTTGATAATAACTTTTTTTTTCATTTTTTTAAAAAAAATGCAAGAAAATTGAATTTCATGAAAAAAAAATCATGAAAAGTATAGTCAATCGATAGCGCATGCTTGTGCATTTTTTTCCGTAAACATTATATTGTATGTCACAAATTTCATGAAAAAAAAATCATGAAAAGTATAGTCAATCGATAGCGCATGCTTGTGCATTTTTTTCAGTAAACATTATATTGTATGTCACAAAATAAGACAAAAAAAGTCGCCGTTTCTTTTCCTGGCAAAACAATGTTAAAGTTCGAAAATATCCCAAAATCTGAGAAACTCTCATAGCTGATTGGTTGGTTGTTTTGGATTTAACGGGTCTATTATGGTGTACCAAGAGGGTCAAAAGCACCGATACGGGTCGACCCGTATTTCTGAAATACGGGTCGACCCGTATTTTTACGGGTCGACCCGTAAATTTACGGGTCGACCCGTATTTCAGATACGGGTCGACCCCTAATTTTGCGGATCGACCCGTATATTTACGGGTCGACCCGTATAATACAGGTTGACCCGTATAATAGGGGTCGACCCGTAAAAATCGGGTCGACCCGTATATTTACGGGTCGACCCGTATTTCACGGGTCTACTTGCATTTACGGGTCCACCCGTAAATTACAAGTCGACCCGTATTTTACGGGTCGACCCGTATCTTAAATACGGGTCCACCCGTAAATATACGGGTCGACCCGTAAATATACGGGTCCACCCGTATTTCAAAAATACGGGTCGACCCGTATTATTTGGGTTGACCCGTATTATAGGGGTCGGCCCCTATTATACGGGTCGACCCGTATTTCTCCAAAAATAAACTGACCAATCAGAAGATGCCTTCTATCGGTTCTTCGGCACCTTTGAAATATCGCTTCAATTCATGCTGTGGAGTCGCACAACTAATACCTGTATGGATAACTGTATATGGCAAATGATTTGTTGGTTTTGCTTAACATATGCTCACTAGACAAGGGTCTGCTATTATGTTTAAGTTTAACTTAAATTAAAATCATTTTTATATATGAAAAAAAAAATCATGAAAAGTATAGTCAATTGATACCGCATGCCTGTGCATTTTTTTTCAGTAAACATTATATTGTATGTCACAAATTTCATGCAAAAAAATCATGAAAAGTATAGTCAACCCGTAAATTACAAGTCGACCCGTATTTTACGGGTCGACCCGTATCTTAAATACGGGTCCACCCGTAAATATACGGGTCGACCCGTAAATATACGGGTCCATCCGTATTTCAAAAATACGGGTCGACCCGTATTATTTGGGTCGACCCGTATTATAGGGGTCGGCCCCTATTATACGGGTCGACCCGTATTTCTCCAAAAATAAACTGACCAATCAGAAGATGCAAGAAAATTGAATTTCATGAAAAAAAAAATCATGAAAAGTATAGTCAATCGATAGCGCATGCTTGTGCATTTTTTTTCAGTAAACATTATATTGTATGTCACAAATTTCATGAAAAAAAAATCATGAAAAGTATAGTCAATCGATAGCGCATGCTTGTGCATTTTTTTTCAGTAAACATTATATTGTATGTCACAAATTTCATGAAAAAAAAATCATGAAAAGTATAGTCAATCGATAGCGCATGCTTGTGCATTTTTTTTTCAGTAAACATTATATTGTATGTCACAAAATAAGACAAAAAAAAAAAAGTCGCCGTTTCTTTTCCTGGCAAAACAATGTTAAAGTTCGAAAATATCCCAAAATCTGAGAAACTGGCAGAAGTAATGTTGCAGTTACTTCCCTTGAATAGCTGATTGGTTGGTTGTGTTGGATTTAACGGGTCTATAAGAATTTCAGGTTATATCGAGCCGTCAACCAGACAGAGGGAGAAAGAAAAGAAAAAAAAATGACAGATCGAGGATAGGATACCACAAATAATTATAAAAAGACACACAACCCCCATTTTGCACCTGCAGCAAGCACAACAGGTCCTTGTCCTATTATTTATTGTCCTGTTATTCCGGTTCTACCATAGAGTAATGCCTACAAAAATGCGCATATGGAATGGCAACTGTATAGACCGTGATCTGACTGGTTCCTAAGTCTGATCTCGGTTTCCACTGTTTTGTTTTACAAATTTAAAGAGTAACTACACTTAAGGAACTGACTGAATCAGATCCCAAACCCTATCCCCAACACCAAAGGGAAACATTGACAAAGACATCCCAACAAACAATAAATTACATGTGATAAGCCGAATCAGCAGCTCTTTCCCAAATAGGTGGCAACACAGCTATCTTTATTGAACTAAATAATTTAGACCAACAGAAGGGTTACAATAGAATAAGCAAATTATACGAAAAACATTTAACAATTATTTTTACCTATTTTCTATTTTTATTATAGAAGGGTTAAAATGAGAACACAATAAATTAAACAGCACCGAACATAAAACAAATGCAACCGCAACGAAAGTACCGCCTTGGGACGGTCAGTAATAACTACTGGAGGGTTTAAACCGGTTTTACTGGGCCCAAACCTTCACCCTCACCCTCCGCCGCGGTACACACAATAAGTTGGTAGTTCGGTTCGTATGGAGGTTCCCTAACTCATCAGAGAGTCATCACGGTCAACAATTAAGATCAAGAAAAGACCGTGATGAAGCAAGGATGAGGACTCGACAGCCAAAACGTGTTTAGACACCTGGAGATTCTTGGGGCGTCAGCAACAGCACTGGAGCAAAAGAAGACCACCAGTTGAACCCCGGTGGGCCAAGAAACAGACAAACATCCGGCCCCAAACAACTTATATATAGCTTTATGAAGGGGCTATCATAGACTCTATCATAGACTCTGAACCCCGACCCACCGGCGTGCAATTAAAGAGGAGAGCAAACTTGTCAACCGTGATTGGGTTAACCACTAAACATGCAGACTGTCGCATTACATCTATGTTATAGCCAATGCGTTTAAATCGTATGATAATTTTCTTAAATTGATCAGGAAATTCTGTTTTCCCTACGATTATCTGCCCGAAAACTTAGGATCTTTACGGCAGACATTGTAATATATCTGTACAACAGTACAGTTGATCGATTTTATCATAAACAATAACTCTTGTTTTCTTTTAACAAATAAAAAAACAGAGTTATTGAGTATCCATCTACCTTAATGAATCAACGCTACGAGTTTAATGAAACAAAGCTCGTGTTTCAGTCCAATACAATCTGTAATTCAGATTTACTTTAGATGCTGTTTAAAATGGTACTGCAACGAACTTATGATTTCCATATATGAGCCGAGACGCGAGAAGCCGAGCAAAGTGGCACGTGCGCACAGCAAAAGGTAGCGAAGGGTCTTCCCCTATACCGACAGCGACTATGATGCCTAGGCTGATCTAAGTCTTCGTTGGGCGCACATTCAACTTTGTTTTCTCGTGTCGCGGCTCATATGAGACATCACATTCGTTCAGTTCCATATTGCTAGTATCACAACATTCATAAAGCTTGAACAAATGCTTGATCTGGTCGCTTTCATTCTTCGTACATATCGTTTAATGATCGAAATGAAAATTGCAGCCTCAAGTTTATGCTTGTGTTGTTGGTTTGATTCGGTGTCGTGGTTGGGATCATGCATGTGATTTTATCAGTTCCTGATTATTATACAGAGCAGACGTGTTTTACCTTGCATTGGCATTCGCCTTCAAACACTTTCCTTGGATCCCGGCGAAAGTTAATGCACGTAAAAAGCATGGTTGATAGTTATTCTAGCATTTGGTAGTGCGAATCCATTAAAACACCCATTGGAAATGCCTGGAACATTTTAAAATCGACAAAGTATCATGATGTCATTCCGCGAAAAACAGAATTGCTTTGGAGCTGATAAAAGTAGAAACAAAAATGAGCCGCGACACGACAAAACCAACAATGTGGTTGTGCGCCCAGCGTAGACTCAGATCAGTCTGGGCATCTACCAAGTCTGATCAGACTATTGGCTAAGCGCCTAAAGGGTAGCTAAGAGTCTTAGCTACCACTATGCGGACAGCGAAGACTCTGATCAGACTGGGCGGATGCCCAGGCTGATCTGAGTCTGCGCTGGGTGCACAACCACATTGTTGGTTTTCTCGTGTCGCGGCTCAAATATTTATCTCAGGCGACAGGTTCATGTGACGTCAAGTAAGCAAATGCTGGTCCGGAACAATTTACAAAGCTCTCCCGTCCCAAAAAAGCTGATCACAGTGCTAGACAGGATTTTTAAGCATTCCAACAATGCACCAAACAGGATAAAAGGTAAAGAGCACCACAAGGTCATCCGAAGGACAAACAACATCAGAATCTATGTCTTAGAACAGCCAATGGTAACCTATAGTTATTGAAGGGCCGCCATCTGTTTACCAGATCGAAAACGTTTAAGTTTGAAATATCTTATCGAGTAAGCACTTACATGTACTTTGTTGTCGTCTTGACTTTTTCTGTCCGAAATAAAAGTTATAATGGTGGAACCGTGATTTTCATACAATTGCTCATGAGGTTTCTTTGTACCCCTTCTGCTTCATTGCCATTGTGGAGCCGTAACACATGCCGTCATAGTTACTTTCAATTATGTTTAATCACGTTACGCGACAATTGAAAATCTATTCATTTTCTACCCAAATGACAGGTAAACAAACATTAGGTATAGAGGCATTTACATAGTATAGCATATCTGTTATCTGGAACTTTTACAGCGAGCTAAGACTCATATTTTTGCTTGAAATAATATCCCACCTCATTTGACGGCAGTATGGCAGTGAGCCTCAGATTCTGGACTTTTAGCATATAGTGCCGCCCGATGTAAAGACACATATGAAATTGGTAATTAATCCGTTATGATAACGTTTATTTTCTACGATTTATATCCTATGCATTAGCTCCATCCCAGGAAGGCATAATTGCTGTCAGTTAAGTGTTTCGGTGAACATTCAATAAAAGTTGACTACAGCCAAAGATTTTATAACTTGCCCAGCATATGTGTTTCTGAGACTCCATAACATATCATTAAACTAATATGAGGACTGACGGCAAATACTGCAGATACTGACAGCAACAGGTTAAAAAAATCTACTCGTTGAGCCACGCTTGGCCTAGCCGAAAACATGTGATCAGGTACCAACCTATATATAAAAGGTTTAGGTCGGGGCCCGCATTTACATATTATATTTTCAATAAGACTAGGGTAAAATAACCTACACACCTAGGCATCTAAATTGGTATTTTTGCAACAAAATGAGTAACAGGAATTTAAGCAATAACCAATTAGGGACCGTCCTTGTCTCTCTGGGTAATGACACTCCGCCAGTCTTACCTTGGCATGCCTGTTAAAGTAACGGCGCAGCAGCGAAACAACGATGGATGCAGGACACAACAACGGTGGAGACAGCCCAGAAGAAGAGGATGGAGACGGACAGACGGACAGATACGCAGTCACAAACATAGACACACAAACACGCACGCAAGCCGGCATACACGCAAACACGCATGCACGCAAAAAAGAACAAGTACACACACATTGTGCTAGCACTAGATAAGCAGGCACACACGCACGCAAAACATACTAACAACCAAACTTGATGCTCTGCCACCCCTGGGTGAGGCGTGTTTTTAATAGCGAGCACCCTATGGTGGCAACATCATACTCACTAGAAAACTTACTAACGGCCCATCAACTTATTAATATTATATACTTAACTAACTGGGGTTAGTATATAACAGCCACACTTTTTTTATATATGCTTGACCATACAGTGCGAGACACATCCATATGCAAAAAACTTTAAGCCATTCCCAATTCATTTATGCTCATTTTAATGTCCTTTAGGATCACAAATGATTAATGAGCAAGGCGCTAGCAAACTAAGCCGGCACCACGCTAGATGCTCACTTTTGACGGGGGAGTTCAAAATTCAAACTTAAGGTTGCACTCATCACTTTGCAAAATTACTCGACCGAAATAACTGAAGTGCAACAACCCCAAAGGTACCTGAAAGGTCCCTACCTGGAACGGCGTCTATCCCCACCTACCGGTAAGGTAAGAATAAGGGACCTTCACCCGGAACCAAATTACTTGGATACGGGGATAGGGTAAATTTAAGGGCTGTAAGTAATATGGGACCCCAACAGGTCCCATCCATGAAACCTAGGGAACGCCTACGTGTTCTCTCGTTGGGACCTGGGTTTCGCTCTGCTCATCCTCTGCGGGCGGGGTTGGCCTGTGTTTCCCTGGATTTTCCGCTGGGGTGGCTTTCATGTGGTGCGCGCCTCCTTCTCCGGACAGAACCTGACTTGGAGCCGCAACAGGCAAACATCTATGCATAAATACTGGTTGGGCAGCACTGACCGACGACACAATTACAGACTGAATGACATAGGACGGACACACGGCGCCAAGTGTGTGCAACTATGGTTACGTACCGTTGAGCCACATGGGCAACGTCGATAAGAGAATTAAACTGAACTGAACTGAAGCCCGCATTGAGACAGATGATTCCCGATTCACTATAGTGCGATATAGAGACCTGCATAAGCTGTCATTTTTTTCTAATAATCCAAGCATTTGTGTTTTTACTACATAAGAACCTATGAAATGAAATGAGTTTCAACCAAATATATTAGATTTGTACTAAATAGCATTATATACCCATAAGTTTACATAAGACTAGTATAGTCATAAGGGAAATAGTATGTAATAATTTTATTGTTTCTTTGAGATTTATAATGATCTATTTCAAAGCAAAGCGTCCATAAAATGTGTCAAGTATTCATAAATTTTCAAGAAACTGTGCTATATAGATTCACAAGTGTGATACTAATAATACAAATGTGTTTCTTAACGGTTGTTTTGGTCAACAGGATCAAGAAAAGCTTAATTCAGTATGCAAAAGTGACTAAACTTGTCCTTTATCACCGTCTGACAGGAACATGTTTCTCTGAAATTCACTTGGTGGTGCACTATGCCTAAAGGACGTACATCACTAACACTATGTTTGAGGAAGGCTACGCACCTGTGCAAACTGGTCCCGAGGTTTTAAAACTTTTGTCATTCTCAACTCAACTGAGCAAAAAATTTACTCTGCTAATAAATAGCAAATTACTGATAAGTACAGTTGTTTTCATGCTCGGTTTAGCTGAGTATGAAATTTTCTGTGCTTATGAGTAAGAAAATGCCAACATAAGTTAGCATTTTCATATTTATCAGCAGAGAAAATTTCAAGCTCAGCTGAGGTGAACACGAAAATTATTTTAAAACCTCTGGGTCTGATTTGTTTTCTACTTCTCTCCGAATGGTTTCCTCAGGCTCCATAAACTGTTATTAAGAACAAAAATATAAATGAAGATCCCCGGTAAAGGCCACAATCACAAAACATAACCCACCAAAGTCACCGAAACAAGAAAAGAGAAACGACAAAACAGTACAGTATATTTTCAAAACAGATACACCAGTCCAAACCAAAAGCCA
The DNA here is from genome assembly GCA_963989385.1 of Ctena decussata. Lineage (NCBI taxonomy): Eukaryota > Metazoa > Mollusca > Bivalvia > Lucinida > Lucinidae > Ctena > Ctena decussata. The sequence goes on from OZ022506.1 coordinate 9,189,033, forward strand.
TAAGAACATGTGAAACATTAATCCGTTTGCACATATTTTCTATTTGAAACCGTATCAAGAAATATCTTTAAATAAAAAGATATGTGCGCAGGGTAAAAATACTTGTCTCACACTAAATTCTCACTAAATTCACATCCTGACTTTATTTTTTAAGAATTCTCTGGTATGATCTTGAATCCGAAATTTCTCATGAATTATTTGCAGCTTCTACCCTTTCTCTCTTTATTTTAATTTGTCGTATAAAGAGAGCATCTGGTAAGGTGGGGGGGGGGGGGGGGGGGGGGGGGGGGGGGAGCGGGGGCGGGGATTGCGGTCGGGGCGTCCTACTAATTTGGATAAAAGTAAGACAAGGGCCTACTGTGCTTGCAGTAGGTTGGTTGGTTGGTTGATTTGATGCTTAACGTCCACGGTAAACAGCTAAGGTCATTTCGGGACGGTCAGTTAACCTAACCACACTATTTCTGGGCAGGCTTAGACCTTCTAAGCGGTTAACCAGTACTAAGTGCACATACTTTCGCCAGTAACTGACAACTGCCCTTCTTGAATCAGCGAAAGGAGAAACGAAAGTATGTGGCCAGACCGGGTTTCGAACCCAGGACCTCTGACTTATGAGTCAGGTGCCCTACCGCTTGCGCTACGCGGCCCGGCTGCTTGCAGTAGGTGCATGTGGGGGTTGTTTAGATATTTTTTTCTCTCGCCTATCCTTTCTCTTCCTTTTTATTCTCCCTCTCTTTGGGAAACGGCTCGATATCGATATAGACTGAAATGCTGTTTTATAGAGCTCTTTAACCCAAAACAACCAACCAACCAATGGAGAGGCTCAGCAGAACGAATTTATCGCTGCCTCTCCCGGCCTATTTACTTCACGACAATGAAAAAATAAAAATAAAAAGATGCTAAGGAGGCCTGTGATTCTTGCAGCAGTAAGTTTACAAGAATGGCACTGCACTGGGTCTGTGTATATCGAGTCGCCTTTTCTGCAACTTCTCCTGCTTGTTATAACTATCTGTATGCACCACCTGCTTGCTGTATTGTTTGTTGCTTAAATAAAACAGAAAGAGTACAAATGTACAAAACTTAAAGGTAGGTTCCTGGACTAGCGATAACAATTATGTCCACAAAATAATTTCGTCTTTTTTCTGAGCAGTATTGAATTCTCATATTTTTCTGAGCTTGAACTCGTCAGATGTTGAAGAAAATAGTCGTTTTCCCTTCTGGTTTATTTTCTTTCGTTGGAATTCCAGTTCTAAAAATAACTATGTTTATTATGTCTACAAGTGGGCGATTTCTGATGCCATTCTCCAAAGGTCGATTTTCCCTTGCCGTGAGCTCTCCTAGAGGTCCTGGCATGGCGGATGGGTTAAAACTATCCCAAAATGCAATGCAGCATGACGTCAACCACGTTATCTATTTTTGGCGCAAACTAAAAATAGCGCTAACTGGTGTGCGAAGCAGAGTTAGGAGATCCCTTGCAAAACAACTTTTCTAATATTTTTTTATTTACACTTTTTTGTGAAACTTGTTCATTCCCTTTTATAAGTGCATTCCAACAACTTGGATGAACGATCATCAAAATTATGATGCATTCCAAAGTACAGGAACGGGGAAAGTACGCTTTGCGATCGCAGAATTCCGAGATGGTTTCATTCATAATAGGTAGCTAATGAAACCTCATCAGGGATTCTTAGAAGAGAGCGGACGGATAATGAAGCATCATCGGAGATTCTAAGAAGAGATCTGACGGATAATCAGGCCTCATCGGAGATTATTAGAAATGATCTGAAGGCTAATGAAGCCTCGTAAGAGATTATTAGAAGTGATCTGACGGCTAATGAAGCCTCATTATAGAATATTAGAAGTGATCTGACGGATAATCAGGCCTCATCAGAGATTATTAGAAGTGATCTGAAGGCTAATTAAGCCTCGTAAGAGATTACTAGAAGTGATCTGAAGGTTAATGAAGCCTCATTATAGAATATTAGAAGTGATCTGACGACCAACGAGGCCTCATCAGAGATTCTTAGAAGTGATCTGACGGCTAATGAAGCGGCATTAGAGATTCTTAGACGTGATCTTATCTCTAATCTCTAAGATCATCTCTAAGAATCTCTGTTGAGGCTTCATTAGGTAAGAATTGTTAGAATGGCTCCTACATGCTAAAACATCAAATCTCTGTCGCTGTAGAAACAAATGGGTTTATGACATTTGATAATCTGTTTGAATCTGTTGTAGAAAGCATCTTATATATAATTGGCAATTTCAAAGCCTTTCAAGTAGTTTTGAAACAACGCTTAAAAGATAATTTTATACAGAAATGGAATGCTGAAACTAATGAATCTTCTAGAGCAATATTTTACAGACCTTTTGCCAATTTTCAATTGCAGGACTATATCAACATTATTCAAGTAAGGAAATTTCGAGTTGCATTAGCAAAACTTAGGGTGTCGTCACACAGGCTAGAGGTTGAGATGAGGAGATGGGCAAGACCTGAAAGAATCGCATATGAAAATCGACAATGTGTCGGAGGATGAATTTCATTTTATTTTTTAGAGTATCCAATATACCTCAACCTTAGAGGAAAATAAATACCAAGATACTATAATCAGAACCCAAGCATGTTCAAACTTCTTGAATTATTATCGTCCAGTCGTTAGAAACACATTAGAAACTTAGCTATATTTGTATTTAAGGCATTTGAAGAGCGAAATCACACTTTGTATGCCAACATCGCTTAGTATCATATTCAATTAGAATTATACGGCTGTACTAGTTGATAAAAAGTAAGATATTATATTTGAAATAGAAATATGCTTATAACATGTGGATGCCAGTTTGGTATGTGTCGTCTGTGGCTCTGCTAAAATACTGTTGGGACTGGTAACGGGGACATGCTTGTGTGGACATTGGTTCCGCTACATGTCCCCAGGATGCCAGTACCAACGGTGTTTTATGGTATATTTCAGAGATACAGACGGCACATGTTATATCATTAATTAAAATCAGTTTACAAATAACTGTAGGCATATTAGAAGTGATATTTATAAATTCTATTGTAGTGTTCATGTGTTAACATCAGCTTTTTATCTGACGTGTATTGTACATATTGTCAGACTTGTGGTCATATCAGGTTACTCTGTGATGGTTTGCCTGTTGTTTTTTTATACACGCAAACTCTTTGATAATTGTACGTTATGTTTGATGTGTGTCATCTGTACCTCTGCTAAAATGCTGTCGGACTGGTAATGGGGACATGCTTGTTTGGACATTGGCTCCGCCACATGTCCCTGGAATGCCAGTCCCAATGGTATTTTATGGCATAATTTAGAAGAACAGACGGCACATGTTATAGAATTAACCGAAATCAACTTGCATACGATTTTAAGTATTTTATAAGTATTATTTGTGGGTTATCTTGTAACCAACAAATGTTGATATCACTTTGTTTGACGTATGCTATATGTATTGTTAGACTTATGGACATATGAGGTTGCTATGTGATGGTTTGGATGGTTTGTCTCATTTTTTGATGCACGCAAACTCTCCGATAACTCCGACAAATCGTATTTATGTTTATCATGTCTGAGTATACCACACTGTTGTCATCAATTTCGTATATTGTTTACCATTGTAAACTTAGTGCACAAGGGCCAGTATGGCCTGTTGCTTACGAATAAACTTATCTTATCATATCTTATCTTATAAATATAGAGGCGCGGTGGTCGAGTGGTTAGAGTGGCTCGGCTATAGTGCAGAAAGTCACCGTAAGGTCGTGAGTTCGCGGCTCACTATCGCCATACGATGACTGGAAAACTCTCTCTGTCAACCCAGCAGTAAATGGGTACCTTTTTCGAATCAGGGAAGGATGAGGCAGCGAAAGGAGAGGGATGGGCTCCGCCTTTCATTAGCTGTGCCCAAGATACAGATACAGTGGGTCTCTAACCCCCACTGCCCCTGCTATTAGGCTATGGGAAACCTTTACCTCTATGGAGAAAAATATGATGTATGGCTCTTTTTCTAATACCCTACTTTTAGCAGTCTTACTTGTTTGGCGTGAGGCCAAAGAATCAATTGAGTGTGTTGTTCGATTTAAAGAAACATAATTCTTCAAGTATTTTGTGAGATTGATTAAAATCGTAAACCGACAGCTGGCTTTGTTCGTTGCATTTTTCTAAGCTTGATTTATATATATTTAATGACCACTCGTCTACAGTAACCCCTTGAATAATACCAACACATTTTACAGAGAATGAACAAGTTTTCTGTCTGATATACGTTTACAAATTGGGCATGTTCTTATTTCATCATTACGGTAGATCTGCACGTCCTTCAAAGAACTCTTTTTCTTTCTGACGGTCCTTGGCCGGTTGGTTTTTAACCGAATTACGGCTGATAATTTCGCTGTCCGTTTAAATTACACACCGGTGTGTTAGACCTCAGACCTTATGACGCCATAGACCTAAAGCTGTTATTTATCGATGGTCGGGCTGTTCTGGTTCAGTTTGCTTACTCCTCGTCATGGCTATTCTGAATTAACATGTTTGATAATTCACTAATCGCTGGAGCACCATCTTGTGGATCATTTCAAATATCACATGAATCACGATGAAAGAGAGCGAGCGTCGAAGCTCTGTAAAGTAATTTACAAAATTAGCTGCTGTGAGATGTTATGCATTATAAAACCAACATGGGCAGCGCTTGTGTGAACTGTACGGACACCAGACACCAGATAAAAAATTTCATTATCACCTCATGCAATACTTTGAAACCCTTTTAACTATTAATTGAACTTTTGCCAAACTCAATTAAGTTTCGAAAATTAGCATTTAACCAAACAGCAAAACATGGATCAAAACAAGTTGCACATGGAAACAACTTTTTCAAGTTTCTTGCTTTGGTGTTGTTCTTACTACAATGAATATTGTGAAGGCCGCATAGAAATCATCTAGCTAACTCAAGCAGGCAAAGTAGTGATAAAAGTAGACTAAATCAAATTCAGAAAATGAACAAAGAAAGCTGTCAGATTAGGTTTTTAATCAATCACACGAATACTTGAAGAATTATGCTGCGTCTAACAGAGCAGTATTATACTGAATTATCTGATATGCAACAATATAAGTGTGAAATGTAATAAAAGTGTGCTGAAAATAAGCAAAAAAGAGTGCCGACATCTAAAACAAAGGGAATTGTGCTGTACGTGTCCGACGTCTAAGTGAGTGCAAAAGGTCGCCATGTGATTCAGAATAGGCTGCAAGGATGCATAGACTTGATTTAGTCTCCGCTTTGCACAACCATACAGCACTTTTCCCGGTTTTCAGGCTGATTTTAAGTATTTATTTGTTCTAGTCACGCACAAGCAAAACTGTAAAGCGCAACTGATTGAAAACTTTTGAATATTTATTAGTTTTGTGCAGTGTATTATTCTCAGATACATCATTCCAACTCCCAAAGGGCAATAATATTTTACAGAACATTCCGTTTATGAATAAGTCAGTGTTTATATTCTTATGGGTGATATTTTGTTAAGCTACTTAATTTATTTTATCACGAATGAATGCTCTTTCATAGGATAGTTTAGTCTGAAATTAAAAAAAAATCCTCGTTTGATTATATCTTGCCAAGTGCGAGCGCAGACTTATTAAAAGGTAAAATTTTCCAATAGCCTATTGGCCGTAGGGGCAGTGGGGTTAATGATGAAATTGAATAACCGAAATTTCAAAGTATAGCCCATGTTCCTACTTTCGAATGTGTTCTCTGCTCTTGAAGGAACTCTTTAAGAATTTAATTAAGACGCCTATGAAAGACGGAACCCAGCCCCCCCCCCCCCCTTTCGCTGTAGTATCCTTCCTTAACTCAAAAGAGAAACCCATTTATGAGTTTCATGTACCCAGCCCGGGATTCGAACCCGAGACCTTTTGCGCCATAACCGAATCGCTCTAGTCACTCAACCACGGCGCCTCCCTAGATTAATAGACTTAAACTAGTCATTTATTTATTTATTTATTTATTTATTTATTTATTTATTTATTTATGCTGATAACATCAGTTTCGGTTTATTTTGTTTGCCATACTAGTTAGTCACAGCTAGCATAAAAATTTCATATATTTATTTGCGACTCACTAATATGATAAACAAAATAAACCGAAACTGATATCATCACTTTGCTCTTAAAGGCTAACCATTTCAGAATCTATTATGACAAACATTCAATAGTGCTGTATTTTCTAAATGTCTGATTTTTCGTTTCAGTTCTCAGTCATAGCTAAGGGGCGGGGAATCACGTGGTTTTAGATTTGTTTTGAACTGACGATACTGCTAGTGAATCTTGGTTTATGGCAAGATTAACTTCTCTTTCACATATTTCGCACATAGGCTGGTTCGTAGAGATATGCACCACTTTCCAGTCCAGTTCTTTCCAGTTTTACAGACACTTTTATGGACGCACAAAAATAAGTACTTTAGGGCAAGGACAATGTCCAGTCCCGGATCCATGGGAGGGGGGGGGGGGGCTTTGGGACTTAAGCCCCGCAACCTGGAGCTCTGTGTCCAATATAATGCAGGAATGTAGGTAATCAGAAGCACTTGGTGATACTTTGAGATATATACCATAAGGCATGATTGAAATATATGTTGTGACATCTCATTGGAATCACCTCGGCGAGGCGATTCCAATGAGATGCCATAACATATATTTAAAGATAAGCATGATACTCATCTTGATTTTTCATCGAATACTGTATTTTATCTGAAACCCAGATTATGGCCTCTTTCTTTGGGCCCTAAGCCCTTCTAGTTGTCCAGAGTGCGCCCCGTCAGCCAGTTGTGGTCTAGATCCCGGCCTTATGTCACAGAATTTTGATCGACGTCGACGGAGACTACGCTGCAGTCTTTGTGACTTAAATTTAGTGACTAAGTCTGCGATCCCCAGTGTGTGAATCCTCGCAGTTCCATCAGAGTGCCGTTAGAACCAGAAAGTTGTGAACTGGAAAGTCTGGCGCATAAATCAGTAAGTGTAAAATGTTGAAAGAAATATAATAAGCTATCTACATTTACTTAAACAAAAGGTCACTCATATTGTTCTGTGCAGCGCATCAAAACAAAAACTAGAGGTCTTCCACCCAGATCATAGGCGTTGGAAGGTTTACTCAGAGTAGAATATTTGAGGATAGATAGATGCTTACCAAATGTTTTGACTATGCTTGCGTGTTGTTGAGCTTTACAGCGGAGTAATTGCATGGTCGTATACATTTAAGCTTGCAATGAAACGGGGTTCAAAGACATAGGGCGGTCGCTTCACATAAAATTTATTTTAGCTGGAATACACAGATATCCAAACTTTTTAGAATTTAAAATAATGTGTGTTTTGATAATATTTCAGACATTCATTAGCAAGCCGGGCCGCGTAGCGCAGTCGGTAGCGCGTTTGATTAAAAAACCAAAGGTCACACGTTCGATACCCGGTCAGTCCGCATATTTTTGTTTTCCCTTCCGCTGATTCAAGAAGAGCAGTTGTCAGTTACTGGCGAAAGTATGTCGACTTAGTAGTTAGTACTGGTTGACCGTTTTTATATAGAAGGTCTAAGCCCTCCAAGGAATAGTGTGGTTAGGTCAACTGACCGTTCCGACATGACCATAGCTGTTTATCGTGGACGTTAAGCAATAACACAACAACAACAACAACAATAACAATATATTCATCAGCCATGATAACATAGCACGTGGCGACCGAGGAATTTAAGTATATTGAAAGTTCCGAAAACCATGTCTACTTTAAGTAGGTATACATCCCTACATTGCCAAGGACTTAAGTGATACATTGAACACGTGCGATTTTCTTGGTGAATCTATCTATTCTATTCTATTCAGGTGACTTTTGAGTGACATTCTGGGTGTGACTCGAAAGTAGGTACTGAGGGTCACACATTATGCGAGCTGCGACACGACAAAACCACCAAAATGGCATGCGCTCCAATCAAAGACTCAGATCAGCCTTGGCATCCGCCCAGTCTGATCAGAATCTTCGCTGTCCGCATGTAGCTAGCTTAAACTCTTAGCTTCCCTTAGCGCAACAGTGAAGAGTCTGATCAGACTGGGCGGATGCCCCAGGCTGATCTGAGTCTTCGCTAGGCGCACATGCCACTTTGTTGGTTTTCTTGTGTCGCGGCTCATATGGCCAATGACCAGCTGGGAAAGAGTGTCCATCGTCCTATCCCCTCGTGTTGTTTTACTACTTGTGTTTTTGCTTCGTGTACCTGTTTCCCATTTGGTGTCGTGACTAGAATGTGGAATTCGATTGTATCAGAGACGGATTATTGCACTTTTTTCACATAGCTGTGAATTTGCTGAACAAACAACAAAGACGTAGCTACCTGTGTGCAAACACGCAGGTGCGTTTAGAAATTTTGTCAACTGACAAAATTTCAACACGCACCTGCATATTTGCATGCTGTAATTTTGTAAATGTGGACAAAACGTCACTACCAACAGCTCACAGTTATAAAAATATTAAATATCCTGGGGCTACAACCCTAGAGTCCATCCCCTCCATCCACAAAAGAGTATGAAAAGTGAATGCGCGCATCATGTAGTTGCCTCTAGCTACGTCCCGGTACAACGGACAGTATCATGTCATTGCCTCTAGCTACGTCCCGGTACAACAGACAGTATCATGTAATTGCCTCTAGCTACATCCCGGTACATCGGACAGTATCATCTAATTGCCTCTAGCTATGTCCCGGTACATTGGACAGTATCATGTAATTACCTCTAGCTACGTCCTGGTACAACGGAAGTATCATGTAATTGCCTCTAGCTACGTCCCGGTACAACGGACAGTATCATGTAATTGCCTCTAGGTAAGTCCCGATACAATGGAAGTACCGTGTAATTGCCTCCAGATATATACGTCCCGGTAAAACGGACAGTATTATGTAATTGCCCCTAGCTACGTCCCGGTACAACGGATAGTATCATGTAATTGCCTCTAGCTACGTCCCGGTACAACGGACAGTATTATGTAATTGCCTCTAACGACATCCCGGTACAACGGAAGTATCTTGTTATTGCTTCAAGCTACGTCCTGGTACAACAGACAGTATCATGTCATTGCCTCTAGCTACGTCTCGGTACAACGGACAGTATCATGTCATTACCTCTAGCTACGCCCCGGTACAACAGACAGTATCATGTTATTGCCACTACCTACGTTCCTGTATAACAAACAGTGTTCCAGATACCCAATGATAATTTGCCAGAGAAACGTAAGGCACGATCCTAAAAAAGACTACACCATATGCATTTATGATAGAGTTATATTTATGATAGAGTCATCTTTTCTCCCACTTAATCCCCTTTAGTACGTCTTGTTATACCGGAACACCATCTGAAGCCCTCCTTCGAGGTTGAGATGAGATGGAAAGGAAAATCAGATAAATACGATGGTTCAAATATACATCATTTGGGTTAAAGTGTATGATTGCGCCTTTATGTTATTTCTACTATTTTTACAAGCGGAGACAACTTCTATGAAGCCTTTCCAAAATGTGTGTAGATGTATAGAAACTAAATTACACTTATGGGAAATTCTTTTCTTTAACCCTCTTTGAGATTGGAAGCATATACAACCTAGCTGTTTTCCCTAAAAGTGTACCCATTCATCTAAAATTTCAAAATGAATAATTAGTAATAGTTATATCATGGTTTGTCCGCCTGTACGAGGAGATAATTCACGAGCTTTAGCGAGTGGATTATCTCTCGTACAAGCAGACAAAGTATGGTATAACTATTTGATATCACCCTTATCAGTGTAAACCTTGCTCAGTGGGAAATATTACGTGCTAAATGTAGCGTTGTCTGTCAAGAATGGTATAAAACTGAAAATATGCCTTGGAATTATTTTGTAATCCCATATATTTTATCTCAGTTCACTCATGAAACAAACAAATAAGCAACATCATGTTAATTCCAGCAACGTGACATTTTGTCACGTGATATTCAAATCATCTTTATCGGTTACACGGGCTTTAAGAGGCCTCTCTGTTGACTGTATGACTTAGACCGACTCCATAGATGACTGAGACGACAGGTAAAGTGCAGTCTGACCAGAGCCTTCGCCTGTCAGGCTGTCACTAATACCACATTGTTTGAAATCACATATTGTAGCTCAAATCGTATTTCAACAGAAAATGCCTCATCAGTTTGGGGAAGAAATATTACGTCTCTATAAGCAGTTTTATCTATCGTCGCCTTTACTGATGGGAAAATTAGGGGCTGGCGCAGACCAATAGTTGATTAGTCTAGACTCTAGTATATCTTATTTAATTACCAGAGAAAGATAAATGCTAGGCATCAAACCAACAATTGGTTTAAGTTCGTCTGTGTAAATATAAATAGCGCAAAAACATAGTGTTATGAGGCATGTCTGGATTGCTGAATGTCTGCTGGAGACTCCGCTGTAGCCTAGCCACTAGGCGAAGAAGTTATATCCGTCAGCCAATCTATTTTCCCAGTTCTTACAGCTAGTCTATACTTATAGCTTGACTTTTTTTGATAATGTATATATCAGAAAAGGAGCAGATTCAAGTTTTATAGACTGGCCAGAGAAAAGAAGAAAAAAAAGTTAATTCTTTTCTATTAACAGTAACCTTTTCATTATCAGACTAGTGCTAGTCTAACTCCGCTGATTCTAAAGTTGAAATTAAACTGATTGTGTACATTTTTAGGGTAGGCAACTCTGTGGTTTTCATTTAAGGAATGAATTTCATTTTTCTGATGTTTATCGAAGTATAAAACATATTGGGTCGCGTGCAAAGTAAATGAGCCCCGAAGAGGTTCATGTAAACTTTGCTAGCGCCCCAATGTAGTTTATACTTCGATAAACATCGGAAAATTAAGTTCATTGCTTATATTTACATTCTGCTCTATCTATTATTTGACCACAAATTTGCGTTAGGGGACACAGTTGAAGCAGAAAAAAACATTCTTACGCAGTTTTTCTAGTAAAAACGGGACAACTTCAACGACGCCATAACGTCGCCTACGTCCAATGAGACTGGATAACCTTGGTTTAATTTGACGTCACTTAACGCCATGTAACGTCGCGTGAACCGTTGTAGTCATTGAAGAATAAACTACAGTACAATCTAATAGTTTACCAAAGGGCTTTTCAATAAATGAAAGGATAATGTAAGTATTTTGACTGTCTTCTCCATGGGGTCACAAAAGATCAACTCTGAAGGAGTGAATGTTCTCCTCTATGATCTAATTTCTCTTTTTCCTTTAAGGTTGAAGGAGCCCATTTTCTAGCAGCCAGTTTCTATTTAGAATAACTCGCATTGTTTTGTGCAAAATGTCACTTGTCAAAGAAGGCAACGTCACTTGAGCCGCGACACGAGAAAACCAACAATGTGGTTGTGCGCCCAGCGCAGACTCAGATCAGCCTGGGCATCCGCCCAGTCTGATCAGATCCTTCGCTGTACTCATGGAGATAGCTTAGACCCTTAGCTACCCTTTGAGCACTTAACGAAGAGTCTGATCGAACTAGGCGGATGCCCAGGCTCATCTGAGTCTGCACTGGGCGCACAACCACATTGTTCGTTTTCTCGTGTCGCGGCTCACTTATATTTTGCATCTGGTCCTTGTTACCTCTTTTGCTGACTTTTATTCTGTTTATTGGGAAATGAATCAATTTCAGTCACTGACTTTGCGAGAAAATGGATGAATCTGTTTACTAATCCGCCTCATTAGAATTGTTTCCAATACGCTAAATCTGTTATAGCAATAGCGTCCTTTCGTATAAATCTCTCTCTCTCTCTCTCTCTCTCTCTCTCTCTCTCTCTCTTCAAGAGACGGTCTAGCTAATTTTGCTTTTCATCTGTAAAATCATGTTAATTTTCAGGGTTAACCGCGCATGCCCAGACCAACTGTTCGAAGGGAAATGTCGGCAGAGAGCAGCTCTAGTTATTTCAATGAGGCAATATTACTTCGATTCCTTTCCTGAGACATATTGGATTTCAACTGTAAACAAACCTGTGGCTAGTGGCGCCTAAATTCACTTTGAAAACCGGAGTTTTAATTTGTTTTTCTCTTTCTTCTGAATTACTCGCGGTTTGAATGTGTTGATTCTTGCAACTGAATTGTACAAATTAAGTCTTCAATTGCACATTGTTCAAGTCCCAAGCGTTTCAAGTGCAATGAAGAGCTTTAAAATGACATCTCTTTGGAAAATTACAAACACAATTTTGTTCCTCAATGTCAGATTATATTCAATAAAAGACTCAAACATTCAAAGGAAGTCACGAACTCATATGACGTCTAAAATTGTGTCTGTTATACACGATTGATGCCCCCACCCTCTGCAGCTCCTGACAGAGGGCAGTGTATATCTTTACAGCGCCTTTTAAGAACAACTACTATCTCAAATACCAAGTCAATGTAGATGTATTGATATTTATACAAATAAAGTTTAAACTAAGTAGCTGACCAGTTGGCTTTACTCGCAAAACGGCTAAGACTAGTTCAAAATGCTGTATTTTTAACAAAATTACTTCTCTCTAAGTAGATCAAACAAGTCTATACCGAAATTGTGTGACAAAGGGATGGACAGACAATTGGACAGACAGACAGGAGCTGGTCTTTAAGTTTCTGACTATCTTCACAGGGCGATAGTGCGACCAGTTAGTCTGTGTCTGACTACGGATGTCGTTGCTAAGTTCTCTGATTTAGAATAGAGCCTTTAATTAGTCTACGGCCCGAACTGCGGTCCGCCGAAAGTTTGTCAACCTTTAAAATCACATGGATTTGCACGTACCTATGTGTATTTTCTGTATTAAAAAAAAGTTAACGTTAACTGCGTTTGTTCTATTTTATTTACCTATTTTCATTTATTTTGTTTCTTTTATTCATTTATATATTTATTTACATATTTTTATACTTATTTTTGTTATTTTTTCGTACTTGTTGTGCTTATATTATAAGCAGATCGCAGTGAAATATATACTATCAGAGAGAAAATTGAATAAGGCAATATGTAAAAGTTGTATCATGGTTTGTCCGCCTGTACGCGGAGATAATCCTTAGATGTACATGTATAACTATTTTATACCATCTTTATTAGTGCAGACCTCGGACATTACATAATAGTTTGTACTAAAGTTTGCATTTTCTGCCAAGGGTGGTTTAAAAAAGAAAAACTCATTAGCGTAAAGTCTTCAAGTTTTGAAAAAAGTATACCGCGATTAAACTGGTCACGTCAGTTGTTATGTCGCTGAAATTGATTTTTCTGGCGATCGTGGTTTAAAAAAGAAAAACTCATTAGCGTCGAGTCCTCAAGTTCTGAAAAAAGTATACCGCGATTAAACTAGTCAAGACAATGGTTATGTCGCTGAAAATGATAAAAGAAAATCAGGGACAGTCGCCCTTGAAATGACAAAATGCGATATGTGGTTTTCTCTTCACACAGGCTTTAGATTTTACATATACTCCTAAACGAAAACGAATAAACGAAAGTAAGCTATGAATAGATATTGACCGTAATAAAAAGCTTAGATGGATATAAATAGCCATTAACAAATATAACATAAACGTATCCATACCAAATTTAGTGCAACAGACGCGCGTTTCTGTATTTAACTTCTTCAGTGTCGCTAAGTCCCAAAAAGTTTGCAAGAAAAGAGATGTTGCGCAGATCTCGGCAGGTAACGAACATACCTCTCCGAGCCACACTTACTGCCGTATTCCGCGGGACACATTAGCTGCTGACATCAGGTAAAATACACCTACATATTAACTCGCGTGCGCGGGTGTCCCCTATCGGGCCACCTTAACCGCTGTGTATCGAGAAATGCGATACATGTAGATAAGGGCATCAGGAAAGAGATGTCCGATGCAGCAAGAGACCGCATAAAGCCAAAGAACTCAAAAGAATGGAAGCCAAGCTAAAATCTTAAAGAGTTTCTACAAGAGCACAGAGTACATTCAGAGTAAGGTACATGGGCCAGACTACGTAGTTACGGCTAATAAAGCCTCATCAGTGACCCTGACAATGTCTGGTGACGAAACCAGAGAAAAGCATACTAACTGTAATTTCTAAATTTCAAATGGGCAGTCGATTCAAAGACTGATTAGTATAAGAAAAGATCCAAATAATATAAAAATACGATGATCTAGAATAAGAGTCTATACCAATCTCAGATGTCTCAGAATACATCCTCTGGTCTCAAAGGTATTCTGCACTATGGATAATGTACGGGGAGATGTTTTGCGGCCGCCACACGGCACACACAAGCTGCAGTAAGGTACATTTGTAAAATTGAAATCTTAAAGAGTTCATGTCGTCATGACAAGTAATAGCTATTACTTGTCATGGCGACATGGATCTTAGCGGAGTTAAATAGCTATTGAGCGGTATTGCTATTTTCACCAATTAAAACAGCATTTTTTTTTCTCAGCGCAGCCGAGTATGATTTCACTGTTGTTCCACATTTCACAAGATATCATTGATCAAATAACGTTTGTCAAAATTTAGCCAATAATATCAAAGGTCCATGAATATTTAATCTTCGTTTTATTCCCGTTGTACTGCCCTGCGTGAATACTAGCACTCTGTCGGATGTTAATTCAAAATGTTTCGCTTGTTTGTAACTTTACAAAATAAATCATCGGAAACAGACGCAGATATTGACAACTTTCTTTTTTTCAGTGTAGATCTACTTTCGATTTCTACTTACGTTTAATACACACGAACAAACATTGCATCATGTTGGTAACTCTTTTGGAATCAGGTCAATCTCAAGATTGACCGCAGTCCATTTTGGAATTGAAAACTGGAAGGTCAATCTTGAGATAGGACACTGTCGCTACCCAGTGTCAAAATTACGGTTGCGGGTGCCTACCGACATAGCTCACTTGAGTCAAATTGATGAACGTTATTGTCATCTCTTCACTTAGAGACATATTACAGAACACGCTACCATTTAATCTGCGCCGATTTTCTTTTTTTTTAAAGATTTTCCTTGTTAGTTGCTCTGCTCGGATCCCCGGAAGTCTGTTTAGAAGATATAGAGGATCTTACATGAGTGCTAATGTATTATTGAATTTATTAAACGAGTTGGGGAAATAGATAAGATGCGAGGCTCCGCCGTTCACCAACGAGTTTAATAAATTCAATAATACAGGAGCACGAATGCAAGATACTATTTATCATATGACACTAAAATTGCATTTTATTAGCAAATTTTGCACAAAAACGTCACGATTTTGCCATTAGAAAACGCGACGTTTAATGGACGTCAACGCGTAAGGTTACGGCGTAATTTGCATATTTAATCCACTATTGGATTATCGTTTTTAATGCATGGCTTTATTACACTTTCAGATGCGACGTCATGTGATAAAAAAATCGTAATACAGCGTTCTGCAAATCTTAGTACTGCCCAGTTACAGAAAAATAAATAGGAGTGTGATTCAAATATCAAAGGAATTGCACTGAATCTAAAAGTACACACTATTTCCAAATGATTTTAATGACATGTACCAAATGAAGAAAATAACCTGGGCGTCTTTGAGTGACATTTGATAATAACTGGGTTGTAAACAAGCCAGATGCGTCTTGAACTACGCGTATTTCTAAATTGGACATATAATTAGTGTTTTCTTCCTCTTGTTGAATTTATTACGCCATAAAAATGTTGATCATTGATGGTTATACGAGCAAATTACTTTCTCTAGGATACTTTGTAAATTCTCAAGCCGCTAAGAACATGTTAAAGCTGACTTTATAATCAACGAAAACATAAGTTAAGATGGTTTTTCTTCGAACTGACTGCGTATAAAAGATGGCTAGAATTCCCTATAATTGAATCTAACATCACTATGACCTTATTGATCCCCATCATGCGACAGTTTTTAAACTTACTTTTGACCTGGGGCCGTTTTCATAAAGCCACTTAAGTTGTTGCTATGCTGTTGCTAAGACTAAATATCTATAAAGGAGATTCCATACAACTATGAAATTTGTTCTGGAGGAACAGTCTTTGTAAGACTGTTCCTCCAGAGCAAATTTCATAGTTGTAGGGAATCTCCTTCTAAGAAATTTAGCCTTAGCAACAGCATAGCAACAACTTAAGTTGTTTTATGAATACGGCTCCTGATGCCCACGGCGGAAACATAGTATGGGTTTCAGTTATCGGACTTTAATTTTCACTGACGCATAGACTTGGAGGCTTCCATATATAAAAGGCAAGAGATGCTCACCACTCGCGAGCGTTTGCTCAGACTACTTTTTTGGGTCCATGTCTGTGCATCTGAATGTTTCGGATTTGGCGATGTTTATATGGTATATGAGTTCGGACGTACGAGTTTGGTACTTGGAACTCTCTACTTAGCAAAATAAAGCGTAAACAATTAGTGCATTTTGCATTCTACGGTGGATTCATTAGCAGATGCGAAGGCAATGATCCGAAACCGTCACAAACGATTTCCATACCTTTCAAATTAGCCTCGACATGACAAGTCCAACAAAGTGGCATGTGCGCCCAGCGAAGACTCAGATCAGTCTGGGCATCCGCCCAGTCTGATCAGAATCTTTGCTGTGCGCTTAAAGAGTAGCTGAGGATGGACAGCCAAAACTCTGATCAGACTGGGCAGATGTCCAGGCTTATCTGAGTCATCCGTAGGCGCGCATGCCACATTGTTTGTTTTCTCCTGTCGCGGCCCAAATTAGAAAGGAGAACGATATATACGGCCCACTACGCAAAACAAGACAAGCGAATTTCCAAGAGGTCAGCTCTTTCCCAGCAGACGGCCGCAAGACTGTTCAGATATTGTACATATCTGAAGAAGATCAAAGCAGGACCATGCTTGCATCCCAGTTAGTCATGCAATTGGTTTACATACCACTTCTCTCCGGTATGGAAGTAAAAAGTATGCAAAGACCAGGAACTGAAACAATCAAAATCCAAATCCAGCCCTCAAACCATAGTTGGAAACAACCAAGATTACAAATAATCAAGATACAGAGAACATATGGCCAACCGAGTGAGCAGCTTGTTCCCAAAAGGTGGCCACTCAGCAACCCAAACCGAACCAAAAATAATAAGAACATACATAAGGTAAAACATCACAGAAACTCTGACACCAAAAACAGGCAACAGAGAACCACAACAGAACTACCGCCTTGGAACGGTCAGTAATGAATTACTTGGGGGGCTTAAATCGATTTTACAGGCCCAACCTCACCCTCAGTTTCTGAAGTGGTACAAAACATTTAGTTGGTTGTTCGGTTCGCATGATAACCCTCTAACTCGTCAATGAATCATCACGGTAAACACATAAATCAAATTTCAACACCATGAAGAAGCAAAGACGAGGACTCAACAGATACAACGGGCCGTCTGACAAGTGGAGATCCCTGTCCTGCCAAACAACCCCACTGGAAATCTGAAGCAAAAGAATGTCACCAGTTGAGCCCCGGTGGACCAAGCAACAGACAAAAAGGCTCCGGTCCCAACCAACTAAAATATATAGCTTTAGGTCGGGGCCATCATAGAGTCTGACGACCGATCCCCCGGTGTGCAATTAAAGAGTGCAGCAAAGTTATCAACCGTGATTGGGTTAATCACTAAGCATGCAGACTGTCGCATAACATTTAAATTATAGCCAATACGTTTGTGACGTATTATTATTTTTCGGAATTGATCAGAAAAATCAGTCCTACCCTTAATCTTTTTGAATTTGTATATTAAGTCACCATAAAATTCTGGTTCCGATAGGCCACCGTGCTGCCATGATTATGAAAAATCACTATTTTATTATTTCAAACGTCACAAAAGTGAATCATTCCTCACTTATAGTTCACCGTATAATTATGCTCTCAAGGCTAACGCATCATTAAACGAATAACTTCTCGGAGATAGGAATCTCTACATCATGAGATAGCAGGACACAATTCAAGTCAGACTCATTGGTAAGCTGGTGGTTTAACATGGTACGAGAATGTGTTTCCTCTCCGGTACGACTTTTCATGTGACGATTACGGCTACCAATCTATATCAACAGCTTGTTGTAATAAAAGCAACAATGAGTATTTTTTCAACATTGAGTCACTATGTGATAACTCAGTTCAGAAGCTTGTGTAAACGACCTATTATTGTGCCGGGCGGCGTGGCGTAGTCGCGCGTCTGACTGAAGAACCAGATGTCCCGGGATGGATATCCGGTCCGGCTATTTACTTTCGTTCTCCATTCACTTATTCAAAACGGGCAGTTGTCTGTTACTAGCGAAAGTCTGTGCACGTACTAAGTACTGGTTAATCGCTTAGGAGGTCTAAGCCTGTCCAGAAATAGTGTGGTTAGGTAAACTGACCGTCCCGACATGACCATAGCGGTTTACCGTGGACGTAAAGCAACAAAACAAGAACAAAGAAATGTGTTTTCTCTCCATTTTGGATTTCAAGTATCGTTCAAGATATATTGGAACACCTCATGCGTTTTTGCCATTCTTACAGAGAGAATTGTTGTTGATGCTGTTGTTGTTGCGTTGTTGCTTTACGTCCACGGTAAACAGCTATGGTCATGTCGGGACGTCAGTTAACCTAACCACACAATTCCTGGGCAGGCTCAGACCTCCTACGCGGATAAGCAGTGCTAAGTGCACATACTTTCGCGTGTAACTGACAACTGCCCTTCTTGAATCAGCGGAAGAGGAAACGAAAGTAAGTGGCCGGACCGGGTATCGAACCCGGGACCGCTTGCTCTTGAGTCTGGCAACAGTTCTTGTGTTCGCGACTTACTGTTTGCTCAGCCCAGACGTCATCGGTCTTCCAAAATGAGGCCTACTCATAAAGCGAAGAATTGCTCCTCATGGAGAAAATTATTTAAGAGCTGACCCCAACTGAAAAAGGAGGCAAAAAAAGAAAACAGTGTTGCTTTACCCTGAAAGTGTACCCATACACTTTAAGAATACCAGCATATGTCAACAATTACTATTACAATAAAAGCATGAAGATTATGGCTTATGTAAAATGTTCCATGAATATGGTTTCAATCCTGTATGAATCATTAAGTGAAGTATGAGTCGTGACACGGCATAATTAAAAAATAGCCATCAGAGGAGATGGCAAATCCCCCGACCGAAGAACCCCATGGGCCTTGGTAAAAAGGGTGCACTTCAAAACGCATATTTTATATATCGCCATTCTTTTATGCTTCTGATTGACATTATCTGTTAACAGATGCATGATTATCTAACACTCAGACTAAAACAGTATGCTTGACTGCTAAAAAGAGGTAATATCTCAAACAGCCATCATATACACAAATGTATAGCATACGATACATTCTACTTTCAAAATGTGTGAATAACTTCTAAAGTACAAGCCCTACAAACCTAATTTTGAGCTCTCTAGTAAGTGAATTTGGACAAAGAATCCAAATCTGGATTTTTTTTTTTTTTTTTTTTTGGGGGGGGGGGGGGGGAGGCGGGAATGTGGAGGGGTCATAGAGAGTTAGGAACACTGATAAGATATCACAGCATGATCATCGATATTCCAAAAGGTACAAGGTTATTCAAATTCTGGAGCAGGCCATGGTAATACAGATATGGAGCGGAGACTCGAACAGCAGCTCAAACTACCAAAGGGAAATAACTCACAAAGTATGAAAGCAAGAGTTATCATTCATGTATGAGACAAATTGTCATGACCTGTTCTGCATATCTGTGATGTATCATGAAAATATTTCAAAAGGTATTCAAGCTAAGGAGCGGACACCTAAAATCATCAAAGGAAAATAACTCCAAAAGTAAGAAAGCAAGAGTTGTCATTCTTGTTCGCGATACATCGTCATGACCTGTTCTATATATCTGCTAAGTATCATGAACATATTCCAAAAGGTATTCAAGTTATAGAGCGGACACAAAATCACATCTAAAACCATCAAGGGGAAATAACTCAAACAATAAGAATGCAAGAGTTGTTATTCTTGTTCGCGATACATCGTCATGACCTGTTCTACATGTCTATGAAGTATCATAAAAATATTCCAAAAGGTATTCAAGTTATAGAGCGGACACGAAATCACACCTTAAATGATCAAGGGGAAATAACTAAAAAAATAAGAAAGCAAGAGTTGTCATTCTTGTTCGCGACACATTATCCTGACCTGTTCTATATATCTGTGAAGTATCATGAAAATATTCCAAAAGGTATTCAAGCTATAAAGCGGACACAAAATCACATCTAAAACCATCAAGTGGAAATAACTCAAAAAGTAGAAATGCAAGAGTTGTCATTCTTGTTCGCGATACTTCGTAATGACCTGTTCTATATATCTGTGAAGTATCATGAAAATATTACAAAAGGTATTCAAGTTATAGAGCGGACACGAAATCACACCTAAAATGATCAAGGGAAAATAACTCGAAAAGTAAGAAAGCAAGAGTTGTCATTCTTATTCACGACACACTGTCATGACCTGTTCTACATATCTGTGAAGTATCATGAGAATATTCTAAAGGGTATTAAAGTTATAGAGCGGACATGAATCTGCCAAAAATCACACCTAAAACTATCAAGGGAAAATAACTCAAAAAGTTTGAAAGCAAGAGTTGTCATACTTGTTCGGGACACATCGTCATGACCTGTTCTACATTTCTGTGACGTATCATGAAAATATTCCAAAGGGTACACGTTACAGATCGGACACGGATCTGCCAAAAAATCACCAAAGGGGAGATAACTCAAAAAGTACAATAGCAAGAGTTGTCATTCTTGTACGCGACACACCGTCATGACCTGTTCTACATAACTGTGAAGTATCATGAAAATATTGCCAAGGGTATTCAAGATATAGAGCGGACAAGAAAATGTTTACGGACGGACGGACGGACGCCAGGCTCATTGCTATATCCCCCGACCGAAAGGTTCGGGGGATAAAAAAGTGGCATGTGCGCCCAGCGAAGACTCAAATCAACCTGGGCATTCGTCCAGTCTGATCAGAATCCCCGCTTTGCGCTTACAGGGTAGCTAAGGGTCTTTACTCTATGCGGCTGCCAAGACTGATCCGAGTCATCGCTGGATGCACATGCCACTTTGCTGGTTTTTGTGGTGTCTCGGCTCAATAATTAAGAACCGTAAAAAATCAAAGCATTGGGACAGGTGAGGCTGAGCAAAACAGTTTAGGCCGATATCAGACTGATTCTGAAGGAACATTCTGATCTGAGTCTACACTATTTACCATTCTATTTGCATCCTATGGGCATTACTGCATTGTAAAACCAAACTGAATATTCAACTTTCAGGACAATTACGGTAACTATTTTAGGTGTCCCAATTTTTAGAATTCTCACGGTATTGATTTTACCTCAATCGCCAAATTAATAG
Source organism: Ctena decussata (assembly GCA_963989385.1). Lineage (NCBI taxonomy): Eukaryota > Metazoa > Mollusca > Bivalvia > Lucinida > Lucinidae > Ctena > Ctena decussata. The sequence continues at coordinate 9,210,407 of OZ022506.1, forward strand.
AGGATCTTGCATGAGTGCTCATGTATTATTGAATTTATTAAACAAGTTGGGGAAAAAGATAAGATGCGATGCTTTGCCGAGCATCTTATCTGTTTTCCCAACGAGTTTAATAAATTCGATAATACAGGAGCACGAATGCAAGATTCTGTTTATCATATGACACTAAAATCACATTTTATTAGCAAAATTTGCACTAAAACGTCACAATTTAGCCATTAGAAAACGCGACGTTTTATGGACGTCAACGTATAACGTTACGACGTAATTTGCATATTTAATCCACTAGTGGATTATCGCTTTTAATGCATGGCTTTATTACACTCTCAGATGCGACGTCATATGATAAATGTGGTTACTCTACACTTGGAGTCATCGTGTGCAGCCTAAGACGAGCAGTTTTGAACCAAATACATGGATGTGACTCCATTCCAGTGTGTGTTTACATCATCATATAAAATGATCATTCAAAAAAAAGCTTTATTGAACACGTCAGATAACTACGTCTTACCTCTAGTTTTGTTCATTTTGTGCCTTTTTGGGCGGCTAGCATACCGTATTTATCCTTATAAATGCCCCGCTGCCTCTTTTCCAAAAATTATGTGAGCCACGACACGACAAAACCAACAATGTGGTTGTGCGCCCAGCGCAGACTCAGATCAGCCTGGGCATCCACCCAGTTTGATAAGACTCTTTGTAAAGTGCTCAAAGGGTAGCTAAGGGCCTAAGCTACCGCCATGCGGACAGCGAAGGCTCTGATCAGACTGGGCGGATGCCCAGGCTGGTCTGAGTCTGCGCTGGGCACATAACCACATTGTTGGTTTTGTCGTGTCGCGGCTCATGTTATAATTACTTGATAAGCTCCGTGTTTTCCATCAGTATTACAAAGAGGAACAACCTATTGTGAAGAGGCAAAAAAAAAACGTAATATCTCTGCATCTGAAAGTATCTTAACTCACTAGAAGTATTTTGGTAGAGGCTGATTTTCTTCTCTTAAGGCATTAAATAACGCCCCCGCCCCTTCGTAAAACACAACGGCTCTCGGGCATTTAATAGGATTAATACGGCTCTAGTTTTACGGTAAAGTAGTCTGAGAATTCACTTCCTTGTTCATGCTGGAGCGAAGCTGTATTTTTGTGCAGGTTAAACAAGAACACAGGTTCTCTCCAGTATGGAGTATGGAAGAGAATTAGTGAACTGCTTTTCGTAAAAAAATAACATAAGCAGTCGCTATCTTCGCCTATAACATCGGCTTCCATTATCGATAATATGCTGTACCTAATCTTCTCTTTTTTCTATATTTAATTACTGCTAGAATTTCCTCGGCTATTGTGACCTATTTTGTCATTGTCTGAGGTATCCAGTTGCAACTACGAATCTTCATAGCCTATTCCTGATATACCTCTCTCAGTAATGCCCACTCCAAGTCAAGCCCAATATTCAGTCACTGTTCCCCTAAACCACATTATCATCATAATGATAGTCGGGGCCATTCAGTCATTATTCCCCTACACCTCATTGTCATCATTTCGATAGTCAGGGCCACGCTGCTTTTTATATGTTTATTAATCTAGAAATCCAGTTTATTACACATCAACATAGATACCCATACCATTCCTACCTGAATATCCATGCAAGAACATTGGCAAACTGTGTAGAACAGATTAGACGCCACAAATGTGGCGTCTAATCAGATTCTACATTGTTTGCCTGTAAAACTGGACATGTTTTGAAAATAAATGATTAAGAATATATCTGACACCCTTTATATCGGAAAAGGACCTGTCTGAAGGGCCGGGCAGAAGAGTCCAACAGATATCAATGGGTTAAAAAGTACAAAAGATTCAGGAGACAAACATTCCTTTATTCAGATTTTTACACAAATATGTAACTGGAGGAAACATGAAACTAGAACTTCAAATTTATGACATAGATTTATTTAACAAGATTAAAATCATGTTTCACATTGGGAGTTAAGGACATGCATATGAAGACATAGTCTGCTGGTAAAATTGAAAACAAATACGCATGCAATTCAGCAGGTAATAACAACCAATGTACCTTCGTTTAGTAAACATATCAACCTCATGAAAGTTACGCACAATAGACACAGATCGGGTCTTAAAATCTACTCCCAAAATGTCAATTCCAATGAGGGGTCACAACATGTTTCCATGAGAAATGAGAAAAATTATCTTTGGATTATCATTAATTCCCCCATCAATTCTGAAGCTCAAAAGTAAAGGACTTGGTCTCTAGTGAGTGCAAATTCTTGCCTTAAACAGTGATCCAGAAAAGAATGGGTAACAGGGATAATTTTCCTTTTTTTCGATGAAAACATACGTCGTGACCCATCATTAAAACCAGCTCAGCTAATCGGTTCTTATGAGGGGTCACAACGTGTTTTCGCTGGGAACTAAGTAAAATTACCTTTGAATTATCTCTGTTACCCCTTCTTATCTGGAGCTCTGCTTAAAGAGTAGCAGCCCCCATCTTGTGAGGGCTTCATTGTTAAAGGAAGCAAACAGTAAGTCACAAAAACCTGTGAAAAGCGTGGCAGTATATACATGCCCCTTAAGATATAATATCCATATCAACGATAACAAACAACATTTGAGTAGCATAAGATATTGAGTGTACCTAATAAAAACTCTTGACGCAGATCTCATGAAAAGAGCATTTTAAATGCAAAAAATGAAAACATGAATATTTATGAACATGCAGAGAAAAAGCAACACAAAACAATGTCAATCAAACACAAGCAAGCACTTAATATATGCCTCAAAGAAATAACAATAGGCCATGCAACCGGCAGAGCAAGTAACATCCATCACACCTCTTTTCAACATGTTGATTTAGGGTCAAGTTTGGTAACTTCGGCCAGCGGGTAGAGTAGACAGCCCTGGCTAATGAACACTCTTTTAAAGGTAATGCAAACCAGGTATGCGAAAAAAATTAAGTATAACAAATCATGTGCTTCAGCATAGTGTCACTTCTTACACTTTCCATTTTGTTTATTATCTAAAATCCCTGTTAGCTCAGTAGGTTAAACATTGGCCTGTTAATCTAGTGCTCCATTTTGAGTCCCGCTGGAGGTGGAAATTTTTAAAACCGTAAACAGGGTTCCAAGCATACAACCTTTCACTATCACCCTCCCCATTGCCCTGATATGACTGAAATATTGTTAAAAGGACGTTGAATCGCAAATCATCCATCCATTCAAAATATTTAAAACTTTTCCGAAATTAAAGAATGGTGTAGCCCTGGGGCCGTATTCATAAAACGACTGAAGTGGTTGCTATGCTGTTACTAAGGCTAAATTTCTTTGAAGGAGATTCCCTACAACTATGAAATTTGCTCTGGAGGCACAGTCTTTGTAAGACTGTTCTTCCAGACCAAATTTCATAGTTGTAGGGAATCTCCTTTATAGATATTTAGCCTTAGCAACCGCATAGCGACGACTTCAGTGGGTTTATGAATACGGCCCCTGGACTGGATATTTAAAATTATAGTGTTCCTTCTAAACGGTGGTTCACTCTTAAAGAAAACAACTTGCTCCACTAGCACATCGTTTCCTTTCTAAGAATACTCCGTGTGAATGGGGCTCTTCTTAAAGGGAAAGTGAAAGCTATCTCTTTGAAAAACACAAAACAGAGTGAATCAAATCACTTAAGGGCGGGTGTTCCTAGAATGAGAAGGATTATTTTTCAACGTACTATTAAGTCTTGTTATCTCAAACACAAATATCCCAAAGTACCTTCTTATATTAAATAATATAGTTTGTGCATATATCCTGTTTTTCTTTGCATTTTAACTCCTGTTGTCTCAAACTACTGGTATTATTTCTAAAATTTCAGGGACCAGTAAATTTATTTTGATATCAGTAGTTTGGATGAACAATGACTTTGAGACAGTGAGAGTCGACTGTCTATAATTCTTTAATTCATGTATAACTGATTATGTATTTTATTTCAGACAAAAACTGGATTTTATAAGATGATATAACTGCAGTAACAGTATAATCGCTGAACAAGAGGCACAAGAAGGCTCAAATCATTCCCCGTTCATTTCTTAAAAGATGATGGATGGATGATTGCAGATGGACAGCAGAGATTGCCCTTCCGATAATCTTCCCGCAACCTTTTAGTTCAGGCGGCTGACAAATGAGCAGCAACACAAGAAAACCAACAAAGTGGATGTGTGCCCAGCGAAGACTCAGATCACCCTGGGCATCCGCCCAGTCTGATCAGTGTCTTTGCTGTCCGCATGGAGGTAGCTTGAACCCTAAGCTATCCTTTGAGCCTTTAACGAAGAGTCTGATCAAACTGGGTGGATGCCCAGGCTGATCTGAGTCTGCGCTGGGTGCACAACCACTTTGGTGGTTTTCTCGTGTCGCGGCTCAAATATTTTACTTCAAATTATTCTAGTTTTACAATATGCCATGTAATGCAGACTGTGGAATCATGACGCAGGCTTGCTGTCAGGTTTCTCTGTAGAATCTGATGGTCGTGTTACCGTTGCTGAAATAGAAAGTACATTTATTTGTCACCTTTTTCATGTCTTGTAACGCAAGACTAAGAGTCATTTTAAAATTTTAGAAGATAAATCCTAAATTCAATTAAAACATGAGCTATCGCATATGAAGAGGTCACTAAACATTTTTATATGGACAATCATATCTGTGTTTTCACACTACACTCTAGATGAAAACAAGCTCTATCTTTCACTATTTGAAGTCATTGTTCAACAAATTTTATCTTTCACCAAAGTCAGTGTCCAGCAAGCTCTATCTTTCACCAAACTAATTATTCAACAAGCTCTACCTTTCACAAAAGCCACTGTTCAAGTTTATGAAGACATTCCAAACATTAAGGTTCTCAAAAGAAAAGCCTTAAAAAAGTAATCAAAGGGATGTAACTAAAAATAATAAGGAAGGGGAAGCAATTATTCTTTTATAAGACATACTGTCTCAACCTAATACATATCGCTATAAAGTTTCGTCAAGATATTCCATACGGTTACCTAGTAATGACTTGCCCAAGAACAGCCGTAGAAATTAATCAAAGGGATGTAACTCCATAAATAAGGAAGGGGGAGTAATTATTCTTATATAAGACACACAGCCTCAACCTAATACACATTGCTATAAATTTTCATCAAGATATTTCATACGGTTGCCTACTTATCCCTTGCATAAGAATAGCCTAAGAAAATATTCAAAGGGAGGTTACTCCAAAAATAAGTAAGGGGAGGCAATCGTTCTTATATGTGACATATTGTGTCAACCTAATAAACATCACTATCAAGTTTCATCACAATAGTCCAAAGGGTTAGTTAGATATGAGGTGTACAAATATAGTCTGACAAAATAATCAAAGGGAGGTTACTCAAAATCTAAGTCAAGGGGAATAACCATTCTTGTATGAGACATGTTGTCTTAACCTCATAAACATTGGTATAAAGTTTCATCATGACATTCCAAAGAGTAACCAAGTTATGAAATGCTAAAGAATTGCCATACAAACTGCTATAGTCGAGTTTTTTCAAACGGCTGTAACTGCTAAAAATCATCAGAGCAAAATTTCCGTACAATATGCGCTACTCCACATCGTAGTCTAACTATTTACAAAGTTTCAGCTTAATTGGATGAAAACTGTAGGAGGAGTTATCCGGAACGAACACCCCAAAAATGAGTTATCCGGAACGAACACCCCAAAAATTCTAAGTAAAGGGCTGTAAATCCGCTAAAAATCATTGGAGCGTAACCTCGAAACGATATGTGCTGGTCCACCTCATAGTCTTACTATATACCAAGTTTAAGCTCGATCGGATGTAAACTGTAGGAGGAGTTATCCGGAAACGAAAAGTTTATGCCGACGGACGGACGGACGGACAGACGGACGCCAGCGCCATAACAATATACGTCCCGTTTTTCAAACGGACGTATAAAAAGTCATTTTCAACAAGCTTTTTCTGTCTTTTACCAAACTCATTGTTCTACAAGCTCTCCCTTTCACGAAAGTCATTGTTTAACAAGCTCTCTGTATTTCACCACAGTCATTGTTCTACAAGCTCTCCCTTTCACCAAAGTCATTGTTTAACATGCTTTATCTTTCACCTGAGTCATTATCCAAGAAGCACTTTCTTTCACCAAAGTCAATGTCCACGACTATAATGTCCAACACAAAGAAAGAAAACTAGAAATGTTTCCAACCAAAAAAGCATATGTCCTAAAAAAACTTTCGATTTCCCAGAAGTTTCATTTCCCCATAAGGTTTTGTCAACATATGGAACTGTTACAATTAAGAACTTTTGTGACCTCACCAGCGCCTAGTCATATCTCTGGCTTGTCCAAACAATATACCCATCCATCCTCTGATCTTGAAAATAGGATCATGCTCTGATCTTGAAAATAGGATAGTGACCGAACCTAACTTAGCTTTGTCTCATCTGAAAGATATACCTTTGTATGTTTGGTAAAAATCCATCTTACATTTCGAGAGATAATTTTATTTTCGGGACGCATCCTTCCGTGACCCTGAAAATGGAGTCAAGTTCCTCTTAACTTATTATGGTTTTTAGCGTCCAAGGGTGATAAATTCCTGCAAGTACTGTGAAAATTAACCTTCTGGTTTACAATATTGCCTAGGAAACTTTACCATTTAGAATCCTCATGTGACCTTGATTTTATGGTCAATGATATGAAATTCAAAAACTTCTGTGCCATTTACCATTGAAGATTATGCTAGATGCTAGTTTGGTATGAATTCAACATTTCATTCTGTAGACTGATGAAGAGAAGCCGTATTTTAACATTTTAAGCCCTTCTGGAACCCTGATATTGGGATAAATGTCAATGTCACCAAAATATTTTAGCCCTGTGCCCTCTCAAAATAATGACTCAATTCAATTCAATATTTTGATATATGTGGTCAACCTTCAGGAGATATGGTGAAAACAATTCAGCACCTTATGTGATCTTGCATTGTTTTGTTTTGTTAAGCGTTTCCTATCATTAATCATGAATTCCCTCTTTAAGAAGTTGGATTTGTATTGCAGACGAGGAAGGAATACTTCCATTTTAAGTGATTTAAAGCAAGTAACATGCAAGAAGGCTGCTGGAAAATGATTCAATAGTCATCTGCTGTTGTGTGTTCTTTTTTTATTTATTTATTTATTTTATATCAATGAAAGGGGCATCATATGCGCTAAAATTGTATTTAAGTTGTTTATTCATTATGTGGACCTAACATTATCACGCCAATAATGTCGCGTTGCAAGCCCCTTGATGTAAGCAAAATGTAAACAAATTAAACATTGGATGAATGTATAGAAATAAATCTTCGTAACACTATTGTTGATTTTAAATGAGATTAACATGTCTATTGAATGCATATTATCAAGACAAGGCTCTATTGTCTATAAAAGCTCTGTCATGCCAGTTATGCTTTAAATAAGTGCAAAATAAACAAAACATTTTGTATCACGTTACTTTGTAGTTTTAAGGCTTGTTGCATTTTGCAGCCATGTCCTTTAATCTTTCAATATTGAATAGTTAACACACTGCCAATAATCACAACGATTTCATCGTCAGATTCATTTGTTTTTCACTAAAAAGCTTGAATACCCTGATTTTCTCCCCTTTTTATGGCCCCAACTTCGAAGAAGTTGAGGGGGCATATCCCTTCCGGGTTTTCCGTGCGTCTGTATATCTGTGCGTCTGTGCATCCATCCGTTCGTCATGCATATCATATTCTAGGAACCGTGCATGCTACAGTTTTGAAATTTCACATATGGATTCGTCATCAAAAAATAGCTGACCCGTATTTTCGTCTTGTCTGAGTTGTCTCCCTTTTTGGAGTTATGCCATTTGGAAAAAAATCACAATGAAATCTTGTTAGCTGAATATCTCAAAAATATTTGAGCTATGGACTTGGAACTTTGCCAGCTTGTTAGAAATAATAAGTAGACTTACTGATTAACTTTTGGACGATTTTTTTCATTATTTTTTTAGTTATGGCCCTCTAAAAATTTCAGCATTTTAACCTTCTCAGCAAGATATCTCAAAAACTATTTCAGATATGGCCTTAAAACTTCACCAGCTTATTAGAAATGATGAGTAGATGCAGTGTTTAACTTTTGAACGAATTCTCTTAATTATGCTTTTGAGTTATGGCCCTTCGAAAATTTCAGCATATTACCCTTGTCAGCAAGATATCTCCAAAAGTATTGGTGAGATGGGCTTGAAACGTTGCCAGCTTATTAGGAATGATAAGTAGATAAACTAATTAACGTTTGAACGAATTCTCCTACTTATTTTTGGAGTTATGGCCCTTTGAAAATTTCAGCATTTTAACCTCGTCAGCAAAATATCTCGAAAAGCATTTGAGCTCTGGGCTTGAAACATATTAGAAATGTTTAGTAGATGAACTGATCACCTTTTAAACGAATTCCGTTACTTATTTTTGGAGTTATGGTCCTTTGAAAATTTCAGCATTTTAACCTGCTCAGCAAGATATCTCAAAAGTATTAAAGTTAGGGACTTGAAACTTGGTCTGCTGATTGGAGATGATGAGTAGATTAACTGATGAACTTTTGAACGAATTCTATCAACTTTTTTAGTTATGGCCCTTTGAAAGTTTTCTGCAGTTTTAACTTGTCAGCAAGATATCTAAAAATGTATTTGAGCTAGGGACAAGAAACTTAGTCAGCTGATAGGTGATGATGAGTAGATTAACTGATTAACTTCTGAACGAATTCCATCATTATTTTTTCTGAGTTATGGTCCTTTGAAATTTTCAGCATTTAAACCTATCAGCGAGATATCTCAAATGTATTTGAGCAAGGGACTTGAAACTTGGTTGGCTGATTGGAGATGATGAGTGGACTGACTGATTAATTTTTGAACGATTTCCGTTAATAATTTTAGTATAGACCATTCCCTGTTAGGTTCAGGCATATGGTTGGGGGCATAGTGATTTCTAGTTTGATGTACATACAATCTATATTCCTTAATCCAAACCAATATGATTCAAGCCCCAATTGTAAATATAAATGCACTTTACCAAAGTTAGTGCGACAGATGCAGGTTTCTGAATTAAACATCTTCAGTGCCGCTTAACCCAAAAAGTTTGAAATAAAAAGGTGAAGGGCAGGCAACGAACATCTCTCTACGAGCCACACTTACTGACGCATTCCACGAGACACAGTAACTGGAGATATCGAGGAAAGGCTGCCTACGCCAGCGCAGCCGTCCCTTATCCAGCCACCTGACCCCTGTATCCCAAGGAAGGTAAGAGGCAAGAGTATCAGGGAGAAGATGTCTGATGCAGCAAGAATCTGCAAAAGCTAACTCCACTAAGATTCATGGCACTATGACAAGTCAGTCTTACTTTTAGAATAGTTAAGAAAGTTAACAGGATATAGATCAATAAGGTTACATTAAAAAGTATCTAAGCAGTGACTCTAATGCTTAAGGACCAGAATCAACACTGAAACACTAATTGGATGATAACATCTTCGGGGACAAACTGTCGACAAGCACCAATATCAGTCCAGTCATTTCAATATAAACGTACTTTACCAAACTTAGTGTGACAGACACGCATTTAATTATTTAACTTCTTTATTTAACTTCTTTATTTAAACAAGTATACAAAACATCCATCATAAACATTATTAAGTTACAACTTTAAGATACCTGCTATAACTCTTTCTCGAACAGTCCAACCATTCCGATCACTGTATCTTAAAACTTGTCGTTGTACTGGTACAGCACCAGCCGATCCTGTAACTAGAAAAATGTGTTTGTAAATGACTATGCGTCCTCATTACATTTAAAATAGTGAAAGTACATATGCCAAGTAAGAAGGCAATGATAAGGAACAGACAAAATGGAGCCGCGACACTACAAAACCAACAAAGTGGCATGTGCGCCCAGAGAAGACTCAGATCAGCCTTGGCATCCGCCAAGTCTGATCAGCGTCTTCGATGTCCACATGGAGCTAGCCTAGATCCTTAGCTACCCGTTAAGCGCACAGCAAAGACTCTGTGATCATGTTGGGCGGCTGCTTAAGCTGATCTGAGTCTTGCTGGGCGCACAGGCCACTTTGTTGGTTTTCTCGTGTCGCGGCTCATTAATTTCCGAATTTATGCTGTTAGATCTGTGCGCTATGGTGAGTTGTTTCTTTAGCAAAGTTATATGAAGCTTATGCAAACATCTTGCGATAGCCACCGTTTTTAAACCTTTTATCTTGGTGCTTTTAAAGACATATTTTGATTGCATAGTACCCTAATGATCATTTATTGAAATTAGGCATCCTCCTACTGGTAGATGCATCAACACGACAAAAGTGTTTTTTTTTTTTTTTTTTTTTTTTCAAATGTTAGGCCCTCCTTCAAGGGGTTTATCACTTGCTTAAGCCCTTCATAATCAAGATAAAGTAAGTATTAGATGTGACCTGTGACCGAATGGATACCGTAAGCCTCTGATGTGGCCTGTGGCCATAAGAACTGACTGTTGGAAGCAATCATTGTGGGGTGGCCTTTTCAGTATAAGGGAAAAAAGTGTCTTTAAGGAAGAGACTGCTTACTCGTGCACCATAAAGGACAATTAGGTAAACAGTGCAGACCCAGATCAGAAAGCGCAAAACACAGCAACTAATGTCTGCCCAGGTTCTACATTGATTGTAATCGAACACAGGCAAATATAATAAAAAGAGAGCAATGATGGACCTGGATTGCTCACCTAAGTATCCTGTGAACTGAGACTCGCTGGGCGCACAGGCCACTTTGCTGGTTTTCTCGTGTCGCGACTCATTAATTTCCCAATTTATGCTGTTAGATCTGTGCGCTATGGTGAGTAGTTTCTTTAGCAAAGTTATATGACGCTTATATAAAGATCCTGCGATAGCCACCGTTTCTTAAACCTTTTATCTTGGTGTTTTTAAAGACATTAAAGTCTTTAAGGAAGATAGTGCTTACTCGTGCACCATAAAGGATAATTAGGTAAACAGTGCAGACCCAGATCAGACAACGCAAAACGCAGCAACTGATGTCTGCCCAGGTTCTACATTGCTTGTAATCGAACACAGGCATATATAATAAACAAGAGAGCAATGATGGACCTGGATTGCTCACCTGAGTATCCTGTGAACTGAGTCTTGCTGGGCGCACAGGCCACTTTGTTAGTTTTCTCGTGTCGCGGCTCATTAATTTCCCAATTTATGCTGTTAGATCTGTGCGCTATGGTGAGTTGTTTCTTTAGCAAAGTTATATGACGCTTATATAAACACCCTGCGATAGCCACCATTCTTAAACATTTTATCTTGGTGTTTTTAAAGACATTAAAGTCTTTCGGGCGATAGTGCTTACTCGTGCACCATAAAGGATAATTAGGTAAACAGTGCAGACCCAGATACGACAACGCAAAACGCAGCAACTGATGTCTGCCCAGGTTCTACATTGCTTGTAATCGAACACAGGCATATATAATAAACAAGAGAGCAATGATGGACCTGGATTGCTCACCTGAGTATCCTGTGAACTTAACCTCAGAGACATCCATATGTACGACAGAGTTTCACAAACATTCGATGGAAAATGAACCCTTGTGTTCCTAAGGTTTTATAAGATTTAACCTTATGACCTAGTTTTTGACCCCACATAACAGTTTCAAGCCTGGTCTAGACTTCTTGGATATAAACATTCTGACAAAGTTTCATGAATATCCGATCAAAGTAAAAAGTATGCAAAGACCAGGAACTGAAACAATCAAAATCCAAATCCAGCCCTCAAACCATAGTTGGAAACAACTAAGATATACTGTGCCTTCTAGAGTGTACACAATGTTTTTCTAAGGTATGATCTAGTGACCCTTTTTTGGACCAAACATGACCCAGTTGAACCTTTGGTCTAAATTTGTTGGTGATAAACATTTTAACAAAGTTTCATGAAAACTGGAACAAAACCGTGCCCTCCATAGCGTTCAAATTGTTTTTCTAAGGTTTGACCTTGTGACCTAGTTTTTTATTTGACATGGCCCAGTTTCAAATTTGGTCTAGATTTCATAGTTTAAACATATTTTATTGTCTTTGTACACAAAAAAGTACAAACAATGGGGTCGGGCTACAAGTTCTCACAACATTAGTTACAGCCCTTCCCCTAAAACATGGTATACAAAAGCCAACATGGCACAAACTAGATCAACCATATGAAACTGCAATACTTTACATAAATACAAACATTAAACATTTATAAATAAATAAATAAATAAATAAATAAATAGATAAATAAATAAATAAATAAATTGTCAATAATCGTGTAAATACTCAGATAATTGATAAGACATGGAATGAAATAGGACAATGAAAAGGAAAAAAAAAGCACCTTTACTTCCTAATCTTATTTTTGATGGTGTTAATATTGATTTTGTAAGTACCCATAAGCATCTCGGAATAACTTTTAGTGAAAATGGAAAATGGCAAACTCATATTGATAATATTCTTTCGTCAGCTTCAAAAGTAATTGGTATTATGAGGAAACTTAAATATACGAGGGGTGTTCGAAAAGATTTGCAAATGGCCTCATGACTTTGTTTAGGGACAAGCTGGGTACAACTGCTTTGCATTTACTACAAGCACTGCATTTTGGCTTTAAGATGATACCAAACACTATACAAAGACACTTTTCCTTATTGAGTTACAACTCATTTTAATAGGTCCCAGTCATACCACTGGGCTAATTTTATATATAAAATCTTTTCAGTGTTACGCATTCAAGTCGAATATCCTTGTAAATACAAAATTAATTTTTGTCATTTCTTGTCCATCGTTTTCTACAATATCCATACAGAAGTTAGAAGCGTTGCAACTTTTATCGATTTATTCCTTGCAAAGCAATGCGCAATTCTAATGACGTCAACGTCATTTTTGAAAGCTTGCAGACGCTTCGTTTGTGGTATTAATTTGAATTTATTGACAGGTTTCCATTGACCCATGTAAATGCTCTTGCTAAAAAGATTTTGAATGCTAATACACTTGTTTTCATTACAAAATCATCAAATTTTGGTAGAAAGTGTGAAATTGCCACAACATAAAGTACGGATAATCCGTATTTCCGGGCCAGTAGGGAACCTATATTAAAAATAATTTCCGCGATATTTACAGGACAGCATTGTCTGGGCATTGTCTTTAATGAACAAAGATAAAGAAAAATCAAAGACTGCTGATATATTAATTACGGCCTACTAAAGTAAAATTTTGCAGTGTCTTTAGGGTATACCTCTTTCAAAGAAGATAAAAATGCAACCTTTTTAAAAAAAATGCACCGGTTTTTCAGACTTCTCAACGCATATCATAATCTTATGTGTTTCTGCAATCAGAAGTTCTGTCTGTTTGGTGGTTATCGAGAAATTACGTCATTTGCAAAACTTTTCGAACACCCCTCGTAGTTTTAGTAGAAGTGCATTAAATCAGATTTATATGTCATATGTTAGACCAATTTTAGAATATTCTTCAATTGTGTGGGATAATTGTACTGTAGAACAGGCGAATTCATTAGAAACAAGAGGCCCACGGGCCACAAAGCTCACCAGATCTCTAGCTCAAAATTGCTATCAAAATTACTGTCACATTTGTACAGCCTAATACAAAATATACAACTACAAAGTCTCAGTCTGAAAGTCTGTTGAGTTGATAACAAAATATATAACTATTTTCCATATTTTGATTGCAGTAAATGCCATTTTTCCCCATTATAAGTCAATGCAACTCTAAGTTGCCATAGCAACCAAACAATAGAGCCGATTTTCATCAAAAACACAAACTTTCAACCCCCCCAGCCTAAGGATACTAAAGATGAAATCTGGGCCTTATTGGCCCAGTGGCTTCTGAGGAGATAATTTTGTAAGTTTTTTTTTCCATTATTTTTGCATTTTGGTTTCCATGACAACCAGTAAAAGGAGCAGTGGGTCCAAAAACAATAAAGCTAATAGAAGACCTCTTAAAGGAACATTTCTATAAAAGTTATGTCAACATACCTGCAATGGCTAGGCATTAAATGCCATTATTCAATTTTCCCCATTATAAGTCTATGGGAACTCTAAGTTGCCATAGCAACCAAACTAAAGGGCAGATTTTCATAAAAAACACAAACTTTCAATACCCCAGCCTAAGGATACTACAGATGAAATCTAGGCCTTATCGGCCCAGTGGTTACAGAGGAGATAGTTTTTAAGTATTTTTTCCATTTTTTTTTTCATTTTGGTTTCCATGGCAACCAATAAAAGGGGCACTGGGCCAAAAAACATACAGCTGATAGTAGACTTCTCAAGGAACATTTCTATAAAAGTTTTGTCAACATATCTGCAATGGCCTGGCAGAAAATGTCATTTTTCAATTTTCCCCATTATAAGTCTATGGGAACTGTAAGTTGCCATAGCAACCAAACTGAAGGGAAGATTTTCATAAAAAACACAAACTTTCAATCCCCCAGCCCAAGGATGCTACAGATGAAATTTGGGCCCAATCGGCCCAGTGGCTTCAGAGAAGATGTTGTTTAAAACTGTTGACGGACATACGACGACGGACGACGACGACGACGACGACGACAGACACTGCCTATCCTATAAGCTCCCCCGGAGCCTTCGGCTCTGGTGAGCTAAAAATACAAAACGAAGCCGCCCGCATTGTTACTGGACTTACTCGATCTGTTTCACTAGAAAGGCTTTATAATGAGTGTGGTTGGGATTCCTTATCACTTAGAAGAAACATAAAGATAAATATTCTGACAAAGTTTCATGAAGGTTGGGCCATAACTGTGCCCTCTAGAGTGAACACAAGCTTTTTTCAAAGATTTGACTAAGTGACCTAGATTTTAACCCCAAGTGACTCAGTTTCAACATTGGCCCAGATTTCATAACATATAAACATTCTGAAAAAGTTTCATGAAGATTGGATCATAACTGTGCCCTCTAGAGTGTACACTAGGTGTTTATAAGCTTTGAGCTAGTGACCTACTTTTTAACCCCTTATGTTCCAGTTTCAAACCTGGTCTACATGCTATTAAAATAAACATTCTGACAAAGTTTCATGAAGACTGGATCAAACCTGTGCCCTCTGTGTCATTCTAAGATTTATTTCTGTTTTTAGCTCTGGCGACCAGTTTGTTCAGCGGAGTGGAACCGTTTTAGCAATTTTTAGGGCCATGAGTCAAACATTTCTGTGAAATTATTTTGAAATTCCAGCCATTGGCTTCAGAGGAGATGTCATTTAAAGGGTTTTTTTTTTATTTTTAGCTCCGGCGGCCAATTTTTCAGCGGAGCGGAACCATTTTTGCATTTTTGGTTCAGGGCTATTGCAGAAACATTTGTGTGAACTTATTTTGAAATTGGCTTGCTGGTCTAGGAGGAGATGTCATTTTTAAAAAATGTTGACGACGGACGGACAGGCGGACGGACAGACGACGGACAAATATCGATCACAATAGCTCACTTTGAGCACTTCGTGCTCAGGTGAGCTAAAAACAATGACCCCTATAAGGCTAATGAACGAATCCAGAATATAAGGTAAAAGAGTCCACTGTGCATAATTTGGTAAACATCATGCACTTCGGGTTTTTTATTTTATTTTTAGCCAAGAACTATACTCTGGGAATTTAAAACGCTTCAACGCCTCATCCCAAGAATTTGTTATATTTTGATAGATTCACATTTCAGGTTACTGAATTTGTAAAGTTTTTATTAGAAATCGTCAAACTAATTAAAGAAATACCAGAAAATTATGCCATTCGTGATGACCTTAGCACTTGTATGACAATTGTCAGTGTATAATACTGTCATTGAAGCTGATCCCAGCTTTGCCATGACTGATATTTTTAGCGCAAACACAGCATTAAAGGCACCATGACTGTACATAAAACTATTTATGAAATAAGTCAGCTTAAATCGCATATTAGAACACACAAATTGGCACATATAGCGAAGTTTAACATAAATTCCTGAGTCCATGACTTTGACCTCAAGGCAACTAATGTAGGCGGGGGTGGTAAAATCAGTGTAAGACTTAGTATTAACTCAATAATAATCTATCCATGATTTAAGGAGATATGACCTAGGATGCTCATATTTGGCAAACTGCTAGGGGCTAAAGTAGATCACCTGATTAACTTTTGGTCCGTGAAAAAATGAATGAATTATGCCCCTTTGTTGAATTTGGCATTTTTCCAACTTTTGAACCCTTTGACGTGAAACCCTTATTTTTGGTATACTATTAGTATTTGATGTTCTGATCATTCTGATGTTGATTGCGTTATGATGCATTCATCAGTTACAAATATCATGCGAAATATTAACACATAATATCTCAGTCCATGACATTGAGCTAAAGGGCATCGAATGGGATGGCAGTAGTGCCACCGACCATTATCTAACATTAGTGACAGTTTCAGCTGAAACCTTCGATTGCTTCAGGGTATACGAGGGTTGTCCCAAAATACGTAGACTTTTACTATAGCGCCATTATTACAGACTGCAGAATCTTCGAAATAACACGCAACAAGGGCTTCGCAAGCGGCGCATAATACGCCCGTTTTAATGTCATAAAGGAATTAAAGAATGAACAAGATTGTTTACAAAAGGACAGACAGGCAGACAAACAGGGGAAACAAAACTTTAATTAATGACGGCAACATTATTTAAATGTTTAACACATCAAATATTATTAGTATACCAAAAATCAGCTTCCAAGGTGAAATGGCTCCTAAGTTGAGTAATGCCAAAGTCAAACAAGGGAGATAATTCATAAACTAAATATACTAGATATACCATTCTTGGCTCTTATACATTCCCTTCACAATATACACATCTCCATAAAGTTGTTTTAAAATATTCCAAACGGTTAAGTAGTTACAGAGTAAACAGGAAATTTATGCATGGGCAGATAATCCAGTAAGCAAGCCAGAGTCGTGGTTCTTGCTCAGGATACACTGCCCTATTATTACTCACGTTCCTACAAAGTTTCATTCTAATACTTCAAAGGGTTAAGGAGATATGAAATGAATGGAAATGCCTAAAAATAATGATCAAAGGGAGGTTACTCCAAAATTAATAAATGGGGAGCAATCATTCTTATGTGTGACACATCATCTTGTGATCATGCACATTGCTATAAAGTTTCATGATATTCCAAACAGTTACCGAGTTAATGTATGTACAACATAAGTATACACAAAAATAGCCGAAAAGATCTAATAAAAGGGATGTAACTCAGAAATGAAGAAAGGGAGAGCAACCATTGTTGTACGCGACACATCGTTGGGACTTATATCCCAAACAATTATCTCGTAATGGCGCGCACAAGACCTGCAGGGAAAAAAAACAATCAAAGGGGAATAACTTTGAAACTAAGGAAGGGGGAGCAACCATTCTTGTATGCGATACATTCCACCTACCTACTACATATGCCTACAAAATTTCATGAAGATATCCCAAATGGTTACTGAGTTATGGCACATACAAGAATGTTTACAGACGGAGGAAAGGGAGATTACTCCAAAATTCAGAAAGGGAGAGCAACTATTCTTATATGCCACATATTATCTTGTGATCATGCACATTGCTATAAAGTTTCATCATGGTATTCCAAACAGTTACCGAGTTAATGTATGCACAACATAAGTATACAAAAAATAGTCGAAAAGAACTAATAAAAGGGATGTAACTCAGAAACTAAGAAAGGGAGAGCAACCATTTTTGTACGCGACATATCGTTTGGACTTCATATACATTGCTATGAAGTTTCATGAAGATATCCCAAACAGTTATCTAGTTCTAGCGCGCACAAGACCTGTAGGGTAAAAAACAATCAAAGGGGCATAACTTTGAAACCAAGGAAGGGGGAGCAACCATTCTTGTACGCGACACGTTCCCCCTGCCTAATACATATGCCTACAAAATTTCATGAAGATATCCCAAATGGTTACTGAGTTATGGCGCGCACGAGAATGTTTACGGATGGACGGACGGACGGACAGACAGACAGACGGACGGACAGCGCCCCGACATAATACGTCCGTTTTTCAAAACGGGCGTATATAAACTTGAAACCTTTCTCTTCAATTTGATGCTTCTTATTCTGCTCCGTAAGGATTATACACGTTGTCATGTTAACTCTAAATCAAGAACCCGGGGCAACCCAAATTTTGAAGTGCATCATTCTGGTACAAATGCTTATATTTCAATCATCATTTCTTTGAACCAAACGAAATTTCGGGAAATTACGTTACGACTATCGTGCGACGTTCTAGTGAAGTTTGACGTCATCTGAACGATGGATGTGTATAAAATCAACATTTGTTCAAGAGAGTGCGATAGAAACATCTCAACGTCTTAGAGTCAGCTTCTAGTATAAAAGTTTTTCAGTGTTTTTCCTACACTGTTCATGAATTCCCTCTTTTAAAAGACAGACGAGGCATGCTAGTGTGTCCCGCAGTTCCAAGGGGTCAGACTGTCAACTCCGAGTATATTCAAAGGTGAGCAATAACTTAAATAAATAAATCGATAGATAAATGAATAAATATGATAAAAGATAGACAGAAAGAAAGAATAGCAGAAGGCTATAAAAATGGCACATTGTTTTCAGTTCGTGAGCCGAGACTTGATGCGGGCTACCCGAAAGAAGCGACCAGGCTTTTCCATAGAAGAGTTCCTGCTACACAAAGATAACGCCCCTTCTCACGTATCAGAGCTGACACAGTCAGAATTCGGAATACTTGGACTTGAGTGCCTCAGACATCCCCCTTATTCGCCAGATCTAGCGCCAATGGATTACGCAATATCCCCCCAAATCAAATCTCACTTGAAAGGCAGCAGATTCCAATGCATTGAAGAACTGAGGTCAGCTACTTGAGCAATAATAGCGCAGTATGACAGGCAGTTGAACAGAGATATCTTTGACCCGTGGCTATCTCGACATAGGCGTTGTGTTCAGTGTAAAGGTGATTACTTTGAGAAGAAATGAACGTTGATAAACAAGTGCACGATTTGCGTTACTTGACATAACGTCGACGACGTCGTTCCCCTGCTCCGGTGTCGTGTTGGTACCAACTTTGTGAATAGTGTCATATTTTTATAACTCATGGGAACTCAACGAAATTTTGCAGATGTGTGACAGAAATGTTCACATTTAATGAGGTAGACTTGTTTTGTCATTAAACGTCAACTGTGCCTACCAGATAAAGAGTCTACGTATTTTTTAACAACGCTCGTTGGTAATTAAAAACTTTAACGGAAACATCCACTTATACCAACATGAAATTTCGAAGTCCATGACCTTGGCCTCAAAGTATTAACGGGGTAGGGCATTGTCCTATATGTTAATCTAAAATCCATTATCTAACAACAGAAAAAATATCGGCTAAATCCATCCATGAATTAAAAAATGTAACAACCCATCATGAGGTCCATGTAGGATAGGGAAATCTCACCCGAGGGGTCAAAACTTCTACCAGGGACGAGGTTTTCTAATCTTACATGGACTGGCTCATGGTGGATTATTTTCCTGCCACTTTTAGCAAATTTTAAACCTCAAGTCTAACTAGACTATAATACAGGAAAATTCCAACTTTTTAACCTGTGATCTGAAGTAAATTTTGAGCAGCCCTGTGTATTTATTGGGTAATAAAACGGGTGTAAACCAAATTTCACGTTCAAAATAGACGATATGTTGACTGTTATTTTCTTTCAGAGGGAAATAAAACTGCAGCTAAGCTTCTCACACCACGCGCGTCAAGTTTGTTGTTTCATAACATGTTTTAGTGACGTTATTGAAATTTAGTGACGTTACAAAAATATGATCAGCTATCAAAGTCGTCCTAGATGCTTGCGTGTCAATGTTGTTTAATTTAAATTAAAATGTTAGTCGAAAATTGAAAAAGTCTGGTTGATAATATATGAAAGATGTTGCTAATAAAAGAAAGAAGATTCTTATATGAGCTGAGTGCCTATCTTATATATGCAAAGGTGGGAGAAATATGGGTCTTTAAAAGCAATAAACCAAAACAGCTATTTATCCGGGTGCCGACGCCGACGCAAAAGCCGACGCCGACGCAAATGCCAGAATAACAAGAAATGTTACAGTGTGTAACAAATGCCCCCGAAGGCCCCTGAAACTGACCTTTGAGCCCTAGTTGTGACCTTGACCTTGGGCATTGAACCTTATTCTTGCACATAATATACGTTCTCATCTCGGTTTACTTTTCTGTAATGTTTAAATGCGCTTTGTAAGTTTAAGAGGATTCAAGGGGACTTAATTCAACCTCTAACCAAACTGTGTTGTGTCCTTGACATTGGGTGTGGGAACCTAAATGTTACATCTTACATAACTTATACTTTAGTTTTCTTTACGTTACCATTTTATCATGATCCTGACTTCGGGCAACAGGACCATAATTTGTTTGTGGCATATTTGCTGTTTTATACCTCCTTTCATGAGGTTAAATGAAGTTTACTTCAGAAGTTTTTAGGTAATTGAGGATGAATGACTTGACCTTTGACCTCTGGCTATGACCTTGACCTTGGGTGTGGGAACCTATGTCTTGTGCATGGTAAATTATCTCATTAGGCTTTATCTTTCTTTAAAGTTTGCTTTAGTACTTTTCTGAGTAATTGCCGAGACATGATTTGACCTCTGACACCAGATTGTGACCTTGACCTTGGATTTGGGATCATAAATAGTGTGTGTAACATAACTTCTCATTATGGTTTACCTTTCTGTGAAGTTTGATGACATTCGCTTCAGCAGGTTTTAAGCTATCATAGAGGCAAGATTTGACCTTTGACCCCCAATTGTTACCTTGACCTTGAACCTGGCAACCCAAATGTGATGTGCAACACAACTTCTCATTATGTTTCATCTTTCTGTGAAGTTTCGTTAAATTTGCTTCAGTAGTTCATGAGTAATCGCTGAGAGCCAATTTTGAGACACAATTTGACTTTTGACCCAACTGTGGCCTTGACCTTGAGCGTAGGTACTTAAGTCTTGTGCGTGACACACCTTCTAAATATGCTCTATCTTTCAGTGAAGTTTCATCAAATTTGCTGCAGTAGTTTTAAAATTATTGCTGAGACACGATTTTGAGACACAATTTGACATCTGACCCAATTGTGGCCTTGACCTTGGGCGTACGGACCTAAGCCTTTTGCGTGACACACCTTCTCATAGTAGTTTATCTTTCTGTGATGTTTCATTAAATTTGCTTTAGTAGTTTTAAAATTATCGCTGGGACACGATTTTGAGACAAAATCTGACCTTTGACCCAATTGTGGCCTTGACCTTGGGCATAGAGACCTAACTCTTGCGCGCGACTCACCTTCTCATTATGCTTTATCTTTCTGTGAAGTTTCATCAAATTTGCTTCAGTAGTTTTAAAGTTATTGCTGAGACACGATTTTGAGACACAATCTGACCTTTGACCCAATTGTGGCCTTGACCTTCGGCGTAGGGACCTAAGTCTTGTGCGCGACACACCTTCTCATTATGCTTTATCTTTCTGTGAAGTTTCATCAAATTTGCTTCAGTAGTTTTAAAGTTATTGCTGAGACACGATTTGTAACGGACGGACGGACTGACGGACGGACAGACGGACGGACGGACGGACAGTCGGACAGACGGACGGACGGTGCGATTTTAATATGCCACCCGAAGTTCCTTCGGGGGCATAACAACAGATCTACTGCACTGTGTGTGCTAAAAGGTGTTCTTTCGAACAAGAATCGTCAGAAGACAATGAAGCGCGACTTATGACAGCTTGACTTTAAGAATGCCAATGGCTTCTACAATCCCAGTATTAGTATAACAGCTCACAATGTTACTTTGTACAGGTGAGCATATCTCATGTCAAATAGAATTGATAAATAAAAAGAAAATATAAAATAAAAAATTATCATCAGCTTGAAAATCCTAGGCTTACAGCCCGTTTCATATTTACGCAAAATCTGACTGTCTGAAATGTTTCTCTTTTTAAACTGAATTAGACAGGATAACGGTTTTCTCCGCTACTAAAGTGCAGGTGTACAACGGTAGTTTAGCTTCAAAGCAAACCGTCTTGTCACAAACTTAACGGTACCTGTCAGCGGTATTATTAACGCATAAATCACCAAGCACGTGACAATGCTCTTCAACCGTGAAGTTACAAAATACGGTGAAATCAATCGAATAATAATAGTAAAAAAGGATAAGCAGTCAAGCCCGACTGCGTAAATAATGCGCTATAAAATGAGATAAGGCATTGTTATTATTATTATTTGATAGAAAAGTGCAGAGTTCCTGGTTTAAAACGGCGATGATAGTTTAGCACTAAGGGGTAAAGATGAGACAATCTGCAAGAATACGACACTCAGGCAATAAAGATAACATAATTCGCCGCCCGTGTACATACTGGTAATACTGGTCAATACCCCTACCTGAGCTGTCATTTTAATTGAGTCGCGACGTGAGAAAGAAGTACCTTTAGACATGGGCAAATAGCGAATATTAAGAACAGCCTGCAAGTCTGATCTGAGCACAGTGTTCGCTATTTGCTGTAGACTTCATTTATTGTTGATCAGGAACGAGGTGATTTTGCTAACATTGCATATGCACAGGCTGATCCGAGTTTGATCGAATAATCATTATATACGTGCAAAAGTGGCTGTCGTTCGAGACAGTCTATTAAAGGATCTACTCAGTCGACAGGGGAAGAAGACTCGGCTTTTGGGATGCTATTATAAAAAAGATCCGCGTGTTATGTGTATCTGCGCAGTTTACTGTACAGTCTGGTCAGAGCATACACCGTATGATTCACCTATCCTGCAACATGTGCCTATCATGCTGTTTTTACATATAGGCTTGTTTGGGCAACGACGCGGCTTGAATCCAAATGATGTCATTTTCATAGGGTCAACACTTTTAATAAGAAAAGGATTTGCTCCATTCAATAAGGGATGTAAAAATGAAAATGGCAGTGTTGCTTCCCCGAAAAGTGTGCCCATTCACCTTAAGACAGATCTTTCCCGATATCAACCAATACGGGACATACCATGTATCCTTTTCACTTCTAAAGTTTGATCAAATACATTATAAGATCAACTCTTAACCAAAACAAACTGGCCAATCTGATCTGAGTCTGCGCTTGGCGCACAACCACATTGCTGGTTTTCTCGTGTCGTGGCTCATATGCAGGTGTACCCACACACATTAAAAGTTTGTTATAGTAAAGGCGACCATTTTACACATAGGGTATTTAGGTAAAATTTTCAATCACAGAAATCATTTCTCCGATTCTGAAAGGACGCCATCAGACTCAGTGCCGGGCTCAGATAGAAGATACACATCAATGATTCTTCCTTGGCTTCCTGGGAAACAACTTTGAAAAGAAAAAAAAAGATATTCGAACACGCAGCAAAACGAGTGAAAACTGTTACATGTATGAGCTGTAGGCCTAATGTTTAATAGTCCGAAAACTTTGAGAATTTATCCGCGCGGCAGAGTCAGTTTCGTTTTCATGTAAATACAAGTACTTTGATTTTGCCATGCGGAGTTCTGATTTATAAAACAAACTTCTCACCTCTTATTTTTCCTTCATTTCGATGCATCTTTTAAAGTCCGAACATTTGATTATTGATCCGTGCGGCAAAATCATGTTTTCTATATTTCATGAATGAACTAATTAATAAGCTGTGACGTATATCTTTTAGCTATCAAACCAACAGTTTTACGGATTTGCATATCTAAGATAGTCAATTCAGTGAACGTCAATTACCTTTGAGACTGCCCTGTTGCAGCGTTCGCTAATCAAGACACGCCACTTATTATTGTCGCGTGCAAGGTTTAGTGATACAATCGAAGGTAAAACTTGACAGTTCTTACATCAGAAAGTCTATGCTTACTTGTCCGGGGGCTTATCAAAATACGAGGTTTTACATTTGCAAAGGCATTTGAGCCGCGACACGACAAAACCAACAATGTGGTTGTGCGCCCAGCGCAGACTCAGATCAGCCTGAACATCCGCCCAGTCTGATCAGAGCCTTCGCTGACCGCATGGAGGTAGCTTAGACCCTAAGCTACCCTTTGAGCACATAAAGAAGAGACTGAGTAAACTGGGCGGATGCCCAGTCTGATCTGAGTCTACCCTGGGCGCACAACCACATTGTTGGTTTTCTCGTGTCGCGGCTCATTTGTTTTTGTTAAAATCGCTAAAGGGAAAATCGGCACGCACAAATTAACACTTACATGGACCACAAAAGTTAAAAAATAATCGCACAAATAGAAAATAATTTATTCTGTTCATAGCTCCAGTGACCTGGCGGGAAAGAGCGCTGGCTCTTATACGTCATCTCTGTGACTGCTGTGGGTTCGAGCCTCGCTCAGCGCACAGGCCGACAACAGTTCTGCTTGCGAAAAGTCAGGAGTTTTTCCCATGAGCTCCGGTTTTGGCTATTAAAAGGGCCTGTTAAACACTGGTTTTCTTTTTTCTCTTTTTAAGCTTGCCAATGACTATATCAATAACATCATGTCAAATAAAAAGGTCGCATTTTGTACATATTGCAGTTTAGTTCAATTGCGCTCGCTACGCATTTGAAGATCGGGTGAAAGGGAGGCGGGTAATATAGATCAATAATAATTATGAGACTACCAATAAGACTGATGTACTTTAAGCTGGCTAAATAAATTTTGACAGACATAACAAGTTAGTTCGACACAACCGTAATAGCTTTGTTTACGGTATCTTGACCACGGGCTTAATGTGGATCCTGACAATACGGCTCTTCCCAAATGGATTTGCAGTCTAGTTCTTTTGACCGTTCCAAGGCGGCACTTCTGTTGTGGTTCTTCAATTTTACGTGTTCTTAGGTCCGCTTGTCTGTGGTCTTCTGGCAATATGGTCACATGTGAAGCTGCCCACTTTGCTCTCTCTCTCTCTCTCTCTCTCTCTCTCTCTCTCTCTCTCTCTCTCTCTCTGTGTGTGTGTGTGTGTGATTTATAATAGAAAATAGGTAAAAGTAAATGTTACTGTTGTTTTTGATGACCGCCTATTTGGGAAAGAGTTGTTCAAATGAAATCAAAAACTGTAAGTTAGTGTAAAGAAATCATAATAAATAAGACGAAGAAACATTGGGCATAACATCACCTGAAACTGAACCTTAAAACGAATGGGGGAATATGGAAGGTAAAGATAAGCCTGCGCTTCCGCGCAGTCTGATTGCTTAGATAATCTGATACTGGGGAATAAAAGTGAGGATTCAGTTTGATCACTTTACACAGCGTGATGGCATAGCTTGCATTTTTTGGCGAGGCATATCGTATCGCGAGTGTGTTGTCCATAGTCGAAGTCATCAGCTCAGCTGCATGCAGTCATGCATCAAGAGGTTAATCTTTTACTGCTGGGTTGACAAAATCTTCAGTCGTTGACCGGGCCGGGTTTCGAAGCCGCGACTTTCTGTGCAATAGCTATGCGCTCTAACAAATGGACTACGGCGTGACACACAAATCACTAGAAAACTGTGCAGTCCAAAAGTCTGTAACTCTGGTAACACACGTTGGTTGGTTGTTTTGAGTTTAATGGCCCTTTGAGACAGTATTTCAGTCTATATCGGGCCGTCTCCCAAAGAGAGGGAGAAAGAAGAGAGGTGTGATAGCTCGAGAAAAATGTCCAAACAGCCCCACCTGCATCTAATGCAAGCAAGGACGCCACGGAATTGGAAGTTATACCCAGCACCATCGCACCACCAAACCACCCCGATAACACACGTGAGAGTCGTCAGGCTAAAAGTAATGCTTTAGCTGTTGTGCACAAAACACAGGTTGGTGTGAGTCACCAAAGCCTACATATGCCCTAACGCCCTTTTACGCGTCGGTAAAAGGGACGATGGGAAATTAGCGAGCTGCCCAGTCTGGGATTAGACTCTGCATTCGTACATAAATCCCGGGCTTGAGACGCATTGGAAGCGGGTATCTTTTCAGTCATAAACAGCCTTTCATAATCACCAACCCATCGTCCTAATATGGCTGAAATTATGTTAAAAAGGGCGTAAAATCGTGATTCATTCACCATCGACAAAAATTTATAGGTTTGATTTTCAACAAATTAATCTAATAAAGGTAGCAGATCCGAATTTGTTAGCTAGTCAAAGCAGCTAAACATCTTTTCAAGCGCAGAAATTGATTGACACTTCCGGCTACTGATTACATCTCTCTACCGTTATAGTGTCATGTGTACTCAATAAAAGAGTCGCAGGTCTTTGAGACGTTACAGTTATGTCTGTCACTGACCCGTTAAATCGTCTAGAGAAAGTAAACGTTGTAGACGCTAAGATTCCACGAAAATTTGAAAACTGCCGTATGTCAAGTCGACATAGTCCTTACTTTCACAGCAAACATTATTGTTTGTATGGAAAAAATATACTAAATTTCCGATCTATGTACTTGGTCACCACACAAGAACATACCTGCTGTTTTGTGACCCTGGCTGTGCGGCGATTCTACCAAACGTCCACCAGAGTAAACCATTTTCCTTTCCCGTCCAAGTTTATCTTTAACAACATATATTTCACCTTCTTGAAATGTTCGCCCGCTCGTAAGGTTGACTCGACTAGCTTCTATATTGTTAGAAAGGTTCACTGCAGGCTTCGATATACTTTGTCTAGAAGCAGTGTGCACTGAGTCTTTTGATATATTAGGCGTGGTCTCAAGAGCCCGAGAAGCTACTGGTTGCCTACTCTCCGATACTATTTCGGTCTGAGGTTTAACCTCCTGTACTGGTTTGACTGTTGGACAGCCTGAATTGCTTGCAACTGACATAGTGGCGTTTGCTGGGGGCTGGAACTGTTTTGTTTGGCATGAGGAGACCCATGTTTGGACTGGTATACTCCTTAAAAGACAATAAAAGAGAGGAATAATGATTTAAAACAAGGAAAACTGGGTTCGAGGTTATAAAACTTGAATATAATCTCAAACTCAAAATAAAGCACACTGATTTGCTGCTTCCGCGCATATGCTCGGAAGCAGCCAATCAGTGTGCACGCTCGGAAGCAGCCAATCAGTGTGCTTTATCTTGAGTTTGAGAATGTACCCAAGTTTTATAACCTCTGGGCCTGGTTTCATTTATCAAATTTTGAAAGCACCTTACACCTTTTCATTCAGAAATTGACAGGTTAGTCGAAATACAATGACATCGGCATAGTTCCATATCAGATGGGGTATTGGGGACAAGTCAAAGATAATAATTCTCATAGTTCACTAAAAACATATGTCGTGACCCCCTCCTTAGAACCGTCTCGGCTAGACTGTTCTAGTGAGAGATCACAAGATACGGTTTTATGGGAAAATATGGATAACTTTCTATAAAATATCCCTGAAATCAGAAACAGCCAAAAGAAGACCGTCGAAGGAGTTTGTTTTACGATCAGCACCAAGTTGGACCGGTTGTTTTTTTTTTTGTTTCTTTCTTTCTTTTCTTTTTTTTTTTTGGGGGGGGGGGGGTGGCGGGGGGCCGGTGGCGTTAACGGCTCTTTGGGACAATATTCCAGTCTATACCGAGACAGAGGGAGCAAGAAAAGAGACATAACAGGCAGGAAAATATCAAAACCACCCCAGCCGCACCTACTGCAGGCACAGTAGGCCCTTTTCTTACTATCATCCTGATAAGTAGGACGCCCCGGTACGGAAAACCAAACCCTTTATCCCGACCGCCACCACCCCCTCCCAGGCCTCCAAATGGCACAAGTGAATTGAGAAGGGCAGAGTTTTGAATATATCGGTATTGACAAACACTCGCTAATTATTGGTGAGAACGGATGACAATTATCTGATATTTTTGACCCTGCTGAAGGCGGAGGGATACTGTTTTGTCCAGATCTGGACGTCCGATCGCCTTTCCAATGCCGTAACTTAGTCACCATTTTGAACAATAATTCATGGAACTTGAAAAAATATATAAATCAGTGTGATGCACGTCATGTTTCGTCAGACTGATTTCTGCTATTTAATTGATTTTGGAATCCAACAAAATGAGCCGTACTAAGTAATCAATTGCATGAGCCTCGATACGAGAAAACAAACAAAGTGGCATGTACGCCCAGCGAATACTCAGATTAGCCTGGACATCTGCCCAGCCTGATCAGTCTTCGCTGTCCGCATGGAGCTAGCTAAGACCCTAAGCTACCTTGTAAGAGCACAGCGAAGACCCTGATCACACTTGGCGGTTGCCCAGGCTTATCTGAGTCTTTGCTGGGCGCACATGCAACTTTGTTGATTTTCTCGTGTCGCGGCTCATATGTGTCACAACAAATAAAATTTCATCAGAATGGCATCAGTAGTGCATGTATTTCTGAATCGATTTCAGCAGTAACTAAATAATCGGTTCATGTAATGTATGAAATTTATGCTAAATACGATGGTAGATGTCAGGTTTAGTCAAAATCGCTTCAGTAATGCATAACTTACTGCCCTTGAACCATAACTAAGTACATGTAACAAATGGATGGGATTTCATGAAACATAAAACATGTACAGTAGTGCGCATCATGTTTTGTAGTGATGGCGTGGTGCATGAATCATTGATTTAAAAGCTACGAATTTGGCAATTTAACTAGAGCAAGTGAGCAGCGGCTCACGTATTAGCCCGACCAGTGCCAAAGCCTAGTGACAGCGAACTTTTAACAAAAAACTTTAACGAAATTGTTATAAATGTACAAACTCCAAAGTCTGTGACCTTGACCTTATGTTAGCAGCAACATCAATATAATGTAAACTAGTATGAAATAAAATTAGGCATGCATCGCCAGGCTCCATTTTACGGAGCCCGGGAGGGGACATAGCAATACATATACTGATTTCGTTCCGACGAAATGCATTTCGTTCCCAAGCATTGCTTTTTCATTCCCTTGATTTAACATTTCAGTCCCTCAAAATAATATTCCATTCCCACGCTTTACTTTTTCGTTCCTTCAGTTTAATATTTCGTTCCCTCAAAGTAATATTCCGTTCCCACGCTTTACTTTTTCGTTCCCTTAAAATAGCATTGCGTTTCCTCAAAATGATATTCCGTTCCCACGCTATACAATTTCGTTCGCTCAAAATAATATTTTGTTCCCTCAAAATGACTTTTCGTTCCCAAGCATTACTTTGTCGTTCTCTCAATCTATCCATTTTGTTCCCTCAAAATAATATTCCATTCCCACGCATTACTAGTTCTTTCCATTTCTTTACCATAATATTTCGTTCACTCAAATTAACATTTCGTTCCTATGAAATAGTTTTTCGTTTTCTCGCAAAAATATTTGGTGATGATAAAAGCAAAACCATAGTGTATTTTAGCAGCCTTGCTTCCAGGCTAAATGTTATATTCTAAATGGTACAAGTCTTAATGGGACTCCGTTTTTCTGAAGGCCAACCATATTTCTTATTTTATTTTCATCATTATCATTATTAGTAGTAGTATTGTTGTCATTTATTTATTTTCTTAACTGGAGCCAGTCTAGTACTTTCAGTATTCCCGATCTCTGTGCCCCCTCTATTTTTGCGCCAACTCCTAATGAAACGAATTTGCCCCCATTGAAGCAAATGCTCTCCCTCTAATGCGTGCCTGCCAGAAAAAAGCACTTCCACCCGGGGAGCAAGAAGGAAGTCTTAAGAGTTGTCTCCCTGTGGTAACCTGGCAGAAAAATATGTAGGGACACACACACACCACAGCTTCACCATAGCTATATAACGTAGCAACAAAATATGCTTAAACTAATGCCAGCCGTTACGATTAATTACTTGTGTATTTCCGGTGCCTGAGTTTAGCTGGCTTACCAAGTCCCTGAATGATAAAAGGTGAATGAGTACACCTTAAGGGGAGCAATTCAGCCACCCCAGTCTCTTTAAATCCAAAACTGGGGCCAATTCTTAAAGGAAAGAATTTGCTCCCCTTGGAGCAAATTCCTCCCTCCAGAGCAGACCCCCTCGAAATGGTCACACTGCCAAAGGAAACAAACAGGAAGTCACAAAAGCAGACTCCCATTCATTGGAAGCAACTCAGACATCACCATTTCTGCGCCCCTCCATCCCAGGACCACCTCCCAAATGTAACTGATGAGGACAAATTCGTGGCCCTACTGATCACGAACCCAGAGCTCCTCGTTAACCAAACAAGTACTCCGCCAAACAGCAGTCGACACCGCCGAGTGAGCACGCGATGTTGGGACAACGTTGACCCAACGTTATGAAACGCCAATGATGTTTGTCCAACGTTGGGTGGACGTTGTACCAGCGTAGAATTTTCACTAGGACTAAAGCAGCGAAATTTTTTTTTCTATATAGTGTTGCTATGTTTTCTCAGTATCTTAATTTTTGTATTGTTAATAGAATATGTAGTTGGATGATTTTTAGCATAAAAATATTTAATTATGAAGACGGTTCAAAATCTGTTTTTATATGTGCTAATCGAACAATCAGTTGTTTATTCTAAAGGGAAGTTTTTGATTGGTTAATAAAACATAACTAAATCTGATTGGTTTATTGAGATTTTATATAAATTTTTCTATATAACATGTCCACAGCTCGACATGTTTTCGACGTGACTAGACGTAGTTATAGAAGTCCATTAAAAAGTAAATTGTGTTGAACTTTTTGGATCGTCGATAAGATTATTCTTCAGTTGATTAGAGAAGCCATTCCTCACCGCTCTTCGCTGTGTTCGGGTAACATTTCATCAAAAACATTTCTGTGAGACTTTTCCTTGTGATTCATAGTTTATAATTTGTATATAACTTTCTGTGAGAGCAACATGTCTTGTCCGTCTGTATAAACTGCTTTAATGAGCAACATAGCAGAGAATAAAGCTATAGCAAGCAGAAGTACTGTAAGAAGTCTGAGGCAGTTAGCGCCCAAAGATTACAAAGAAATGAGCAAAACGGGGTTAGCAGCGATATCGGGTGTTGATACTGGTGATGCATTGGTGGCTGGGAGTCCCGAGGGGAAGTTAACGGTAGCCGAGCAGCTAGCTAGAACATCGCCCGGTTACAAAGCTACTAGCAGTTACGATCTTGCAGATTCAGCCATCGACGAGAAAATGAATCAAATTCAGATGGAATTAAACAGTTTAAACGCAGAAGAGGCACGTTTGAAGAAGTCGAGGCAGCTGGAATCTATGCGTAAAGAATTACAGATCAAAAAGAGCCAAGTTAAATCATTGAGAGGTATAAGTTTTGTTGATAATGGCGCTAAACCCAAAGATAAAGGTGCAAAAAGCAAATCAAAAGCGTCTGAGAAAGATACAGACTTTCTGCCCAGTGAGGGGTATGGCGATAATATTGACTTAGATTTGCTGCGACAAAATGAACAGTTAAAATCTAAAGCTAAGAAAGAATTGAAAAAATTAGGTTTAACCCAAAGTTCTGATGATTCCGATAGTACTGACAGTTCTAATGCGAGTTATTTTGAGTCAGAAGAGTCTGATTCAGGCAAGAAAAAGAGAAAAGGCAGTAAGAAAAAATTAAAATCTGGTATTAACGCTAAAGCTTCAGATAGGGTAAAATTTCCTCAACGATGGCCTCAGGCTTACCTGCAGTTTGAGTTTGTTAACAAACAGCTTAAATTTGATGATTTAGATTTCAAACAATTTATTGCAGGTGAGTTGGAGATTATTGGTGAGGAAGATTTACCAGAAACTGAAAAAATCGGTCGGCTTGGATTGTTAAAAAAAATTGTTTATTATAGTTCTACATATGAGTTTAAGGGTTTAAAAGCATTTTATGCAGCTTGGGTTAGAGATATTGAAAGAGGTAAAAAACAATGGTCAGATGACCCTTCTCAAATAGAAGGTGCTATGTTAAGCAAATTTTTGTTGAAAAGTAATAAGGGATATCAGTTTTCTCGAAAAGAAAGTACTTCTCATAAGGTAGAAGATAAAGAAGAGAGAATCTGGTTCTGTTCCGCATATCAACGCAACAAATGTAACCACAAAGCAAATCATATGCAAGTTGTCAAAGGGAAAATGAGGTTAGCCTCACACATATGTGCCTCTTGTTGGCAAAAAGATAAAAAGAAGTTAGATCACCCTGAGTGTTCTACAGCCTGTCCACATCTCTCTGGTTGACTGAAATCTGGTTTATTTGCACAGCATAGTTACGATCAAAATATTTCAGAACAAAATAAAGAATTAGTGGATATATTTTTTCCACATTTCTTAAAGGATGACAATTATTTAACAGAAAAATTAGATAGAAATGAATCATTCAGTTGTAAGGAGCATATATGTAAACATTCTAAACAATGTAAAATTTGCTTGACAACAAAGAAATTCATAAATAAAACTACCGTTCATAATTTTTTAGAAGCACATGATAGGGTAGTTCAATCAGGAAAATTCAATTTTGAAAGCTGTAGAATAAAAGTTAATTTTAGAATGAATATTGAGATTTTGAGGTTGTTATTAAAGGATTACAAAGATTCTCAGTTATGTGATTTATTGGAATTTGGTTTTCCTCTTGGCTACATGTATATCGGGGATAAAATAATCTTAAAGGATTGTAAACAGAAAGAATTATGGAAATTTAAAAATCATAAAGGTGCAGAAGAATATTCAGATTCTATGGTCAATTATTTAGCAAAAGAAAGTGAAAATAAAGCAATTTTAGGTCCATTTAAGCAGAATCCATTTAAACAAGGAATTAAAATTTCACCATTAAATTCTTTACCAAAAAAAAGATACAGATGAAAGGAGAGTAATTTTAAATCTCAGTTACCCAAAAGGGTTTTCAGTCAATGACTTTATTTCAAATCAGGAATATTTAGGTGAAAAAATCGAAATTACATACCCAAAAGTAGATGATTTTATACATTTAATTAAAATCAAAGGTCAAGGATGCTTGTTGTTTAAAAAAGATTTAAGAAGAGCATACCGCCAAATTCCTATCTGTCCATCAAATTATAATTTAGTTAGTTTTGTATGGAAAAAGCATATATTTTGTGACACCGTCTTAAGTATGGGTTGCCGATCTAGTGCTCACATTGCTCAGCGTTTCACCAATGCAATTACATACATAATGTTTAAAATTGGGATTTACATATTAAATTATATAGATGACTTAGCTTCTGCAGAGAAAGTAGAAAATGCAGAATTTGCATATTTGAGCGTAGGTTCTATATTAAATTTATGTGGAATAGAGGAAGCAGTTAAAAAATCTTGTCCCCCTTCAACAAAGATGACTTTTATTGGTGTTTTATTTAATACTGAAACAATGACCATAGAAATAACTGAAGACAGATTAAATGAATTGAAATTACTTTTAAGAAGTTAATTAGATAGAGAAAAAGCTAGTTTAAAAGATATTCAGTCTTTAATTGGTAAACTTAATTTTGTGGCGGCATGCGTAAGACCAGGCAGAATTTTTATTTCGAGATTGATTAAATGGTTAAAAGTACTACATAAAGAAAATATAAAGGAGCATGTTATTCCCAATTACGTAAAAAAAGATATCTTATGGTGGTACAAATTTTTGCCTACATACAATGGAATTTCTATGATGCTGTATGAACAGTGGTCTGAGCCAGATGAAATTTTTTCATCAGACGCATGTTTAGATGGGTGTGGAGGTTTCTGGAAGGGAAAATTTTTCCATACTGGTTTTCCATCATCATTTGCAAATAAGAAGTTTAACATAAACATTTTAGAAATGATGTCTATCATTATATGTCTGAAATTATGGGGTACTAATTTTAAGGGAAAAAGAATTCAAGTATTCTGTGATAACATGGCTGTTTGTCAAGTTGTGAATTCCGGTAAATCTAAATGTGAAATACTACAAAATGGCTTGAGAGAAATAGCTTTTTTATCAGCTATTTATGAATGTGAAATCCGTACAGTTTATTTAGAAAGTGAAGCTAACAGAATTTCTGACCACTTGTCAAGATGGAACCTTAATAATGTTCATAAAGATTTATTTTTTGGTTTAACAAAAGAATTCATTCTGACAGAATATTTTGTTTCCAATGATGTTTTTGAGTTTATAAATACCTGGTAATAATTTATTTCAGATAGGCAGATCCGTTCTTTAAAAAGAGATTTGAGCACCTCCAGAAGATCCGCATATGCTACAGGCACGTCAAAGAATTTGAAAATACAGTGGGAATCATATATTTTATTTTGTTTATATTTTGGATTTTCATATTTGCCCTCAACAACAGAAATTTTGAGTTTATATACTCAATTTTTAAGTCGAACGTTCCGTTCAGTGCAGTCTATTAAAAATTATATAAGTGGTATAAAGACTATGCATATGCTTTTGGGTTATTCAACGGATAGTATAAATGACTTTCTGATTAATCTGGGTCTACGTGGAATTGCCAGATTGCAGCCGCACTGTGTTAAACAGGCAGAAGCTATAACCCCAAATATTCTACTAGATATTTATTCTATATTGGATATGGCAAACAAACAAGATGTAGTTTATTGGTGTTTATTCCTTTTTGCCTTTTATTTATTTGCTAGGAAGTCAAATTTAGTTCCTACTACAAACAAAGATTTGGTTAATAAATTATTTCTGTGTCGTAAAGATGTACAAATGGCTGAAGGATTCTTGATTATTAACATGAGATGGTCAAAGACAATCCAGTTTGGGGAGCGCATTCTGCGAACTCCGTTAGTAGAAATTCCTGGGTCCGTTTTATGTCCCGTTAATGCATATTTAAACATGTGCAGTAAAGTTAAAGCGAAGTCTGCTGACCCGTTATTTACGTTACCTCATAAAAAAGTTATATTTTATAAAGATTTTCAGAAAAAGTTGAAATGTTTAATAAAAGAAATCGGATTAAATCCAGAAATATTTAGTTCCCATTCATTCCGCAGAGGTGGTGCAACCCACGCTTTTAGATCTAAAGTGCCCGCAGATCTTATTCAGCTACATGGTGATTGGAAATCGGATGCATACAAAAAATATTTATCTTTATCTATGGAGGATAAAATGTTGGTAGCATATAAAATAAAAGAACATATCTTAATTCATACTAAAAACAGTATTTAGGTGACACATCAAGGAAATCTCAGAATAAGAGCTAACGGTGGATGTACTCAGCTAGTACAAGGTTTTATTTGTATATATAGCAATATTTTAAATGTATAGTTTCAGTATTTTGTTTAATTTTCAATTTTGGTATGCTGGTAGTACTGTTACAGATTCAATCCTTGTCTTGAATGCTTTTGACTATGCCAGTAAAGGTCTAGCTTGCAGCAGAATATTCACATCTGTTGAGCTGTATTCTCAACTTGTTTGACTCTGGTACACGTACTAACAGATATCATTATTTGCACGGTGTGTAGTTATCATTATTATTAAATGCAAGGAATTTCTATGTTAAAAAAATGCTGTATGAATGTTATTTTTATATTTTGCAGATGAGGTCAATTTTGCCCTTATTATTATAGACAGCAATAGAATGCAAAGATCTATTGGGTCTAGATTTGAAAATAAATCAGGTATGTCAATATTATTTCTTGCTTTTGGTAATTATTTTGTCTCTTTCATTCCAGAGGCTAAAAAAGTTACGATTATCAGTGATTCTATCGCTAAGTACGTTTCTGGAATTGATGGTGTGATATTGCAAGCCTTTAGTGGAGACACAATAGCAAGATTGGCTAATAGACTTATTAGTAAGGAAGCTAATATTGAAGCTTTCAATTATGTAATTTTTCACGTAGGTACAAATGATATTGCCAAGAGAGCTTCTTTTCAGAGCATAATTTCAGATTTCGGAAACCTTATAGGTATTTGCAGGAAAGTAAATCCAAACATAAAAATAGTAATTTCTGCAATAATTCCTAGACCAGTGGATCACGAAATAACAGATCCTATGATGAGGAAAGTTAATAAATATTTACAAATAAATATGAGCCATAACATGAATTTTAAATTCATTTGTACCTATAAACCTTTCATGTTTGCTGGTAAAGTGAAAGTAGAACTTTTCGCAAAAAAAGATGGTGGATTACATCTTAACACTGAGGGCACTAGTAGATTACGATATTTCTTCCTCCGTGTTATTTCCACTATGTAAAAGTCACATTTGAATGATAAACTTGTAAATAATTTGTACTTTACAGTGATGAAGTCAAGATGAAATTGAAATATTACAGTTAGAAATATTGTTGTTCAAATTACGGTAAGATAGTGGGTAAAAGATTATAATACTTACCATACTGAGGGGGTGGGGTGGGGGGGGGACTTGTTACAATATGTTACAATCTCGTCTGTATTAGAAGTGCTTCCGTCCTTGATTGGGAAGTTTTGTTTGCAACAGAATATTTAGATCTGTTGGACTTTTCTTGTAATATAGTTGAGATTGTATAAATAAAATTGTCCTTTTACATATATTTCCTAATATAAGGAACGCAAGTATGGTACAGTATTTTAATAGGAGATTACTTCATTGTTGTTTCAAATTTTTGGATTCACCAGGTGGTCTTTGGATAATTTTTTATCTCATTTTTGTTGATCTCTTTTGTATTGAAGGCACTTCGGTCTTCCTAGGAGGAGTTGTGTTTGGCTTGCAGCAGAATGTTTAGATCTGTTGGGCTTTTCTTTTAATGCAGAGGGGATAATAAAGATGGATCATTATTTGGAGCCTGTTGGATTTATATCCCTTGATCTGTTAATCATTGTATTGATCTGTGTGTTTGATTGTCTTTTGTTTGATTTTGTTCTTTAACCTTTTGTTTATTTATTTATTTATTGATGTATTTATTATTATTTATTTATTTATTTTTGTTTGCTTTCGTTTGTTTCGCTTATTTTGCTTTTGTTTGCTTCGCTTTTATTTTTGGCCGGTGGGTTGGCGCTTTGCAGGAAATATTAATGGTTCATTAATGATTACATTAGATAGATAGATGAATATGTATTTATTATGAATAATTTTCACTCTAGAAATGGTTGACTATTAATTCATATAGATACTCTACTAGTATAAAACGATATGGACTTCTATGAATATATAAGCACATTATAACTGAATATAAGATCTATGGTTTGTTTTTACTAATTATCCTTTAACACTGAATCTGGAAAAGGATTGAATAATTGGATGATTTTTAGCATAAAAATATTTAATTATGAAGACGGTTCAAAATCTGTTTTTATATGTGCTAATCGAACAATCAGTTGTTTATTCTAAAGGGAAGTTTTTGATTGGTTAATAAAACATAACTAAATCTGATTGGTTTATTGAGATTTTATGTAAATTTTTCTATTGCGCGCTTTCCGCACAGCTCGACATGTTTTCGACGTGACAAGACGTAGTTATAGAAGTCCATTAAAAAGTACCCACCCACCCACCACCATTTTTTTTTGTTTGCATTCTAATTTACTTGCATGTATGTTTAGAATATCAGAATTTGTCAAATATTTGTATATTTGAGTTTACTCTGGTTTTTATGTACTATATTTTGTTTGGAACCATTATTGATGGTTAATTTAAGTAGTCATTTGATATTAGAGCAAAGTATGGTTTAAAGCGCTTTGCAGGAAATATTAATGGTTCATTAATGATTACATTAGATAGATAGATGAATATGTATTTATTATGAATAATTTTCACTCTAGAAATGGTTGACTATTAATTCATATAGATACTCTACTAGTATAAAACGATATGGACTTCTATGAATATATAAGCACATTATAACTGAATATAAGATCTATGGTTTGTTTTTACTAATTATCCTTTAACACTGAATCTGGAAAAGGATTGAATAATTGGATGATTTTTAGCATAAAAATATTTAATTATGAAGACGGTTCAAAATCTGTTTTTATATGTGCTAATCGAACAATCAGTTGTTTATTCTAAAGGGAAGTTTTTGATTGGTTAATAAAACATAACTAAATCTGATTGGTTTATTGAGATTTTATGTAAATTTTTCTATTGCGCGCTTTCCGCACAGCTCGACATGTTTTCGACGTGACAAGACGTAGTTATAGAAGTCCATTAAAAAGTACCCACCCACCCACCACCATTTTTTTTTGTTTGCATTCTAATTTACTTGCATGTATGTTTAGAATATCAGAATTTGTCAAATATTTGTATATTTGAGTTTACTCTGGTTTTTATGTACTATATTTTGTTTGGAACCATTATTGATGGTTAATTTAAGTAGTCATTTGATATTAGAGCAAAGTATGGTTTAAAGCGCTTTGCAGGAAATATTAATGGTTCATTAATGATTACATTAGATAGATAGATGAATATGTATTTATTATGAATAATTTTCACTCTAGAAATGGTTGACTATTAATTCATATAGATACTCTACTAGTATAAAACGATATGGACTTCTATGAATATATAAGCACATTATAACTGAATATAAGATCTATGGTTTGTTTTTACTAATTATCCTTTAACACTGAATCTGGAAAAGGATTGAATAATTGGATGATTTTTAGCATAAAAATATTTAATTATGAAGACGGTTCAAAATCTGTTTTTATATGTGCTAATCGAACAATCAGTTGTTTATTCTAAAGGGAAGTTTTTGATTGGTTAATAAAACATAACTAAATCTGATTGGTTTATTGAGATTTTATGTAAATTTTTCTATTGCGCGCTTTCCGCACAGCTCGACATGTTTTCGACGTGACAAGACGTAGTTATAGAAGTCCATTAAAAAGTACCCACCCACCCACCACCATTTTTTTTTGTTTGCATTCTAATTTACTTGCATGTATGTTTAGAATATCAGAATTTGTCAAATATTTGTATATTTGAGTTTACTCTGGTTTTTATGTACTATATTTTGTTTGGAACCATTATTGATGGTTAATTTAAGTAGTCATTTGATATTAGAGCAAAGTATGGTTTAAAGCGCTTTGCAGGAAATATTAATGGTTCATTAATGATTACATTAGATAGATAGATGAATATGTATTTATTATGAATAATTTTCACTCTAGAAATGGTTGACTATTAATTCATATAGATACTCTACTAGTATAAAACGATATGGACTTCTATGAATATATAAGCACATTATAACTGAATATAAGATCTATGGTTTGTTTTTACTAATTATCCTTTAACACTGAATCTGGAAAAGGATTGAATAATTCGATTGTCATGTTCAATTTTTTAATATAATGTTGACCAAATTGATTATCATTATAAAATGCCCTTATTCAAAACAGAGCCCTTTGCAACGCCCATTGTATCGATACAGCTAAAATTAGATGTAGTATTATTGCGAGGCCTCATAATAATAAATCGTGGGGACGGATAACTATTTCGAGTGAACGGAATAATAATATGTAGGCTCAAAATACTACAGTGATAGAACGAAATGTTATTGCAAGGTTACAAAATACAAATTAAGGACAAAAATTTATTTTGCAAGAGAAAGAAATACATTTGTATTAGTACGTGCAAACGAAGAAGTGATGCGTGGAAACGAAATGGTACTTTGGAGGAACCAAATATTATTTTGAGGGAACGAATTATTATTTTGCATGGACGAAAAAGTAATGCGTGGGAACGGAATATTATTTTGAGGGAACGAAAAAGTAAAGCGTGGGAACAGAATATTATTTTGAGGGAACGAAATGCTATTTTGAGGGAACGAAAAAGTAAAGCGTAGGAACGGAATATTATTTCGAGGAAACGAAATACTGAACTGAGGGAACGAAAAAGTAATGAGTGGAAACGAAAAAGTAAGGCATGGGAACGGAATTTTATTTTGAGGGAACGAAATACTTAACTGAGCGAACGAAAAAGCAATGCGTGGGAACGAAATGCATTTCGTGGGAATGAAATCAGTATATGTATAGCAATGTTCCCTCCCAGGCTCCGTACCATTTAAATATATCTGAAAGAGAAGCAAAAAAATACCGCAAATGGCTGAGTCCTAGTAACTGACCCTGGCCCCATACATGAGTTTGACTAACCGGGCCCTATCGTTAATTAATATTAACGAAAAAGCAATGCGTGGGAACGAAATGCATTTCGTGGGAACGAAATCAGTATATGTATTGCAATGTCCCCTCCCGGGCTCCGTACAATTTAAATATATCTGAAAGAGAAGCAAAAAAATGGCTGAGTCCTAGTAACTGATCCTGGCCCCATACATGAGTTTGACCCACCGGGCCCCATCAAATGCAATATGCTTTAAAGATAGCATGAATAAAATATGGAAGATATCTGGCATGCATTTACACAGATATGTGCAATCAAAAAAGTTAAAAGACATTTATTCCATAAACAGCTGTTATCTGTTTTATAACCCTATTATGCGATCACCTATATGAGATGGGGTATTTCCTTTGATGGAAAAACAGTTTTACTGGACTGTGCATAATAGGATTATGCCACCTAATAAACAAGGATACTTGCCTCTTACGTAAAACCTTGACATAATGAAAATACCTAAGGCCCAATTCTTTACCCCTGGCCCCGCTCAGGGGCCTGACACAGGAGCTTAGATAATTCACATCAAAGTAATGTTACAGAGATATCAAGAGCCAAATATGAAAATAATCTGGTAAGTGGTTACAGACATATGAGCACTTAAAAAGGTTTAACACTAAACTTTGACTTTATGAAAAAAGCCTAAGTCCTAATTATTGACCCTTGGTCCCACCCAGGTGCCTGACACAGAAGCTTAGATAGTTCACATCAAAGCTAATGCTGTAGAAATATCATAAACCAAATATGAATCTGATATGTGGTAACAGACATATGAGCAATAAAAAAAAGGTTTAACGCAAAACTTTGATGTAAAGTTGATGAATGAAAGGACGACGAATGAACTGACATATGAACAAATGAATAGTTGGACAGAATGACAAAAAATATATACCCTCTAACGTATTAAGTGTGTCGGGGTATAATGAGCCGCTACACGAGAAAAGGTGCCTTAAATATCAAGATGCAAATCAGACTTCCATGCGTCACCAGTCTTCCCTTTGATCACATACACAGTCTATGGCTCCCTAGCAATTTATGACACACGGTAAGGTGGTGTGCATTTAGTACTAGTGGCTGATGTTTACGCACAGGTTGGTCGGATTACTCATAGTTATTATCAGGGCAAACTATGCATATGTATGCTGGTCAGAAAACAACGTGCAGTTTCTTGTATTATATGGAAGAAGCCGGTCACAGCTAGTAAAGTGTTCAACAAAATCATACAATAGACCTTCCAAGTTAGTTATAAAGTCAAGACGAAACTCAATGAGCCTTTGAGTTAAATTCCAAACCAGCAAGCTGAGCCTTTCCTCACACCGTTAGCTGGGATCCACTGCAAACATCCTTTCATTGTCAGCTTATCGGAATAAGTATAAATTGCCGCTTTAAGGAACGTGGAACTCATTTCCCAGCTATTCATCCGAAACAGAACTCAAGCCGTCAAGACCCACACCAGCATGCTCACCATTATGTAGGAATCGTTCAGATAAGGATCTTTTGGCCCTTCCCCAAATGCTAGAACTATTATAAACACTTCAATGTACATTCAAATAAAAACAAGAGTTGTCAGAAGACAACAAAGCGCGCTTTACAGGAGTTTGAATCTCACAGCGCTGGTGGTATTGAAAGGCTCTTGTCCAGATGTATGCGAGTGTCAAGTATAATGATTCCCATCCATATAGGGACTCAGAAATATGATTGAGTCAGTGAAGCATAAAAACCATGGTATAAGTCAAATCCATACATGGATGGTAATGTTAAAATGTTCTTGTCCATATATAAGTGTGTGCCAAGTATAATGGCTCTAACCCATAAGGGGTTTAAGAAATATCACAAAGTCAGTGAAGCGTATCATAAAGAAAGTGAGGCAAACATATAAGTTGAATCGACACATGGATGATGGTGTTAAAATGTCTATATTTAGGTGTGTGCCAAGTATCATGGCCCTAAGTCATTCAGGGTCTGAGAAATATCACAAAGTCAGTGAAGCGTATCATAAAGTCAGTGGAGCATAAAATATAATCAAATCAAATACAATAAAGGATGCTGCTGAAATGATCTTGTCCATGAATAAGTGTGCGCAAAATATCATACCTATAACCCATATTGGGACTGAGAAATATCATAAAGTCAGTGAATAGTAAAAATGTAGGTCACTGTCCTACATGGTTGGATACACTCACATGCCCTCATCCAGATGCAAGTAATGACCAAATATCATGACTCTAACCCTTATAACTACTTTGAAACTGACTTGAACACAAATGATTAACATACATTAACCTAAATATTTTCAAAGTCAGCAGACCATGACAAGTAGGTCAATGTCATACAAGGTGCACACATTCATGTGATCATGTGCTGATTTAACTGTGTACCAAGTTTCATGACCCTAGCCTTTATACGTTGTGAGAAAAAGACCTAAACGCAAATGGTTGACATATGTTAAACTACATTAACCTAACTTTTTTCGAAGTCAGTAGACCATGACCAGTAGGTCAAGGTCACATATGGTGTATTCATTCAGGTGATCATGTACTGAGGTAAGTGTGTACCAAGTTTCATTGCTCTACCCCTTATACTTTGTGAGAAAAAGACCTAAACGCAAATGGTTATCACAGGTTAAACTGCTCACAGACACGGACGCGGAAGCGAACGCGAACACGAACGAGGACGCGAACGCTGACGCATACTCGGACTACGACGCTGGGGGTATAGCATAAGCTCTCATTTGCTTCGCAAAGGCGCGCTAAAGACGCCGGGGGTATAGCATAAGCTCTCATTTGCTTCGCAAAGGCGCGCTAAAAACTGTCAAAAAAGTATCTGGTGGAGCAAATGTCATACTCAACAAGAAGAATTTACCTCTGCGGTGTTTGCTGTCGGTTATCTGCCGTCGTTTCTGTCCTAGTAGAGTCCATGCTAGAAGATCTAGGTCTCTTTGGCAGAGTAGTAAAAAGTGGCATTGGGCTTGGCTGACGTTTAGCACTGAAAAAAAAATTCAGTGCAGGCATTACTCCATTAAGAAATATTTCTTTGCAAAACAGAGCTGTCATCTACTCGCCAAATAGTTCTGCTCATATGAACCGATGCGTGTCCTTCATGAAGACTGTATACCACCAATATGCAGCTTACTAAATGAAGCTGTCCATACGCTGGAAAAATGTCACAGCTGAAAAGTGGGATCTGAGGTACAGACTAAGGGCGGCCAAAGCAACAATGGTCTCTAAATTTTGGGCTTGGACCCTAAGTTTGAGTGAAAATGGATAATAACCTCAAGTTTGAATCATAACATAGTAAACCTTAAACGTGTTAAATTATTTTGATTTTTCCTTTATTAGAAGAAAAATGAGAAATTGGGAAAGATTTTTTTTTTCTTTTCGGAAATTACCTCTAAATGGCAAAACATATGGGACCGATACCACAGATTTATGTGGAAAACAAACATGTAGGTTTACTTATTTTCATGGTCATATTTAAAATATCAAAACTCTAGGTTCTAACATTCCTAAAGACTCAAAGCTACCTAAGCATTGGCTAA
Source organism: Ctena decussata (assembly GCA_963989385.1). NCBI lineage: Eukaryota > Metazoa > Mollusca > Bivalvia > Lucinida > Lucinidae > Ctena > Ctena decussata. The sequence goes on from OZ022506.1 coordinate 9,253,907, forward strand.
CAACTTCACCGACTGGTACTAATGAATGCAGAATTGATTTACTTGTTTATTTTTTTTCTGTTTATTTATTTTTTCCTCAAAATATCTCACTCATCAAATACTGTCAGTACAGAAAACATTAAGTTCCTGCATGAGGAGGTTCAGAAGTTGGAAAACAACGCTAAAGTGAGTTTTATTTATGGGTAGAAGCTCTGTTAAAAGTCACTGGAACTAAACGTTGAAATGATATGTGATTCACAACTTCATAACCTTTAAATATCCAAACTTCAGCTTGCCCAAATGTAGACTGTAGATGGAGTTATCCGGAAACGCAACTAAATGAGTAATAACTCTGTGATTTGTTGAATAATGAATGCAAGATTACTTCCCCTGTGTCAAAATATTTTACAAAATTTACACATCAACGACGATAAGAATATGCCAAAAATCAGCTTCATATATGTAACAGTTCAGAAGTTGAGAAATGCCAAAGTAAATTTAATAAACGATCCATAGCTCTGCTATTAATCACTGAAGCATAGCCTCGAAAGAATATATGTTATTCAACATCTTAATCTTACTATCTAGAATGCGTAAGATTCACTCGATGAAACTGTAGCAGATATATTTGGAACTGAGCGAGATAAAATTTAACTAAGAAGCTGCAATCTGCTAAAATGATTGGGATGAAACCTTGAAATGCTACGATCTAGTCTACCTTAGTTTTCCTATATACCACGTTTAAGGTTAATTGGATGTAAACTGTAGGAGGACTTATCCGGACATGAAAAACAGTCATACATAGCCGACATACGAAAGCATGCCAGGCCATAACATACCATGTCCTGTTTTTCCAATGTGCGGAAACGGAACCAGAATATTCTTTTCGGACACTGATGTTGAGCAACACAGTCAAGCTCTTTCTGTACTTTGATATTAGTGATCCAAAAAGTTTTCACTGACTGCCATTACCATCTGGCAACACTAACAAATTGAGTATCTAATATGACTTAAATATTTAATCGGCTATACAAGACAATATAACAGAATTCAATGGCATGACTGTCTGTTTGCTATAGCCAGTTTCTGGCATTTAAAGAAATGATATTTAAACTGCAAATACATATTTTGTGGAATCCTTCCTACCTTTGAGAAGTCGACTCATCTGAAAAAGGTTTGCCTTTGTGTGTAAAATATGTGTTCTGGACCTGTAGACAGCCCTGGTGGACAGTGTCACGTAGCAGATTAAAGGCAAATTTTAACCTGGATGTCACAAAAGAATCCTTAATGACCTCCCCGTCATTAGAAACTCGTGCTGGGTATTTCAATAATTTGATATGTTCTTCTCTCTTGATTAATTCTTTGAAGAGTTTTAGTTTAGAGCGGCTGTCGTTTTGTGTGTCGGCTACTGTGAATGCTTTCTGATACTGATTGAGCTTCTTTATTTTTTGATCACACTGTGACTGAATGCTCAGCACTTTACCCTGCTTAGTTTGAATGCGTGGTACAACAACTTTCATGTTTGCGTATGATAGTAAGTCTTGTATTTCTTTATTCATCTCTTCTGTATATTTTGTTATATCAGCTATTGCTGTTTCAAGACTGTGGACATCTGACTCAATCAAAGAACGCTGTTTTATTTCGTTTTCATTAATACATTTCTCAGTGTCATCTAACAGTTCTTTCAGTTTAAGTTTCATCTCTGCGACAGCATTATCTATCATAGTTATCGAATGGCCATCATGGGCAACTACTTTGCAATCCCTACACACTGGTTCTGCACAGTTTCGGCAATAAAACCGCAAATCTTCATTACTATGCAACTGACACATAGGATAACTTGACTTTGACTTCGTTTCCTCAACTAAGTAGAAATTTTTCTGAAGACCATCAATCCCTCTTTCTGGTAAAGTAACGGATGTTCGACATATAGGGCAGTCAAAAGTAACAACCGAATTTGCAGTTCGTGAGGATTTCTGTACGTATGTGTCCAAGCAATTTCGACAATAAGTGTGGAAGCAAGACAGAATTCTTGGATCCTTGAAGTCTTCTAGACATAATGAACACTCAAATTTGTTATCCATGGTAGTTTGGTTGAACTGTCTCTGGCATGACTGAAAATAAAAACAATGGGTCAATATACACTGAGCCACTTTAAATACGCACCACATTTACAGCAATAAGGCGGACTTTCATATCATAGAAAGTAAAGACGTTCCAAGAGATAACTGTGCGAAAAATTAATCTTGAAAATATCAGATCGCGTGCAAATTCAGGTTAAGTTGGTAGCGCTGCAAACTCTAATTTGGTTGGTACCGCTCTTTTGTGGTCTACCACGCTTTTGTTTGGTTTCCGACAGGCACCATTTCTACACGGTTTATGCAAAAATAAGTGCTTTCTTAGCTGTTAGTTTTGAATCTGAAAATAAATCAATTGTTTATTTACAATTAAGGGTTTCATAAGTGGTGCGTAACTAAAGTGGCTCCGTGTATTCTACTGTAAATAAATAGCTAACTGATTCTGTGCCCTGCTTTAGCCATGTACCCGGGGCATGGATACTGGGAAAGCCGTGGATTATCTTGCGCTTTTCTGCAGAGTTTTTTTTATAGATAGTTGCCCTGCTTTAGCCATGTACCCGGGGCATGGATACTGGGAAAACCGTGGATTATCTTGCGCTTTTCTGCAGAGTTTTTTTATAGATAAAATTACTGTACAGATATTAATAAATTTGGTGCCAATTCAAAGGCATATCACAACACAAGAATTCCGCGGAATGCGGTGTCTCGCCTGTCAGCGCTTATGACCTAAACGCGAAACATCGACAAAGTTTACGCCACCGACGACGACACCGGAAAAGCAATACATAAGTCTCGCCTCTGCTACGCAGGCGAGACAATATATATTGATCTAATCACATGGATAAATTATCTCAAACTGTCATAAGATTCTCCTTATTATCTGGTTGGTTGGTTGATTTGATGCTTAACGTCCACGGTAAACAACTAAGGTCACGTCGGGACGGTCAGTTAACCTAACCACACTATTCCTGGGCAGGCTTAGACCTCCTAAGCGGTTAACCAGTACTAAGTGCACGTACTTTCGCCAGTGACTGACAACTGCCCTTCTTGAATTAGCGGAAGGAGAAACGAAAGTATGTGGCCAGACCGGGATTCGAACCCAGGACCTCTGACTTACGAGTCAGGTGCCCTACCGATTGCGCTACCCGGCCCGTCCCTTATTATCTGGAGGCGTACATATTATGCATTAAACAGAAGCCCAGTTAGCGGGACCGAAGCCCCAAATCCAACTCCCTGGTTCCGGGGGTTGGCAAGTTTGAGGACTTTTTCCCTTTTGGCTTCTCAGAAACTGAGCTTAATGCATCAGGTGATCCGAAATTTTCTATGTTCAATGAGCCATAAAGTATAGGTCATGGCCAGATATGTATCAATGTTTTCATTAGATCTCTCCTAGCCGTTTTTTATATAGCAAAGGACAAGGTTCACGAAGGGTCAAAATCGGCCCTGTCTCAGAAATTGATGAAATTTTACTATATCATATTCATATGTTTATTGCGATCGAAAATGGATTTTTTTAAAGTCTCGCGTGTTATTTACGCAATTGTGACGTCATTAAAATACCCCACCTAACGCGACGTACTTCTTCATTTTATGACGTTAACGACGTTATTAAACTTATAAGTTTGCTGTGTAGCGCTTTTCCGTTTGCTCTGTGCTGCCACTCTTTAACGAGGTCGATTAGATGTTGCTATTTCTTTTCTGCAGGAGCTCGTATGTATATGTAATCTTTATAACCAATCTCTACCCCCCCCCCCCACACACACACACACACATACACCTCGCCAACCGCGTTTGTCCTGCGTGATGGTATTAAATGTAATACGGACGGTTGTAGAGCTTAAACAGTCTGTGGATTTCAGTTTTTGCTATACTATCATATTTGATGAGGCACTATTATTTCTGAGTCCCTGAGTCCGGTATAAGTTTTTGTTTAGAATTTTGTCTGCACAACAAAATTTTGTTACATGTACGCACGTTTTATTTTGCGGACAAAATGCGAAGCGCAAACTAATTCCGAGCAAAACTGCTGTTTGTCATACATGACAATTTATTTATGTTTTTATCAAATAAGTTTTGTTTGCCTTTTTTGTTCTGATGTTCCGAGAAGTAATAATACTAATAATAAAAAAAAACAGAGATGATATTCTTTCCTATGCCGTTATCCGTCAAAATTCGGTACATACCGAAGTGCTTAAGGTCGGGCGATGGTGCCGGGTTGTTTTCAGTGTCAAGGAGTCCGACTTTGGAAAACAGTGGAGCAAGGGCCTACTGTGCATGCAGTATGTGCGCGTGAGGATCCCTTGGACATTTTATTCTCCCCCAGCATGTCTTTTCTTTCTCCAACTCTCTGGATGACGGCTCGATATACAATATAGACCGAAATAGTTCAGGAAGCGGAAATCCTTGGGGTACCACTACACACAATCTATCAATATCACTCTCCATTCATGCTGATAGGACTTAAATACTTTTGAAACGGACATAAAACCAAATGTTATCCATCCATCTCATGCGAGACCTAAATTCTAGCCTGTTTTGGTAACCTCCCCACAAAAATTTAACACTAGCAATTCAACGAGGGATCATAAATTTAAGAGCATTTTTCTCACACTAAGTTAATTGCTTAAATATTCTTTTATTGTAAAAAGCGAAATGCACATTTTTTCATTTGATTTTTTGTCATCTACATGTACATCTACAGTTATATCGAACTCAAAGTCTCTTCTTTGAATACGAGAGAACATGGACAGACTCGGTGCCAGGAGGCGCATCTGATGGATTCGTTCCCTTGAGCCTTGTGGGAAACCTCGTTTTGAGAGCTGGAAAAAAGATGATAATACTACTAATAATACTAATAATAATAAAGAAACAAAAATAAATAACTATAAAAATATGCACGAATATACCACGTACAGAATCGCACATTCCGAATGCTCCGTTACGACATGATTGAACAAACCGACAACAACAGATGATTTGAAGAACAATGTGAAATTTCATCGGGAGCTTCGTTAAATATATATATGAAAACAGTCATCGCGAAATGGCAATAATCAAATGGAATATGAATAAAAGCAGAAGCACACTTTTCATGAGTGAACATTTATAGCTCTTAGATATTTAGTTGTCTGAAAGAAATGTACATTAACATAAAACACTCTTTCATAAATGTACGTTTCAAGCACGGCTCGACATGCAGCTAATTTATCCTTTCGTTCATGCATTTTGTGGTCAAATTGCGGGGAGCTGCAAGTGATAAAAATATTGGTACGGTTTCGCATTCCACAAGTCTTTGACATTGATCTTTGTGCAGACCCAGATCAGACTGCTCCTGGGTCTATGTGTGTGCAATTACATAGATCTGCAGCTTTGCGGTACATTACTACAATGAAAAAATCTTCAATTTTAGGACAGTTACAGTAATTAATGTAGGTTTCCAAAATGTTTAGATTTTTTAACTTTACAGTCCCTGTCTTGATCAGTAGTAAAACTAATGATAACAATACCAATACCCGGTGAGGTGTGTTTGGTTTGCTTGCATCATCAACTAGTGTATGGAAGCGTAAAGAGTAGCCTTGTCATAAAAAATCCTACACTCTAGAGTATCAGTTTTTATACTTTTATTATACACATCAAATAAAGCAGCTTCTCTTCCAGCTTGGACCACAGCTGATATGCTGATAACCTAGATATGATAGGGTAAGAATGCTGTGGTCTTGGATGTAATTGTGTAGATATTTAACTGCATTGGTTTCCATACATTCAAGTACAAATAGTCCACATGCATATGTAACACAATGACAAGAGTGCAAGAATTATGCATGTAAAAATGGTCATTTGCCTTAACTATGAGAAATTTTATGTTGTATTTATAACATATTTATAACATATTAATATTCTTTCTTTTCTTCTTTTCTATCCCATAACCTTACTAGGTCGTTGGGGCACCACAGATGACTTCAAAACAATCCCTTTCCACTTTGTCCTGTCTTCAGCTGCCCTAGTTGAGCTGGCAAAATCCATTCCTGTCCACTCCTTGATATTGTCTTCCCACCTCTTCTTCTGTCTACCTCTTCTTCTTTTTCCTTTCACTGTGCCCTGAAGAATTGTCTTTGCTAAACCAGAAGACCTTCAGACGTGGCCAAACCACCTTAGTTTCCGTTTCTTGACCAGCGTCCGGAGTTCATCATATTCTCCAATCATGGCTGCTTGGATCTTCCTGCGAACCTCCTCATTGGTTATATGGTCCTTGCATGAAATGTTCAGTAACCTTCGGTAGCATCTCATCTCAAAGGCCTGCGTTCTTTTCTCTAACTCTGCTGTCAAGGTCCATGAATCACAGGCATATAGAAATATGGAAATGACAAGGGAGCGCATAAGTGTCACCTTTGATCCAAGAGATATGTTGTTATCTCTCCAAATAGGTTTCAGCTTGGCAAGGGCTGAAGTGGCTTGTGCTATCCTTGAGAGAACCTCCTGTTTTGAGCCATCATCTGAGACAACTGCTCCAAGGTATTTGAAGCTGCTTACAGTACCCAGCTTCTGCCTCTTTACCTTGATCTCCCTCTGGATGCCATCTGCGCTGTTTGTCATCAGTTTGGTCTTCTCAGCGCTGATCTCCATCTTATACCTTGTGCAGGTCTGGTCGAGACTTTCAACTAGAGCTTCTAGTTCCTGCTCTTTCTCAGCAAGAGTGTCTATGTCATCGGCAAAGTGCAGGTTGGTAATATTTCTGCCGCCTATGCTAACCTTTCCGTCATGTTCTTCCAGAGCATCAGACATGATCCGTTCGAGAAAAATGTTGAATGGGTGGGTGACAGAAGACATCCTTGTCTTACTCCAACTGTTGTTCTGAACCATTATCCTGTGCTGCTATTTATCAGCACTGCACTTGTAGCCTTGTTGTATAGCTGTTCAATGGTGCGAACTAAATTTGCACTGATATTGTACTTCCGCATGATGGCCCATAAGGCTGCATGCCATACCCTGTCAAAGGCTTTTTTGAAATCAATGAAGAAATGGTTCAGATTCTGCTGATGTTGGAGAAAATTTTCACACAGGATTCTAAGGTTGAAGATCTATTCTGTGGTGCTCCTTCCTGCTCGGAACCCAGCCTGTTCCTCAGCGATTATCTCTTCGGCTTGTGGCTTAAGCCTGTTCAAGATAACTTTCAGCATGACTTTGCTTGAATGACTGATGAGACTGATGGTTCTGTAGTTCTGGCAGAGCTGTAGGTTGCCCTTTTAGGGAGAGTAATAAACAGGGACTGAGTCCATGGGGTAGGCCATTCTCCTGTTCTCCAGATCCTGTTACAGATATCTGTTAAAACATCAATCATGGTCTCCCCTCCAGCTTGAACAAGTTCTGCTGGTATATTATCAACTCCGGCAGATTTTCCCTTCTTCAGTGCTGCTACTGCAATCTCAACTTCCTCACGAAGAATCGGTTGTTGATCTTCTTCAGGGGGCTGACTGCAGTCCAGATCCGTATTGTCACCATCAGTCTCATGGTTGTATAATTCTGAGCAATATTCTGTCCATCTGCTGAGAATCTCTTGTTCTTCTGTAAGGCCTCTACCAGACTTGTCCCGGGCTGCGACCAATCCGGTATTAAGGTCTTATCTAGGTTGTCAACCATGGTGTTTCAAGGGCAGGATTCAGCCTGACGGAGCCCATCCCTCTCCAGGCTTAATTTGTGACAACTTCTGATATAAATTCAGTTAAATAAAACCCCATTGAAAACCATTTAATAGAAAATATATGGCTGGTTGTCAGCAGACGGTTTTGGTCCAAAAAGTCAGGTGACAACTGGTTGTCAGCAGACCTGATGTTGAAGTATATAATTCGTATTTACGCAATTATTAGCCGGCTCCGACAGTCAAAAGGCTTACATGTGATGAAATATACGAAAATAATTGAAATCAATGTTGAATATTGTGACTTGATGAAAGAGAAAATACAGAGGTTGAGGTTGGAAACGAAAAGCTTGAAGTTGTCCCAGAGTTCTGCTACCTTGGAGACATGCTCTCTGTAGGAGATGACTGCAAGCTGGCTGTGATCACACGCTGCAAATGTGCATAAGGCAAGTTCCGGCAGTTGCTTCCCCTTCTCACAAACCGCCATCTGCCACTTCTGACCAGAGGTCAGGTATACTCAACATGTGTGAGGAGTGTGATGCTGCATGCAGCAGAGACTTTGGCCATGAAGATGGATACACTGAACAGGCTCCGGCGTTATGACCGTGCCATGATCTGTTGGATCTGCAATGTCAAGGCAAAGGATGAAGTTAGCTCAGACTCCCTTCTCACAAAGCTTGGCATCCAGGACTTAGATGTGGTGCTCTGCACCAGTAGGATGAGATGGTTTGGACATGTAGAGCGCAGCACAGGCTGGATTGCAGAAGAATGCAAGCTGAATGTGGTTGCACAGAAAAGACCGGGCAGGCCACAGAAAACATGGGATGAAGTGCTTGTGAACGACAGAAAGAAGCTATGTATGGATTCTGCTGACCCTCAGAATCGTTCTGAGTGGAGAGGACGCCTTCGAAGAAACTTGTCAAACAAGCCCAACCCTCGGTAGAGGAAAACAGGGCTTTAAAATGGATATGATGATGATGATGATGAAATACATGAGAACAATTATTTACAAACAGAAGTGAAATAATATTTTCTGATAATAATAATAATTCTCAGAATGAGAGCTACTTTGTCTATAGAATATCTGACTGCCCTCGTGCGGATAAGGATTCTTATCCGCACGATGGTCTTGCGGATAAGGATTCTTATCAGCACGACCATCAAGCAGATGAGGATTCTTATCCGCAAGACTGTCATTTCAGTAGTCACTCCCCAGTTTCAAAGCAACAACAACATTCATGGAGATCTAAAAGACTACAGCCTACTTACTGTTTCAGATATAATGGCAGTGTCTCAGGTACCAGAACACTAAGCTAAAGATAACGCCTTGGGACGAACAGCCAAGTTGCGAAATCTCTCTGGGCGAAGCTTTCCAAGTCGCGAACTTTTTCACTGGCGAAACCTCAAATGACGAACAGGTTCAGTCCAAAATCTGTTGTCAACTGTACCTTCACAGAACTGGTAATATTGTTCAGTGTCCTGTTTCAGAAGTTGTCACAAATGATTGGATAAATAATCGGTAATTTTATATAAAACATTTTACAGCAGTGTAAAGCACCGCTCATGTTTTCCGACTTTTTTGTATAACATAACTCATTACGAATTAGGAATAACTGCAACTGCAAATATTTGAGGACGGTCTTCTTTGTTGTCTGTCCCTCCTGTTAAAGGAGAACCTTCAACTGCTTTTTGACGGAATTTTGACTGTATTTTCTATATGTTCCGCAGAATGGAAAACCTGTCAAATCCTGATACTTTTGAAATTGTATTGTAGTGTATGTATGTAATTTATAGTTAATAAAATATCGTTAATTACTGATTATTTATCCAATCATTTGTGACACTGAACAATATTACCTGTTCGCACCCCTAAGGTCACATTTCAGTGCAGGTACATTACGTTGAAACAACATTGAATCACGATTGATTCAACGTTGAGTCAGTGTTATTGCATAAAAAGCAGTGCCGAAAGGTATTAACAGCCGTGCATCAGCAGGCGAAAAGCCGTGTTTCAACAAAGGTTTTCTCGCGCTGTTGAAACACGATGACAGAACTTTCATTATGCTTGTGCCGGGCCACTAAAAACCGCCATGCACTCTTGCCTCTCCCCTTTCGGTTAATTTACAATAATTGGTCGCGTGCTACCTATGTTTTCTTATGACGTCATCATGCCATAGTGAAGAAACTGCGTACTTGTACTTCTACAGGTGTGAACCAATTTGGTATACACGGGTTATATGGGGAAATTTCATTATCCCTTAATAACTTTTATTATTCTAAATATATTTTTACATCACAAACGGTATCAGAAAGTAAAATTCTTCATCTTTAATACCGTGTTTTAATTTTGATTCTAGCACTAGTACAAAATGGTCTTTTTTGGGTGATTATCTAGAGGTATATAATTTAATTAAACAAATAACAAAATCTCCGTAAAACAACTAGGGCACACAAATTCGACCGCTTATTTAGAATCAAACTGATACAAAATGTTATGCATCACAAATGGATCAGAAGAGAAGGAAGAATATATTTTTATCTGATGTAATTTTTATTAGTCTAGCTAAATGATAAAATGGTCTTTTTTCATTATTTGTTCAAATTTTAATTAATGAATTTTGTATGCCGGTCGTTTCCGTGCGTTTCCGTCAAAACTTCGGCGAGAGACGACGCGGCTTTAGGTAATAGCCTTGGGCGAAGATTATATGTATGAAGAGTATGATACACAATTTATTACTAGATATTGTAGTAATGAATTTTCAAGTAGCTGAATTATGCAAATGTAGGTTCATCCAGCCTGCTTGAAACTAAAAGGTAAAAGAATATTTTTCTCTGGTCCAGAGCTGCCCTATAATGTAGACCAAAGTTTTCTGATGTAAAAATGAAATTTAAGCCGTGCGTCCGAAAAATAATTGATGCAAACATATTCAAATTTCAGTCTTGGATCCGGTCTAGAAAGTCGATCGGCAAACTTCTTTTAACTTGTGAAATAATTTATATCACCGGTGCCGAACTGAAAGACAATTATCTTATGATTGACAAATGCCAATTAGTAAAGTAATGTCGGTGTGTTTCGAAATTGAGCTTTTGCTCAGTAGTTGCTCATTAACAATTGTTTTTGCGAGGCAAAGAGCCACACTATTTTTCTCTCTCTCTCTTTCTCTCTCTCTCCACGTATCTGTAATCATTTGTCTGAATTCGCCTTAAAATCAGTAGTATGTTAGCAAAACAGTTTTACTACTTCTGTTTATTATAAACTTTATGAAATTGTATTATCTATTTGTCTTTACATTAACAAGCTAATAATTTAGTTATTATCATTTTTTTTTCTTTTTTTATTTCTTATTTTTTATTTTTGTAATGTTATTTTTCAGTATCTTTTTTTTATTTATTTTATTTTCTCAATTTCTTTGCAATGGATGCCTGCTTTGGTACATAAGAAGAAATTCATTTTTGCTTATTTGTTGTTTGGGTTTGAAAATAAACATTCGGCGGACTTAAGATGAAGTAGAGTTTTCTTCGTAAGAACCAAAAAACTGCATACTTTTGTAATGTTAAGTTATTTTTGTTTGTTGATGTTTTTTTTTTTTTCACAGACGGTCTTCATGTTAACACCTTTTTGTTTTCTCATATGTGTAAAGTGAAACTACTTCAACAAGGCTCAAATTTGATTATTACTCTTTGTCGATTTATGTAACTGGGGTATTCATCGTTAAATAAACAATACAAATGACACGGCACGCGTCCACAGTACCGTGTCGCAATAAATGAGCCATGACATGACAAAACAAACAAAGTGACATGTGCGACCAGCGAAGACTCAGATCCGCCTGGACCTGATTAGAGTCTCCGCTATGCGCTTAAAAGGTAGCTTAGGGTCTAAGCTACCTACATGCCGACAGCGAGGACTCATCATACTTGGCGGATGCCCAGACTGATCTGAGTCTTCGCTTAGCGCACATGCCACTTTGTATATTGTGTTTTGTCGCGGTCAAATATATATTGTCTAAAGACGACGACGGCAATATGGGAAAAGACATTTTTCACATTGTTTCCGCCCATGCGCCTAACGCCCAAGTAACGCGTCTCATCTCGATAAATGGCGAGATTTTACAAACATGGAGTAAATGAAACGAATGATAATTTACCTTTTATTTTCTTATTATTACATTGAAATTAATAGTGTGAATGGCTCGAGATTAATATATAATACTCAAAACTATATGTCAGAGCGCGTAGAAAAAAATCATGAAATAACTGATGATGATTGGATGAATTCTGATTTTACGTCCTGTTCAACAGTATTTCAGTCATATCAAGACGACGGCAGAGTGATTATGAATGGCTGTGTGCAATGGAACCCCTTTTACGGTAGGAAAGATTCTCGCCTCAAGCGGGGCTCAAACCCGGGTCCGCTTGATCAGTAAGCAAGCGCCTAACCCCCTCAGCAACCAGGACTACTCTGAAATAACTGTTTTAAGTTGAAATGAAGGAATTAAAATACAGAATTTTTATATATTTACTTTGAAATTAAGACATCAAATATAGAACATTTCTTTATTTCATTGATTAACCCATTTTTGCCCAGTGGAATGTTCTATCCCTATCAAATGAATGTGTCCATTGTCAATTTAGGGGTGTCTGGCTTAGTTTATTCTGATCTTTTTTATAGGAGAAATACCTATTTGTGTAATGCAAACAGTGTAGAGCCTGTTAAGACGCCGTGTTTTCCTGCGTCTGATCTTGGTCTACACTGTTTGCATATGCTCTATATATAAGACGCCAGGCATTAATGGGTTAATTCGTTTATCACCTGGTTACTTTCATATACTCTTCGATTTATTTCTTTATTTTTTCACCGAAGTACATACTTAAAGAAAGCATAGTGTTTGTTTGTTTGTTCGGTCGGTTTGAAGTTTCACCTACGATACGAAATAGAGACTCAAATAATGAACTAATCCTTTAATCACAGTATATAAGTTGTCTTCTATCGGAGAAGTTGCGTTGTAAGACTGACTCATGTATTATACCTACCCATTTTACCGAAATTAAATTTTTCATCAACTGACTCGGGAATGAAATTCAGTTAAAGCCATAAAGTTCAAATTTTTATCATGACGGAGATAAGAGTTTTAGCCTAAGGGATTAATTTGACACCTGCGCTTATCGCCTGTTGTCGTCTAGTTTCGGAGAACTGCCGAAGGATATCCGGAGATTCTACCTGTATAGCTGTAAGAAATCAATGGTCAGTATCAAATACGAATATTCTGCCAGATGTTTGTACTCTTATTACGTCATAAAGTACCGACACAGATTTCAAAGCCATGTTGCCTTCATTCTTACGATGTCAAATGGAGAGTAAATAAGTGTTAAAGAAAACATGCATCCTAAGCTTTCAGTAATCAAGAACTGCAGGATGGTATATGAATGGATCAGGCTTGTTCTGCATGGAAATTATTGCTCAAGGTATCTGCTTTTTGTTGATTAATTTACCATCGATTTTGCATCAACTACAACCACCATCTTGGACACTTTTCCGAAATATTGAGGTTGAATAGGATGATGGCAGCCATTTTGAATAGAATGAATGCTCTCGGGCCCGGAAGACGAATATTAGTAAACAAATGCACCAGCGCGTTGGCTGTCAAACGGTGACAAAATAGAGTGCCAAGTTTTTTCTCAAATTTTAACGAATAATTCGTTGAATTATGCAATAACAGCGATCAAACATTTGTTTTCAATGCATTAACATTTGCCAGGTCCCTCGGAAGATGTTGAAAACCTCGGCCTTCGGCCTCGGTTTCCAACATCTCCCTCGGGACCTGGCAAACGTTAATGCATGAAAAACCATGTTTGATCCTAATATTGATTTAAAACGCTTTGTGCTCGATCGATGGGTTCCAACAAGATTACCAAGAATTCCTACCAAGAAGACTTTATTGTTGAATTCATTCAGATTCTCTTAGACGAATGAGCCGCGACACGAGAAAACAAACAAAGTGGTATTGCGCCCAGTGCAGACAGACTCAGACCGGCCTGGACATCCGCTCAGCCCGATCAGACTCTTAGCTAAGCGCTTAAATGGTAGCTAAGGGTCTAAGCTACCTCCTTGCGGACAGCAAAGACTCCGATCAGACTGGGCGGATGCCCAGGCTGATCCGAGTCTGCGCTGGGCGCACAGCTACATTGTTGGTTTTGTCGTGTCGCGGCTCAGATATTCTCTACTACATAGAACACACCCCCCAGTCTGTATTGGTTTTATGACACTGTGATGCCATTACCTATGAGACAAAGAGTATTTCCCTTGCTGAAATAGCAGTCTTACTGGACTGTTGCATAATAGAATTATGACACCCAATAAGCAGGAACATTTGCCTTTGATGGAAGGAATTTGATCCTTTATGGAGAAACTGCTTGTCTTTAAGAGGAGCCCTCATAGTTATTGTTGTCAGTGCAGTTCTGTTATTTACAAGAAGTTCGCTGTTCTAATATCATACTGTCCATAGATTGAACAATTATGCAATTAGACAGTTTTACAAACGCAGTTCTGTTATTGACAAGATGTTCACTGTTCTCAGCATACTGTCCTTAGATTCAAGATTTATGCAACTCGACAATTTTACAAGTACAGTTCTTTTTTTGATAAGATGTTCACTGTTCTCATCATCCTGTCGTTAGATAGAACAAGTTTGCAATAAGACGGTTTTACAAGTGCAGTTCTTTTACTGACAAGCTGTTCACTGTTCTCATCATACTATCTTTAGATTGAACAATTATGCAATTAGACAGTTTTACAAGTGCAGTTCTTTTATTAACGAGAGGCTCACTGTTCTCATCATACTGTCCTTAGATTGAACAATTTTGCAATTAGACGGTTTTACAAGTGCAGTTCTTTTACTGACAAGCTGTTCACTGTTCTCATCATACTGTCTTTAGATTGAACAATTATGCAATTAGACAGTTTTACAAGTGCAGTTCTTTTATTGACGAGAGGCTCACTGTTCTCATCATACTTTCCTTAGATTGAACAATTATGCAAATTGCCAATTAGACAGTTTTACAAGTGCAGTTCTGTTATTGACAAGATGTTCCCTGTTGAAATCATACTGTCCTTAGATTGAAGAATTATGCAATTCGACAATTTTAAAAATGCATTTCTTTTATTGAAAAGATGTTCACTGTTCTCATCATACTGTCCTTAGGTTGAACAATTATGCAATTAGACAGTTTTGCAACGGGCAGTTCTTTTATTGGCAAATGGTTCACTGTTCTCATCATACTGTCCTCAGATTGAACAATTATGCAATTAGACAGTTTTACAAATGCAGTTCCGTTGTTGTAAAGATATTCACTGTTCTCAGCATACTGGACTTAGATTGAACAATTATGAAATTCGACAGTTTTACAAGTGCAGTTCTTTATTGATTAGATGTTCATTGTTCTCATCATACTGTCCTTAGATTGAACAATCATGCAATTAGACAGTTTTACAAGTGCAGTTCCGTTATTGTAAAGATGTTCACTGTTCTCAGCGTACTGTCCATAGATTGAACAATTATGAAAATTCGACAGTTTTACAAGTGCAGTTCTTTATTGACAAGATGTTCACTGTTTTTGTCATAATATCCTTACATTTTTTTAGGACAAGAGGTTCATTGTTCTCATCATACTGTCCTCAGGTTGAACAATCATGCGATTCGACAGTTTTACAAGTGCAGTTCTTTATTGATAATATGTTCATTGTTTTCATCATATTGTCCTTAAATTGAACAATTATGCAATAAGACGGTTTTACAAGTGCAGTTCTGTTATTGTAAAGCTGTTCACTGTTCTCAGAATACTGTCCTTAGATTGAACAATTGAGAATTTAGACAGTTTACAAGTGCAGTTTCTTTTATTGACAAGTTGTTCACTGTTCTCATCATACTGTCCTTAGATTGAAGAATTATGCAATTAGACAGTTTTACAAGTGCAGTTCTTTTATTGACAAGTTGTTCACTGTTCTCATCATACTGTCCTTAGATTGAACAATTATGCAATTAGACAGTTTTACAAGTGCAGTTCTTTTATTGACAAGTGGTTCACTGTTCTCATCATACTGTCCTTAGATCGAACAATTATGCAATTAAACAGTTTTAAAAGGGCAGTTCTTTTATTGGCAGATGGTTCACTGTTCTCATCATACTGTCCTTAGATTGAACAATTATGCAATTAGACAGTTTTACAAGTAGATGTGTATATACACCGTACTATTAGTTGAAACAAACTTTTATAAAACGCCGGGAACCAATGCAGTCAGGTGACCCGTGATGCAAAACTTTGTAGAGGGAAACTCGGGACTATAATTTGTCAAATGGTACTCTTTGATTGGATTATAATTCTGATGTAGTTGAAAGTGATGTTTTCGTGGAATATAGAAATAATGTCATAGGAAACAAACTACTATATTGAACAATTTTAGGCAGCAAGACCTTAAATGTGATCCTATATAAGTGTCCATGATGACAGATTGCATCGCCAAATATTAGCTGCAGCTGTGAATTAAGCATAAAAAGTATAAAATTACACTTTGAAAGGACCGCGTGCGTTAAGGCTATTTTTGGCCCCCATTTAAGGTTAAAATAGAAAAGTTGAGATAAAAGTATTTAATTGCATGATTTTATTAGACCAATACTTCTAGTGAATCATTTCAGTTTCAATTTGAATCTTGCTGGGTATTAAGCATGGAAAAATGGCTGTTGAAATAGGCTTACATCATGGAATTTGTCAAATTTTGGTCAAATTTTAGACATTCGGTCTACAAATTAGAATAGAGAACAAACTTAAACCAAAGAATCCTTTTTAACATATTATGTATGTTTCTTCAATCCACATCATATTGAAAAAAATGTTGGTTAATGATTGTGCTCATACTTAATTCTTAAAATAACTGAATATTCAGAAGACAGCCGTTTACCATTAATTTGCCTGTAATTAATATCAGTGAAATGTCCTCGCTGTTTCATTAGTGTCCATTTAAAGGAATAAGAAGTAAGATTTAAATGTGATTTTTCAAGTAAACTTTCCCATTATTGAATTATTCTAAAAATGTTACCATCTCTCAACAAATTACAGTAAATATCCTAAAAATGTTGCATTGATTGAATTATCCTAGAATTGGACCTTTAACAGTTTTCAGTCACTAACCTGAAAAGAGCATTTTTGTACAACAACAATAGTGCAGCCTCTGAGCAAACTGTTCCTAATAAGATGCTGTCTTATCAGGATGTGTACTACTAACTGCTTAGAACTTTCTTTTCCATTATTTTTTTGCTCAGTATTAAAGAATTACGGTGACTTGTTTTAGTTAGACTTACTTTACTGATCATGGCACCACTATTCCAGAGCTTGTTCAAAGTTCTAAAATTTTGTTGGAAATGCATGTACCTACTTGTTTTCAGAATAAAGCTAATATAAGCTGTCTATTTTATACATTCACCTAAATAAACCTAATATTCTACATGTAAAATCAATAAAATGATTTGTTTTGGTGCATACTGACAGATGTCAAGCAGAAATTTGGTTTTGAAGTCAGCCAGCAAATAGCTTGAAATGTTGCCATTTAGGGTTTTTGAAAAATGAGTTACATTTTAGCACAGTCTTAGGCTGAAATGGGCAGCAAAACATGTATATTTTCATGTGACACTGTTTGCAATCAGTAATGTATATGATAGTAAATATAATCTCTAAAAAAATTATAAATTAGTTTCTTTAACGAACGATGGAAACACTCAAATGACTGAAGAAGGGTCAGAGAACAAGTGAGCAGAGGATTACCTATACCCGGCCACTGCCTGGGTATAATCAAAACATTTATACAAAATCAAATATACACTGTAAGTATCAATATCTGTGAACTTGGCCTTAGGGCTGTAGTAAAGATGGTGTCGACTAATTAATTTCATTTTTTTAAATATTTTGCTCTACATGTATATTAAAAGTTTCCATTCTAGTATAGTGACCCTATAAGCAAACATTTACAACGGATGCCTAAATCCTAATTATTGATCAATGGCCCCCACCCAGGGCCAAACCCTGGGGCTTATATATCCCTTGTCAAAGCAACTCCTACAGAGGTATCAAGTACCAAATATGAAAAGAAGCTGACATGCAGTTAAAGAGATATGAGCAATCAAAAAAGTTTGACGCAAACTTTGAAGTAAAAGTTGACAAACTGATGAACAGATGGATGAACAAATAGACAAACAAATGGCCAAACGGACAGCAAGACAAAATTTATATCCCTGAAATACTTCGTATGACAGGTGTATAGTTTAGACCCATTTAAAAGGAAAAATATAATTATATGATTAAAACATATACATGGTCCAATATATTTATCCTTGTATAGAGAATGGCTTAAGGGTCATAACCTTCGACCCCATTTTGTCCCCATATATAGTTTATGTCACAAATTTCCTAATCAGTTTCATTTAGGGAAATAACACAGCTATTTTTCATACCAATATGAGTCGCTTTGGTTAGGGCCATTTTGGGACCTTAATGCACATAGTCCTTACAATATGGTTTTAGAGGCAATTGAGTATTGGTGTTTCTGAAGGGGATTCTGCGAGATAATAAGTTTTGTTTGATATTATAGGCATTGTAAAGAAATAAGTATTTCTGATTTGGTCTGTGGGCCAGAACTGATAACTGGTGATTTTTAGCAAACCTTTGGCGCTTTTCTTCTGTTTTATATAGTTGCTAGCTGTCAACATCCTGTAAGTGCCACAAGATGCAGAGTAAGGTGGTGCCGTTGACATTTTATCTGATTGAGTAGCATGTTAGCCTGAAATTAAGACAAATCTGGATGGTGAAGCGACATCGTATAAATAGTGGCACACTCTCAGAGGCAGTAGGGTCACTATAAAAAACAATTAGTTTACACTGCCGTATATATATATGCAGGAGACCTTAGAGAGATGTCGAAAGCAGGAAACAGAATTACATTTTTCTTTGTAGACACAGTTGCCACTTTCGGTACGGTTGTTAGGGTTAACCCAAGCAATACCCAGGTATTCCCCGGGTTATTGAAATAGCCAGGGAATACCTAGGCCTAATTGATCAAGTTTAAACAAGTAATTAATCTGAACGTGCCAGGTGGGATGTAAAACTATTTTCAACCGGCTGACACCTGATAGAAGTTACCTAAAAGTAATCTTAGGAAGGGTATGTGAATCGAGGATAATTATGTAAGAGACGTGTATAAGAACGAGGTGAACAGTAACAAAGACAAACTGTTAAAGAATAAGGTTGAAACATATTAATTCCATGTTCTATTAAACAGTAGTATTATGAGAACTTATATGGTGAAACTACACTAGATGAACTACCTGATTATCAAAGAGATATATTAATCAAACAGGCCCTCTCTGGGATTTAGGGGAATATATATGGGGGAAATGGCCATACGGGAATATGGGAACAAAATACTTTCACAACAATAATATTTGTCACAACAGAACTATTTTTCTTCGTACATCTTGCATTAGAATCAAAACAGCGACCAGAATTCTTACAAAAGCGCTTCGGATCATGGTTGGAGAGGTGCTTGGATGATTTTTATTAAATCACTGTTTATTAAGTCACTTTGGTGTAAACAATTTAGGGAATAGGAAAACAAGAAGGAAACAATTTTGGGAAAATGCATTTTATTTGAGGGGAACAAGGGAAAAGGCGCATTTTTAACGGGGACAGTGGGACGGGACACCCCGCACCCCTCCCCCTTTTTGGCTTCATTGAAGTGCCAGTGCTGTCATTGTTTACTGACCAGAACATAAATTATTACCCCACTTTGAACCGCTTGATTAAAGCTGGTTTGGTGAGAATCACAACATATGTCCTAGTGAAGATATAGAAATGTCTTCAAAATGTGCCAGTCAGTAAGTGGTGTTGTAGAAAAAAAGTTTGATAGTATGTAAATCCCTGTTGAAGAATGGGTCATGTGTGATATTTTGAAGACATTTATATGGTAATATGTAAATTATAACCGCAATGTTTTACTGGCCCCAAGAGCCCTCAGTCCAAATCTTCATTATTATCTACCAACAGATTGTTCTACTTTGACTTTTGCAGAATTTTATGAAGTTTATACTATTATTATTATTATTATACAATTTAAAATTAATCGTAAAATCGTTATTTCAATATATCTACATGATCCGTGCAAAACTATCTGTAAACCATTTTAAGTGAAGCGGAAGCAAATGTCGTTTACATGTCAATAATTACATTGTGCCACGTGGTTTTGACCACTAACCAGCACGTGAAATCTAGCAAACATTGAGTGACAGCTCGCTGCCCCTACTTGCACGTGAAATCTACAGCGGGATGTGGATTTTACTGGTAAGCAGCGACCAGGCGGCTGTTCTAAACTATAGAGAAATTAGGCCGGTAATGTTTCTAAAACGATTCTTACATGACTTTGTGTATTTCTTTTCTTTCTTTCTTTCTTTTTTGTCTGTCTTTTAACTTTTACTGAATTATAAACTTCATCGCGTCAAGAGCAAAGTTTAAGTAGACCCCTTCGGAATTTACTTACTTAACGCGTGCCCCATGTAGTTTATACTCCTGTAAACGTTAAAAAATCACAGAAGGGGTTTACGTTAACTTTGCTCTTGACCCGATGTAGTTTATAATTCAGAAAACATTAAAAAAATAACATTCGTTCCTTAAGTAATCATTGCCGCTATGGAAGAGCTACTTGTCCAGCAGAGGTTTTAATACATGTTTATTTAGACTAAAAGATAATTAGTGTCTTTGTTTACGCCCAGTAGACACATGACGTCGTAACGATGTTTTGCTGACGTCGCATCGACGTCAGTACAACTTCATTCCGACGTCATGTGCCTGCTGGGTGGGAATTCTAGCTGGTATTATGGTTAATGCTCACGGATTTTCCAGATGCCAGTATACGTGTATGCATAAGTAAGCTCTGAAAAGTTAGATCCTTCGGAAGTAAGGAATACACCGTAGAAACCAATAAAAACAGTCTGGATCTAAATGAGTCTGTTCATGACGCCCCCAAAAGGAATACACCATAGAAACTAATATAGCAGCCTGGGTTTAAATGAGTCTGTTCATGACAACCCCCCCATGCTCACTCAAGTAAGAAATGACACCATAGAAACCAATATAGCAGTCTGGGTTTAATTGAGTCTGTACATGAATACGCCCCTGCCCGTTAGAAATACATCATAGAAACTATATAGCAGTCTGGGTTTGAATGAGTCTGTTCATGACTTTGCCCCCACCCCCTCCCCCTCGTAAGGAATACACCATAGAAACCAATATAGCAGTCTGGATTTAAATGAGTCTGTTCATTACAACCTCTCTTCTGCCAACCCCCACCACAACGCCCCCCCCCCCCCCCCCCCCCTTCACCAACAATGTAAGTTATGGCACAATGGAAACCAATATAGCAGTCTGGGTTTAAATGAGTCTGTTCATGACAACCCTTCCCCCCACGCCCCACGTAAGGAATGGCACCATAGAAACCAATATAGCAGTCATGGTTTAAATGAGTCTGTTCATGACAATGCCCCCACCCCCTCCCCCTCGTAAGGAATACACCATAGAAACCAATATAGCGTTAACACTGGCATGAAGAAATATTCTTCCATTTGGAGTTAAGCAGGGAAAACAGCTAATGTGGAAACAAAGTGTCATTGTTACAGCATATGACAAGGGTCTTATCACTGTGCCTGTAAGCTACAGAGTATGGACTGCCTACTAGTATATTATCACCAGATGAAAGGAGTGTTTTGTAGTTTCTTCCATCTGATCCAAGCACATGTACATAATTAGATTGTGCACCGCAGACAATTGCATTGTCATCGGCGTCAGCGTACAAGCCTTGTGGGCTGATTAAGTCACCATCCTTGTACTGATAGATGATGCATCCTTTAACTGTAATGCAGGTTACTGTAGATGACCCAATATCAGAGACAAAGATGATGTTCCTACCAGACTTACTGACAGCGATGTAGTGCGGATCTGTAAATATGAATGATCCATCTTGATTGACACCAAGCTGTCGTTTTATCATTCCATTCAAAGCCAATACTTTTATTTCTGCTCTGCCTCGATTATCATGACAGGTTGTGTAAATTTCATCACCAGACACATCAACGCCATAACATTTTCTGCTTAGCTGAATGATGCGACCAGCATTCATTTGTGGCAACACCTGTATGCACTGAAGCCGCTGTTGATCAGGTAAAGTAACAATAACATTATTGTCGTCGATGATCGAGACATCCCATGGCATCGAAGATAATTTTAAGCTCCTCTGAAGGATTAATGATATGTCCAGCAATTTAATTTTCTTATTTGAACGATCACATACTACAAGGTACCCCTTGGATAAAATTGAACAGCCAGATATCCAAGGAATGTGTTTATCTTCCTCTTGTTTAACGCTTGCATTACTGAGAGTCTCTATTTTGCTGGTCAACAGAATCTTTTTTCTGTCGTAGACAATGGTGACATCTTTTTCTTGGAATTTAGTTTTCCGTTGCTGTCTCAACAGCATAGTGAAATAGTTTGCGTATTTCCCTCGAATATGGCTGTTTGTACTTTATGATGTTGCACGGCTTAACATGGACTGCATATACATTCTCGCCACAGTTAGTGCAATAGAAGTTGTCTCCACTTTCAGTTTGGTCTCGCTTACAGGGCCTTCAGACTATGTCGACCACTACTTAATCAGAAGCTCCTAGTAAATAGTTGGAATCATTTGTCAATGCCATGTCTAGGACCTAGCAGTCAGGAAAAAAAAGAAAAGAGAATTAAACAAAAATTCAGTGACGTAGAGAAAGGAAGTAGATATTCCAGCTCAACCTCTTCATCAACATGGTACTACATTCAGCCAAAGAAGTATTCGCTTTTCTTTGTACAATATATTACGAAGTTCCATCCTCCTAAACTCAGAAGGCATATCAAAATATTATTGCGCTGAATTTTATCGTTAAGGCTAAAGTTGTTGTTACTGTGCTATGAGCCGTACTAAAACAAAATTACCCATCATTCACATTCCGTTTTTCGCGTGAAAAATCGCCATGGGTATAACTTGACAATTCATTTGCTATATAAGCAGTCTTAAACGTCTTGTAAATTAGTAAATCACAATATAAACTTATCCATACCAAATTGTCGCTAGGTCCCAAAAGCTTGAAAGAATGAAGATGATGCGCAGGACAAAAAAATGCAGCAACATACCTCTGTAAAATAACGAATAGTCGTGTCTTATTTACATCAAGGACTGAGAAGGGCGACAATGGATGAATCATATGCGATTTTACGCCCTGAGCTACCTGAGGTTATAATTTTGCTTTTCGTGATCATCTCAGCTGAGCATGAAATTTTCTCTGCTGATAAATATGAAAATCGCAACTAATGTTGGAATTTTCATATTCATAAGCAGAGAAAATTCATACACAGCTGAACTAAGCAAGAAAACAACTGTACTTATCAGTAGTTTGCTATTTACCAGCAGATAAAATTTCATGCTCAGTTGAGTTGAGCATGAAAAAGGTTTATAACCTCGGGGCCTATGCTCTTAGCAAACGGCGGAAGAGACAGGAGAAAATGACCTTGGAATGCCCATAAACACGAAGTATTATACCAATTTCCTTACGAAAATCGGTTGTAAGCATTACCAATAACGGTATATGAGTTTATTGTTAATGGCTATTGAGCGAGCTGATACTGCTGTCGATGGTCTCGGTCGACAGCCACTTTTGCATGCATGGTGACTGACTGGCCAGGTCGACAGCACAAGTAGGAAAATTGGTATTACTTCCGTGGTAAACTTTGGTTTATTGCAAAGGGTAGTAGCGGTTATGGGAAAGTAGAAAGGGCGGACACATTATCTCATTAGAGATGTTCCTAAGACCAGCAACATGGGTGTATCTAGGAGTAATGTTACGCACAATTATATTTTATATCCCATGAGGGTAAAAGTAAGAAAGCCCCAAGGATAACATATTGAGAAAATATCGTCACCAACGGCCAGGTATACGCGTAAATTTACGTTGGAGGTTAAAGTAAGATGATGTTTATGCTTGAATATCGTGATTTGTATTAAAATTATCATTTCTGTGCAAACAGTTCTGAAATGCTTGTTATCTAAGCTTTACAAAGACGTAGAGTACAAACTTTCACCAGAAAAGGAAAACAGTCAGGTGTAAGAAAATGAAGTGGCATCATCTACATGTAATAAATATATAGTAAAACGAGAAATATTAAGGAGTTGTAAGCCCCTTTCACACTTAATTCTTCCGAAAGAGAAAACAATAGAAAGCGTATGCAAATAGTTTCATATAGAAAAAACAGTTGTCATTTCTCATAGATTAATTTTATTCTGAAATAATGAAAGGAAAACTATTCCCTTATAAACATTTCTATACAAGGTATTAAATTATTTTCCTGGTCGTGATAGTTCGGAATGTTTCGTCCTTTTCACGAAGTGTCATGGAGAATGAGGTATTGAGCTGGATAATATATAACAATTGCTAAAGGCTGTATATGAGCATATGTGGAAGAGATTAGAAAATGCATGATATGTGAAATTATACATTTAGGGCTTTCTTTGTCAAAACAATGTTTCTAATACTAATCAACAAGTTGACCAATACTTTTCAAAATATCGAAATAAGAAAAAATATACCGTTTGCTTGTTTGCCGATATCATGTTCGACAACCCGATTACCTTAAAGACAGGACTTCTCTGCCGGGGGGTCTGGTTCCCGGCACATAACAATGTTACCTGTATAGGTAAAGGTGCGAAAATTTAGTCAACCAATCAGTGGGCCAGAATTATCAGTTATGATGATTTTATTGGCTGGTTGGAGGTGTTGACACTATGAGATCAAGAGACAGAATGACACTGTGGAAGTTAATCCTCCTTATATAGTCCCATCTCTGTCTTTAATTCGACTTACAAATTGTCTGCCGATGACCATGACAGTGATTATTGGACAGGTAACCTAGATAATGTGTAACCAGTGTGTTGGCTAGCATCGAAAGCTCCGTAGATGTCAAGTATCCTTAGGTTACACGACTGTCACTTTCCCAGGTAAGGGTGGTCAAAGTATCAATGAGAAAATATTACTGCATGAGACATTGATAGTCGAAATTTTGTTTTCGCTTTGTATACCAAAATAATGCTGAAATATAGTTTTCGAATAGAAAGACGTGGAGATTTGTTTCTGATCGTTTAATTTTCTTATTCTATATTTTTGGAAAAAAAGAAAGAAAAATGCAAACATGTCCAACTGCGTAATTTCAGAAATTGGACTACAGCAGTCCATTTTACTGATTTCGCACAAAGTCATAAAAATACCTAATTTTCATGATTATTGTTGCCGTTGAAGATATACAAACTAAATGACATAAGTAGCAACTCTGGGATGTAAATACGCATCCGCTGTAGTTGGAACTCTTTCAAACCATAAAAAAGTGCGCCATTGCTAACAACACATAATGCTGTCACCTTTCCATCAGCTCGCTATCTCTGAAATATTATTGAAAAGGTCGGAAAATAACAGGTCATCCATCGATTTCATTAAAATTGCCTATGCAACGACCTGCTGATCTAGCGGTCCTAGGTTCAATTTCCGCTGGAGGCGGAAGTCTTATTAACCGGGTGACAGTTCACACAGCCTTTATTGGCTATAATTTAAATGTTATGCGACAGTCTGCATGCTTAGTGATTAACCCAATCACAGTTGATAACTTTGCTGCACTCTTTTATTGCACACCGGGGGATCGGGCGTCAGACTCTATGATGGCCCCGATCTAAAGCTATATATTTTAGTTGGTTGGGACCGGAGCCTTTTTGTCTGTTGCTTGGTCCACCGGGGCTCAACTGGTGACCTTGTTTTGCTTCAGATTTCCAGTGGGGTTGTTTGGCAGGCCAGGGATCTCCACCTGTCAGACGGCCCGTTGTATCAGTTGAGTCCTCGTCTTTGCTTCTTCATGGTGTTGAAATTTGATTTATGTGTTTACCGTGATGATTCATTGACGAGTTAGAGGGTTATCATGCGAACCGAACAACCGACTAAATGTTTTGTACCACTTCAGAAACTGAGGGTGAGGTTGGGCCTGTAAAATCGATTTAAGCCCCCCAGTAATTCATTACTGACCGTTCCAAGGCGGTAGTTCTGTTGTGGTTCTCTGTTGCCTGTTTTTGGTGTCAGAGTTTCTGTGATGTTTTACCTTATGTATTTTCTTATTATTTTTGGTTCGGTTTGGGTTGCTGAGTGGCCACCTTTTGGGAACAAGCTGCTCACTCGGTTGTCCATATGTTCTCTGTATCTTGATTATTTGTAATCTAAGTTGTTTCCAACTATGGTTTGAGGGCTGGATTTGGATTTTGATTGTTTCAGTTCCTGGTCTTTGCATACTTTTTACTTTTATCCTTTATTATCACCTATCGTCCCTGAAGGACTGAAAAACTGTTGAAAGGACGTACAATCACAGTCTGTGAAGTGAAGACATTGTATTTCACACCTTTATGTTTGACGTCTACCTTAGATATTGCAAACATGGAAGGCAAAGCTCAGCCTACGCATCAGCAAAGCCGAACAGAGGTTTCCAATTTACAATTATCATGAATCCTATGAATCTAAAAATAAATTAATAGAAAAGTAAAAGCTCTGAGCTATCTGCTGCTTCTAGTTTTTACATTTCGCACATGGCGTAAATCCCTTTTCACGATACGTCTCACCTCCTTGCGTAGTAAGCAGAAACTTCATTTTATTGTCTAAAAGTTTGCATGAAAGTGTGAAATGGCAGATCAACCATGTGATATGTATTTTTTCAAGACAACTGCCCGATTTGCGCAAAAGTGCAACAATTTATCGTTGATATTACGGGCGGACGACTAGAAAAGGAACATGCAATTAACAAATATGCTTCTGAATTGTTGACTTGTTTGAACAACAATAATTAAAGGCCTCATTGCTCTATAAGCATGAATAATTTTATCATGAGGTATCGCTGCAAGCTTCTCACTATAGTTAAGTCATTGTAAATGATCGTGATTAGCCAGATTTAAACAAACAACACCTTTGAGTTTCACATGAAAAGGATTTCAAACTTTGAGTCATTTTAGTATCCTTAGTTGAAAACTAAAATCACCTATTTTCGATTTCATAAAGTTTTATAAAATGGTAATTATAAAATGTACAAGCGTGGAGCCCAACACACTATCCCGCCCATGTTTATATAGAATTGCTAGACGAGAAACCAGAACAAGAAATAGTATTTTGAAGCATATAGAGAAAATCTCATCGTCACCAACGGTCAGGTATACGCGTAAATTTACATTGACGGTCAATGGAAAATGATGTTTTAACTATAGTTTACTCATTTTAAATGACTGTGATTAGCCAGATTTAAACAAACAATACACCTTTGAGCTTCACATAAAAAGGATTTCAAACTTTGAGTCATTTTAGTATTCTTAGTTGAAAACTAAAATCACCTATTTTCGATTTCATAAAGTTTTATGAAATGGTCAACATACAATGTACAGACGTGGAGCCCAACACACTATCCCGCCCATGTTCATATAGAATTGCTAGACTAGAAACCAGAACAAGAGAAAATCTCATCGTCACCAACGGCCAGGTATACGTGTAAATTTACATTGACGGTCAATGGAAGATGGTGTTTAACTTAAATATCATGATTTGTGTTAAAGTTATCATTCCTGTGCAAACGGTTTTGAAATGCTTGTTATCTAAGCTTTATAAAGATGTAAGTTACAAACTTTAAGTTAATAGGAAAATTGTTTTTTTTTTTTTTTTTTTTTTTTAAAGTAGAGGTACCATCTTAATGTAATGAATATATAGTGAAATGGAAAATATTAAGGACGTGTAAGTCTCTTCCGCACTTATTTCTTCGAAACGAATAAAACGATAGTAAGCGTGTGCAAATAGTTTCAAGTACAGAAATATTCCTCCTTTCTAATCGTATAATTTTCATTTTAAAATAATAAAAGCAAAATAGTCTGTTTTTATTATTTCTAGACAAGGTAATAAATTATTTTCCTTGTCGTTATACTTCGGAATTTTCCGTCCTTTTCACGAGGTGTCACGGAGAGTGAGGTATTGAGCTGGATAAATATAACAATTGCTCCCTGCTGTATTTATGACCATATATGACAGAGATTAGCGAATGCATGATGTGCAATTATACATTAAGAGACTTTTATGTTAAAAGAATGTTTAAGCACTAATCAACTAGTTGACCATTACTTTTTCAAATGGTGAAGTAAGAACAACTATTTCGTTTGCTTGTTTTACTTTTAAGACAATGATGATATAAAAATTTCTTAAACAGTAAATAAACTAGTTTCTGGCTATATAAATTATTTTCTATAAAAGCAAACAAATTAAATAGATTTTAAAACTGATGGTGCCGAAATAAAGAATGATTCTACAATTGTCATCTAGTTACTCAATATTTGCTCAAATCATTCAAGTGTGAAATTGATATCTGTGATCAATGCAGACTAATTTATCTAATAAGATACTCAGTATTTTTGTAAATTCATTGGTAAAGTTTGCCAATCCAGCTTAATTTATTTGTTACCGAAACATATACTCCAAATATTTTACATCAAGTTTGGATTTTATAATTAAACAATATTTCTTGTGTGCGTTAATCTGATGGATTTAATAATCTGTACACTTTTCTTTTTTAGTTAAAAATTTTCATGGCTCAAATAGACAAAAATAAGATATTTCAAAATATTGGTCCAACTATCAGTTGCACATGCTGGATTATAATGCATCTACGGCGTACCTGTCTGTTGTTTACATGTATTTGTTTATATGTCAATTATCATAGTTTTGTCTCCACTCAGGCAATTTTCAAGCATATGATGTTAGCATATGAAGTTATCTATCTATCTATCTCGCACACACACAAAACAGCAATGACACTGCTCGCTTATATTTATTTATTTTTCTTTAAAATTATTTATTTAAACCGAATCATATGTGAAATCGGATAATTAAGTATCTATTTAAAAATGATTTATTCACCGTTTATTATACAAGTTGGGAGTCATATTTGCGCAGATTAGGTTGTGCATTACCCTGGCTGATTTGAGTCTTCGCTATAAGCAACTGAGCCGCGACTCGACAAAACCAACATTTGTGACACGCGAAGATTACATCAGCCTGGTCATCCGCCCAATTTGATCAGAGTCTTCGCTGTGCGCATAAAGGATATTAAAGGGTCTAAGCTTCCCGAACGCCGCCAGGAAAGTCTCTGATCAGAATGGACGGATACCCAGGCTGATCTAGGGTTTTGCGTGGTGCACATGCCACTTTGTTTATTTTGTGTGTCGCGGCTTAAATGTAATTGGTTCCGAACGTTATAACACAGTAGATCTTGAACATGTTCCCACCTAAACGTAATTTCTACCCTCCGGGCACATTAATCGATTGCCTTTGTCCGCAAAATGAGTTGTTAGTTTTGACACCACAGGTAATTCCGAAGACAGCTTCGTAAATTGGCGGAGATATATGGAGAAATTACCTATATTTTGAGTAATCCATTTTTTTGATACTGATATTTGGCAGCGATGAGATTTTCTCCATTTGAACAATTTGTTATTTTTCAAAAACTTGTTTGTTTTCTCTTTTTTTTCCAAAATGATTTGTGTTTAGACTTTATACAACTTATAGTTCTATGGAGACTTTAAAATGCCTCCGCTGAAAGTTAATTACAACTGCTTGTATTGATCTGCATATATTGAGTCATTTAACAAAATACGATTACCATTCCTGGTTCCCCGTTTAGCGATGCAATGTAAAAACAGACGGTGACAACGAATGCGACCCTACGCCTGTACATTTTAATGTTACCATTTTATGAGAGTGTATGATGTCGAAAGTGGGTCACATTAAAGTTTTCTCTTTGCTAATGTGCGGTCTATGAACCCTGAGAATCTTAAGAATGAAAAAGCAAATACTCAAAACTATCAGGCTGGCTTTAGTTTTCGCAGTTCGCATAGGAAGCACATGACGTAATGAAAGAATTAAGGTATACATGTATACGAGTCACGCACTTTGTCTAAACTTTGTTTTAATGAGAGAAACTCAATCAACTTTGGAGCTTTGGTAGCTCAGTAGGTTAAGCGCTATTCACATAATAAACATTATGTGAACAGCATATACAACATTATGTGAACAGCACCGAACCTTATTAGAAAGCGCATCCCAGTGCTAAAGCCTATCAAAGCCTGCGCTTTACATGCACTGTGCACATGGGAGAAAATAAACCGCATACGTTTGTAGTACTGTTATCCTCGAACAGCGCTTATCCAGGAAACAACGACGTTTAACCCCGAACAAAAATATCGGTTATCCCAGAAAACCGGTCTTTTCGACTATTTTCTTCTTTTAGTTTGCTTAGCAAAAGCTAGTACTTGTATGCACTCCTCTTTCTTGACTTAACTATTGGGCCACAACGTTAACACTCGAATACTTCTCTGCTTTTTATTTATCAGTTGCCGTTATAATTTCTTGTATATTAGGAAGGTTTGAGCAGAAACTGTCAGTTTATTGGTTTAAAATGTTTGCATATAGTTTGAAGACAAGTGTGATTTATTAAAACAAATGCCCGGTTTGTTTAGATGTTGTGTCAACAATTTAATGTTGCAATATAAAGGCGAGTAGTCGAGTCACCTTAAAAAGTGACTTTATTCTTGAAATTAAGGATTTTACTTCATTCTGACGAAAACCAGATCAGACAGAGTATCCAACTTTGTTAGTAGTAAGAATATAATTATGTGACAAACATACAGATGTCCAATACTTTACATATTATTGAAAGCATACTCTGTTCGTTTAACATTACGCTTGATTGTCGTTTTAAAGGTTTACTCCCGTTTCGCCTACTCCTGTTTCGCCTGTATTTTTGTCTCCTTTCGCCTACTCCCACTTCGCCTACTCCCAGTTCCCCATCTCTAAAACATATCACTATTCCCGTTTCGCCCACTCATTTTTTTCATGCAAATGGTAATGAAATATTTTTGCATTCTTATATTATCACATTTGAAAACATGCTGCATAAAATATTTTGTCAAGAATACAAATAAATAAATAAATAAAATGAGATTAACAAAAACTAGAAAATGTGTTTACGAAACACTATGCCCCCAACCTGATGCTTGCTTGTAAAGAGCATTCATCCCATAATTTATAAGTCAGAAAGGGGTATTAACCGGTTCATCTACATCTTAGTCTGTAACTGTATGCCAAATACAAGGAACAAAGCTTAAGCAGTTCTTTGGATGTTTTGTTCACAAGCTCGCTTATTTTTAATGTACATGCCACACATAAAATTTCAAGTCCCTATCTCTAACGGTTCTTGACCGTATGAACAAGTACTTTTATACCATTGGCTTCAATGCACTAAGTCAAAAAAAGGGGCTTAACACGGTAAAAATTCACGATATTTTTTCAAAAGTTAATCAGTCCATCTACTTTATAGGCAATGCCTTCCTGCAAAAAATCATGATCCTAGCATCAGAGGCTCTCAAGATATTTTGTTAACAAATTTCCATAGGCTTAAATGCACTAACTTGAAAAAGGGGGCATAACTCGGTCAAAAATTCACGATTTTTTTACAAAAGTTAATCAAGTCATCTACACTTTGGGCAATGTCTACCTGCAAAATATCATGATCCTAGCATCAGGGGTTCTTGAGATATTTTTGGCTAACAAGGTTCCATAGGCTTACAATGCGCTAAGTTGAAAAAAGGGGCATAAATCGCTCAAAATGCACGATATTTTCTCTAAAGTTAATCAGTTCATCTACTTCATAGGCAATGTCTTCCTGCAAAATATCATGATCCTAGCATTAGTAGTTCTCGAGATATTATGCTCACAAGGTTCCATAGGCTTACAATGCTCTAAGTTGAAAAAGGGGCTTAACTCGGTCAAAAATTCACGATATTTTTTCAAAAGTTAATCAGTCCATCTACTTGAAAGGCAATGCCTTCCTGCAAAAAATCATGATCCTAGCATCAGGGGTTCTTGAAATATTTTGCTAACAAGGTTCCATAGGCTTACAATGCACTAAGTCGAAAAAGGGACATAACTCTAGAAAAACATGACTAGTGGAAAAAAGAAAAAATACGTGTCTGCTTATTTTTCATGTAGATGCCACATATAAAATTTCCAGATCCTAGCATTAGAGGTTCTTGAGTTTCCAAGCTGCTTAAAAGTGTTACGGACGAACAGACGGACGGACGGACGGACGTCCGGACAGACGGACGGACGGATGGATGGTCGGACAGGCCCAAAACAATATGCCCCCTCAACTTTTCCGAAGTTGGGGGCATAATAGGGGGCATAATAAAACGAAAATAATAACAAAAAAGTATAGAAAGTTAGGAGTTGCCTGTAAGCTTAAAATAAGGGTTTCGCTTCGCCTCCCTCCCCACTCTTTTAGTTTTTTAAACCCATGGTAAATAGAAATTATACAAGTATATATAATTCCCAATAAAGTCCAAGCTGTTGTAAAATATATTAAATAATGATATATACTCGCTTTATACAAGCTGACAGTATGAGCTAATTATAAGCATAATACTTAGTAATTATCAATCAACCAAAGCCCTGATTAACAGGTACTGTAAAGATAGGTTTGATAAAAATGAAAACAACAACAAAAAATATATTATACAAATAAATAAATGAATTAAAAAAAACATAATATGCTAAATTTTCATTGGGTAGGCGAAACGGGAATGAGGTTATGTTTGACAGTAGGCAATATTTGAGTATGCGAAATGGGAATAGGCGAAACGGGAGTGGGCGAAATAGGAGTAGGCGA
The DNA here is from genome assembly GCA_963989385.1 of Ctena decussata. Classification (NCBI taxonomy): domain Eukaryota; kingdom Metazoa; phylum Mollusca; class Bivalvia; order Lucinida; family Lucinidae; genus Ctena; species Ctena decussata. The sequence continues at coordinate 9,286,499 of OZ022506.1, forward strand.
AATGGGAACATATTCTTTTACAGACACATTTTTATTGCATAACACCCTAATGACCGTTTATTGAATAATGCTGCCCAGAGATAAACACCACAGAAGACTTTTCACTGAAGTACAGGTACGGGGCCAGATAAAGGGAAATCAAGTGTCAAGGGAAAAGACAGAATATGGTTATAAACAAATGATAATTGGATCAGACTTTTTTGAAGACCCACATAGAGCTGTGCTGAACAGTGCTGCCATAATCTGTTCAAAACCTGTTTTTATGCAAAGGGCTACAAATATACCAGGTAAATGTAGGCACTCGTAAATTACAACATTCGCGCATACAGAAGACTTAGATCAGCATGTGCAGTCAAATCAGTCAATACTGCTAGCATAAACAGTCTACGATTCCTAAAAAGCAAAACTGAAGACTATGATCAATCTACACACTGTCACAGCTGATTTTAATCTTTACTGTTCATACTAAAGTTATGTCAAAATGCAAATTAGCCTGCACAACTAAAAAAGTAAATAAAAAAAAACCTGATCAGTCTACATAGATGTGACTCTTATTTTAGATATACTGTTCACATGAAAGTTATGTTTTGAATGAGTGTTCGAAATCAGCATGCACATTGTGTCTTTATTTTCGCCTTTTCAAGTTCTGGGCATATATATGTGCCTATATTTATTTATAGACTTAGATCTAGAAAAAATAAAATTTAAGTAATCATTTCTTTGTTTGGTTTACAAGCTTTAGAATGACTGTTTTACGTATGTCTAGAAAAAGACATGTTCATTTATACATTTGAAACTTTCAAATGTTTGGCTTTTAGCGGACAATAAAATATTCTTTTTTTGTTATTTTTCTGCATTTACTTTAACATAAAATAATCAAAAATAAATCAAAGGAAAAAAATGAAACAGTTGTACAACCATTATCTCGGTACAGACTAAAAATAAAATAAATAAAAAAGAAGAAAAAAGTAAAAAAAAGATAAAATAAAAATTATAATCATTTTTTTTTTTATTATTATGAATCACTTTTTTAACCCATTAATTTTTTGTTGTTGTTTAATTGTTTAAAGTAGATTCATCTACCGGACAATGACAGTTTCCCCATATTAGGCCCCACTGTTGGGATTTGTCACTGGCATAATCCTCTCATAATCACCTAGATGAGATATGATTTGATGTTAGCTGTGGCCCTAAGCACTAATTCGTGGGAACTTTTAATTTGTGCCACCACACTTTGTTAAAGAAAAAAATGTGTCTTGAAGGTTTGAAACATTTGGTTTTTACCGTCTCAGAATAAAATTGCAGAAATGCCGACAAACACGAATCAAGAAAATAAGGAAATTTACATAACTAACAAAATTCAATTAAGAAATCAGCTTTTTATTATGCACGGAAAAGCTCCTTAATGATATTGATATTTTTTACAAAAAATGGAAATCCATTTATTGATTCAAAATTCAAATTCAAATTCTTTAGTACACTTAGGTTACATAAAAATGTAACAACATAAGGGTCAAACATAATATGCATTTCAGAAAACAATTTTATGGCGCAACTTGTCCACACATAAATTCATACCCACATACCTGCCCAAGGCGACTTTACACACGACGTGTAGAAGATAAAACTATTTAGAAGTATAAAATTGAAGGCTAATAAAAAGTTGTTTCTAATTATATCAGGACAAATATTCTAAGTTTAATAAAAAAGTAAGGCTTTGATGATTCAACTAAGTCTGTCCATTAAACTTCTATATGAAAAATAATATGGAAGTCGACAGGTAATGCTGCAGCCGATGCACGGATAAGGTGAGAATCCAGATATGGAAAAGGTGTGAAATGTCAGAAATAGTTGCCCATGAACTAATTTGTAAAGTCTGTCATTTCAACTTAATTTATTTGTTTCCGAAACATATACCCCGAATGTTTTACATCAATTTTGGATTTTCTAATGAAATGCTATTATTTTGTGTTCGGTAATCTGATGAAGTTTATATCCTGTACACAGTTTTGTTATGTCTCGTGGATCATAAAGATTACAAGACCTGTCCCCGTACAGGATAGCGCGCCTACAGTGCCTTGCCCATCACATAAAAAAACTTTGACGTAAAACTTTAAAGCGTGACGCCAAAGCCAACATCTACGCCGACGTCAGAGTGACAACAATAGCTCCCTGTACTTTCGTACAGGCGAGCTAAAACTGGGATATTTCAAATTTTTGGTCCAAATATGTTGCGGCTACTCGACGAAAGCGCTTCTTATGTGTATCTGTAATAAACGTAATTGGCATTCAAAGCCCTTCATGGCATGGATGTATATGATTACAAGTAAAATAGTTTAATCTTTAGTCGTTCAATTTTCATTCGCGCGCACAACTGTACATTAACACTGCCCGCTTACATTTATTTATTCATTTATTTGATCTGAGTTTACCCTAAGAATAAATGTAATTTTAAAGAGACTAGTTGGTGCCGAACGTTAAAGCAAAAGTACCCTTCATATTGAACGTTAAGATTTCAAACTTGTTTTAAAATGTATATGGGCGCCAAAGATTTAGTTATAATTTTCAAATAAACAATTCAGGGAAAATTGATTTTGAAAGAAAATAATACAAACAGAGAAAAGCAAACAATAGACACCAAATTGTCGGCGATTGTAGCTCTAATATTCAAATTAACATGCCTTGGGTCTAGTTACAGTCGATACAAGTCAACAAAGTCTTTAATATGAAACTGGTAAATTGATATATGTAATATGCACAGTCCGTATTTCCTCCGTGTTGCCACGTTGCTTGGGGCCATTTTTCACAGGTCGCTACCTGGATAAGGGAGTGCATCCGCCTAACATTTAGTAAAGCCGGAAAAACACGGAGTTAATTAAAATATCAACAGTCGACCAGTTGGCTTAACAACTCAGTTGTCTCACGGATAGCGAGAGGCCCTGTGTTCGAGTCCCGGTCGGGCCACGTTTTGTAGCTCACCTGAGCCAGCGGTTCCGGGACAGCTTATAGTATAAGCAGATTCCGTCGTCCGTCCGTCCATCGTGCGTTGTCCGCCCACATTTTTTACGACTTCTCCTCTGAAACCTAAGGTCCAATTATAACCAAATTTCATATGTAACCTCCAGGGGACTTAGGAACGGAAATTTGTTCGAACGGTTCTTGTCACATGACCGACATGGCCGCCATGCCCATATATGGTAAAAATTTTATGCATCTTCTTCTCTAGAACCAATAAGCCGATGGCCTTGAAAGTGCGTAAGTAGCATTTGGTACGTGTGAACTACCAAGATTGTTCAAATTATGAACTTTGGTTGACTTGACCTTTCTTACGGCAAGGTAAGTAAAAAGTATGCAAAGACCAGGAACTGAAACAATCAAAATCCAAATCCAGCCCTCAAACCGTAGTTGGAAACAACTAAGATTACAAATAATCAAGATACAGAGAACATATGGCCAACCGAGTGAGCAGCTTGTTCCCAAAAGGCGGCCACTCAGCAACCCAAACCGAACCAAAAATAATAAGAACATACATAAGGTAAAACATCACAGAAACTCTGACACCAAAAACAGGCAACAGAGAACCACAACAGAACTACCGCCTTGGAACGGTCAGTAATGAATTACTGGGGGGGGGGGGGGGCTTAAATCGATTTTACAGGCCCAACCTCACCCTCAGTTTCTGAAAGTGTACAAAACATTTAGTTGGTTGTTCGGTTCGCATGATAACCCTCTAACTCGTCAATGAATCATCACGGTAAACACATAAATCAAATTTCAACACCATGAAGAAGCAAAGACGAGGACTCAACAGATACAACGGGCCGTCTGACAGGTGGAGATCCCTGTCCTGTTTTCATGTGCTTTTATTTGGAAATGCTAGAACAAAAGATTTCATGGAAAGTTTTGAAGATTTTGGTCCAAAAATTGGTGTATGTAGTCATCTTAATGATTACATGAGGATTTTTGAGTACAAAAGGTCAAAGTCATTCTGTGAACTTTGATCCCCAGGACTCTCATATTTTGACAGTTGCCGTTCCGAGTAGCGCAGTCCGTAGGGCACCTGACTCATAAGTCAGAGGTCCTGGGTTCAATACCCGGTCTGGCCACATACTTTCGTTTCTCCTTCCGCTGATTCAAGAAGAGCAGTTGTCAGTTTCTGGCGAAAGTATGTGCACTTGGTACTGGTTAACCGCTTAGGAGGTCTAAACCTGCCCAGGAATAGTGAGGCTAGGTTAACAGTCCCGACATGACTTTAGCTGTTTACGGTGGACTTAAAGCAACAAATTAATCAATCAATTAATCAATCAATCAATCAATCTTTTGACAGTTTCCTCAAAAGCCACTGGGCGAATTGAAACGAAATTTCATGTAGAGTCTTCAGGGGCTCAGGGAATGAAAATTAGTTCAAATGAAACAAGTCACATGACCATCATGGCGCCATGCTCATATATGGTAAAAACCTTTAAAAAATCTTCTTCTTCATGAGCAATTAACCGATGGCCTTGAAACTTGGTACATAGCATTGGGTACTCAAGCACTACCAAGATTGTTTAAATGATGAAGTTAGACTGACCTTTTTTTACAGCAACGTCAAATATGGGAAATGCTAGAACATAAGATTTTATGCAACGTTTTGAAGATTTATGCCTAATAATTGGTATACATAGTCATGTTAATGAGTACATAAAGATTTGTGAGTACAAGAGGTCAAGGTCATTCACTGACCTTTGACTCCAGGACTCTCATATTTTGACAGTCTCAAACATTTACACAAAAGCCACTGGGCCAATTTAACAAAATTTCATGTAGAGCCTCCAGGGGCTAAGGGTATAGAATTTATTCAAACGGACCAGGTCACCTGACCAACCTGGCCACCATGCCCATATTTGATGAAACTAGAAAATGTGTTTATAAAACACTATGCCCCCCACCATATGCTTGCCTCTAAAGAAGGCTCATCCCATAATGTTTGTACCTTTGTATCAGAGGCTTCAATGCAAGAACTTAACTCGGTCAAAAATTTATGATTATATTTTCAAAAGTTAATCAGGTCATTTTCACTTTGGGCAATATTTTCCTGCAAAAAAATCATGATCCTAGTTTCAGGGGTTCTCGAAATATTTTGTTCACAAGGTTTCATAGGCTTAAAATGCACTAAGTTGAAAAAAGGGCATAACTCTGTCAGAAATTCACGATTTTTTTTTCGAAAGTTAATCAAGTCATCTACACCTTGGGCAATAAAGTTTCAAGTCCCTAGCTGATAACTTGCTGACAATGTCAAAATGCGGAAATTTTCAAAGGGCCATAATTACTACAAAAACTGACAGAATTTGTTCAAGAGTTAATCAGTTCATCTACCCATTATCTCCAATAAGCTGAATAGGTTTCAAGCCCTTAGCTCAAATACTTTTTAAGATATCTGGCTGACAAAGTCAATATGTCAAATACTTTCAAAGGGCCATAACTCCTGCTAAAACTGGCGGAATTCGTTCCGAGGTCAATAAGTTCATCAACTCATCATTCCTAATAAGCTGTCAAAGTTCCAAGCCCCTAGCTTAAATACTTTTTAAGATAACTTGCGGACAAATTCAAATTGCAGAAATTTTCAAAGGGCCGTAATTCCCTAAAAAATTACGGAATTCATTCAAACGTTATTCAGTTTATCTACTCATCATCTTAAATAAGCTGACAAAGTTTAAGGTCCCTAGCTTATATATTGTTCTAGATATTATGCTGACAAAGTCAAAATGCCAAAATTTTCAAAGGATTATAACTCCAACAAAAATTGACGGAATTTGTTCAAAAAATAATAAGTCCATCTACTCATCATTCCTAATAGGTTGGCAAAGCTTCAAGCCCCTAGCTCAAATGATTTGTTAGATATCTTGCTGACAAGATTTTATTATGAATTTTTGCCAAGGGGCATAACTCGAAAAAGGGAGACAACTCGGACAAGAAAAAAAGTACGTGTCCGCTAATTTTTCATGACAAATCCATGTAAAATTTCAAAACTCTAGCATGCACGGTTTCTAACATATGGTATGCGTGACTAACGGACGGACGGACGGACGCATGGACGACAACCCAGAAGCAATATGCCCCCTCAACTTCTTCGAAGTTGGGGGCATAAATATTTAACGATGTTCTCCTTTACCAATTAACGTTTGGCCTTGAAACTTGGAATATAGCACTGGGTACATGCATGCTACCAAGAATGTTCAAATGATGACCTTGGGTTGACCTTGACCTTCTTTTACGGCAAGGTCAAATATGGGAACTGGTAGAACATAGGATTTCATGGACAGTTTTGAAGATTTTGGCTCAAGTGTGTTCAAAGATGACCTTGGGTTGAACTTGACATTTTTATGGCAATGTCAGATTTGCTTTCTTGTACTTTTATTTTGGGAAAACGCTCATATATAAATGTTCGTGGAACTTTCAGAAGATTTTGGTACAAAAGTTAATAAATACAGTCCAATAAATGAGTACATGGACACTTTTAGCAACAGAAGACAGGTTCATTTTTTTACTTTTAATATAAACGTATTCATACCAAATTTAGTGCTACAGACGTGCATTTCTGTATTCAACCAATTTCTTTCATATTTTGACAATTTCAAACTATAAGGTTTATTCAGATGTTGATCCTCATCAAACCTTTGACTTTTTTACTCAGGTGAGCGGTTCAGGGCCTCATGGCCCTCTTGTTTCCTCCCCTTTGACATATGATGGCTCAGTGTGGGTCCACGGCTAGGGCCGCGACCATAAAAAGTGAATGTCTCGTTGGTTCCTCCGTGCTACTGGGTAGATTCGTGGATGAAGCCAATTAAGCAGGGGGAAAATGTCAAAGGTCGACCAAGTTGCTCGGCAGCTCAGTTGGCATAGTGCTAGCATAGTAAGCGACACGCTATCAGAAGTTCTTTTTACTGAAAATTACTGAAAAAATACTACTGGACACGAAAAATCTCGTAGTTAATTATTCGCCCTAATATCAACGGTCGACCAGTTGGCTCAGCAACTCAGTTGTCTCACGGATAGTGAGAGGCCCAGGGTTCGAGTTCCGGTCGGGCCACGAATTTTTCCTTCCCTGTGACATTTCCCTTACCTGCATACTTGCGATTGTCATTAATCCCCTTAGCTGATAATGTCATCAAGGACCGATGGGATTTTCTTCATATGCTCATGTAGTCTCGTCTGTTTGCAATTACTTCTGAATTCTTGTCCAAGTTACAAACTTACATTTCATATATGCAGGTGCGTGTTGAAATTTTGTCAATTTGACAAAATTTCAATACGTAGCTGCGAATTTGGGTATAGGCATTTACGCCCTTGAGCAATATTATTGGACATGCAAAGTGCACGGATGCTATTCTAGTTTTACATGTAAATGTATATGCCACCATGTCTCAATGTATTATACTTGTTCATATCCTCATATGTCTGTATAGACCTGAGTGATAATAAAGTTCTGTTCTGTTCATTAAACGAGTGGCGATTGGAAGAAAATGAAATCGGTATTATAAAAATATGAAAGTAACGTAATGATAACTACAGTAAAATCTCGCTATTAAGGTTCTGCAGTACACTTCGGCCATTTTGGACCATATTTCTGCATAAAATCATATCTAATCACAGCCCAAATAAAGCAAATTTTTGAAATAAAAGTGGTTCTTTTCCCTAGATATAATGAAACTATATCTCTAAAAGTACAGAATGCTATTGTAAAAGGTACCATTGAACAGTTCTCATTTTTTTTCATTTTTCTCTCACATGGTCAAAATTTGTTTAAGTCCATTTTATAAGAAAGTGTTGATATTATCCCCGTGATGCCACATGATATTATTCAAGCATTACTGAGTTTGTCCTCCTGAACACACTGTTCACCCAGATGCAACAAGTTGGTGCCCATGCCAAAACATGCTCATATAAGTTTAGGGGAAAATGCACTTTTTGAAGTGCATGCTACTATTATTTGTCTGTGTATTGTTACAGAAGTGCTAGGAATTTGCCATCAGTGTTGAAGGCAGCAAGTTCCAGCTGCTAAGCCTTGGCAAGTAATTGAAACTGTGGGGGCTTTGAGCCTAATGTGAAGCCATATATCAGTTATGAATCAATCTTTCTGTTCTGTAATGTTAAGTGCTTATTTTGAACAGTCTTTCATAACACTGTTCTGTATCATCAATTCAATATAATGATTAAAACGTCCATCTCTGTAATTTACTTGTCTTTTAAAAATCATGTTATAACAAGTGATAAACAGCCTAGAGTTCTCATTTGCTCCTTACTTGGAGCACTTTACTCCATTTGTTTGGCTGGGCACTCCTTTTTTCAGAGAATAGTCCACTCTTGATATCTGAAAGTCAAAGTTCATCTCAACTACTGGTAGCTCAGCTTCAATTTTCTGATCCCAGAAAATTTATTTTGAGATACCAGTAGTTTATAATAACAAGAGATGAAATATGTCCAATCCATTTTCTTTGATTTAAGAGGGTACTTTGAAATATCAGTGTTTGAGATAACAAGAGTTAACTTAACTATATCGTAATAGTAAAAAGTATGCAAAGACCAGGAACTGAAACAATCAAAATCCAAATCCAGCCCTCAAACCATAGTTGGAAACAACTAAGATTACAAATAATCAAGATACAGAGAACATATGGCCAACCGAGTGAGCAGCTTGTTCCCAAAAGGTGGCCACTCAGCAAACCGAACCAAAAATAATGATAACATACATAAGGTAAAACATCACAGAAACTCTGACACCAAAAACAGGCAACAAAGAACCACAACAGAACTACCGCCTTGGAACGGTCAGTAATGAATTACTGGGGGGCTTAAATCGATTTTACAGGCCCAACCTCACCCTCAGTTTCTGAAGTGGTACAAAACATTTAGTTGGTTGTTCGGTTCGCATGATAACCCTCTAACTCGTCAATGAATCATCACGGTAAACACATAAATCAAATTTCAACACCATGAAGAAGCAAAGACGAGGACTCAACAGATACAACGGGCCGTCTGACAGGTGGAGATCCCTGTCCTGTTTTCATGTGCTTTTATTTGGAAGATTTCATGGAAAGTTTTGAAGATTTTGGTCCAAAAATTGGTGTATGTAGTCATCTTAATGATTACATGAGGATTTTTGAGTACAAAAGGTCAAAGTCATTCTGTGAACTTTGATCCCCAGGACTCTCATATTTTGACAGTTGCCGTTCCGAGTAGCGCAGTCCGTAGGGCACCTGACTCATAAGTCAGAGGTCCTGGGTTCAATACCCGGTCTGGCCACATACTTTCGTTTCTCCTTCCGCTGATTCAAGAAGAGCAGTTGTCAGTTTCTGGCGAAAGTATGTGCACTTGGTACTGGTTAACCGCTTAGGAGGTCTAAACCTGCCCAGGAATAGTGAGGCTAGGTTAACAGTCCCGACATGACTTTAGCTGTTTACGGTGGACTTAAAGCAACAAATTAATCAATCAATTAATCAATCAATCAATCAATCTTTTGACAGTTTCCTCAAAAGCCACTGGGCGAATTGAAACGAAATTTCATGTAGAGTCTTCAGGGGCTCAGGGAATGAAAATTAGTTCAAATGAAACAAGTCACATGACCATCATGGCGCCATGCTCATATATGGTAAAAACCTTTAAAAAATCTTCTTCTTCATGAGCAATTAACCGATGGCCTTGAAACTTGGTACATAGCATTGGGTACTCAAGCACTACCAAGATTGTTTAAATGATGAAGTTAGACTGACCTTTTTTTACAGCAACGTCAAATATGGGAAATGCTAGAACATAAGATTTTATGCAACGTTTTGAAGATTTATGCCTAATAATTGGTATACATAGTCATGTTAATGAGTACATAAAGATTTGTGAGTACAAGAGGTCAAGGTCATTCACTGACCTTTGACTCCAGGACTCTCATATTTTGACAGTTTCAAACATTTACACAAAAGCCACTGGGCCAATTTAACAAAATTTCATGTAGAGCCTCCAGGGGCTAAGGGTATAGAATTTATTCAAACGGACCAGGTCACCTGACCAACCTGGCCACCATGCCCATATTTGATGAAACTAGAAAATGTGTTTATAAAACACTATGCCCCCCCACCATATGCTTGCCTCTAAAGAAGGCTCATCCCATAATGTTTGTACCTTTGTATCAGAGGCTTCAATGCAAGAACTTAACTCGGTCAAAAATTTATGATTATATTTTCAAAAGTTAATCAGGGGCCTGTTTCACAAAAATTAACCGTACGATGAATCGTGCGGTAATCGTACGTTTGGTCGTACGAGAATCGCACGATTCTCGCACGATCGTTTCATAAAAACATCGTACGACAGATAGTACGATTCTCGTAGGATTTAAGTTATACGATGGATCGCAGACGTGATGTGTATTAGCTTTGACAGATGTGTATTGGGTTTTATAAACACAAAAAGTAGCGATTTGTAATACAACGCAACCATGTCCAAGAAAAAGGTCAACAGGACCTCCAATGAGGTTAAAGCCCTTCTCACTGAAGTAAGGAAGATGGATGGATGGATGGCTTTCGATTTTACGTCCGTTTCAACAGTATTTCAGTCGTATCAGGACGGTGGAAGGGTGATAATGAAAGGTTATGTGCAATTGAACTCTGTTTACGATTGAAACGATTTCCGCCTCCGGAAACGACCTCAGGACCGCTTGATCAGCAGGCCAGCGCTTAAACCACTGAGCTACCGGTGGCTTCTAAGTAAACATGGACGACTCCTAACCAAAGACACGAAGGACCGCACCTGGGAAGTTTTCAGTCCAAGGTTTAAAGTTTTTTATCCTTAGTTGCAGATCTTCAAAACCAAGATATGAAAACAAAATTCCTATATAAATTCATTTTACAAAAGTGGGGATTGGAGATCCAAAACCTAGGACTGAACCTCTAAAAACAAGGCTGAAACTCAGGGTTTTGAAATTCATTGTGCATTGGCTTGCCATGCCCTTCCTCGATTTTCGAAATACAGATTTGAGAAAGAAATTCCGAGGAATTAAACTCGGGTCTTTTTATTTTGCCAAATGCTGTCTGTGATTGTATCAGCTCTTTCAGACTTGCACTGCAGAACCTTGTGGTCAGCGCAATAATTCGCTTGTATAGTATAGCAATCCAAATTTCGCATTCTCAATTTCAGGTGTTAAGTTTTCAATCCTTTGTTTTAACTTCAAAACAAACTTTTGAAAATTGAAATTTCTATAATCGTTTTTACAAATCCGGGTATTGATGACTGAACTGAAACCTAGGTTTGAAGCTCAACTTAGGGTAAAATTTCTTAAACCTAGTTTAAAGATTTATTGTGCATTTGGCGTGCCATACCGTTGAACACAAACATGCAGTCTCCTCAGATCAGAGATCACCTAATTAGGGGTTCAAACAGTCCTAAAACCTCCCATTTTCTTGTAAGATAATTTCTCTCTATAAGAACAAATGCTGCCGCCATGATTTTGAGAATAGTCTCTAATACATTGCAGGTAAATTATCCCGCAAGAATCGCACGATAATCGTACGATAATCGTACAGGAAAAACTTCACTCAAAATCACCCTTAGGTGATTTATCATAAATTTGGAATTTTGTTAATTGGCTGATTTGCTCAAAACTTGGTATATGCTTTTCAGAAAGACAGTAGATAAATGTAATCTATTCAAAAGTTGAGTATGAGTATGTTGTGCGATGAAAGAGGAGAAAAAGTGAAATTTACGACTGCCCTTTAGGTATCGTAGATTTGATCGTAAATTGAGTTCTACGAGGACAATAGTGAAACCGAGATTTCTTTCATGAAAGCGATTTTTGGTCGTAAGATTCTCGTACGATCATCTTACGACGAATTTCAATCGTACGATTCGTTGTGAACCAGGCCCCAGGTCATTTTCACTTTGGGCAATATTTTCCTGCAAAAAAATCATGATCCTAGTTTCAGGGGTTCTCGAAATATTTTGTTCACAAGGTTTCATAGGCTTAAAATGCACTAAGTTGAAAAAAGGGCATAACTCTGTCAGAAATTCACGATTTTTTTTTCGAAAGTTAATCAAGTCATCTACACCTTGGGCAATAAAGTTTCAAGTCCCTAGCTGATAACTTGCTGACAATGTCAAAATGCGGAAATTTTCAAAGGGCCATAATTACTACAAAAACTGACAGAATTTGTTCAAGAGTTAATCAGTTCATCTACCCATTATCTCCAATAAGCTGAATAGGTTTCAAGCCCTTAGCTCAAATACTTTTTAAGATATCTGGCTGACAAAGTCAATATGTCAAATACTTTCAAAGGGCCATAACTCCTGCTAAAACTGGCGGAATTCGTTCCGAGGTCAATAAGTTCATCAACTCATCATTCCTAATAAGCTGTCAAAGTTCCAAGCCCCTAGCTTAAATACTTTTTAAGATAACTTGCGGACAAATTCAAATTGCAGAAATTTTCAAAGGGCCGTAATTCCCTAAAAAATTACGGAATTCATTCAAACGTTATTCAGTTTATCTACTCATCATCTTAAATAAGCTGACAAAGTTTAAGGTCCCTAGCTTATATATTGTTCTAGATATTATGCTGACAAAGTCAAAATGCCAAAATTTTCAAAGGATTATAACTCCAACAAAAATTGACGGAATTTGTTCAAAAAATAATAAGTCCATCTACTCATCATTCCTAATAGGTTGGCAAAGCTTCAAGCCCCTAGCTCAAATGATTTGTTAGATATCTTGCTGACAAGATTTTATTATGAATTTTTGCCAAGGGGCATAACTCGAAAAAGGGAGACAACTCGGACAAGAAAAAAAGTACGTGTCCGCTAATTTTTCATGACAAATCCATGTAAAATTTCAAAACTCTAGCATGCACGGTTTCTAACATATGGTATGCGTGACTAACGGACGGACGGACGGACGCATGGACGACAACCCAGAAGCAATATGCCCCCTCAACTTCTTCGAAGTTGGGGGCATAAATATTTAACGATGTTCTCCTTTACCAATTAACGTTTGGCCTTGAAACTTGGAATATAGCACTGGGTACATGCATGCTACCAAGAATGTTCAAATGATGACCTTGGGTTGACCTTGACCTTCTTTTACGGCAAGGTCAAATATGGGAACTGGTAGAACATAGGATTTCATGGACAGTTTTGAAGATTTTGGCTCAAGTGTGTTCAAAGATGACCTTGGGTTGAACTTGACATTTTTATGGCAATGTCAGATTTGCTTTCTTGTACTTTTATTTTGGGAAAACGCTCATATATAAATGTTCGTGGAACTTTCAGAAGATTTTGGTACAAAAGTTAATAAATACAGTCCAATAAATGAGTACATGGACACTTTTAGCAACAGAAGACAGGTTCATTTTTTTACTTTTAATATAAACGTATTCATACCAAATTTAGTGCTACAGACGCGCATTTCTGTATTCAACCAATTTCTTTCATATTTTGACAATTTCAAACTATAAGGTTTATTCAGATGTTGATCCTCATCAAACCTTTGACTTTTTTACTCAGGTGAGCGGTTCAGGGCCTCATGGCCCTCTTGTTTCCTCCCCTTTGACATATGATGGCTCAGTGTGGGTCCACGGCTAGGGCCGCGACCATAAAAAGTGAATGTCTCGTTGGTTCCTCCGTGCTACTGGGTAGATTCGTGGATGAAGCCAATTAAGCAGGGGGAAAATGTCAAAGGTCGACCAAGTTGCTCGGCAGCTCAGTTGGCATAGTGCTAGCATAGTAAGCGACACGCTATCAGAAGTTCTTTTTACTGAAAATTACTGAAAAAATACTACTGGACACGAAAAATCTCGTAGTTAATTATTCGCCCTAATATCAACGGTCGACCAGTTGGCTCAGCAACTCAGTTGTCTCACGGATAGTGAGAGGCCCAGGGTTCGAGTTCCGGTCGGGCCACGAATTTTTCCTTCCCTGTGACATTTCCCTTACCTGCATACTTGCGATTGTCATTAATCCCCTTAGCTGATAATGTCATCAAGGACCGATGGGATTTTCTTCATATGCTCATGTAGTCTCGTCTGTTTGCAATTACTTCTGAATTCTTGTCCAAGTTACAAACTTACATTTCATATATGCAGGTGCGTGTTGAAATTTTGTCAATTTGACAAAATTTCAATACGTAGCTGCGAATTTGGGTATAGGCATTTACGCCCTTGAGCAATATTATTGGACATGCAAAGTGCACGGATGCTATTCTAGTTTTACATGTAAATGTATATGCCACCATGTCTCAATGTATTATACTTGTTCATATCCTCATATGTCTGTATAACCTGAGTGATAATAAAGTTCTGTTCTGTTCATTAAACGAGTGGCGATTGGAAGAAAATGAAATCGGTATTATAAAAATATGAAAGTAACGTAATGATAACTACAGTAAAATCTCGCTATTAAGGTTCTGCAGTACACTTCGGCCATTTTGGACCATATTTCTGCATAAAATCATATCTAATCACAGCCCAAATAAAGCAAATTTTTGAAATAAAAGTGGTTCTTTTCCCTAGATATAATGAAACTATATCTCTAAAAGTACAGAATGCTATTGTAAAAGGTACCATTGAACAGTTCTCATTTTTTTTCATTTTTCTCTCACATGGTCAAAATTTGTTTAAGTCCATTTTATAAGAAAGTGTTGATATTATCCCCGTGATGCCACATGATATTATTCAAGCATTACTGAGTTTGTCCTCCTGAACACACTGTTCACCCAGATGCAACAAGTTGGTGCCCATGCCAAAACATGCTCATATAAGTTTAGGGGAAAATGCACTTTTTGAAGTGCATGCTACTATTATTTGTCTGTGTATTGTTACAGAAGTGCTAGGAATTTGCCATCAGTGTTGAAGGCAGCAAGTTCCAGCTGCTAAGCCTTGGCAAGTAATTGAAACTGTGGGGGCTTTGAGCCTAATGTGAAGCCATATATCAGTTATGAATCAATCTTTCTGTTCTGTAATGTTAAGTGCTTATTTTGAACAGTCTTTCATAACACTGTTCTGTATCATCAATTCAATATAATGATTAAAACGTCCATCTCTGTAATTTACTTGTCTTTTAAAAATCATGTTATAACAAGTGATAAACAGCCTAGAGTTCTCATTTGCTCCTTACTTGGAGCACTTTACTCCATTTGTTTGGCTGGGCACTCCTTTTTTCAGAGAATAGTCCACTCTTGATATCTGAAAGTCAAAGTTCATCTCAACTACTGGTAGCTCAGCTTCAATTTTCTGATCCCAGAAAATTTATTTTGAGATACCAGTAGTTTATAATAACAAGAGATGAAATATGTCCAATCCATTTTCTTTGATTTAAGAGGGTACTTTGAAATATCAGTGTTTGAGATAACAAGAGTTAACTTAACTATATCGTAATAGTAAAAAGTATGCAAAGACCAGGAACTGAAACAATCAAAATCCAAATCCAGCCCTCAAACCATAGTTGGAAACAACTAAGATTACAAATAATCAAGATACAGAGAACATATGGCCAACCGAGTGAGCAGCTTGTTCCCAAAAGGTGGCCACTCAGCAAACCGAACCAAAAATAATGATAACATACATAAGGTAAAACATCACAGAAACTCTGACACCAAAAACAGGCAACAAAGAACCACAACAGAACTACCGCCTTGGAACGGTCAGTAATGAATTACTGGGGGGCTTAAATCGATTTTACAGGCCCAACCTCACCCTCAGTTTCTGAAGTGGTACAAAACATTTAGTTGGTTGTTCGGTTCGCATGATAACCCTCTAACTCGTCAATGAATCATCACGGTAAACACATAAATCAAATTTCAACACCATGAAGAAGCAAAGACGAGGACTCAACAGATACAACGGGCCGTCTGACAGGTGGAGATCCCTGTCCTGTTTTCATGTGCTTTTATTTGGAAGATTTCATGGAAAGTTTTGAAGATTTTGGTCCAAAAATTGGTGTATGTAGTCATCTTAATGATTACATGAGGATTTTTGAGTACAAAAGGTCAAAGTCATTCTGTGAACTTTGATCCCCAGGACTCTCATATTTTGACAGTTGCCGTTCCGAGTAGCGCAGTCCGTAGGGCACCTGACTCATAAGTCAGAGGTCCTGGGTTCAATACCCGGTCTGGCCACATACTTTCGTTTCTCCTTCCGCTGATTCAAGAAGAGCAGTTGTCAGTTTCTGGCGAAAGTATGTGCACTTGGTACTGGTTAACCGCTTAGGAGGTCTAAACCTGCCCAGGAATAGTGAGGCTAGGTTAACAGTCCCGACATGACTTTAGCTGTTTACGGTGGACTTAAAGCAACAAATTAATCAATCAATTAATCAATCAATCAATCAATCTTTTGACAGTTTCCTCAAAAGCCACTGGGCGAATTGAAACGAAATTTCATGTAGAGTCTTCAGGGGCTCAGGGAATGAAAATTAGTTCAAATGAAACAAGTCACATGACCATCATGGCGCCATGCTCATATATGGTAAAAACCTTTAAAAAATCTTCTTCTTCATGAGCAATTAACCGATGGCCTTGAAACTTGGTACATAGCATTGGGTACTCAAGCACTACCAAGATTGTTTAAATGATGAAGTTAGACTGACCTTTTTTTACAGCAACGTCAAATATGGGAAATGCTAGAACATAAGATTTTATGCAACGTTTTGAAGATTTATGCCTAATAATTGGTATACATAGTCATGTTAATGAGTACATAAAGATTTGTGAGTACAAGAGGTCAAGGTCATTCACTGACCTTTGACTCCAGGACTCTCATATTTTGACAGTTTCAAACATTTACACAAAAGCCACTGGGCCAATTTAACAAAATTTCATGTAGAGCCTCCAGGGGCTAAGGGTATAGAATTTATTCAAACGGACCAGGTCACCTGACCAACCTGGCCACCATGCCCATATTTGATGAAACTAGAAAATGTGTTTATAAAACACTATGCCCCCCCACCATATGCTTGCCTCTAAAGAAGGCTCATCCCATAATGTTTGTACCTTTGTATCAGAGGCTTCAATGCAAGAACTTAACTCGGTCAAAAATTTATGATTATATTTTCAAAAGTTAATCAGGGGCCTGTTTCACAAAAATTAACCGTACGATGAATCGTGCGGTAATCGTACGTTTGGTCGTACGAGAATCGCACGATTCTCGCACGATCGTTTCATAAAAACATCGTACGACAGATAGTACGATTCTCGTAGGATTTAAGTTATACGATGGATCGCAGACGTGATGTGTATTAGCTTTGACAGATGTGTATTGGGTTTTATAAACACAAAAAGTAGCGATTTGTAATACAACGCAACCATGTCCAAGAAAAAGGTCAACAGGACCTCCAATGAGGTTAAAGCCCTTCTCACTGAAGTAAGGAAGATGGATGGATGGATGGCTTTCGATTTTACGTCCGTTTCAACAGTATTTCAGTCGTATCAGGACGGTGGAAGGGTGATAATGAAAGGTTATGTGCAATTGAACTCTGTTTACGATTGAAACGATTTCCGCCTCCGGAAACGACCTCAGGACCGCTTGATCAGCAGGCCAGCGCTTAAACCACTGAGCTACCGGTGGCTTCTAAGTAAACATGGACGACTCCTAACCAAAGACACGAAGGACCGCACCTGGGAAGTTTTCAGTCCAAGGTTTAAAGTTTTTTATCCTTAGTTGCAGATCTTCAAAACCAAGATATGAAAACAAAATTCCTATATAAATTCATTTTACAAAAGTGGGGATTGGAGATCCAAAACCTAGGACTGAACCTCTAAAAACAAGGCTGAAACTCAGGGTTTTGAAATTCATTGTGCATTGGCTTGCCATGCCCTTCCTCGATTTTCGAAATACAGATTTGAGAAAGAAATTCCGAGGAATTAAACTCGGGTCTTTTTATTTTGCCAAATGCTGTCTGTGATTGTATCAGCTCTTTCAGACTTGCACTGCAGAACCTTGTGGTCAGCGCAATAATTCGCTTGTATAGTATAGCAATCCAAATTTCGCATTCTCAATTTCAGGTGTTAAGTTTTCAATCCTTTGTTTTAACTTCAAAACAAACTTTTGAAAATTGAAATTTCTATAATCGTTTTTACAAATCCGGGTATTGATGACTGAACTGAAACCTAGGTTTGAAGCTCAACTTAGGGTAAAATTTCTTAAACCTAGTTTAAAGATTTATTGTGCATTTGGCGTGCCATACCGTTGAACACAAACATGCAGTCTCCTCAGATCAGAGATCACCTAATTAGGGGTTCAAACAGTCCTAAAACCTCCCATTTTCTTGTAAGATAATTTCTCTCTATAAGAACAAATGCTGCCGCCATGATTTTGAGAATAGTCTCTAATACATTGCAGGTAAATTATCCCGCAAGAATCGCACGATAATCGTACGATAATCGTACAGGAAAAACTTCACTCAAAATCACCCTTAGGTGATTTATCATAAATTTGGAATTTTGTTAATTGGCTGATTTGCTCAAAACTTGGTATATGCTTTTCAGAAAGACAGTAGATAAATGTAATCTATTCAAAAGTTGAGTATGAGTATGTTGTGCGATGAAAGAGGAGAAAAAGTGAAATTTACGACTGCCCTTTAGGTATCGTAGATTTGATCGTAAATTGAGTTCTACGAGGACAATAGTGAAACCGAGATTTCTTTCATGAAAGCGATTTTTGGTCGTAAGATTCTCGTACGATCATCTTACGACGAATTTCAATCGTACGATTCGTTGTGAACCAGGCCCCAGGTCATTTTCACTTTGGGCAATATTTTCCTGCAAAAAAATCATGATCCTAGTTTCAGGGGTTCTCGAAATATTTTGTTCACAAGGTTTCATAGGCTTAAAATGCACTAAGTTGAAAAAAGGGCATAACTCTGTCAGAAATTCACGATTTTTTTTTCGAAAGTTAATCAAGTCATCTACACCTTGGGCAATAAAGTTTCAAGTCCCTAGCTGATAACTTGCTGACAATGTCAAAATGCGGAAATTTTCAAAGGGCCATAATTACTACAAAAACTGACAGAATTTGTTCAAGAGTTAATCAGTTCATCTACCCATTATCTCCAATAAGCTGAATAGGTTTCAAGCCCTTAGCTCAAATACTTTTTAAGATATCTGGCTGACAAAGTCAATATGTCAAATACTTTCAAAGGGCCATAACTCCTGCTAAAACTGGCGGAATTCGTTCCGAGGTCAATAAGTTCATCAACTCATCATTCCTAATAAGCTGTCAAAGTTCCAAGCCCCTAGCTTAAATACTTTTTAAGATAACTTGCGGACAAATTCAAATTGCAGAAATTTTCAAAGGGCCGTAATTCCCTAAAAAATTACGGAATTCATTCAAACGTTATTCAGTTTATCTACTCATCATCTTAAATAAGCTGACAAAGTTTAAGGTCCCTAGCTTATATATTGTTCTAGATATTATGCTGACAAAGTCAAAATGCCAAAATTTTCAAAGGATTATAACTCCAACAAAAATTGACGGAATTTGTTCAAAAAATAATAAGTCCATCTACTCATCATTCCTAATAGGTTGGCAAAGCTTCAAGCCCCTAGCTCAAATGATTTGTTAGATATCTTGCTGACAAGATTTTATTATGAATTTTTGCCAAGGGGCATAACTCGAAAAAGGGAGACAACTCGGACAAGAAAAAAAGTACGTGTCCGCTAATTTTTCATGACAAATCCATGTAAAATTTCAAAACTCTAGCATGCACGGTTTCTAACATATGGTATGCGTGACTAACGGACGGACGGACGGACGCATGGACGACAACCCAGAAGCAATATGCCCCCTCAACTTCTTCGAAGTTGGGGGCATAAATATTTAACGATGTTCTCCTTTACCAATTAACGTTTGGCCTTGAAACTTGGAATATAGCACTGGGTACATGCATGCTACCAAGAATGTTCAAATGATGACCTTGGGTTGACCTTGACCTTCTTTTACGGCAAGGTCAAATATGGGAACTGGTAGAACATAGGATTTCATGGACAGTTTTGAAGATTTTGGCTCAAGTGTGTTCAAAGATGACCTTGGGTTGAACTTGACATTTTTATGGCAATGTCAGATTTGCTTTCTTGTACTTTTATTTTGGGAAAACGCTCATATATAAATGTTCGTGGAACTTTCAGAAGATTTTGGTACAAAAGTTAATAAATACAGTCCAATAAATGAGTACATGGACACTTTTAGCAACAGAAGACAGGTTCATTTTTTTACTTTTAATATAAACGTATTCATACCAAATTTAGTGCTACAGACGCGCATTTCTGTATTCAACCAATTTCTTTCATATTTTGACAATTTCAAACTATAAGGTTTATTCAGATGTTGATCCTCATCAAACCTTTGACTTTTTTACTCAGGTGAGCGGTTCAGGGCCTCATGGCCCTCTTGTTTCCTCCCCTTTGACATATGATGGCTCAGTGTGGGTCCACGGCTAGGGCCGCGACCATAAAAAGTGAATGTCTCGTTGGTTCCTCCGTGCTACTGGGTAGATTCGTGGATGAAGCCAATTAAGCAGGGGGAAAATGTCAAAGGTCGACCAAGTTGCTCGGCAGCTCAGTTGGCATAGTGCTAGCATAGTAAGCGACACGCTATCAGAAGTTCTTTTTACTGAAAATTACTGAAAAAATACTACTGGACACGAAAAATCTCGTAGTTAATTATTCGCCCTAATATCAACGGTCGACCAGTTGGCTCAGCAACTCAGTTGTCTCACGGATAGTGAGAGGCCCAGGGTTCGAGTTCCGGTCGGGCCACGAATTTTTCCTTCCCTGTGACATTTCCCTTACCTGCATACTTGCGATTGTCATTAATCCCCTTAGCTGATAATGTCATCAAGGACCGATGGGATTTTCTTCATATGCTCATGTAGTCTCGTCTGTTTGCAATTACTTCTGAATTCTTGTCCAAGTTACAAACTTACATTTCATATATGCAGGTGCGTGTTGAAATTTTGTCAATTTGACAAAATTTCAATACGTAGCTGCGAATTTGGGTATAGGCATTTACGCCCTTGAGCAATATTATTGGACATGCAAAGTGCACGGATGCTATTCTAGTTTTACATGTAAATGTATATGCCACCATGTCTCAATGTATTATACTTGTTCATATCCTCATATGTCTGTATAACCTGAGTGATAATAAAGTTCTGTTCTGTTCATTAAACGAGTGGCGATTGGAAGAAAATGAAATCGGTATTATAAAAATATGAAAGTAACGTAATGATAACTACAGTAAAATCTCGCTATTAAGGTTCTGCAGTACACTTCGGCCATTTTGGACCATATTTCTGCATAAAATCATATCTAATCACAGCCCAAATAAAGCAAATTTTTGAAATAAAAGTGGTTCTTTTCCCTAGATATAATGAAACTATATCTCTAAAAGTACAGAATGCTATTGTAAAAGGTACCATTGAACAGTTCTCATTTTTTTTCATTTTTCTCTCACATGGTCAAAATTTGTTTAAGTCCATTTTATAAGAAAGTGTTGATATTATCCCCGTGATGCCACATGATATTATTCAAGCATTACTGAGTTTGTCCTCCTGAACACACTGTTCACCCAGATGCAACAAGTTGGTGCCCATGCCAAAACATGCTCATATAAGTTTAGGGGAAAATGCACTTTTTGAAGTGCATGCTACTATTATTTGTCTGTGTATTGTTACAGAAGTGCTAGGAATTTGCCATCAGTGTTGAAGGCAGCAAGTTCCAGCTGCTAAGCCTTGGCAAGTAATTGAAACTGTGGGGGCTTTGAGCCTAATGTGAAGCCATATATCAGTTATGAATCAATCTTTCTGTTCTGTAATGTTAAGTGCTTATTTTGAACAGTCTTTCATAACACTGTTCTGTATCATCAATTCAATATAATGATTAAAACGTCCATCTCTGTAATTTACTTGTCTTTTAAAAATCATGTTATAACAAGTGATAAACAGCCTAGAGTTCTCATTTGCTCCTTACTTGGAGCACTTTACTCCATTTGTTTGGCTGGGCACTCCTTTTTTCAGAGAATAGTCCACTCTTGATATCTGAAAGTCAAAGTTCATCTCAACTACTGGTAGCTCAGCTTCAATTTTCTGATCCCAGAAAATTTATTTTGAGATACCAGTAGTTTATAATAACAAGAGATGAAATATGTCCAATCCATTTTCTTTGATTTAAGAGGGTACTTTGAAATATCAGTGTTTGAGATAACAAGAGTTAACTTAACTATATCGTAATAGTAAAAAGTATGCAAAGACCAGGAACTGAAACAATCAAAATCCAAATCCAGCCCTCAAACCATAGTTGGAAACAACTAAGATTACAAATAATCAAGATACAGAGAACATATGGCCAACCGAGTGAGCAGCTTGTTCCCAAAAGGTGGCCACTCAGCAAACCGAACCAAAAATAATGATAACATACATAAGGTAAAACATCACAGAAACTCTGACACCAAAAACAGGCAACAAAGAACCACAACAGAACTACCGCCTTGGAACGGTCAGTAATGAATTACTGGGGGGCTTAAATCGATTTTACAGGCCCAACCTCACCCTCAGTTTCTGAAGTGGTACAAAACATTTAGTTGGTTGTTCGGTTCGCATGATAACCCTCTAACTCGTCAATGAATCATCACGGTAAACACATAAATCAAATTTCAACACCATGAAGAAGCAAAGACGAGGACTCAACAGATACAACGGGCCGTCTGACAGGTGGAGATCCCTGTCCTGTTTTCATGTGCTTTTATTTGGAAGATTTCATGGAAAGTTTTGAAGATTTTGGTCCAAAAATTGGTGTATGTAGTCATCTTAATGATTACATGAGGATTTTTGAGTACAAAAGGTCAAAGTCATTCTGTGAACTTTGATCCCCAGGACTCTCATATTTTGACAGTTGCCGTTCCGAGTAGCGCAGTCCGTAGGGCACCTGACTCATAAGTCAGAGGTCCTGGGTTCAATACCCGGTCTGGCCACATACTTTCGTTTCTCCTTCCGCTGATTCAAGAAGAGCAGTTGTCAGTTTCTGGCGAAAGTATGTGCACTTGGTACTGGTTAACCGCTTAGGAGGTCTAAACCTGCCCAGGAATAGTGAGGCTAGGTTAACAGTCCCGACATGACTTTAGCTGTTTACGGTGGACTTAAAGCAACAAATTAATCAATCAATTAATCAATCAATCAATCAATCTTTTGACAGTTTCCTCAAAAGCCACTGGGCGAATTGAAACGAAATTTCATGTAGAGTCTTCAGGGGCTCAGGGAATGAAAATTAGTTCAAATGAAACAAGTCACATGACCATCATGGCGCCATGCTCATATATGGTAAAAACCTTTAAAAAATCTTCTTCTTCATGAGCAATTAACCGATGGCCTTGAAACTTGGTACATAGCATTGGGTACTCAAGCACTACCAAGATTGTTTAAATGATGAAGTTAGACTGACCTTTTTTTACAGCAACGTCAAATATGGGAAATGCTAGAACATAAGATTTTATGCAACGTTTTGAAGATTTATGCCTAATAATTGGTATACATAGTCATGTTAATGAGTACATAAAGATTTGTGAGTACAAGAGGTCAAGGTCATTCACTGACCTTTGACTCCAGGACTCTCATATTTTGACAGTTTCAAACATTTACACAAAAGCCACTGGGCCAATTTAACAAAATTTCATGTAGAGCCTCCAGGGGCTAAGGGTATAGAATTTATTCAAACGGACCAGGTCACCTGACCAACCTGGCCACCATGCCCATATTTGATGAAACTAGAAAATGTGTTTATAAAACACTATGCCCCCCACCATATGCTTGCCTCTAAAGAAGGCTCATCCCATAATGTTTGTACCTTTGTATCAGAGGCTTCAATGCAAGAACTTAACTCGGTCAAAAATTTATGATTATATTTTCAAAAGTTAATCAGGTCATTTTCACTTTGGGCAATATTTTCCTGCAAAAAAATCATGATCCTAGTTTCAGGGGTTCTCGAAATATTTTGTTCACAAGGTTTCATAGGCTTAAAATGCACTAAGTTGAAAAAAGGGCATAACTCTGTCAGAAATTCACGATTTTTTTTTCGAAAGTTAATCAAGTCATCTACACCTTGGGCAATAAAGTTTCAAGTCCCTAGCTGATAACTTGCTGACAATGTCAAAATGCGGAAATTTTCAAAGGGCCATAATTACTACAAAAACTGACAGAATTTGTTCAAGAGTTAATCAGTTCATCTACCCATTATCTCCAATAAGCTGAATAGGTTTCAAGCCCTTAGCTCAAATACTTTTTAAGATATCTGGCTGACAAAGTCAATATGTCAAATACTTTCAAAGGGCCATAACTCCTGCTAAAACTGGCGGAATTCGTTCCGAGGTCAATAAGTTCATCAACTCATCATTCCTAATAAGCTGTCAAAGTTCCAAGCCCCTAGCTTAAATACTTTTTAAGATAACTTGCGGACAAATTCAAATTGCAGAAATTTTCAAAGGGCCGTAATTCCCTAAAAAATTACGGAATTCATTCAAACGTTATTCAGTTTATCTACTCATCATCTTAAATAAGCTGACAAAGTTTAAGGTCCCTAGCTTATATATTGTTCTAGATATTATGCTGACAAAGTCAAAATGCCAAAATTTTCAAAGGATTATAACTCCAACAAAAATTGACGGAATTTGTTCAAAAAATAATAAGTCCATCTACTCATCATTCCTAATAGGTTGGCAAAGCTTCAAGCCCCTAGCTCAAATGATTTGTTAGATATCTTGCTGACAAGATTTTATTATGAATTTTTGCCAAGGGGCATAACTCGAAAAAGGGAGACAACTCGGACAAGAAAAAAAGTACGTGTCCGCTAATTTTTCATGACAAATCCATGTAAAATTTCAAAACTCTAGCATGCACGGTTTCTAACATATGGTATGCGTGACTAACGGACGGACGGACGGACGCATGGACGACAACCCAGAAGCAATATGCCCCCTCAACTTCTTCGAAGTTGGGGGCATAAATATTTAACGATGTTCTCCTTTACCAATTAACGTTTGGCCTTGAAACTTGGAATATAGCACTGGGTACATGCATGCTACCAAGAATGTTCAAATGATGACCTTGGGTTGACCTTGACCTTCTTTTACGGCAAGGTCAAATATGGGAACTGGTAGAACATAGGATTTCATGGACAGTTTTGAAGATTTTGGCTCAAGTGTGTTCAAAGATGACCTTGGGTTGAACTTGACATTTTTATGGCAATGTCAGATTTGCTTTCTTGTACTTTTATTTTGGGAAAACGCTCATATATAAATGTTCGTGGAACTTTCAGAAGATTTTGGTACAAAAGTTAATAAATACAGTCCAATAAATGAGTACATGGACACTTTTAGCAACAGAAGACAGGTTCATTTTTTTACTTTTAATATAAACGTATTCATACCAAATTTAGTGCTACAGACGTGCATTTCTGTATTCAACCAATTTCTTTCATATTTTGACAATTTCAAACTATAAGGTTTATTCAGATGTTGATCCTCATCAAACCTTTGACTTTTTTACTCAGGTGAGCGGTTCAGGGCCTCATGGCCCTCTTGTTTCCTCCCCTTTGACATATGATGGCTCAGTGTGGGTCCACGGCTAGGGCCGCGACCATAAAAAGTGAATGTCTCGTTGGTTCCTCCGTGCTACTGGGTAGATTCGTGGATGAAGCCAATTAAGCAGGGGGAAAATGTCAAAGGTCGACCAAGTTGCTCGGCAGCTCAGTTGGCATAGTGCTAGCATAGTAAGCGACACGCTATCAGAAGTTCTTTTTACTGAAAATTACTGAAAAAATACTACTGGACACGAAAAATCTCGTAGTTAATTATTCGCCCTAATATCAACGGTCGACCAGTTGGCTCAGCAACTCAGTTGTCTCACGGATAGTGAGAGGCCCAGGGTTCGAGTTCCGGTCGGGCCACGAATTTTTCCTTCCCTGTGACATTTCCCTTACCTGCATACTTGCGATTGTCATTAATCCCCTTAGCTGATAATGTCATCAAGGACCGATGGGATTTTCTTCATATGCTCATGTAGTCTCGTCTGTTTGCAATTACTTCTGAATTCTTGTCCAAGTTACAAACTTACATTTCATATATGCAGGTGCGTGTTGAAATTTTGTCAATTTGACAAAATTTCAATACGTAGCTGCGAATTTGGGTATAGGCATTTACGCCCTTGAGCAATATTATTGGACATGCAAAGTGCACGGATGCTATTCTAGTTTTACATGTAAATGTATATGCCACCATGTCTCAATGTATTATACTTGTTCATATCCTCATATGTCTGTATAGACCTGAGTGATAATAAAGTTCTGTTCTGTTCATTAAACGAGTGGCGATTGGAAGAAAATGAAATCGGTATTATAAAAATATGAAAGTAACGTAATGATAACTACAGTAAAATCTCGCTATTAAGGTTCTGCAGTACACTTCGGCCATTTTGGACCATATTTCTGCATAAAATCATATCTAATCACAGCCCAAATAAAGCAAATTTTTGAAATAAAAGTGGTTCTTTTCCCTAGATATAATGAAACTATATCTCTAAAAGTACAGAATGCTATTGTAAAAGGTACCATTGAACAGTTCTCATTTTTTTTCATTTTTCTCTCACATGGTCAAAATTTGTTTAAGTCCATTTTATAAGAAAGTGTTGATATTATCCCCGTGATGCCACATGATATTATTCAAGCATTACTGAGTTTGTCCTCCTGAACACACTGTTCACCCAGATGCAACAAGTTGGTGCCCATGCCAAAACATGCTCATATAAGTTTAGGGGAAAATGCACTTTTTGAAGTGCATGCTACTATTATTTGTCTGTGTATTGTTACAGAAGTGCTAGGAATTTGCCATCAGTGTTGAAGGCAGCAAGTTCCAGCTGCTAAGCCTTGGCAAGTAATTGAAACTGTGGGGGCTTTGAGCCTAATGTGAAGCCATATATCAGTTATGAATCAATCTTTCTGTTCTGTAATGTTAAGTGCTTATTTTGAACAGTCTTTCATAACACTGTTCTGTATCATCAATTCAATATAATGATTAAAACGTCCATCTCTGTAATTTACTTGTCTTTTAAAAATCATGTTATAACAAGTGATAAACAGCCTAGAGTTCTCATTTGCTCCTTACTTGGAGCACTTTACTCCATTTGTTTGGCTGGGCACTCCTTTTTTCAGAGAATAGTCCACTCTTGATATCTGAAAGTCAAAGTTCATCTCAACTACTGGTAGCTCAGCTTCAATTTTCTGATCCCAGAAAATTTATTTTGAGATACCAGTAGTTTATAATAACAAGAGATGAAATATGTCCAATCCATTTTCTTTGATTTAAGAGGGTACTTTGAAATATCAGTGTTTGAGATAACAAGAGTTAACTTAACTATATCGTAATAGTAAAAAGTATGCAAAGACCAGGAACTGAAACAATCAAAATCCAAATCCAGCCCTCAAACCATAGTTGGAAACAACTAAGATTACAAATAATCAAGATACAGAGAACATATGGCCAACCGAGTGAGCAGCTTGTTCCCAAAAGGTGGCCACTCAGCAAACCGAACCAAAAATAATGATAACATACATAAGGTAAAACATCACAGAAACTCTGACACCAAAAACAGGCAACAAAGAACCACAACAGAACTACCGCCTTGGAACGGTCAGTAATGAATTACTGGGGGGCTTAAATCGATTTTACAGGCCCAACCTCACCCTCAGTTTCTGAAGTGGTACAAAACATTTAGTTGGTTGTTCGGTTCGCATGATAACCCTCTAACTCGTCAATGAATCATCACGGTAAACACATAAATCAAATTTCAACACCATGAAGAAGCAAAGACGAGGACTCAACAGATACAACGGGCCGTCTGACAGGTGGAGATCCCTGTCCTGTTTTCATGTGCTTTTATTTGGAAGATTTCATGGAAAGTTTTGAAGATTTTGGTCCAAAAATTGGTGTATGTAGTCATCTTAATGATTACATGAGGATTTTTGAGTACAAAAGGTCAAAGTCATTCTGTGAACTTTGATCCCCAGGACTCTCATATTTTGACAGTTGCCGTTCCGAGTAGCGCAGTCCGTAGGGCACCTGACTCATAAGTCAGAGGTCCTGGGTTCAATACCCGGTCTGGCCACATACTTTCGTTTCTCCTTCCGCTGATTCAAGAAGAGCAGTTGTCAGTTTCTGGCGAAAGTATGTGCACTTGGTACTGGTTAACCGCTTAGGAGGTCTAAACCTGCCCAGGAATAGTGAGGCTAGGTTAACAGTCCCGACATGACTTTAGCTGTTTACGGTGGACTTAAAGCAACAAATTAATCAATCAATTAATCAATCAATCAATCAATCTTTTGACAGTTTCCTCAAAAGCCACTGGGCGAATTGAAACGAAATTTCATGTAGAGTCTTCAGGGGCTCAGGGAATGAAAATTAGTTCAAATGAAACAAGTCACATGACCATCATGGCGCCATGCTCATATATGGTAAAAACCTTTAAAAAATCTTCTTCTTCATGAGCAATTAACCGATGGCCTTGAAACTTGGTACATAGCATTGGGTACTCAAGCACTACCAAGATTGTTTAAATGATGAAGTTAGACTGACCTTTTTTTACAGCAACGTCAAATATGGGAAATGCTAGAACATAAGATTTTATGCAACGTTTTGAAGATTTATGCCTAATAATTGGTATACATAGTCATGTTAATGAGTACATAAAGATTTGTGAGTACAAGAGGTCAAGGTCATTCACTGACCTTTGACTCCAGGACTCTCATATTTTGACAGTTTCAAACATTTACACAAAAGCCACTGGGCCAATTTAACAAAATTTCATGTAGAGCCTCCAGGGGCTAAGGGTATAGAATTTATTCAAACGGACCAGGTCACCTGACCAACCTGGCCACCATGCCCATATTTGATGAAACTAGAAAATGTGTTTATAAAACACTATGCCCCCCCACCATATGCTTGCCTCTAAAGAAGGCTCATCCCATAATGTTTGTACCTTTGTATCAGAGGCTTCAATGCAAGAACTTAACTCGGTCAAAAATTTATGATTATATTTTCAAAAGTTAATCAGGGGCCTGTTTCACAAAAATTAACCGTACGATGAATCGTGCGGTAATCGTACGTTTGGTCGTACGAGAATCGCACGATTCTCGCACGATCGTTTCATAAAAACATCGTACGACAGATAGTACGATTCTCGTAGGATTTAAGTTATACGATGGATCGCAGACGTGATGTGTATTAGCTTTGACAGATGTGTATTGGGTTTTATAAACACAAAAAGTAGCGATTTGTAATACAACGCAACCATGTCCAAGAAAAAGGTCAACAGGACCTCCAATGAGGTTAAAGCCCTTCTCACTGAAGTAAGGAAGATGGATGGATGGATGGCTTTCGATTTTACGTCCGTTTCAACAGTATTTCAGTCGTATCAGGACGGTGGAAGGGTGATAATGAAAGGTTATGTGCAATTGAACTCTGTTTACGATTGAAACGATTTCCGCCTCCGGAAACGACCTCAGGACCGCTTGATCAGCAGGCCAGCGCTTAAACCACTGAGCTACCGGTGGCTTCTAAGTAAACATGGACGACTCCTAACCAAAGACACGAAGGACCGCACCTGGGAAGTTTTCAGTCCAAGGTTTAAAGTTTTTTATCCTTAGTTGCAGATCTTCAAAACCAAGATATGAAAACAAAATTCCTATATAAATTCATTTTACAAAAGTGGGGATTGGAGATCCAAAACCTAGGACTGAACCTCTAAAAACAAGGCTGAAACTCAGGGTTTTGAAATTCATTGTGCATTGGCTTGCCATGCCCTTCCTCGATTTTCGAAATACAGATTTGAGAAAGAAATTCCGAGGAATTAAACTCGGGTCTTTTTATTTTGCCAAATGCTGTCTGTGATTGTATCAGCTCTTTCAGACTTGCACTGCAGAACCTTGTGGTCAGCGCAATAATTCGCTTGTATAGTATAGCAATCCAAATTTCGCATTCTCAATTTCAGGTGTTAAGTTTTCAATCCTTTGTTTTAACTTCAAAACAAACTTTTGAAAATTGAAATTTCTATAATCGTTTTTACAAATCCGGGTATTGATGACTGAACTGAAACCTAGGTTTGAAGCTCAACTTAGGGTAAAATTTCTTAAACCTAGTTTAAAGATTTATTGTGCATTTGGCGTGCCATACCGTTGAACACAAACATGCAGTCTCCTCAGATCAGAGATCACCTAATTAGGGGTTCAAACAGTCCTAAAACCTCCCATTTTCTTGTAAGATAATTTCTCTCTATAAGAACAAATGCTGCCGCCATGATTTTGAGAATAGTCTCTAATACATTGCAGGTAAATTATCCCGCAAGAATCGCACGATAATCGTACGATAATCGTACAGGAAAAACTTCACTCAAAATCACCCTTAGGTGATTTATCATAAATTTGGAATTTTGTTAATTGGCTGATTTGCTCAAAACTTGGTATATGCTTTTCAGAAAGACAGTAGATAAATGTAATCTATTCAAAAGTTGAGTATGAGTATGTTGTGCGATGAAAGAGGAGAAAAAGTGAAATTTACGACTGCCCTTTAGGTATCGTAGATTTGATCGTAAATTGAGTTCTACGAGGACAATAGTGAAACCGAGATTTCTTTCATGAAAGCGATTTTTGGTCGTAAGATTCTCGTACGATCATCTTACGACGAATTTCAATCGTACGATTCGTTGTGAACCAGGCCCCAGGTCATTTTCACTTTGGGCAATATTTTCCTGCAAAAAAATCATGATCCTAGTTTCAGGGGTTCTCGAAATATTTTGTTCACAAGGTTTCATAGGCTTAAAATGCACTAAGTTGAAAAAAGGGCATAACTCTGTCAGAAATTCACGATTTTTTTTTCGAAAGTTAATCAAGTCATCTACACCTTGGGCAATAAAGTTTCAAGTCCCTAGCTGATAACTTGCTGACAATGTCAAAATGCGGAAATTTTCAAAGGGCCATAATTACTACAAAAACTGACAGAATTTGTTCAAGAGTTAATCAGTTCATCTACCCATTATCTCCAATAAGCTGAATAGGTTTCAAGCCCTTAGCTCAAATACTTTTTAAGATATCTGGCTGACAAAGTCAATATGTCAAATACTTTCAAAGGGCCATAACTCCTGCTAAAACTGGCGGAATTCGTTCCGAGGTCAATAAGTTCATCAACTCATCATTCCTAATAAGCTGTCAAAGTTCCAAGCCCCTAGCTTAAATACTTTTTAAGATAACTTGCGGACAAATTCAAATTGCAGAAATTTTCAAAGGGCCGTAATTCCCTAAAAAATTACGGAATTCATTCAAACGTTATTCAGTTTATCTACTCATCATCTTAAATAAGCTGACAAAGTTTAAGGTCCCTAGCTTATATATTGTTCTAGATATTATGCTGACAAAGTCAAAATGCCAAAATTTTCAAAGGATTATAACTCCAACAAAAATTGACGGAATTTGTTCAAAAAATAATAAGTCCATCTACTCATCATTCCTAATAGGTTGGCAAAGCTTCAAGCCCCTAGCTCAAATGATTTGTTAGATATCTTGCTGACAAGATTTTATTATGAATTTTTGCCAAGGGGCATAACTCGAAAAAGGGAGACAACTCGGACAAGAAAAAAAGTACGTGTCCGCTAATTTTTCATGACAAATCCATGTAAAATTTCAAAACTCTAGCATGCACGGTTTCTAACATATGGTATGCGTGACTAACGGACGGACGGACGGACGCATGGACGACAACCCAGAAGCAATATGCCCCCTCAACTTCTTCGAAGTTGGGGGCATAAATATTTAACGATGTTCTCCTTTACCAATTAACGTTTGGCCTTGAAACTTGGAATATAGCACTGGGTACATGCATGCTACCAAGAATGTTCAAATGATGACCTTGGGTTGACCTTGACCTTCTTTTACGGCAAGGTCAAATATGGGAACTGGTAGAACATAGGATTTCATGGACAGTTTTGAAGATTTTGGCTCAAGTGTGTTCAAAGATGACCTTGGGTTGAACTTGACATTTTTATGGCAATGTCAGATTTGCTTTCTTGTACTTTTATTTTGGGAAAACGCTCATATATAAATGTTCGTGGAACTTTCAGAAGATTTTGGTACAAAAGTTAATAAATACAGTCCAATAAATGAGTACATGGACACTTTTAGCAACAGAAGACAGGTTCATTTTTTTACTTTTAATATAAACGTATTCATACCAAATTTAGTGCTACAGACGCGCATTTCTGTATTCAACCAATTTCTTTCATATTTTGACAATTTCAAACTATAAGGTTTATTCAGATGTTGATCCTCATCAAACCTTTGACTTTTTTACTCAGGTGAGCGGTTCAGGGCCTCATGGCCCTCTTGTTTCCTCCCCTTTGACATATGATGGCTCAGTGTGGGTCCACGGCTAGGGCCGCGACCATAAAAAGTGAATGTCTCGTTGGTTCCTCCGTGCTACTGGGTAGATTCGTGGATGAAGCCAATTAAGCAGGGGGAAAATGTCAAAGGTCGACCAAGTTGCTCGGCAGCTCAGTTGGCATAGTGCTAGCATAGTAAGCGACACGCTATCAGAAGTTCTTTTTACTGAAAATTACTGAAAAAATACTACTGGACACGAAAAATCTCGTAGTTAATTATTCGCCCTAATATCAACGGTCGACCAGTTGGCTCAGCAACTCAGTTGTCTCACGGATAGTGAGAGGCCCAGGGTTCGAGTTCCGGTCGGGCCACGAATTTTTCCTTCCCTGTGACATTTCCCTTACCTGCATACTTGCGATTGTCATTAATCCCCTTAGCTGATAATGTCATCAAGGACCGATGGGATTTTCTTCATATGCTCATGTAGTCTCGTCTGTTTGCAATTACTTCTGAATTCTTGTCCAAGTTACAAACTTACATTTCATATATGCAGGTGCGTGTTGAAATTTTGTCAATTTGACAAAATTTCAATACGTAGCTGCGAATTTGGGTATAGGCATTTACGCCCTTGAGCAATATTATTGGACATGCAAAGTGCACGGATGCTATTCTAGTTTTACATGTAAATGTATATGCCACCATGTCTCAATGTATTATACTTGTTCATATCCTCATATGTCTGTATAACCTGAGTGATAATAAAGTTCTGTTCTGTTCATTAAACGAGTGGCGATTGGAAGAAAATGAAATCGGTATTATAAAAATATGAAAGTAACGTAATGATAACTACAGTAAAATCTCGCTATTAAGGTTCTGCAGTACACTTCGGCCATTTTGGACCATATTTCTGCATAAAATCATATCTAATCACAGCCCAAATAAAGCAAATTTTTGAAATAAAAGTGGTTCTTTTCCCTAGATATAATGAAACTATATCTCTAAAAGTACAGAATGCTATTGTAAAAGGTACCATTGAACAGTTCTCATTTTTTTTCATTTTTCTCTCACATGGTCAAAATTTGTTTAAGTCCATTTTATAAGAAAGTGTTGATATTATCCCCGTGATGCCACATGATATTATTCAAGCATTACTGAGTTTGTCCTCCTGAACACACTGTTCACCCAGATGCAACAAGTTGGTGCCCATGCCAAAACATGCTCATATAAGTTTAGGGGAAAATGCACTTTTTGAAGTGCATGCTACTATTATTTGTCTGTGTATTGTTACAGAAGTGCTAGGAATTTGCCATCAGTGTTGAAGGCAGCAAGTTCCAGCTGCTAAGCCTTGCCAAGTAATTGAAACTGTGGGGGCTTTGAGCCTAATGTGAAGCCATATATCAGTTATGAATCAATCTTTCTGTTCTGTAATGTTAAGTGCTTATTTTGAACAGTCTTTCATAACACTGTTCTGTATCATCAATTCAATATAATGATTAAAACGTCCATCTCTGTAATTTACTTGTCTTTTAAAAATCATGTTATAACAAGTGATAAACAGCCTAGAGTTCTCATTTGCTCCTTACTTGGAGCACTTTACTCCATTTGTTTGGCTGGGCACTCCTTTTTTCAGAGAATAGTCCACTCTTGATATCTGAAAGTCAAAGTTCATCTCAACTACTGGTAGCTCAGCTTCAATTTTCTGATCCCAGAAAATTTATTTTGAGATACCAGTAGTTTATAATAACAAGAGATGAAATATGTCCAATCCATTTTCTTTGATTTAAGAGGGTACTTTGAAATATCAGTGTTTGAGATAACAAGAGTTAACTTAACTATATCGTAATAGTAAAAAGTATGCAAAGACCAGGAACTGAAACAATCAAAATCCAAATCCAGCCCTCAAACCATAGTTGGAAACAACTAAGATTACAAATAATCAAGATACAGAGAACATATGGCCAACCGAGTGAGCAGCTTGTTCCCAAAAGGTGGCCACTCAGCAAACCGAACCAAAAATAATGATAACATACATAAGGTAAAACATCACAGAAACTCTGACACCAAAAACAGGCAACAAAGAACCACAACAGAACTACCGCCTTGGAACGGTCAGTAATGAATTACTGGGGGGCTTAAATCGATTTTACAGGCCCAACCTCACCCTCAGTTTCTGAAGTGGTACAAAACATTTAGTTGGTTGTTCGGTTCGCATGATAACCCTCTAACTCGTCAATGAATCATCACGGTAAACACATAAATCAAATTTCAACACCATGAAGAAGCAAAGACGAGGACTCAACAGATACAACGGGCCGTCTGACAGGTGGAGATCCCTGTCCTGTTTTCATGTGCTTTTATTTGGAAGATTTCATGGAAAGTTTTGAAGATTTTGGTCCAAAAATTGGTGTATGTAGTCATCTTAATGATTACATGAGGATTTTTGAGTACAAAAGGTCAAAGTCATTCTGTGAACTTTGATCCCCAGGACTCTCATATTTTGACAGTTGCCGTTCCGAGTAGCGCAGTCCGTAGGGCACCTGACTCATAAGTCAGAGGTCCTGGGTTCAATACCCGGTCTGGCCACATACTTTCGTTTCTCCTTCCGCTGATTCAAGAAGAGCAGTTGTCAGTTTCTGGCGAAAGTATGTGCACTTGGTACTGGTTAACCGCTTAGGAGGTCTAAACCTGCCCAGGAATAGTGAGGCTAGGTTAACAGTCCCGACATGACTTTAGCTGTTTACGGTGGACTTAAAGCAACAAATTAATCAATCAATTAATCAATCAATCAATCAATCTTTTGACAGTTTCCTCAAAAGCCACTGGGCGAATTGAAACGAAATTTCATGTAGAGTCTTCAGGGGCTCAGGGAATGAAAATTAGTTCAAATGAAACAAGTCACATGACCATCATGGCGCCATGCTCATATATGGTAAAAACCTTTAAAAAATCTTCTTCTTCATGAGCAATTAACCGATGGCCTTGAAACTTGGTACATAGCATTGGGTACTCAAGCACTACCAAGATTGTTTAAATGATGAAGTTAGACTGACCTTTTTTTACAGCAACGTCAAATATGGGAAATGCTAGAACATAAGATTTTATGCAACGTTTTGAAGATTTATGCCTAATAATTGGTATACATAGTCATGTTAATGAGTACATAAAGATTTGTGAGTACAAGAGGTCAAGGTCATTCACTGACCTTTGACTCCAGGACTCTCATATTTTGACAGTTTCAAACATTTACACAAAAGCCACTGGGCCAATTTAACAAAATTTCATGTAGAGCCTCCAGGGGCTAAGGGTATAGAATTTATTCAAACGGACCAGGTCACCTGACCAACCTGGCCACCATGCCCATATTTGATGAAACTAGAAAATGTGTTTATAAAACACTATGCCCCCCACCATATGCTTGCCTCTAAAGAAGGCTCATCCCATAATGTTTGTACCTTTGTATCAGAGGCTTCAATGCAAGAACTTAACTCGGTCAAAAATTTATGATTATATTTTCAAAAGTTAATCAGGTCATTTTCACTTTGGGCAATATTTTCCTGCAAAAAAATCATGATCCTAGTTTCAGGGGTTCTCGAAATATTTTGTTCACAAGGTTTCATAGGCTTAAAATGCACTAAGTTGAAAAAAGGGCATAACTCTGTCAGAAATTCACGATTTTTTTTTCGAAAGTTAATCAAGTCATCTACACCTTGGGCAATAAAGTTTCAAGTCCCTAGCTGATAACTTGCTGACAATGTCAAAATGCGGAAATTTTCAAAGGGCCATAATTACTACAAAAACTGACAGAATTTGTTCAAGAGTTAATCAGTTCATCTACCCATTATCTCCAATAAGCTGAATAGGTTTCAAGCCCTTAGCTCAAATACTTTTTAAGATATCTGGCTGACAAAGTCAATATGTCAAATACTTTCAAAGGGCCATAACTCCTGCTAAAACTGGCGGAATTCGTTCCGAGGTCAATAAGTTCATCAACTCATCATTCCTAATAAGCTGTCAAAGTTCCAAGCCCCTAGCTTAAATACTTTTTAAGATAACTTGCGGACAAATTCAAATTGCAGAAATTTTCAAAGGGCCGTAATTCCCTAAAAAATTACGGAATTCATTCAAACGTTATTCAGTTTATCTACTCATCATCTTAAATAAGCTGACAAAGTTTAAGGTCCCTAGCTTATATATTGTTCTAGATATTATGCTGACAAAGTCAAAATGCCAAAATTTTCAAAGGATTATAACTCCAACAAAAATTGACGGAATTTGTTCAAAAAATAATAAGTCCATCTACTCATCATTCCTAATAGGTTGGCAAAGCTTCAAGCCCCTAGCTCAAATGATTTGTTAGATATCTTGCTGACAAGATTTTATTATGAATTTTTGCCAAGGGGCATAACTCGAAAAAGGGAGACAACTCGGACAAGAAAAAAAGTACGTGTCCGCTAATTTTTCATGACAAATCCATGTAAAATTTCAAAACTCTAGCATGCACGGTTTCTAACATATGGTATGCGTGACTAACGGACGGACGGACGGACGCATGGACGACAACCCAGAAGCAATATGCCCCCTCAACTTCTTCGAAGTTGGGGGCATAAATATTTAACGATGTTCTCCTTTACCAATTAACGTTTGGCCTTGAAACTTGGAATATAGCACTGGGTACATGCATGCTACCAAGAATGTTCAAATGATGACCTTGGGTTGACCTTGACCTTCTTTTACGGCAAGGTCAAATATGGGAACTGGTAGAACATAGGATTTCATGGACAGTTTTGAAGATTTTGGCTCAAGTGTGTTCAAAGATGACCTTGGGTTGAACTTGACATTTTTATGGCAATGTCAGATTTGCTTTCTTGTACTTTTATTTTGGGAAAACGCTCATATATAAATGTTCGTGGAACTTTCAGAAGATTTTGGTACAAAAGTTAATAAATACAGTCCAATAAATGAGTACATGGACACTTTTAGCAACAGAAGACAGGTTCATTTTTTTACTTTTAATATAAACGTATTCATACCAAATTTAGTGCTACAGACGTGCATTTCTGTATTCAACCAATTTCTTTCATATTTTGACAATTTCAAACTATAAGGTTTATTCAGATGTTGATCCTCATCAAACCTTTGACTTTTTTACTCAGGTGAGCGGTTCAGGGCCTCATGGCCCTCTTGTTTCCTCCCCTTTGACATATGATGGCTCAGTGTGGGTCCACGGCTAGGGCCGCGACCATAAAAAGTGAATGTCTCGTTGGTTCCTCCGTGCTACTGGGTAGATTCGTGGATGAAGCCAATTAAGCAGGGGGAAAATGTCAAAGGTCGACCAAGTTGCTCGGCAGCTCAGTTGGCATAGTGCTAGCATAGTAAGCGACACGCTATCAGAAGTTCTTTTTACTGAAAATTACTGAAAAAATACTACTGGACACGAAAAATCTCGTAGTTAATTATTCGCCCTAATATCAACGGTCGACCAGTTGGCTCAGCAACTCAGTTGTCTCACGGATAGTGAGAGGCCCAGGGTTCGAGTTCCGGTCGGGCCACGAATTTTTCCTTCCCTGTGACATTTCCCTTACCTGCATACTTGCGATTGTCATTAATCCCCTTAGCTGATAATGTCATCAAGGACCGATGGGATTTTCTTCATATGCTCATGTAGTCTCGTCTGTTTGCAATTACTTCTGAATTCTTGTCCAAGTTACAAACTTACATTTCATATATGCAGGTGCGTGTTGAAATTTTGTCAATTTGACAAAATTTCAATACGTAGCTGCGAATTTGGGTATAGGCATTTACGCCCTTGAGCAATATTATTGGACATGCAAAGTGCACGGATGCTATTCTAGTTTTACATGTAAATGTATATGCCACCATGTCTCAATGTATTATACTTGTTCATATCCTCATATGTCTGTATAGACCTGAGTGATAATAAAGTTCTGTTCTGTTCATTAAACGAGTGGCGATTGGAAGAAAATGAAATCGGTATTATAAAAATATGAAAGTAACGTAATGATAACTACAGTAAAATCTCGCTATTAAGGTTCTGCAGTACACTTCGGCCATTTTGGACCATATTTCTGCATAAAATCATATCTAATCACAGCCCAAATAAAGCAAATTTTTGAAATAAAAGTGGTTCTTTTCCCTAGATATAATGAAACTATATCTCTAAAAGTACAGAATGCTATTGTAAAAGGTACCATTGAACAGTTCTCATTTTTTTTCATTTTTCTCTCACATGGTCAAAATTTGTTTAAGTCCATTTTATAAGAAAGTGTTGATATTATCCCCGTGATGCCACATGATATTATTCAAGCATTACTGAGTTTGTCCTCCTGAACACACTGTTCACCCAGATGCAACAAGTTGGTGCCCATGCCAAAACATGCTCATATAAGTTTAGGGGAAAATGCACTTTTTGAAGTGCATGCTACTATTATTTGTCTGTGTATTGTTACAGAAGTGCTAGGAATTTGCCATCAGTGTTGAAGGCAGCAAGTTCCAGCTGCTAAGCCTTGGCAAGTAATTGAAACTGTGGGGGCTTTGAGCCTAATGTGAAGCCATATATCAGTTATGAATCAATCTTTCTGTTCTGTAATGTTAAGTGCTTATTTTGAACAGTCTTTCATAACACTGTTCTGTATCATCAATTCAATATAATGATTAAAACGTCCATCTCTGTAATTTACTTGTCTTTTAAAAATCATGTTATAACAAGTGATAAACAGCCTAGAGTTCTCATTTGCTCCTTACTTGGAGCACTTTACTCCATTTGTTTGGCTGGGCACTCCTTTTTTCAGAGAATAGTCCACTCTTGATATCTGAAAGTCAAAGTTCATCTCAACTACTGGTAGCTCAGCTTCAATTTTCTGATCCCAGAAAATTTATTTTGAGATACCAGTAGTTTATAATAACAAGAGATGAAATATGTCCAATCCATTTTCTTTGATTTAAGAGGGTACTTTGAAATATCAGTGTTTGAGATAACAAGAGTTAACTTAACTATATCGTAATAGTAAAAAGTATGCAAAGACCAGGAACTGAAACAATCAAAATCCAAATCCAGCCCTCAAACCATAGTTGGAAACAACTAAGATTACAAATAATCAAGATACTGAGAACATATGGCCAACCGAGTGAGCAGCTTGTTCCCAAAAGGTGGCCACTCAGCAAACCGAACCAAAAATAATGATAACATACATAAGGTAAAACATCACAGAAACTCTGACACCAAAAACAGGCAACAAAGAACCACAACAGAACTACCGCCTTGGAACGGTCAGTAATGAATTACTGGGGGGCTTAAATCGATTTTACAGGCCCAACCTCACCCTCAGTTTCTGAAGTGGTACAAAACATTTAGTTGGTTGTTCGGTTCGCATGATAACCCTCTAACTCGTCAATGAATCATCACGGTAAACACATAAATCAAATTTCAACACCATGAAGAAGCAAAGACGAGGACTCAACAGATACAACGGGCCGTCTGACAGGTGGAGATCCCTGTCCTGTTTTCATGTGCTTTTATTTGGAAGATTTCATGGAAAGTTTTGAAGATTTTGGTCCAAAAATTGGTGTATGTAGTCATCTTAATGATTACATGAGGATTTTTGAGTACAAAAGGTCAAAGTCATTCTGTGAACTTTGATCCCCAGGACTCTCATATTTTGACAGTTGCCGTTCCGAGTAGCGCAGTCCGTAGGGCACCTGACTCATAAGTCAGAGGTCCTGGGTTCAATACCCGGTCTGGCCACATACTTTCGTTTCTCCTTCCGCTGATTCAAGAAGAGCAGTTGTCAGTTTCTGGCGAAAGTATGTGCACTTGGTACTGGTTAACCGCTTAGGAGGTCTAAACCTGCCCAGGAATAGTGAGGCTAGGTTAACAGTCCCGACATGACTTTAGCTGTTTACGGTGGACTTAAAGCAACAAATTAATCAATCAATTAATCAATCAATCAATCAATCTTTTGACAGTTTCCTCAAAAGCCACTGGGCGAATTGAAACGAAATTTCATGTAGAGTCTTCAGGGGCTCAGGGAATGAAAATTAGTTCAAATGAAACAAGTCACATGACCATCATGGCGCCATGCTCATATATGGTAAAAACCTTTAAAAAATCTTCTTCTTCATGAGCAATTAACCGATGGCCTTGAAACTTGGTACATAGCATTGGGTACTCAAGCACTACCAAGATTGTTTAAATGATGAAGTTAGACTGACCTTTTTTTACAGCAACGTCAAATATGGGAAATGCTAGAACATAAGATTTTATGCAACGTTTTGAAGATTTATGCCTAATAATTGGTATACATAGTCATGTTAATGAGTACATAAAGATTTGTGAGTACAAGAGGTCAAGGTCATTCACTGACCTTTGACTCCAGGACTCTCATATTTTGACAGTTTCAAACATTTACACAAAAGCCACTGGGCCAATTTAACAAAATTTCATGTAGAGCCTCCAGGGGCTAAGGGTATAGAATTTATTCAAACGGACCAGGTCACCTGACCAACCTGGCCACCATGCCCATATTTGATGAAACTAGAAAATGTGTTTATAAAACACTATGCCCCCCACCATATGCTTGCCTCTAAAGAAGGCTCATCCCATAATGTTTGTACCTTTGTATCAGAGGCTTCAATGCAAGAACTTAACTCGGTCAAAAATTTATGATTATATTTTCAAAAGTTAATCAGGTCATTTTCACTTTGGGCAATATTTTCCTGCAAAAAAATCATGATCCTAGTTTCAGGGGTTCTCGAAATATTTTGTTCACAAGGTTTCATAGGCTTAAAATGCACTAAGTTGAAAAAAGGGCATAACTCTGTCAGAAATTCACGATTTTTTTTTCGAAAGTTAATCAAGTCATCTACACCTTGGGCAATAAAGTTTCAAGTCCCTAGCTGATAACTTGCTGACAATGTCAAAATGCGGAAATTTTCAAAGGGCCATAATTACTACAAAAACTGACAGAATTTGTTCAAGAGTTAATCAGTTCATCTACCCATTATCTCCAATAAGCTGAATAGGTTTCAAGCCCTTAGCTCAAATACTTTTTAAGATATCTGGCTGACAAAGTCAATATGTCAAATACTTTCAAAGGGCCATAACTCCTGCTAAAACTGGCGGAATTCGTTCCGAGGTCAATAAGTTCATCAACTCATCATTCCTAATAAGCTGTCAAAGTTCCAAGCCCCTAGCTTAAATACTTTTTAAGATAACTTGCGGACAAATTCAAATTGCAGAAATTTTCAAAGGGCCGTAATTCCCTAAAAAATTACGGAATTCATTCAAACGTTATTCAGTTTATCTACTCATCATCTTAAATAAGCTGACAAAGTTTAAGGTCCCTAGCTTATATATTGTTCTAGATATTATGCTGACAAAGTCAAAATGCCAAAATTTTCAAAGGATTATAACTCCAACAAAAATTGACGGAATTTGTTCAAAAAATAATAAGTCCATCTACTCATCATTCCTAATAGGTTGGCAAAGCTTCAAGCCCCTAGCTCAAATGATTTGTTAGATATCTTGCTGACAAGATTTTATTATGAATTTTTGCCAAGGGGCATAACTCGAAAAAGGGAGACAACTCGGACAAGAAAAAAAGTACGTGTCCGCTAATTTTTCATGACAAATCCATGTAAAATTTCAAAACTCTAGCATGCACGGTTTCTAACATATGGTATGCGTGACTAACGGACGGACGCATGGACGACAACCCAGAAGCAATATGCCCCCTCAACTTCTTCGAAGTTGGGGGCATAAATATTTAACGATGTTCTCCTTTACCAATTAACGTTTGGCCTTGAAACTTGGAATATAGCACTGGGTACATGCATGCTACCAAGAATGTTCAAATGATGACCTTGGGTTGACCTTGACCTTCTTTTACGGCAAGGTCAAATATGGGAACTGGTAGAACATAGGATTTCATGGACAGTTTTGAAGATTTTGGCTCAAGTGTGTTCAAAGATGACCTTGGGTTGAACTTGACATTTTTATGGCAATGTCAGATTTGCTTTCTTGTACTTTTATTTTGGGAAAACGCTCATATATAAATGTTCGTGGAACTTTCAGAAGATTTTGGTACAAAAGTTAATAAATACAGTCCAATAAATGAGTACATGGACACTTTTAGCAACAGAAGACAGGTTCATTTTTTTACTTTTAATATAAACGTATTCATACCAAATTTAGTGCTACAGACGTGCATTTCTGTATTCAACCAATTTCTTTCATATTTTGACAATTTCAAACTATAAGGTTTATTCAGATGTTGATCCTCATCAAACCTTTGACTTTTTTACTCAGGTGAGCGGTTCAGGGCCTCATGGCCCTCTTGTTTCCTCCCCTTTGACATATGATGGCTCAGTGTGGGTCCACGGCTAGGGCCGCGACCATAAAAAGTGAATGTCTCGTTGGTTCCTCCGTGCTACTGGGTAGATTCGTGGATGAAGCCAATTAAGCAGGGGGAAAATGTCAAAGGTCGACCAAGTTGCTCGGCAGCTCAGTTGGCATAGTGCTAGCATAGTAAGCGACACGCTATCAGAAGTTCTTTTTACTGAAAATTACTGAAAAAATACTACTGGACACGAAAAATCTCGTAGTTAATTATTCGCCCTAATATCAACGGTCGACCAGTTGGCTCAGCAACTCAGTTGTCTCACGGATAGTGAGAGGCCCAGGGTTCGAGTTCCGGTCGGGCCACGAATTTTTCCTTCCCTGTGACATTTCCCTTACCTGCATACTTGCGATTGTCATTAATCCCCTTAGCTGATAATGTCATCAAGGACCGATGGGATTTTCTTCATATGCTCATGTAGTCTCGTCTGTTTGCAATTACTTCTGAATTCTTGTCCAAGTTACAAACTTACATTTCATATATGCAGGTGCGTGTTGAAATTTTGTCAATTTGACAAAATTTCAATACGTAGCTGCGAATTTGGGTATAGGCATTTACGCCCTTGAGCAATATTATTGGACATGCAAAGTGCACGGATGCTATTCTAGTTTTACATGTAAATGTATATGCCACCATGTCTCAATGTATTATACTTGTTCATATCCTCATATGTCTGTATAACCTGAGTGATAATAAAGTTCTGTTCTGTTCATTAAACGAGTGGCGATTGGAAGAAAATGAAATCGGTATTATAAAAATATGAAAGTAACGTAATGATAACTACAGTAAAATCTCGCTATTAAGGTTCTGCAGTACACTTCGGCCATTTTGGACCATATTTCTGCATAAAATCATATCTAATCACAGCCCAAATAAAGCAAATTTTTGAAATAAAAGTGGTTCTTTTCCCTAGATATAATGAAACTATATCTCTAAAAGTACAGAATGCTATTGTAAAAGGTACCATTGAACAGTTCTCATTTTTTTTCATTTTTCTCTCACATGGTCAAAATTTGTTTAAGTCCATTTTATAAGAAAGTGTTGATATTATCCCCGTGATGCCACATGATATTATTCAAGCATTACTGAGTTTGTCCTCCTGAACACACTGTTCACCCAGATGCAACAAGTTGGTGCCCATGCCAAAACATGCTCATATAAGTTTAGGGGAAAATGCACTTTTTGAAGTGCATGCTACTATTATTTGTCTGTGTATTGTTACAGAAGTGCTAGGAATTTGCCATCAGTGTTGAAGGCAGCAAGTTCCAGCTGCTAAGCCTTGGCAAGTAATTGAAACTGTGGGGGCTTTGAGCCTAATGTGAA
The DNA here is from genome assembly GCA_963989385.1 of Ctena decussata. Lineage (NCBI taxonomy): Eukaryota > Metazoa > Mollusca > Bivalvia > Lucinida > Lucinidae > Ctena > Ctena decussata. The sequence continues at coordinate 9,330,650 of OZ022506.1, forward strand.
GCCATATATCAGTTATGAATCAATCTTTCTGTTCTGTAATGTTAAGTGCTTATTTTGAACAGTCTTTCATAACACTGTTCTGTATCATCAATTCAATATAATGATTAAAACGTCCATCTCTGTAATTTACTTGTCTTTTAAAAATCATGTTATAACAAGTGATAAACAGCCTAGAGTTCTCATTTGCTCCTTACTTGGAGCACTTTACTCCATTTGTTTGGCTGGGCACTCCTTTTTTCAGAGAATAGTCCACTCTTGATATCTGAAAGTCAAAGTTCATCTCAACTACTGGTAGCTCAGCTTCAATTTTCTGATCCCAGAAAATTTATTTTGAGATACCAGTAGTTTATAATAACAAGAGATGAAATATGTCCAATCCATTTTCTTTGATTTAAGAGGGTACTTTGAAATATCAGTGTTTGAGATAACAAGAGTTAACTTAACTATATCGTAATAGTAAAAAGTATGCAAAGACCAGGAACTGAAACAATCAAAATCCAAATCCAGCCCTCAAACCATAGTTGGAAACAACTAAGATTACAAATAATCAAGATACAGAGAACATATGGCCAACCGAGTGAGCAGCTTGTTCCCAAAAGGTGGCCACTCAGCAAACCGAACCAAAAATAATGATAACATACATAAGGTAAAACATCACAGAAACTCTGACACCAAAAACAGGCAACAAAGAACCACAACAGAACTACCGCCTTGGAACGGTCAGTAATGAATTACTGGGGGGCTTAAATCGATTTTACAGGCCCAACCTCACCCTCAGTTTCTGAAGTGGTACAAAACATTTAGTTGGTTGTTCGGTTCGCATGATAACCCTCTAACTCGTCAATGAATCATCACGGTAAACACATAAATCAAATTTCAACACCATGAAGAAGCAAAGACGAGGACTCAACAGATACAACGGGCCGTCTGACAGGTGGAGATCCCTGTCCTGTTTTCATGTGCTTTTATTTGGAAGATTTCATGGAAAGTTTTGAAGATTTTGGTCCAAAAATTGGTGTATGTAGTCATCTTAATGATTACATGAGGATTTTTGAGTACAAAAGGTCAAAGTCATTCTGTGAACTTTGATCCCCAGGACTCTCATATTTTGACAGTTGCCGTTCCGAGTAGCGCAGTCCGTAGGGCACCTGACTCATAAGTCAGAGGTCCTGGGTTCAATACCCGGTCTGGCCACATACTTTCGTTTCTCCTTCCGCTGATTCAAGAAGAGCAGTTGTCAGTTTCTGGCGAAAGTATGTGCACTTGGTACTGGTTAACCGCTTAGGAGGTCTAAACCTGCCCAGGAATAGTGAGGCTAGGTTAACAGTCCCGACATGACTTTAGCTGTTTACGGTGGACTTAAAGCAACAAATTAATCAATCAATTAATCAATCAATCAATCAATCTTTTGACAGTTTCCTCAAAAGCCACTGGGCGAATTGAAACGAAATTTCATGTAGAGTCTTCAGGGGCTCAGGGAATGAAAATTAGTTCAAATGAAACAAGTCACATGACCATCATGGCGCCATGCTCATATATGGTAAAAACCTTTAAAAAATCTTCTTCTTCATGAGCAATTAACCGATGGCCTTGAAACTTGGTACATAGCATTGGGTACTCAAGCACTACCAAGATTGTTTAAATGATGAAGTTAGACTGACCTTTTTTTACAGCAACGTCAAATATGGGAAATGCTAGAACATAAGATTTTATGCAACGTTTTGAAGATTTATGCCTAATAATTGGTATACATAGTCATGTTAATGAGTACATAAAGATTTGTGAGTACAAGAGGTCAAGGTCATTCACTGACCTTTGACTCCAGGACTCTCATATTTTGACAGTTTCAAACATTTACACAAAAGCCACTGGGCCAATTTAACAAAATTTCATGTAGAGCCTCCAGGGGCTAAGGGTATAGAATTTATTCAAACGGACCAGGTCACCTGACCAACCTGGCCACCATGCCCATATTTGATGAAACTAGAAAATGTGTTTATAAAACACTATGCCCCCCACCATATGCTTGCCTCTAAAGAAGGCTCATCCCATAATGTTTGTACCTTTGTATCAGAGGCTTCAATGCAAGAACTTAACTCGGTCAAAAATTTATGATTATATTTTCAAAAGTTAATCAGGTCATTTTCACTTTGGGCAATATTTTCCTGCAAAAAAATCATGATCCTAGTTTCAGGGGTTCTCGAAATATTTTGTTCACAAGGTTTCATAGGCTTAAAATGCACTAAGTTGAAAAAAGGGCATAACTCTGTCAGAAATTCACGATTTTTTTTTCGAAAGTTAATCAAGTCATCTACACCTTGGGCAATAAAGTTTCAAGTCCCTAGCTGATAACTTGCTGACAATGTCAAAATGCGGAAATTTTCAAAGGGCCATAATTACTACAAAAACTGACAGAATTTGTTCAAGAGTTAATCAGTTCATCTACCCATTATCTCCAATAAGCTGAATAGGTTTCAAGCCCTTAGCTCAAATACTTTTTAAGATATCTGGCTGACAAAGTCAATATGTCAAATACTTTCAAAGGGCCATAACTCCTGCTAAAACTGGCGGAATTCGTTCCGAGGTCAATAAGTTCATCAACTCATCATTCCTAATAAGCTGTCAAAGTTCCAAGCCCCTAGCTTAAATACTTTTTAAGATAACTTGCGGACAAATTCAAATTGCAGAAATTTTCAAAGGGCCGTAATTCCCTAAAAAATTACGGAATTCATTCAAACGTTATTCAGTTTATCTACTCATCATCTTAAATAAGCTGACAAAGTTTAAGGTCCCTAGCTTATATATTGTTCTAGATATTATGCTGACAAAGTCAAAATGCCAAAATTTTCAAAGGATTATAACTCCAACAAAAATTGACGGAATTTGTTCAAAAAATAATAAGTCCATCTACTCATCATTCCTAATAGGTTGGCAAAGCTTCAAGCCCCTAGCTCAAATGATTTGTTAGATATCTTGCTGACAAGATTTTATTATGAATTTTTGCCAAGGGGCATAACTCGAAAAAGGGAGACAACTCGGACAAGAAAAAAAGTACGTGTCCGCTAATTTTTCATGACAAATCCATGTAAAATTTCAAAACTCTAGCATGCACGGTTTCTAACATATGGTATGCGTGACTAACGGACGGACGGACGGACGCATGGACGACAACCCAGAAGCAATATGCCCCCTCAACTTCTTCGAAGTTGGGGGCATAAATATTTAACGATGTTCTCCTTTACCAATTAACGTTTGGCCTTGAAACTTGGAATATAGCACTGGGTACATGCATGCTACCAAGAATGTTCAAATGATGACCTTGGGTTGACCTTGACCTTCTTTTACGGCAAGGTCAAATATGGGAACTGGTAGAACATAGGATTTCATGGACAGTTTTGAAGATTTTGGCTCAAGTGTGTTCAAAGATGACCTTGGGTTGAACTTGACATTTTTATGGCAATGTCAGATTTGCTTTCTTGTACTTTTATTTTGGGAAAACGCTCATATATAAATGTTCGTGGAACTTTCAGAAGATTTTGGTACAAAAGTTAATAAATACAGTCCAATAAATGAGTACATGGACACTTTTAGCAACAGAAGACAGGTTCATTTTTTTACTTTTAATATAAACGTATTCATACCAAATTTAGTGCTACAGACGTGCATTTCTGTATTCAACCAATTTCTTTCATATTTTGACAATTTCAAACTATAAGGTTTATTCAGATGTTGATCCTCATCAAACCTTTGACTTTTTTACTCAGGTGAGCGGTTCAGGGCCTCATGGCCCTCTTGTTTCCTCCCCTTTGACATATGATGGCTCAGTGTGGGTCCACGGCTAGGGCCGCGACCATAAAAAGTGAATGTCTCGTTGGTTCCTCCGTGCTACTGGGTAGATTCGTGGATGAAGCCAATTAAGCAGGGGGAAAATGTCAAAGGTCGACCAAGTTGCTCGGCAGCTCAGTTGGCATAGTGCTAGCATAGTAAGCGACACGCTATCAGAAGTTCTTTTTACTGAAAATTACTGAAAAAATACTACTGGACACGAAAAATCTCGTAGTTAATTATTCGCCCTAATATCAACGGTCGACCAGTTGGCTCAGCAACTCAGTTGTCTCACGGATAGTGAGAGGCCCAGGGTTCGAGTTCCGGTCGGGCCACGAATTTTTCCTTCCCTGTGACATTTCCCTTACCTGCATACTTGCGATTGTCATTAATCCCCTTAGCTGATAATGTCATCAAGGACCGATGGGATTTTCTTCATATGCTCATGTAGTCTCGTCTGTTTGCAATTACTTCTGAATTCTTGTCCAAGTTACAAACTTACATTTCATATATGCAGGTGCGTGTTGAAATTTTGTCAATTTGACAAAATTTTAATACGTAGCTGCGAATTTGGGTATAGGCATTTACGCCCTTGAGCAATATTATTGGACATGCAAAGTGCACGGATGCTATTCTAGTTTTACATGTAAATGTATATGCCACCATGTCTCAATGTATTATACTTGTTCATATCCTCATATGTCTGTATAGACCTGAGTGATAATAAAGTTCTGTTCTGTTCATTAAACGAGTGGCGATTGGAAGAAAATGAAATCGGTATTATAAAAATATGAAAGTAACGTAATGATAACTACAGTAAAATCTCGCTATTAAGGTTCTGCAGTACACTTCGGCCATTTTGGACCATATTTCTGCATAAAATCATATCTAATCACAGCCCAAATAAAGCAAATTTTTGAAATAAAAGTGGTTCTTTTCCCTAGATATAATGAAACTATATCTCTAAAAGTACAGAATGCTATTGTAAAAGGTACCATTGAACAGTTCTCATTTTTTTTCATTTTTCTCTCACATGGTCAAAATTTGTTTAAGTCCATTTTATAAGAAAGTGTTGATATTATCCCCGTGATGCCACATGATATTATTCAAGCATTACTGAGTTTGTCCTCCTGAACACACTGTTCACCCAGATGCAACAAGTTGGTGCCCATGCCAAAACATGCTCATATAAGTTTAGGGGAAAATGCACTTTTTGAAGTGCATGCTACTATTATTTGTCTGTGTATTGTTACAGAAGTGCTAGGAATTTGCCATCAGTGTTGAAGGCAGCAAGTTCCAGCTGCTAAGCCTTGGCAAGTAATTGAAACTGTGGGGGCTTTGAGCCTAATGTGAAGCCATATATCAGTTATGAATCAATCTTTCTGTTCTGTAATGTTAAGTGCTTATTTTGAACAGTCTTTCATAACACTGTTCTGTATCATCAATTCAATATAATGATTAAAACGTCCATCTCTGTAATTTACTTGTCTTTTAAAAATCATGTTATAACAAGTGATAAACAGCCTAGAGTTCTCATTTGCTCCTTACTTGGAGCACTTTACTCCATTTGTTTGGCTGGGCACTCCTTTTTTCAGAGAATAGTCCACTCTTGATATCTGAAAGTCAAAGTTCATCTCAACTACTGGTAGCTCAGCTTCAATTTTCTGATCCCAGAAAATTTATTTTGAGATACCAGTAGTTTATAATAACAAGAGATGAAATATGTCCAATCCATTTTCTTTGATTTAAGAGGGTACTTTGAAATATCAGTGTTTGAGATAACAAGAGTTAACTTAACTATATCGTAATAGTAAAAAGTATGCAAAGACCAGGAACTGAAACAATCAAAATCCAAATCCAGCCCTCAAACCATAGTTGGAAACAACTAAGATTACAAATAATCAAGATACAGAGAACATATGGCCAACCGAGTGAGCAGCTTGTTCCCAAAAGGTGGCCACTCAGCAAACCGAACCAAAAATAATGATAACATACATAAGGTAAAACATCACAGAAACTCTGACACCAAAAACAGGCAACAAAGAACCACAACAGAACTACCGCCTTGGAACGGTCAGTAATGAATTACTGGGGGGCTTAAATCGATTTTACAGGCCCAACCTCACCCTCAGTTTCTGAAGTGGTACAAAACATTTAGTTGGTTGTTCGGTTCGCATGATAACCCTCTAACTCGTCAATGAATCATCACGGTAAACACATAAATCAAATTTCAACACCATGAAGAAGCAAAGACGAGGACTCAACAGATACAACGGGCCGTCTGACAGGTGGAGATCCCTGTCCTGTTTTCATGTGCTTTTATTTGGAAGATTTCATGGAAAGTTTTGAAGATTTTGGTCCAAAAATTGGTGTATGTAGTCATCTTAATGATTACATGAGGATTTTTGAGTACAAAAGGTCAAAGTCATTCTGTGAACTTTGATCCCCAGGACTCTCATATTTTGACAGTTGCCGTTCCGAGTAGCGCAGTCCGTAGGGCACCTGACTCATAAGTCAGAGGTCCTGGGTTCAATACCCGGTCTGGCCACATACTTTCGTTTCTCCTTCCGCTGATTCAAGAAGAGCAGTTGTCAGTTTCTGGCGAAAGTATGTGCACTTGGTACTGGTTAACCGCTTAGGAGGTCTAAACCTGCCCAGGAATAGTGAGGCTAGGTTAACAGTCCCGACATGACTTTAGCTGTTTACGGTGGACTTAAAGCAACAAATTAATCAATCAATTAATCAATCAATCAATCAATCTTTTGACAGTTTCCTCAAAAGCCACTGGGCGAATTGAAACGAAATTTCATGTAGAGTCTTCAGGGGCTCAGGGAATGAAAATTAGTTCAAATGAAACAAGTCACATGACCATCATGGCGCCATGCTCATATATGGTAAAAACCTTTAAAAAATCTTCTTCTTCATGAGCAATTAACCGATGGCCTTGAAACTTGGTACATAGCATTGGGTACTCAAGCACTACCAAGATTGTTTAAATGATGAAGTTAGACTGACCTTTTTTTACAGCAACGTCAAATATGGGAAATGCTAGAACATAAGATTTTATGCAACGTTTTGAAGATTTATGCCTAATAATTGGTATACATAGTCATGTTAATGAGTACATAAAGATTTGTGAGTACAAGAGGTCAAGGTCATTCACTGACCTTTGACTCCAGGACTCTCATATTTTGACAGTTTCAAACATTTACACAAAAGCCACTGGGCCAATTTAACAAAATTTCATGTAGAGCCTCCAGGGGCTAAGGGTATAGAATTTATTCAAACGGACCAGGTCACCTGACCAACCTGGCCACCATGCCCATATTTGATGAAACTAGAAAATGTGTTTATAAAACACTATGCCCCCCACCATATGCTTGCCTCTAAAGAAGGCTCATCCCATAATGTTTGTACCTTTGTATCAGAGGCTTCAATGCAAGAACTTAACTCGGTCAAAAATTTATGATTATATTTTCAAAAGTTAATCAGGTCATTTTCACTTTGGGCAATATTTTCCTGCAAAAAAATCATGATCCTAGTTTCAGGGGTTCTCGAAATATTTTGTTCACAAGGTTTCATAGGCTTAAAATGCACTAAGTTGAAAAAAGGGCATAACTCTGTCAGAAATTCACGATTTTTTTTTCGAAAGTTAATCAAGTCATCTACACCTTGGGCAATAAAGTTTCAAGTCCCTAGCTGATAACTTGCTGACAATGTCAAAATGCGGAAATTTTCAAAGGGCCATAATTACTACAAAAACTGACAGAATTTGTTCAAGAGTTAATCAGTTCATCTACCCATTATCTCCAATAAGCTGAATAGGTTTCAAGCCCTTAGCTCAAATACTTTTTAAGATATCTGGCTGACAAAGTCAATATGTCAAATACTTTCAAAGGGCCATAACTCCTGCTAAAACTGGCGGAATTCGTTCCGAGGTCAATAAGTTCATCAACTCATCATTCCTAATAAGCTGTCAAAGTTCCAAGCCCCTAGCTTAAATACTTTTTAAGATAACTTGCGGACAAATTCAAATTGCAGAAATTTTCAAAGGGCCGTAATTCCCTAAAAAATTACGGAATTCATTCAAACGTTATTCAGTTTATCTACTCATCATCTTAAATAAGCTGACAAAGTTTAAGGTCCCTAGCTTATATATTGTTCTAGATATTATGCTGACAAAGTCAAAATGCCAAAATTTTCAAAGGATTATAACTCCAACAAAAATTGACGGAATTTGTTCAAAAAATAATAAGTCCATCTACTCATCATTCCTAATAGGTTGGCAAAGCTTCAAGCCCCTAGCTCAAATGATTTGTTAGATATCTTGCTGACAAGATTTTATTATGAATTTTTGCCAAGGGGCATAACTCGAAAAAGGGAGACAACTCGGACAAGAAAAAAAGTACGTGTCCGCTAATTTTTCATGACAAATCCATGTAAAATTTCAAAACTCTAGCATGCACGGTTTCTAACATATGGTATGCGTGACTAACGGACGGACGGACGGACGCATGGACGACAACCCAGAAGCAATATGCCCCCTCAACTTCTTCGAAGTTGGGGGCATAAATATTTAACGATGTTCTCCTTTACCAATTAACGTTTGGCCTTGAAACTTGGAATATAGCACTGGGTACATGCATGCTACCAAGAATGTTCAAATGATGACCTTGGGTTGACCTTGACCTTCTTTTACGGCAAGGTCAAATATGGGAACTGGTAGAACATAGGATTTCATGGACAGTTTTGAAGATTTTTGGCTCAAGTGTGTTCAAAGATGACCTTGGGTTGAACTTGACATTTTTATGGCAATGTCAGATTTGCTTTCTTGTACTTTTATTTTGGGAAAACGCTCATATATAAATGTTCGTGGAACTTTCAGAAGATTTTGGTACAAAAGTTAATAAATACAGTCCAATAAATGAGTACATGGACACTTTTAGCAACAGAAGACAGGTTCATTTTTTTACTTTTAATATAAACGTATTCATACCAAATTTAGTGCTACAGACGCGCATTTCTGTATTCAACCAATTTCTTTCATATTTTGACAATTTCAAACTATAAGGTTTATTCAGATGTTGATCCTCATCAAACCTTTGACTTTTTTACTCAGGTGAGCGGTTCAGGGCCTCATGGCCCTCTTGTTTCCTCCCCTTTGACATATGATGGCTCAGTGTGGGTCCACGGCTAGGGCCGCGACCATAAAAAGTGAATGTCTCGTTGGTTCCTCCGTGCTACTGGGTAGATTCGTGGATGAAGCCAATTAAGCAGGGGGAAAATGTCAAAGGTCGACCAAGTTGCTCGGCAGCTCAGTTGGCATAGTGCTAGCATAGTAAGCGACACGCTATCAGAAGTTCTTTTTACTGAAAATTACTGAAAAAATACTACTGGACACGAAAAATCTCGTAGTTAATTATTCGCCCTAATATCAACGGTCGACCAGTTGGCTCAGCAACTCAGTTGTCTCACGGATAGTGAGAGGCCCAGGGTTCGAGTTCCGGTCGGGCCACGAATTTTTCCTTCCCTGTGACATTTCCCTTACCTGCATACTTGCGATTGTCATTAATCCCCTTAGCTGATAATGTCATCAAGGACCGATGGGATTTTCTTCATATGCTCATGTAGTCTCGTCTGTTTGCAATTACTTCTGAATTCTTGTCCAAGTTACAAACTTACATTTCATATATGCAGGTGCGTGTTGAAATTTTGTCAATTTGACAAAATTTCAATACGTAGCTGCGAATTTGGGTATAGGCATTTACGCCCTTGAGCAATATTATTGGACATGCAAAGTGCACGGATGCTATTCTAGTTTTACATGTAAATGTATATGCCACCATGTCTCAATGTATTATACTTGTTCATATCCTCATATGTCTGTATAACCTGAGTGATAATAAAGTTCTGTTCTGTTCATTAAACGAGTGGCGATTGGAAGAAAATGAAATCGGTATTATAAAAATATGAAAGTAACGTAATGATAACTACAGTAAAATCTCGCTATTAAGGTTCTGCAGTACACTTCGGCCATTTTGGACCATATTTCTGCATAAAATCATATCTAATCACAGCCCAAATAAAGCAAATTTTTGAAATAAAAGTGGTTCTTTTCCCTAGATATAATGAAACTATATCTCTAAAAGTACAGAATGCTATTGTAAAAGGTACCATTGAACAGTTCTCATTTTTTTTCATTTTTCTCTCACATGGTCAAAATTTGTTTAAGTCCATTTTATAAGAAAGTGTTGATATTATCCCCGTGATGCCACATGATATTATTCAAGCATTACTGAGTTTGTCCTCCTGAACACACTGTTCACCCAGATGCAACAAGTTGGTGCCCATGCCAAAACATGCTCATATAAGTTTAGGGGAAAATGCACTTTTTGAAGTGCATGCTACTATTATTTGTCTGTGTATTGTTACAGAAGTGCTAGGAATTTGCCATCAGTGTTGAAGGCAGCAAGTTCCAGCTGCTAAGCCTTGGCAAGTAATTGAAACTGTGGGGGCTTTGAGCCTAATGTGAAGCCATATATCAGTTATGAATCAATCTTTCTGTTCTGTAATGTTAAGTGCTTATTTTGAACAGTCTTTCATAACACTGTTCTGTATCATCAATTCAATATAATGATTAAAACGTCCATCTCTGTAATTTACTTGTCTTTTAAAAATCATGTTATAACAAGTGATAAACAGCCTAGAGTTCTCATTTGCTCCTTACTTGGAGCACTTTACTCCATTTGTTTGGCTGGGCACTCCTTTTTTCAGAGAATAGTCCACTCTTGATATCTGAAAGTCAAAGTTCATCTCAACTACTGGTAGCTCAGCTTCAATTTTCTGATCCCAGAAAATTTATTTTGAGATACCAGTAGTTTATAATAACAAGAGATGAAATATGTCCAATCCATTTTCTTTGATTTAAGAGGGTACTTTGAAATATCAGTGTTTGAGATAACAAGAGTTAACTTAACTATATCGTAATAGTAAAAAGTATGCAAAGACCAGGAACTGAAACAATCAAAATCCAAATCCAGCCCTCAAACCATAGTTGGAAACAACTAAGATTACAAATAATCAAGATACAGAGAACATATGGCCAACCGAGTGAGCAGCTTGTTCCCAAAAGGTGGCCACTCAGCAACCCAAACCGAACCAAAAATAATGATAACATACATAAGGTAAAACATCACAGAAACTCTGACACCAAAAACAGGCAACAAAGAACCACAACAGAACTACCGCCTTGGAACGGTCAGTAATGAATTACTGGGGGGCTTAAATCGATTTTACAGGCCCAACCTCACCCTCAGTTTCTGAAGTGGTACAAAACATTTAGTTGGTTGTTCGGTTCGCATGATAACCCTCTAACTCGTCAATGAATCATCACGGTAAACACATAAATCAAATTTCAACACCATGAAGAAGCAAAGACGAGGACTCAACAGATACAACGGGCCGTCTGACAGGTGGAGATCCCTGTCCTGTTTTCATGTGCTTTTATTTGGAAGATTTCATGGAAAGTTTTGAAGATTTTGGTCCAAAAATTGGTGTATGTAGTCATCTTAATGATTACATGAGGATTTTTGAGTACAAAAGGTCAAAGTCATTCTGTGAACTTTGATCCCCAGGACTCTCATATTTTGACAGTTGCCGTTCCGAGTAGCGCAGTCCGTAGGGCACCTGACTCATAAGTCAGAGGTCCTGGGTTCAATACCCGGTCTGGCCACATACTTTCGTTTCTCCTTCCGCTGATTCAAGAAGAGCAGTTGTCAGTTTCTGGCGAAAGTATGTGCACTTGGTACTGGTTAACCGCTTAGGAGGTCTAAACCTGCCCAGGAATAGTGAGGCTAGGTTAACAGTCCCGACATGACTTTAGCTGTTTACGGTGGACTTAAAGCAACAAATTAATCAATCAATTAATCAATCAATCAATCAATCTTTTGACAGTTTCCTCAAAAGCCACTGGGCGAATTGAAACGAAATTTCATGTAGAGTCTTCAGGGGCTCAGGGAATGAAAATTAGTTCAAATGAAACAAGTCACATGACCATCATGGCGCCATGCTCATATATGGTAAAAACCTTTAAAAAATCTTCTTCTTCATGAGCAATTAACCGATGGCCTTGAAACTTGGTACATAGCATTGGGTACTCAAGCACTACCAAGATTGTTTAAATGATGAAGTTAGACTGACCTTTTTTTACAGCAACGTCAAATATGGGAAATGCTAGAACATAAGATTTTATGCAACGTTTTGAAGATTTATGCCTAATAATTGGTATACATAGTCATGTTAATGATTACATAAAGATTTGTGAGTACAAGAGGTCAAGGTCATTCACTGACCTTTGACTCCAGGACTCTCATATTTTGACAGTTTCAAACATTTACACAAAAGCCACTGGGCCAATTTAACAAAATTTCATGTAGAGCCTCCAGGGGCTAAGGGTATAGAATTTATTCAAACGGACCAGGTCACCTGACCAACCTGGCCACCATGCCCATATTTGATGAAACTAGAAAATGTGTTTATAAAACACTATGCCCCCCACCATATGCTTGCCTCTAAAGAAGGCTCATCCCATAATGTTTGTACCTTTGTATCAGAGGCTTCAATGCAAGAACTTAACTCGGTCAAAAATTTATGATTATATTTTCAAAAGTTAATCAGGTCATTTTCACTTTGGGCAATATTTTCCTGCAAAAAAATCATGATCCTAGTTTCAGGGGTTCTCGAAATATTTTGTTCACAAGGTTTCATAGGCTTAAAATGCACTAAGTTGAAAAAAGGGCATAACTCTGTCAGAAATTCACGATTTTTTTTTCGAAAGTTAATCAAGTCATCTACACCTTGGGCAATAAAGTTTCAAGTCCCTAGCTGATAACTTGCTGACAATGTCAAAATGCGGAAATTTTCAAAGGGCCATAATTACTACAAAAACTGACAGAATTTGTTCAAGAGTTAATCAGTTCATCTACCCATTATCTCCAATAAGCTGAATAGGTTTCAAGCCCTTAGCTCAAATACTTTTTAAGATATCTGGCTGACAAAGTCAATATGTCAAATACTTTCAAAGGGCCATAACTCCTGCTAAAACTGGCGGAATTCGTTCCGAGGTCAATAAGTTCATCAACTCATCATTCCTAATAAGCTGTCAAAGTTCCAAGCCCCTAGCTTAAATACTTTTTAAGATAACTTGCGGACAAATTCAAATTGCAGAAATTTTCAAAGGGCCGTAATTCCCTAAAAAATTACGGAATTCATTCAAACGTTATTCAGTTTATCTACTCATCATCTTAAATAAGCTGACAAAGTTTAAGGTCCCTAGCTTATATATTGTTCTAGATATTATGCTGACAAAGTCAAAATGCCAAAATTTTCAAAGGATTATAACTCCAACAAAAATTGACGGAATTTGTTCAAAAAATAATAAGTCCATCTACTCATCATTCCTAATAGGTTGGCAAAGCTTCAAGCCCCTAGCTCAAATGATTTGTTAGATATCTTGCTGACAAGATTTTATTATGAATTTTTGCCAAGGGGCATAACTCGAAAAAGGGAGACAACTCGGACAAGAAAAAAAGTACGTGTCCGCTAATTTTTCATGACAAATCCATGTAAAATTTCAAAACTCTAGCATGCACGGTTTCTAACATATGGTATGCGTGACTAACGGACGGACGGACGGACGCATGGACGACAACCCAGAAGCAATATGCCCCCTCAACTTCTTCGAAGTTGGGGGCATAAATATTTAACGATGTTCTCCTTTACCAATTAACGTTTGGCCTTGAAACTTGGAATATAGCACTGGGTACATGCATGCTACCAAGAATGTTCAAATGATGACCTTGGGTTGACCTTGACCTTCTTTTACGGCAAGGTCAAATATGGGAACTGGTAGAACATAGGATTTCATGGACAGTTTTGAAGATTTTGGCTCAAGTGTGTTCAAAGATGACCTTGGGTTGAACTTGACATTTTTATGGCAATGTCAGATTTGCTTTCTTGTACTTTTATTTTGGGAAAACGCTCATATATAAATGTTCGTGGAACTTTCAGAAGATTTTGGTACAAAAGTTAATAAATACAGTCCAATAAATGAGTACATGGACACTTTTAGCAACAGAAGACAGGTTCATTTTTTTACTTTTAATATAAACGTATTCATACCAAATTTAGTGCTACAGACGCGCATTTCTGTATTCAACCAATTTCTTTCATATTTTGACAATTTCAAACTATAAGGTTTATTCAGATGTTGATCCTCATCAAACCTTTGACTTTTTTACTCAGGTGAGCGGTTCAGGGCCTCATGGCCCTCTTGTTTCCTCCCCTTTGACATATGATGGCTCAGTGTGGGTCCACGGCTAGGGCCGCGACCATAAAAAGTGAATGTCTCGTTGGTTCCTCCGTGCTACTGGGTAGATTCGTGGATGAAGCCAATTAAGCAGGGGGAAAATGTCAAAGGTCGACCAAGTTGCTCGGCAGCTCAGTTGGCATAGTGCTAGCATAGTAAGCGACACGCTATCAGAAGTTCTTTTTACTGAAAATTACTGAAAAAATACTACTGGACACGAAAAATCTCGTAGTTAATTATTCGCCCTAATATCAACGGTCGACCAGTTGGCTCAGCAACTCAGTTGTCTCACGGATAGTGAGAGGCCCAGGGTTCGAGTTCCGGTCGGGCCACGAATTTTTCCTTCCCTGTGACATTTCCCTTACCTGCATACTTGCGATTGTCATTAATCCCCTTAGCTGATAATGTCATCAAGGACCGATGGGATTTTCTTCATATGCTCATGTAGTCTCGTCTGTTTGCAATTACTTCTGAATTCTTGTCCAAGTTACAAACTTACATTTCATATATGCAGGTGCGTGTTGAAATTTTGTCAATTTGACAAAATTTCAATACGTAGCTGCGAATTTGGGTATAGGCATTTACGCCCTTGAGCAATATTATTGGACATGCAAAGTGCACGGATGCTATTCTAGTTTTACATGTAAATGTATATGCCACCATGTCTCAATGTATTATACTTGTTCATATCCTCATATGTCTGTATAGACCTGAGTGATAATAAAGTTCTGTTCTGTTCATTAAACGAGTGGCGATTGGAAGAAAATGAAATCGGTATTATAAAAATATGAAAGTAACGTAATGATAACTACAGTAAAATCTCGCTATTAAGGTTCTGCAGTACACTTCGGCCATTTTGGACCATATTTCTGCATAAAATCATATCTAATCACAGCCCAAATAAAGCAAATTTTTGAAATAAAAGTGGTTCTTTTCCCTAGATATAATGAAACTATATCTCTAAAAGTACAGAATGCTATTGTAAAAGGTACCATTGAACAGTTCTCATTTTTTTTCATTTTTCTCTCACATGGTCAAAATTTGTTTAAGTCCATTTTATAAGAAAGTGTTGATATTATCCCCGTGATGCCACATGATATTATTCAAGCATTACTGAGTTTGTCCTCCTGAACACACTGTTCACCCAGATGCAACAAGTTGGTGCCCATGCCAAAACATGCTCATATAAGTTTAGGGGAAAATGCACTTTTTGAAGTGCATGCTACTATTATTTGTCTGTGTATTGTTACAGAAGTGCTAGGAATTTGCCATCAGTGTTGAAGGCAGCAAGTTCCAGCTGCTAAGCCTTGGCAAGTAATTGAAACTGTGGGGGCTTTGAGCCTAATGTGAAGCCATATATCAGTTATGAATCAATCTTTCTGTTCTGTAATGTTAAGTGCTTATTTTGAACAGTCTTTCATAACACTGTTCTGTATCATCAATTCAATATAATGATTAAAACGTCCATCTCTGTAATTTACTTGTCTTTTAAAAATCATGTTATAACAAGTGATAAACAGCCTAGAGTTCTCATTTGCTCCTTACTTGGAGCACTTTACTCCATTTGTTTGGCTGGGCACTCCTTTTTTCAGAGAATAGTCCACTCTTGATATCTGAAAGTCAAAGTTCATCTCAACTACTGGTAGCTCAGCTTCAATTTTCTGATCCCAGAAAATTTATTTTGAGATACCAGTAGTTTATAATAACAAGAGATGAAATATGTCCAATCCATTTTCTTTGATTTAAGAGGGTACTTTGAAATATCAGTGTTTGAGATAACAAGAGTTAACTTAACTATATCGTAATAGTAAAAAGTATGCAAAGACCAGGAACTGAAACAATCAAAATCCAAATCCAGCCCTCAAACCATAGTTGGAAACAACTAAGATTACAAATAATCAAGATACAGAGAACATATGGCCAACCGAGTGAGCAGCTTGTTCCCAAAAGGTGGCCACTCAGCAACCCAAACCGAACCAAAAATAATGATAACATACATAAGGTAAAACATCACAGAAACTCTGACACCAAAAACAGGCAACAAAGAACCACAACAGAACTACCGCCTTGGAACGGTCAGTAATGAATTACTGGGGGGCTTAAATCGATTTTACAGGCCCAACCTCACCCTCAGTTTCTGAAGTGGTACAAAACATTTAGTTGGTTGTTCGGTTCGCATGATAACCCTCTAACTCGTCAATGAATCATCACGGTAAACACATAAATCAAATTTCAACACCATGAAGAAGCAAAGACGAGGACTCAACAGATACAACTGCATTATCGTAAAAACTGCATTATGGGACATCTACGTTTTCTCAAGATATCTCATTCTGTAAGTGACTCTTATTTCAACATCCTACTGAAAACCCTAAAGGGATTTTCTTTCTGTTCAAAGGGGCCGAAAATGCCGAGCCCTATTGTCGATGGAAATATCATTAAAATCATGCAGAATTGACAATGTTTAAAAACCCCTAAGTTTGGGAAAAAGGCAACATTCTCAAAATACTTGGAAAAGCCCTGGCACATACATGTACTACTTAAATCAATATAAAAGCTTAATCTTGTCATGCATTTTGCAAATTTAAAGCCTATTGTATTTCTCCCTATAAATCTCTCTAACAAATTCTCCTTCCCTTCTTTTTTCTGTAAAGATTGACAAAACAACAAAGAGTTAGGCTCCAGACCACCATTTTTTATTCATTGACATAGTTTTGTCAAAAGAGTTTCATATATCGACCCTAGGACTAGCACTGCCCCTGGCATTTATTAAGGCACATACAGTACTTTCTCAGAAAGGTGCCATTATGGATAGCTAATTATGGAAGTTCTTTGCGCGTTTGTTTTTCATATAAAATTATATAGTCTCTCATACCTGCAGGGGAGTTTTTTATGGCCCTACAAAACATTTATCACCTAATGCAGCGAGAATAAAAAAATTCTGATGGATGAGCTTCTGGAATCAAAGAATGAAATTAGCAGACTCTGTTCATGTGCAGTTATTTAAATTTGCAACTTTACTGCCCATATACCCCTGCCCAGAAAGATTGGATAGAAAAAAAAATTAATTGGATGAAAAAGTCAGCTAGAAACAATCCCCATAAAGCACCTACTGCAAGAACAGCAGAGTCTTGTCCCAACATTGGCCAATATCAGCAGTACTCCCCAGTGCTAAAAGGCTGTCTTGGCATCTTCACCCTCCCATTTATCTCCAAGTGTTAGAATTAATACTATATTTGTGACATGAAATTAAAACTGCCCATAGAATGAATGTTTTCATATATTCACCCCTATTTCAATTGTTCTGTGTACAACTGGATATCCGGAGTGTTTGACAGCTATGCTGTGATACATATATTTGCTTGAAGACATTTAAGCCTTGCATTTGTGATATTGAGTCAGAAACTTGATTCATAAAAAGTCTCATGCTATAATTTAGATATAGAGTTTAAAAAATAAATTTCACAAACATGTGGCTGAAACAGAATATGTTGGTATCATGCATCTAAATCAATTTGATAAGACAGTTATAGATTTTTTGGATTGTTTTTGAAGAGAACCCCCCCCCCCCCCCCCCTTTTCTTGAAGCTGAAAAAATAGTGATATCACTCATTCAATGTCACATCAACGTATAAATTTATACAGTCAGAGAAGGGCTGCAACAGGCAAAATTATGCAGCCATTAAAACGATGGTAATACCATTTTAGCTACCTATACAAAATTTGAGGCAGCCTTCAAGTTACAGTGTATTATGCTGTGGCGTGTGATTATAACTTTTTAAAACTATTGTATGTACATACGGATGTATATTTGGTGGCGGCATTCTTAATTTTTATTGTGACTTTTACGAGTGACTCTTACAATTTTAACGAGTGAAGCTGTGGACTTCTTTTTACCTCCTAATCGAGGGTGTGCCTATAAAGGCAGAATTTCCAGGATACAGAACAGAACAGAACAGAACAGTGGCTGTTGACCGAGAACACGGTAGCAAAAATCACCAGTAACGATGAACGATACTGTTGTTGGTGGCTGTCGACCGAGCTGAAAGTGCTGTTGATTATCTCTGTCAACAGCCACTTTTGCATGTATGGCTAATGAATGTTTCAGTCAACAGCGCAGGTAGGAAAATTGGTATTACCCACTTTTAAATGTGGAATATTCAACCTGCATATCAAAGATATTTTTCAGGGTTATTCCACAACATATGTCTAAACAAACACACAACCAAATCCACATACCCACCCACACACCAAATTTTTGACAGAGACATGATGCATAATGACATAACAATGCTGTTTGCTATAGGACTTTATAAGATTGTAAATATGGCAACAGTTTCACAGGTAACTTCCACAGGTGAAATAGGTATTAAATATAAGGCCAATAAAATGATACATGTGTGTTTTCAGTAACATTTGATTTCCAATATAGATGTTATATCAGACTCGTTTTATATAAAAAACTACATTGAGACAATAGGGAGCCAATATGGATGACTAAGGGAATACCCAAGAAATCTTTTCAAACATGTCTGTGTTGCAGAGGAAAAACTCTAGACATCACTGACTTGCCTGAAAGATGCAACTTTTTAATGTAAGCCTAAGCAGGGTATATGTCAACACTTTCTTGTATAAAATGGACTTAGACAAATTTTGACCATGTGAGAGAAAAACGAAAAAAAATGAGAACTCTTCAAAGGTACCTTTAACAATAGCATTCTGTACATTTAGAGATACAGTTTCTTTATATCTAGGGGAAAGAACCACTTTTATTTAAAAAAAAATG
The DNA here is from genome assembly GCA_963989385.1 of Ctena decussata. NCBI lineage: Eukaryota > Metazoa > Mollusca > Bivalvia > Lucinida > Lucinidae > Ctena > Ctena decussata. The sequence continues at coordinate 9,349,627 of OZ022506.1, forward strand.
CTTTATGTGTAATGTGATTAGATGTGATTTTATGCAGAAATATGGTCCAAAATGGCCGAAGTGTACTGCGGAACCTTAAGACCACTCGAGATTAAGACTACTTCATTGTTAAGACCGGTTTTTGCCAATTCCAAAGGGTGTTTATCGTGTGATTTTATATTCGATATTAAGACCACCTCACTAATAAGGTCACTTTTAGGTAGTCTGGCAGGTGGTCTTAATAAAGGAATTTTACTGGAATTTGTAAATGCAAACCAAAACAAGATTAAAGTAACTTTGATGTAAAATTAAAGAATAAATATTTAAAAGAGTATAAAGAAAGCGTATTAGGTTCAAAGTAAAAAGATAGGCAATGATCATGAATTAACAGTTTTAACGCCCTTGTATTAATATGTAATATTTACACTTGCCACTGACTTCCCATGGGTAAATCGTATAGAGCAACTGGATTCATACATCGATGAAGGACAGTTGATCATGTGACGTTGTTGTCAAGCGACGTCTAAAGTAAACAAACGTCTTAATTGGTCCACGTAACGTTCGCTTGACGTCACGTTATGGCGACGGCTGTTTAACATAATGACCGAATACGTCGTTTCATATTTAGCATATTCTACATTAAGGTGGTGATTTGTGGTATATACAAAAATATCAATAAAATGCTGAAAATACAACAGATCTTCCCAAAACTTAGCAGATGCCTTCTTTATGTTGTTTCTTACAGTTTAGAATACAAAAATGCAGGACATGTTGATGTTAATAAGGATTTATATAAGAAAAGATCAAAGGGTAATTTTGTGCGAATAAATCTAAAAAATGACCATCATTATTGAAAATGTAACTAGGTCTGAACATAAATTAATGTATTATGAAGAGCGTCCTAGCAATTATTCATTCCACTTTCTTAGCATGTTATCAGGCTGCGCCGATAAAAACAGAAGCCTTTTCCTCAAATGTCTGACCATGTATATAAGTGCATGTATAGTGCTTGCATTCATTAATACAGGTAGGTCAGGTATACCTATATCATACTCACAGTATAAATATTACATTACAATGACCAAGACAGGTATATTATTGAAATCATTCAACCCTGAAAACAGACTCTGCTATGTATTTTTGAGACAAATATTTGGACACAGGCCACATCTTTTTTTATCTGCGCAGCCTGATAACGTGCAAAGAAAATGGAAAAAATAATTGCTAGGACGCTCTTCATAATACTTTAATCTATGTTCAGACCTGGTTACATTTTCAATAATGATGGTCATTTTTTAGATTTATTCGCACAAAATTACCCTTTGATCTTTTCTTATATAAATCCTTTTTAACATCAACATGTCCAGCATTTTGGGATTCTGAATTGTGAGAAACAACATAAAGAAGGCATCTGCTAAGTTTTTGGAAGATCTGTTGTATTTTCAGCATTTAATGCAGATTTTTGTCTTTGCCCCAAATCAGTGAAAATCACCACCTTAAATTACCACGAAATAGGAAGGGTCTAAAACTATAGGAATAAAAGTAAAAAGTATGCAAAGACCAGGAACTGAATATTGATTTTCAGCGTTCATCGTGTGAAGAAGCCTGTAGTTGTCGCTAAAATTCTACAAAAACTGCTTCGTCCTTTCATGGAATTTTAGCTCCGCCCACTGGCTTCATCACACGATGAACGCTGAAAAATCAAATGTTATTCTTTAATAAAAAGAAATAAATTTTTAGCTGGAAAAAGTATTTCTGATTATATTTGTGCCGATACCATTATTAGCCATCGAGTAGAGCTGACAGACAAATAGAGTACTTACCTTTAGTCAAAGACCCAACAGAAGAGAGTTTAAAGTATCAGAGTATAGTGGGGTTTTTTTCGAACTAGGAAGTGTACCATATGATAAAGATATGAAGATATATGATGTCGTTGACAGCTTTATCTCATTTTGATTATAGTTCACTTAAATGTCTAAACTGTGCATAAATAAATGTTTAAGTGGGTACAAGTCCGGAGTGAGTCAGAAAACCAGCATAAAGGTGCATTTCAGAACATGCGAATAGAAACAAGAAAAAAAGATCAGTCGTTGTATATGGACGTGTAAAAAAACCAGGATTTCATATTAACGCCACACTGAAGTCGATGAGACATCATGTCGTTTCGCAAACGTCAGTATGACATGAATTCCCTTATTTGTGCTTGCTGCGAAGGCCTTTTATTATCCCAGTAGGCACACGATGTTGTTTAACCGTTAGATCAATAGTGTAGTCGCTTATGTCACAAACTAATCGGAGTTTATATGCATCAAAATATTGTCAGTCTAAGTAGATTTGCGAATGTTTTCATGACCTTTTAAAGGTCAAGGTCAAATGCGATTTGTGATTGTGGCGTTCCCTTGAACTTTCTATTAACCTTTGTATAAAAGGAAGAATAAGGCGGCTGATTTCAGTATTCTTCCAGACACCAAAAGGTAAAGTAAGTAAGTAAGTAAGTAGACTTTATTTAGTGAGGGTGGTAAATATCTCCAGGAGGTAAAAAAAACTATAACTGATCTGATTGGCTGTTGTTCGTGTAAAGGAATTTAAAAATGAATGAGTGAAGTAAACGGATATTAATGAAACGATTTTAAAAATAAGGTTTAATTTCTATCAGTACGACAGCAGGTCCGCCCACTAAAAGACTCTAAGACGTCGTTAAACCTTTGCCAGGTGACAGCGGATGTAGGCCTTGAAAAGGACGAAATCTCATCTCTCAAAATAGAGCTCTCAGTGTAAACTGAAAGTACCTTCTTAAGCAAGCAGTTTTGGACTTTCCATTGGATGCTTGCTAGCCACAGGTTTAACTGCATTTCGGAATATCTCCTGCTCAGAGGTGGTCCGTATTACACTCCTGCCATAGGGAATAAAACCCAAAGCCAAGCGTGGTCCATTGACATTGCTGGATGCTACAGCACGTAAATAATAATCAACTCTTATCACGGTCCTTAGCCCATTCATGTCTTGCGTCCCCTTAGAGCCCCAGTAGCTCAGTAGGTAAGGCGCTTGCCTGCTGATCTAGTGGTCCCGGGTTCGATCCCGCTTGAGGCGAGAATCTTTTAAAAAATTAATGGGGTTCCACTGCATACAGCCTCTTACCTTAACGTCGTCCTGATATGACTGGAATACTGTTGGAATGGGCGTGAAATCACAAGTCATCCATCCATCAATCCTTACGTCCCCTTAAATGGACATATGCAAACAGTGCAGATCCAGATCAGAAGCCGCGATTCGCAGCGTCTGATCTTGATCTACACTTTTCCTGTAAGAAAATTGGTATATCCTTAAAATGACATAAAAATGTTACTTAGATACTAAACCAGACACCCCTTAATTGACAAATGGACTCATCCATTTGATACCGATAGAGTAGTCCATCATTAAATATCCATCAGTAAATCATTAAACCCAGCTGTTGTTATTACCCTGGGTATGTAGCTATATGCGGAGGACAAAAACTACTATAAGATCGTAAAGATACATTGGGTGAATTTCTAATTTAGGACAGCACTGGGGACTTTAGTGTCTACCGTGGAAGGGAAGGGTTATCTGGATAGAAAGTGGGTTTCATGGTCCTGCTATGGTTAAGCAAATTCTGGAGTGTAATCATATGCAAAAAGAGTAACAGATCATGCTATTGTTATTATTAAACCTTGTTTTCCCTTTACAATGCACAATTTTTATCAAAACTAGCGACGTCTTTAGTTACATATAACCTGACATTAATTTTCAAACGTACGCATTATACGTAAAAACTATTCCATGCTTTTCCGAAAATGCAAAAGCTCCTCAATCTTTTCTTCAGCAAAACCTAACAGCGCATTAGATTTTGTGAAGACGATATAACTTAACGAATCTTGGATTAACTTCATCAAGCTAACGGTGCTTTGAACAAATGATCTCAGAACTAAAAGAACAAATGGATCAGAATTAGATTTGACAACAACAGAATCAGACAAAGAACAACACAGCTGACTCTTGTTTTAGATAAGAAACAAAACTACACCAACTTGTATTAAGTGCTGCAGCTGACAGAAGAAGGTGTGAAGTTGCTGACATAATATTAATAGGGTCAAGTCCGGTAACTTCGGACAGCGTGAAAATTCGGACATAACATTGCCAACAGTGAAAAACCAGATGAGACGGCTCATGATGAGCCGTCTTATCAGGGTTTTCGCTGTTTTCCCAGTTAGTTTTGTTTTAATTACAAACAACTGACATATAAAGGAAACAATGTCACTGTCAAAATTTACCCGCTGTCCGAATTTACCTGACTTTACCCTATAAACTCCCCGATATCTTAAGCCTACCGTTCGGTCAAAGGCGAAAACTTCTAATGCGGATGTCAGCTCTGTGACAAGCGTTTCTGGCACCTGTGTAGCTGTTCACTTTGGATTTCGATCATCATGAAACAACTTAGTCAATGTCACTGTCATATGTATATTATACAAATAAAATACTGTTTAAACCAACTTAGAATTTAATGAAATGACAGTGAAAGGTTTTTCAAGCCAAGATACTTGTTCGCTTTTAAATACTTTAATTTAGTTAAAATTGAAAGACTATAAGTACCTCTGCCGTTCGTATCAATTCTAATTCCCTTAAGACGATTTTATTTCTTAACTAGAAGTTTCCACTGCATTACCATAATGATCTTTAGGAATTTCTACCTTGTCGGGCGAAAACTAAAATGAGCCGCGACACGAGAAAACCAACAAAGTGGTTATGTGCCCAGTGCAGATTCAGATCAACCTGGACATCCGGCCAGTCCGTTCAGACTCTTAGATAAGCGCTTAAAGGGTAGCTAAGGGTCTAAGCTGTCTCAATGCGGACAGCGAAGACTCTGATCAGACTGGGCGAATGGTAATTCGACAAACTTCACTTTCCCATAGACGCCAGTGTATTTTCATGTTTGCTGGAAATCATATTTTGTTTCATTGTTTTGTTTTGCTGTTTAAAGAAAGCTAAGCGCATAATGCATCCAATTATATGTTTCACTTCAATTGTTCAACATGTTCTTAAACATATACAGCATAATTTAAACTTATCTGTTTGAGTTCTTGGTCCATTTTTTTGGCGACGTCGCCATTAACTTGTTAATTTCAAAGTTTACACTTAAGGTGAGGTGGGAGTAATTCAGCGCCGCCGTGCGGCAGTTTCCGTCACTACGTTACGTAATGACGTCGAACGTTCCATTTGATAAAAACAAGATGGCGTCAACGTTAGCCGCTTCTGTGATCACTTCATGGTCTGCTCACAAAATGCAAGGAGGCTGAGCGCTGGGAGAAATTTAAAGGAAGTAGAAAGTGCCGTAGAGGAGAAACTGAAAAAGATAGTTAGTTTTCCGTGCGGAAGACTACTTGTGGGATATTTGAAAGTTTCATAACAAATTATGAGACGGAGTTCGCAGTTTTTGAGTTAGAAAGTGCCGTAGAGAAGAAACTGAAAAAAAATATAGCTAGTTTTCCGTGGGGAGAAAGCTGTTCTCTGACAGTTCCTCAGTAGTTTGGTAGATGGAGTTCGCAGCTGTTGAGTTGCAATAACAAAGCCTCGTGAAATTGAATCCAGAATCGTACAATGAATAGTAAGATCAATGTCTACACTTCCACCACGTACTTAGCAGTAAAACATGGTAGCAGCCATAGACAGTCGTTATCATACCACCCACACTTTAATTACTAATCAGCAAAAGCTATGCCAAATTTCAGTTATATCAAAAATTCTTAGACGGTCCCTAGCATTTGAACACTGCCAGGCAGCCTTATCAACGTCGACGCAATGTCGTTAGAATCTTTTATCGACGTTGATAAGATAATTCAACATCCGTTCTGTCAATAAGCTAAAAACAATGTGGCGTTTCTGTTTCCTTGCCTTTCTTTCACTTTTCTGTTTTTCATTTCTTATTTCTGTTTCAAGTGTATATCAAAGTATCTCTTGGACGCCAAAGTGAATCAAAGCTGCCTAACATTTTTTACAGAGAGAGAGAGAGAGAGTCGACGAAGTCCAGTCGTTGGACCACTAGGTTACCGTGCATAATATTATAGGCCCTTTCTTGGGTCGGGCCAGGAACTGGAAAACTTGACTCGCTTACACTGTACAAAAGCCAAGTGGACAAAGGAATTGTTCAAATGTCATAACACGTGGAAGCCCACCCCAACTCGGGTGCCCGTCAACTGTCTCGGGTGCCCGTCAACTGTATGTGAGGGCATAATGGCAATGCTTTCGGTTTTTTAAAATTAAAAATACTTAGTTAAGACGGATTATGCAGAGATTTAGAGAAACGTATTACATCTGCCTTCATCCTGCATTTTCCAGACAATGACAATCATGAGTGATGAAAGTTCCAGACAAATTTTGCCGATAGCCTACAAAAAACGATGGTTGATATGTGGCGCGAAAAGTTAAGTAACGTTAACGTCACCATGTGCAACGTCAACATTTCAGTCTAAAGAGACGGCAGGCCGGGCATTTAATGCACTTTAACTCGAAAGTTAAGTCTGCGACCTACCATTTTTATTGCTTTAATGTAAACTTCTATCATAGGGTCATACTGTGTTAGTTTTTGAAGAAAAAAATGTGTTTTGTTGTCTCAGAATCAAGGTTTTTATCCAAGAGGTACGAGCAAAAAAAGTGCATTTTCCATAGAACGCCATTATAACGTCGGGTCGAAAAAGTGGAAAAATTGACGTTTTCGAGGTCAGATATCTTAAAAACGACATCGGGGACCCCCCTTTTTTTATTACATTTTCTGAAAGAGGGACTGAAAATGTACAATATAAGGAAGTATGAATAAAATCATGTGTTTTTTCAATTACTCCCACCTCACCTTAATTTGAAAACCTGCATCATAACACTGAAGAAGGGGTGAGTGAGGGGTGAGATGAATCAGTGAGGTGTGTGTGTGTGGGGGGGGGGGGGGGGGAGGGAGGGTGCAGAAGTACTGTAAACAAGGTATTGTGCATTGTCCATTTAGCTTTTCAACCAAAGTAATTATTTCATGCTTTGCCTGGGAGAGCCGCCAAAATTAAATTTTAAACATGTAAATACATTAAGATTTATAGGAAATATTTTTTGTGGAATTAATTTTTACCATTGACTGTAGAAAATTACTATACGTAACAGGGTGTCTCCTGCTAGATATCTGGGCATCTGAGAATCGTGCGTTACTTTGTTTATAAATGGTTACGAAATGGTTCAGAAATAACGAAATAACGAAATAAATGCTATAAAGATTATCATGTTTTATTTAATTTGCCTTGGCAATACAGAATAAGTTTACTATAGTACATTAATATATGGGTACATCTTCAAATTCTTTTAAAATTTTTTCCCTTTTGCTTCTATGAACTGCGATCGAAGACCTTTTAAGATATGGCCTCCTCTGCTGAGAAGGTCGAATTCTTTCCGATAAGAGTTAAGCCCCTTTGAGAAAATAGGCAAAAGCATAAATAAGAATAGCATAGTTGCTTCCTCATAAAGTGTATAAATTCACGTTAAATTCTTAAGCAAATTATGAAATATGGTTTGTTTATATGCTCCCACACTTTCTAAGATTTTTCAGAATCCCTGCCGCATTAAAGAGTTACGTCATGTTACTGTTACTCCTTGGAAGGAAACATTGCAAACATCATTGAGTTATGGACACGCTGAAACAAAAGAAAGACAGGTAATGAAATATACAGTACGGTTCCAAGTACTGAGACAGATAGGTCTGAGATCAGGCCCCAAGTTTATAAAGTTTGTTTCGTCCTCAACTCAGCTGAGCATGAACTTGATTTTACCTGCTAATACCTGTAAATAGCAAATTATTGATAAGCACAGTTGTTTTCTTGCTCAGTTTAGGTAAGTATGAAGTTTTCACTGCTTATGAATATGAGAACGCCAACATTAGTTGGCATTTTCATATTTATTTCATGCTCAGCTGAGTTGAGCACGAAAAAAAAGTTTTATATCCTCGAGACCAGGTCTTGCACTCTTTGCAAATGCATGTGCATTTTTGGATATATACTGCATTGTAAACCCAAGTTGTTCCATTTTAGGACAATTACGGCAATTGCTTTTGCTAATGGCCAATTTTTAGAACTTTTACGGTAATACCATTTACATTTGAGCCGCGACACGACAAAACCAACAAAGTGATTGTGCGGCCAGCGCAGACTCAGATCAGCCTGGGCATCCGCCCAGTCTGATCAGAGTCTTCACTCTCCGCATTGTGTTAGCTTATACCCTTAGCTATGCGTTAAAGTCACAGCGAAGACTCTGACTAGACGGGGCGGATGCCTAGGCTAATCTGAGTCTGTGCTGGGGGCACAACCACTTTGTTTATTTTCTCGTGTCGCGGAGTCCATGCATCTCCTTTTGCTGCCGTTAACCTTTCCTGACTTCGAAACGGGTACTAGCTACTGTACTGCTGGGTTGACAGAGAGCATCTGTGCCATAACCAAGCGACCAAGGCGTCCCTTTGATCCTTTACTGCTTTCTGAAGACCATACGATACGTAGCAAGCAACTCTTATAAGTTCAATCAAAACGAATGATATATCAGATTTTAACAAAACCGATGAGAATAGTATACCTATATGAAATATTCTGAGTCAAAATATTAAAATGAGTCGCAGCACGACAAAACCAACAAAGTGGCATGTGCGCCAAGCGAAGACTCAGATCAGCCTGGGCATTCGCCAAGTCTGATAAGAGTTTTCGCTAATGGCATAAAGGTAGCTTAGATCCTTAGCCACCCTTCAAGCGCATAGCGAAGACTCTGATCAGACTGAGCGGATGCCCAGGTTGATCTGAAACTTCCCTGGGTGCACACGCTACTTTGTTGGGTTTTTCGTGTCGTGGTTCGAATGCCAACTGTTTAGTAAACTTTGGGTCACTTACTATTTTCGCCAAACGCAAAAACAGATCTGAAGTCACCAAAAGTGAAATCTAGTGTCAGACATGTAACACGCCATAGATCTTTCAAAGCTTTGTGCAGTGGAAGACTGTCAGGTCGGGAGCTGAAAACAGTAAATATAAGATAAAACAATGCAATTTAGATGAACAACAAACAAGAAACTAAGCGTAACTCTGTAGTGCCAATCGAAATGTATCAAAAGGCCTTTTGTTAGCCAGAGAAGGCTCAGATTAATCATCATGTTACTCAACCTTCTAAATGAAGAGTAATCCCTTAGTTATGACAGCCTACTGATGTGTTCGCGCTCATTGTACGTTACAGGTTAACATTTTTGACTATCGCCGGTACATGTAAGCGACGTCACACATTTAGACGTAATGCAAAAGCAGTGGGCAATAGTTTTGACTATCGCCTGGTCACGCGCTATGTAACGTCAGACGTAACTGGAGCTAACCTTGTAAAATGGATACATAATTTTGCATTTGTTGGTTAATAAAACGACTATTTCATGCCTTCTACGGATAAAAGTCAAGTCTTCGCTCATTGGTGGTGTGGACGACCCGACGCATTATCGCCCTCGGTCTGGTCACCTCGTGCGATGGCGCATTGGATCTTCCACAGCACATCGAGGGGATAGATTTGGCTATTGCCCACAAAGGCATAAAATAGTTTAATACTGTCGCCTGGTCACGCGTTATGTAGTGTCATGGAGTAATGCAAACGTGGTTTTGCAGTGGCTGAATGACGATTAATGAGCCGCGACACCACAAAACCAACAAATTGGTTGTGCACCCAGCGCAGACTCAGATTAGCCTGGGTATCCGCCAAGTCTGATCAGAGTCTTCGCTGTTCGCATGGAGGTAGCTTAGGCCCTTAGCTACCCTTTAAGCGCTAAGCAAAAAGTCTGATACCCAGTCTGATCTGAGTCTGGACTGGGCGTACAACCATTTTGTTGGTTTGTTGGTTCGCGGCTCAATTATTATTTTAACTAGCCTATGCCTTCCGCGGGCAACAGCCAAACTTATTACTCTACCTACTATATGCAGAATAAGTACATAGTTTTGTCTGTCTATCGTAGTGTTTGCGCTCATTGGTCGTGACACGTCAACTAATATTTTGACTATCGTCCGCTGTCTAACGTAAATCATTGAAACGTTACTGAAAAATAACGGTCGATAATTTTGACTATCTCCCGGTCACGCCTTGAGTAACAGCAGACATAAATGGACGTTTCTGATATAGTGCAAATATGATTTTAAATTAGCTGAGTAATAAAACAACTATACCATGCCTTCCGGGGACAACAGTCAAAATCATCGCCCTTTGGTTTTTCTGATGACCGGATACATCATCACCATCTGCTTGGTGGCCTCGGGCAGTGATGCATCGCGTAGTCCACAAAATCAACATCTCCGGCCGATAGTTTTGACTGTTGCCCGCTATGGCATCAAGTAGTTGTTTGGTACCGCTCCTTGATGATGCGGACGACTCATGCACTATCGCAAAAGGCCGTACGATCCCGTATGATAGCACATCTGTTCGTCCACAGCAAATCGAGGCGATAGATCTGTCTTTTGCATACTACATGTAAGACATTAAATGATTCTTTAATGTCGTCGCGGACTTTCTCAGCAAGGATATTTCTACTCAGCAGGGTAATTGCTACATCCTCTTTAATTTAAGTTGTTGTTTTTTCTTGGTAGCAAAGCTGTAAAGAGACAAAACGATTGAAAACCATTATCCGATGAAATTCTTCGGAGTTACATGTATAGTCAACAGTTTTAAGTGAGTGACTGACGTTTTTGTAAGCGGTCGAACTTAGATCAATAGCTTTTAAATCCCAATTGCTTTGACAGGATGACCGATGGAATAAAACAGCCAAAGTACCAAACTCATAAGTTTGAAATCATAAACTATATAGAAACAATTTTAAAGTCAGTTTTCAGTAAAAAAAAATTATAAATTCTCTCCACAATGTGACCGTTTCTAAATCTGTTTCCGATTTTATGGCCGAGCAGAAACATAGCATAGCATTCACTTCTCGAAGGCATAGACATGGCGGGTGTGTTGTAATAAGCTGGTATTTGGGTCCATATGTGTGCATCTAAATATGTTGGATTAATCCTTGTTTCTAGGGTTTTCGTTTTCGGACTTATGATTTTGCTACTTTGACTACTTCTGCTAATATTATCAGACGCCAGGGTCCAGTTATTCAAAGCATCGTTAGCTTAACGACCTCGTTAAGAGGTCAACTTTTTAAAAGGTATATGACTTTTTAACCAAATACACTGACATTTTTTACTGAAGAAAATGTGTAAAGCTTTTGCAATGCATTGTTAGATATTAATTTTTGAAATTTTAACTTCTCGTTAACTAACGACATCGTTACTTTTGAACAACTGACCCCTAGACTTTTCGGTGAGTACAAGTTAAGCAATATAACATACTCTCCCACAAGGATATTTATCAGAGTGTCATCCAGGGGACATCTTCTTGTACGTCTGTTCACATTGCATTGGAAAGATATTAAATAAGAATCTATGTCCGAACTGAAATATACTATATAGGAATCTGAAAAAAATACATAAAAAATACTGATCTTTTTTTTTCTTTCTAACTTTATTAGATAACTGTAAACAAAAATGCTATTTGGGGACTTAAATCGTCGTGTTGTGGTCGCAAATTGTGTTTTACGGCTCCGTTTTCAAGGAGCCGTAAGACGGAAATTGCGATCAAAAACCGATGATTAGCCTCCCTAAATGACAGTCTTCAGTATCTTAACCCAATTTTAAATGCACCTTCACACAGTATCACCTTTCCTAGTATACTACTTAAAACCCCCGATGCAAGCTCTTCAGCGACATTAAATTATACGTCAGCCGATGGGAAGCGGCGTTTTGTCCTGACGTGGGGCTTCCAACAGTATATCGCGAATTGTTCCAGCAGTATATCGCAGGTTATACTGCCACAACTCTTTAATGTTATCCAATTAGACGTGGTATTCGATTCGTAAATGCATAGAAATTCACTGTCTGTTTGATTCAAAACTCCGCCGCTGACATGTAAGGGATTGGTGACTGGTATGTGCCAATCAGAAACATATCTCACGGCACAGAATGTCAAATAAACACAGATTTTAGTTGAGGGACTGATCATAACATCAATTTATCATATGACGTCGCATTTGGGAGTGTAATAAAGCCATGCATTAAAAACGATAATCAGTTAGTGGATTAAATATGCCAATTACGTCGTAACGTTATGTGTTAACGTCTATAAATGCGTCGTGTTTTCTAATGGCGAAATCGTGACGTTTTAGTGCAAATTTAGCTAATAAAAGTCATATGATAAAAAGAATTTGCATTCGTGCTCCTGTGTTATTGAATTTATTAAACTCGTTGGGGAAAACCGATAAGATGCTCGGCATAGCCTCGCACCTTATCATTTTCCCCAACTCGTTTAATAAATTCAGTAATACATGAGCACTCACGTAAGATCCTCTATATAGAAAGTGGTGTAAGAAACTATTTTTTCAAGATATACACCTGGAAAAAAGTTAAGCACCCCCAATTATTGTTGCAGAAGTTTTATCTAAACTATTCACAACTTTTCACTGATAGTATTCCAAACCATTTCTTTTCTATATTATTTAGCCCTGATATATTGCTTCTTGATATCCGAGTATTAGTTGGAAGTATATCAGTCAAAAAATTAAATGAAAGCGCGTACTATGGTTTGAACGAAAAATGTGGCTTGTTAAACTTTTGGGCTGCAATCAAGGAACTTCGTGGTTCCTTGGTTGTTTATATTGAAAAGTGACAGATTTAACAAGCACGTGAAATCTGAAACTTGCAAAAGTTATGTAACTCAATAATCCGCGAGTAAGAGTGTCAACTTCAACCCCTACGTAAAACAAGACCGTCTTGCTATTCTAGAAAACAGAATCATCATTTTGACAAATCATGACCCCAGATTCAGGTAGAACATGTTAGATGTGCGGATTTTTTTAAATTGCATTCAAAATCAGTTTCAACATCTGGGTTTTTTTTTCTCTGACGCTCGATGGAAAAAAAAGATTTTTGCTTGGGGTGCTAAACTTTTTCCCAGGTGTATATACATGTAATACAAACAACAGAACTTCACATATTTGATGCTATCCTAAAGTTTTTGATTTTAACAATTGCCACTGACGTGCAATATGCTGAAAAATGCGTATGAACAGAAAATAGTAACAGAAGATTTACCTCTTAGAAATTCTGCTTTGCCACTGATAATATCCCAGGTAGAACTGCCGTTAATACACGTTCCATTTGGTCTGCAACAGAAAATTATTCAGCTGATGAGTAATCTTTTGTTAAATGGTTCAGAAACCTGCATTTGCGGTCTCACGGGATGTGTCTCGAAATTAGAAATATAGATCTGTATTCCTCATGTCGTAAGACGTTCCATCTAAAATAGAAAGGTAAAATAGAAAGATCAGTATCCTTCATATCGTGAGAAGTTCCGTAAAATTGCAAGCCCTGTATTCTTTATAGGCGTATCCGTGATTTGTATGTTTCCGATGATGATTCATTGATGAGTTAGGAAAACCTTCATGCGGACCAAACAGCTAACGTAATGTTTCAAATCACTGCAGAAGCAGAGGGCGAGGTTTGGGCCCAGTAAAACATGTTTAAGTCCCCCAGTAATCTTTAGCTGAGCGTTCCAAGGCGGTACTTCTGTTGCGGTTCCTTGATGTTATATTGTACTGTGTCCGCTTGTCTATGGTCTCTGGCGGTTTGGTCGCCTGTATAGCTGCCCAATCTGCCTTCTGTTTTGTTTTGTAATTAATATAAAAATAAGTAAAAATAGATCTTGATGCTGTTATTGGGGTAGCTGAATGACCATCTGTTTGGGAAAGAGCTGCTCATTCGGATTTCTGTGCGTGTATTTCGTAAACTTGTGTCAATTTCTGTGTGATGTGCTTCTTTCCCTATTGGTTTTGAGAGTGGAATGTGGGATTTGATTGTATTAATTCCTGATCATTGCCTATCTTTTTACTTTTTATATCGTGAGACGTTCCGTAAAGTCACAAGATTTGTATTCTTCATATAGAGAGACGCTCCGTTAAAGCACAAAGTCAATATAACTCATATCGAGAGACGTAACGTAACTTATGCCCAAAACTTACTTTGGCAGTTTGACTGACTAGCCAACTGCACCAAATGCTGGACTTTAGCTTTAATAAACACAATGATATCATCTAGTCCTCTACTCTTTTGTCGCATGTCCCACTCTTAACAGGAAATTCATATGTACTGACGGAATAACATTTGATAATTACTTGCAAGCCATTCAAACACTTGCATATTTGAGCCGCGACACGAGAAAACCAACAATGTGGTTGTGCGCCCAGCGCAGACTCAGATCAGCCTGGGCATCCGCCCAGTCTGATCAGAATCTTCGCTGTCCGCATGAAGGTAGCTTAGACCATTTGCTACATTTTAAGCGCTTTGGGAAGACTCTGATCAGACTGGGCGGATGCCCAGGCTGATCTGAGTCTGTGCAGGGCGCACAACCACATTGTTGGTTTTCACGTGTCGCGGCTCATTTCATTTTGTTCCACTATCAGTTCTTAGGACCAGTCTTGGGAAACAAACGCACGGTTATAAGCAATAGAAGATACAAATGAAGACGAGGAAAGGCCAAAATCACAAATTTAAACTGACTCAAGACACCGAATGGCCTAAAATTGTTATGGTAGCTGTCGACATTCAGCTGTGAATATACACTTTCGTCCATAGCCTACAAGTTCAGATTCTGGTGAACGTTTCAACACTAAATTGTTTGCTTAGATAGATGACTGATAAGCAGCTGTAATTCTTGCTGAAGTGACACACTGCGGTAAAATAGTTATCAAACGGTTGGATGTTTAAGATTTTACAAGCAGTATAAGAGCTTTCTATTTTCATATGCTATTAGAGGCTATTCATAACAACTTTATCAGATCCTTGGGTGAAGGGACATTCGAGACTCTGTACCATATAGCATATAGAGGATCTTACATGAGTGCTCATGCATTACTGAATTTATTAAACGAGTTTGGGAAAAAGGTAAGATGCTCGGCTATTTTATCGTTTTTTCCCAACGAGTTTAATAAATTGACTAATACAGGAGCACGAATGCAAGATTCTATTCATCATATGACACTAGAATCGCATTTTATTAGCAAATTATGGACGTCAACGCATGACGTTACGATGTAATTTGCACATTTAATCCACTAGTATAGTTGATTGTCGTTTTTAATGCATGACATTATTACACTCTCGGATGCGACGTCATATGATAAAGTTATTTAATGGACTGTTGGTAAAACATAAAAAGAAAAGTTACTCTGGCAGCTAAATTATTATATGTTTCTTTAACAAATGAATACAATTAAAAAAAAAAAAATCAGAATTAGTATCATAACGGGACAAGACGAAAAATGATAATTTTATCTTCGGATGTCCTTAGAAATCATCTTCAGCTCATTTAAGAAATCTAGCCTGCGATAAGTTTTGATACTGAATAATTTATCATATTGAGCCGCGACACGAGAAAACCAACAAAGTGGTTGTGCGCTGTCAGATCAGCATGGGCATCCACCAAATCTGATCAGACTCTTCGCTAAGCGCTTAAAGAGTAGCTAAAATTCTCAAGTACCTCCATACCTCCATGCGGACAGCGACGGCTCTGATCAGACTGGGCAGATGACCAGGCTGATATGAGTCTGCGCTGGGCGCACGACCACTTTGTTGGTTTTGTCGTGTCGCGGCTCATATGTTATACGACTGAAGCATATTTGCAAAATATTTATTGTCTCAGAATTTTTACATCATAAGATCTAATCAACGGTCAACTTTTTGAAGCCAACTGCTGTAAAAACGAATAAAAAAATAGCAATACAAAACAATCTAAAACCTTCCGCAATGGCATATTTGTACTTCGCAAAGGAAATGAATATATACTGACACAAAAAAGAAACGTCCGTTTTATAAGGTTCTGTATCTTGTGAACCAATTAAGTTGTCAGCCAAAAGAAATAAAACAAAATGTTTTCCGAACGTCTGACACACATAAAACTGCAACCGTTTTAATTTTTGTCCATAACCACTAGGGTTATCGAACCTAATGTGAAAACAGTTTTTTTCATCCTCAGTAGCCTTTTATTCACTAAAACATGAACGTTTTGCGTTAGACGAGGGTCAGAAATGTCGTTAAATATAAAACAACTTTTAAAAAACAAAAGCAGCTGATTAAATGAACGATAAAGCAGCCCGAAGTCTTCAATTAATGAAATTGTCTCCCTTTGAATTAAATTAATAACGATTTTAGAACTTCCTCATCTCCATAGCCGCTCATCATTTTGACGCCATTATTGTTTCAGCTGGATATTCTTGTATACGACAATGACAACATGCAGCAGAAAACCAAACTTAAAGCAGAAATCTAAAAATCCGAGTTCACTAAAGTTTGGTTTTCATCACCCAATCTCTTACAGAAAAATAATCAAGTAATTTTGCAACCAACCTTTTGCAAGCTGAATTATGCAAGTTCCAATGATATTGATGGCTAGAACTGAAATGTATAGTAGTTCTATGCCATTGGCTTCTAAACGGATGGACCAACAAGGTACTGTCTGCGTGTATCTAAGCACAGTCATGATCGACGTTTTGTGACATCACTTTACGTCACAGATTTATGCCAGTGATGATAACAGTGAGGAATGCATCTAGCACTCATAGATAGTATCTCAGCAGCGTGTCTGCTCAGTGATGCTGGGATGTGCTGCGATCGTTAAAGCATGAAGAACACACGAAATATTGATTTTGTGACTTTCAAAATTTGGGTACTGGTGTTTTCGATGTTGTCATTGGCGCTAATGTTCATCGAATGGATTTTTGTTTGTGCATACCATAGCTAAATGATCGATGTTATTAAAACAAAACAATTGAATGAAATGCCTGCATGTCTTTGGAATTAACACACACAAATGACAAGCGGACGTTTCTTGTTTGTGTCAGTATATTATAAAAATACAGTCAAATTTCGATATCTCAAAGTCGAAGTTCATCTCGAACTACTGGAATCTTAGTGTTGTAAATTTTCAGGCTTCAGAAAATTTTCCTTTAAATACTAGTAGTTTGAGATACCAGAAGTTGAATTGTAAAGAAAATTAGGTAATATGTACGAGCTATATGCATTGACATAAGAGGGTACTTTGAGAGATCAGTGTTTGAGATAATGAGAATCAACTGTTACTTAAGTGAATACTCACAATCTGCCTGAAAACGATCTAATAAAGAATTCGTTATCAGTAAATTCATACATAAATTCTCCACCAACGAATATTGACTCATCTGGTAGAGTGGAGCTAAAGTAAAATGGTTTCAGTGTAGCGTTTTCCACCTGGAATGAAACAAAGAATTGACATAGCTTCCCTTTTTGCAGACAATTTCGGAAGGTGCTGAGACACGTTGCATTAACTTTAAACCCAACCCGTTGGTTTTAATGTGTTTTTTTTTACAATATGCAGTAAAGTGTGTCACTATGAAAACGTATTAAATCATCTTGAGAGAATGTATTTACTTCTCTTCAAAAAACACACAAAAAAAAAAAACATTTGAGCCGCCACAAGACAAAACCGACAAGTAGGATGTGCGCCTAGCGAAAACTCAGGTCAGCATGGGCGAATGCTGATCTGCCTTCGATAGGTGCATATCCACTTTGTTGATTTTGTCGTGTCGCAGCTCAATCCTTATAGCAATGGACTAAAACAAGAAGAGTTAAAACTCAGCCTCAGATGTTGATGGAGCTTGAATGCAATTAGAATAAAATACGATATAACTGAGTCGCGACACGACAAAACCAACAAAGTGGTTGTGCACCCAGTGCAGACTCAGATCAGCCTGGGCATTCGCCCAGTCTGACCAGAGTCTTCGCTGTCTGCATTCATGTAGCTTAGACCCTAAGCTACCCTTTGCGCGCTTAGCGAAGAGTCTGATCGGACTAGGCAGATGCCCAGGCTGATCTGAGCCTGCACTTTGCGCACAACCACTTTGTTGGTTTTCTAGTGTCGGGGCACAATTTACTAACAAGGAGAAGCCAAAGTTTCTGTTTACTCTTGACGGTGGATCCCCCGGAAGTGCGAATCAAAGAGAACATTTGGAATGAGTATACTAATAATTTAATGGTATTTCATTCTAATGTGAAAAGAGTTTTAAATGTTATAACAGGCCACACAAAAAAGAAAGAAAAAGAATACAATCTTTATATAACTATTTTATCATTGAAGTTAAGCTTCATTACAGACAAGGTCTTGCGACCACATGGGAGAATGGAACGAAAGTATACGAATGATAATTTTTGCGACAAATAATATTATTTTGTTCATCATTTTAGTCTAAAAATGGTTCAAAGTTGTTCTGCCTGCAGTATTACCTTAAAATTACCTTGTAGTGTTTGCATAAAAATACTAATATCAGGTTGAAGTTGACTTCATAAAGAAATTATTTGCAAGTTCGCCACAAGAACAGCGTTCAGATACGGCCAGTCTATCAGCTTTTTGTCGAAGACATAATAAGATTACTTTGGTGCGAGTTCGGCTGAGCTACTCGGGTACACTATAGAAACTCAGGGTACCGGGATGAGCCCTAAACTGGCAGGACCTAAAAGGCGGCGAGTTTCGTGAGATTTTGCAATACTACAAATACAATTTTGCAATCAATCTAATAAATAAAATAATTCGGAAGTGGCATGGTGCATACAACTTTCTATCTCTCATTATCCAGCTCTCCCACAAAGAACTCAGCATTTTTCCAGACTTGAGTAGCACTGGGGTATCCCATGCTCCAGTGCTACTCGAGTGAATCCAAACTCATCACGAAGCTACCGGAAAATATGTTGTTGTTTTTTTTCATATCAACCCGTTTGTTTATCGTTCAGATAACATGAATTTGAAAAACATAAATCTGAGCGTTTTAATCACTTTTAAACATAAGTTGATTTTACACAGACAAAAATAGAAGTATATCTTTAACTAAAGTCAAAACGAAAAAGCATTAGTCTGGTGCTTTGAAGACGAATCCAGTCCGGACAAAGACATGATAGAAGATCAAAGAGCACGTCAAATCCTAGCAAGCACATGCTATTTATGCATCGTCGCATCAACGTCAATGCAACGAATAGACGTTGCATCGACGCTGATGCGTCGTTGTCGTAATGTTATACTCAAGGCATTAAGACTCTTTTACCTTCGACAATTTTTTGTAACACATTCGCCTACGTTTGTCAGCCGTTAATCGTTTTCAGTTGACTATAATAGATAATTACTAGAATTGATTTTCTTGACGAGCTATAACAGACCAACTTCTACCACAGTGTGACCTCAGTTAGGCCCTGTCACCTTTGATCACGGAGAGTCTTCTCTAAAGTTGTATATTTGTGACGTTAAATGAACTAGTACGCCTACTAGTGAGCTGAGTTGCCACCTATTTCAGAAAGAACTGCTGACTCGGCTTATCACTTGTAATTTATTGTTTGCTGGGATGTCTTTGTCAATCTTTCCCTTTGATGTTGGAGATAGGGTTTGGGATCTGATTCAATCAGTTCCTGACGTGTAGTTACTCTTTAAAGTGGTAAACGAGTACACTATCAGGGTAAACCACTCTTCTACCATTTTCATTTTTGCCTCCAATCTCAAAAGGCAAACAGTAGGACTGGTCACAATTCTAAGGCACATACGAATGTAACGCGACCTCTGATTGGATAACGTCAAAAATTTGCGAAAGTATATCAAAATATTCGCCAATTCGAAAATTTAATGCTTTTATATACGTCGTTTGCCATTGGCTGGTCTTGGTTTACGTTGCTGAAAGTGCTTGTTTTGAGTGCAATGTCAAACACTTTGGGGAGGTAATCGTGGGTTTTATGGTCGCGAATTGCGCCTAACGGCTCCACTGATGCGTCGCCGTACAACGAAATATTTTGACCAAAAAAATGACGATTTACCTTTTGCCGTAAAACAAAATCTGCGACCATTAAACCAACGACTTACCTCAAATGACACTTATAAGTACAGTTATCTTCTATACATGTTCCCCTTTAAAAACACGACGGAAAGTCATGGAGGCGTAACTTTAAATCTGTGTAAATCTTACCTTTTCTTTAAATATATCTAGGTCAATTAGACACTTCCTAGGAGGCAAAGGTACTCCTTTACTGATAATAGACTGTCTACATCTGCCTTTGAAGGCGGCTGTGGCAGGTTCAGTAAAGCACAGCGCATATAAAGCCAGCAAACATAGCTTCAAATGATTTCCTCTTTCTAACTTCATTTTGCACTATTTTTAATCGTTTATCATTAAATTTCAGTTGAAACGAAATTAACTTAAAACAAAATGAAATAGAGATAGTTTAAGCTTATTCAAAGCCTGACATGTAGAAGGCAAATACTATGATTCGAAAGGCTAGCACTATGGGCACAGGAGTGAGATTTTAAGGCACTGGATACACTGGGTTGTTTCTTCTATTTTTGCCAAGATAAAAAATTTTCTGAGTTCATATTTATTTCCTGAAAAAAATAGGAGTTACTTTAAAAGCAAAACATTTGGTCTTAAAAGAAGAAAACACTGTATCAAAAGAGAAGCATCCAATAAATGGAAAACGATTCGTCTAGGTAGGAATTGCCCCTCACTGAAGTGTCCCCATCCACCTTAAATATACTTTCTCTTGATGAATATTGTAACTGGGCTTGGTAAAATCATATATCTTAGCTAATTTAAAATAGACATTTTAAATACCTGTACTTTAAATAACGTTTCTTGACCTAAAGGCAATTTTAATTTTAACCCTGTTATACTCACAAAAATGGAAACATCATTAATAAAAAAAAACTTGTATCTGACTTGGTTATTTTAATTTAATGAATTTATTTTTATCTACTTAATTCCAAATAACTGGCATATAAAGGAAACAATGTCACTGTCCGAATTTACTCGCTGTCCGAATTAACCCGACTTTACCCAAATGATCATACTCTCGACTATCCCGTCTTCTGTTGTCGGCACCGATCGATTTTGGCTGAAACGTTGTCTGAAAGAGCCCTTAAACCCTGACAACCAGCCAACTATAAATATTTTATTTCACTGCTGAGTATACTAATAGAACCACTACAGATACTGAGGGTGAGGTTGGGCCTGTAAAATCGATTTAAGCCCCCCAGTAATTCATTACTGACCGTTCCAAGGCGGTAGTTCTGTTGTGGTTCTCTGTTGCCTGTTTTTGGTGTCAGAGCTTCTGTGATGTTTTACCTTATGTATGTTCTTATTATTTTGGGTTCGGTTTGGGTTGCTGAATGGCCACCTTTTGGGAACAAGCTGTTCACTCGGTTGGCCATATGTTCTCTGTATCTTGATTATTTGTAATCTTAGTTGTTTCCAACTATGGTTTGAGGGCTGGATTTGGATTTTGATTGTTTCAGTTCCTGGTCTTTGCATACTTTTTACTTCTATGATGGGGTTGAGGCCGAGACAAGGAAATCTCAGGCTTGTTTTCAGATTATTTAACTAATCTGAAAACGAGCCTGAGATTTCCTTATCAAGGCCTCAACCCCATCATTGATTATTTTTCTCACCTAATATTTTATAAAATAGAATATTCATTGAATTCTTTACTTCTTGTTGAATCCATTCCTATAAACTTGAAGCTAATTTTCTATAAATAGTTTGACTTGTGTTAATTTCACCTTGTGCATGCATTTTTCATTTTGGCAGCTAATTAGAAATCCACAGTGGCACTTCCTGTACATCACTCTGTGTCAATTTCATATTCTGCATGCAATTTACATGACAGGTTGTAAGTTTATTTGCTGATTTAAAGTGTGTAATTAATTTGGCTGTACTATATAGCAATGATTGGCATTTTGAGACAGCTTTCTGAGCCTAGGCTGAGATAGCAGGCCGAGATAGAAAAATCTCAGGCAGCTCTAGAAAGGGATATCCTCGTCCAGTGGGTGAGAGAAAAACTGTCTCTTTTAAGCAAGTACATTACATTTCTCTCTCTCAACTAATCACTCAAACTGATGGCGATTTTTTTTCTTTTTGTACTTATTACCTATATTAAGGTGTTAATCAGATTGATATGCCTCTAAAAACTTAAGTTTTTGCTATAAGCTTATCGAGCGGTATATCTTTTCAGTAGTTCACAAATTTTAATATACATTTGTAGTCCCATTAACGAACTGAATTAAGGAAGCAGGAACAGTAATAAATATTGCCCCTTTTAGCACTATTGTGAATAATTTGATTTTAATTTATGAATATTCTTATACGCGTACTTAGAAACTGTTTAAAAAAAGGACTAGACCACGACTGCATCATAACTTTCATCAACTATGTAAGAAAAATGAGTGCGAGGTGTGAGGAGAGGAGGCATGGGAAGGGACCGGGGAAATACAACTTCGGTAGCGGTTGTCCTTTATCTACATTTAGTTATACGATGTACTTCGATGAGCTG
Organism: Ctena decussata; assembly: GCA_963989385.1. NCBI lineage: Eukaryota > Metazoa > Mollusca > Bivalvia > Lucinida > Lucinidae > Ctena > Ctena decussata. The sequence continues at coordinate 9,372,081 of OZ022506.1, forward strand.
TTTGGACGATGAGCTGTACATGCTTAAGTCTGAATAAAATTATGTTATGTTATGTTCGTCTTTATTCATATCAACGATACACCCTTTTTTTAAACTGCCTGTTTTCTGGCCATCTGATATGACGTTCTCTAATTCTGTATCACTATCCCTTAAAACGAGGCTATGTCTGAGTTCAAACTCCAGGCGCGTCATTTTTAATGTGCATCGTAGAAACGAGAAACAGAGAAGCGGGACTAGTGACGTTAAGTCAATAAACACGTCAGAAGGCGCGCCTCGATAGCTCAGTAGGTAGCGTTTGTCTCAAAACTAGCTACATACCTCTACCGCGTAGGTTCGAACCCGGGTCGATCCTTAGAGCTGGCAAGTATAAATGGCTGGCTTTTCCCTAAGGTATAATGTAATTAACAAATTATTGAAACAGTAACTTGATCTGGCGCACTGTATCACGAATCGTTGATGAGCTCATACCATCGAATGGTATGAGCTAATCCACTAGACGTGATACAGTGCACCAGATCAAGTTACCATTATAATAATGTTTAATATATACCTATCAAGGATTCACCCTTTGAACTGCCTGTTTTCTGGCCATCTGATACAGATAGCCGTATCAAATTGACGTTTTCTGAATCCGTATCACTATCCCTTAAGGCAGGAGTTGACCATATAAGGAAGATTAACTTCAAAATGTCATTCTGTCTCTAGATCACATAGTGTCAACACCTCCAATCAGTCAATGAAATTATTAGAACGAGTTATTCTGATTCACTGATTGGTAAAATAAATTTTCACACTTTTACCTGTACAGGTAAGATATGCTATTGCTGGAAACATGACCCCCTGCAGAGAAATTTTGCACTTAAAACGAGGCTACGTCTGAGTTCCATCTTCAGGCGCGTCATTTTTTTAACGTGACTCATAGGCACGAGAATCAGAAAACGGGACTATTGACGATACGTCAACAATCACGTCGAAAGGCGCACTTCGATAGCTCAGTTAGCAGCACTTGTCTCACGCCTAGCTACATACCTCTGCCTCGCAGGTTCGAATTGGGTCAATGCATTAGCTAGACAGCTAGTTAGCATATACAGAGTCATACAACGATCAAAAAGTAGGGAGAGTTTATTTCTTGAAACATACTAAATTTCTCCACAAAATATAAATTCCTTTTCTGATTTCCCTGTTGAGCAATTCAGTATAAGCAAACGTGAGAAACTGACAGCGCGCCATGCCTGTAAATTGTATTTCTACTATCTTATTTGAGTTAATGATATCGAAAGTAAATCAATTTAGTTGCCAAATCATATATTTTTCAAAACTGGTTAATGTGAAACTCATGAACGTTTTCTTTTTTTTTAAAGTTAGCTAATAATGTCAATCTACAATGACAAAACTGTAGTGAGGACCTTGCAGCGATACCTGACGACAAAATATTTAGTTATTCCGCCGAAAGAGCAATGGTGCCTATAATATTCTGACAGAATTAATTTGCAAAACAGTGTTGATTCAGATCAGACCAGAGTCTGCATTCAATAAGAGATAAATGGACTCCTCCAAGCTCAAAGTATATAGTTAAGGTGTTCGATTATTTACACTATCTGCCTTCTTTTCTAAGGTGTACTTAAACCTACGTTTTTATCTTGACGCAAAAGATAGCAGAGGGGTCACAGTTCGGCCTCTTAACTCTCGACATAATAAACACGACTGAAATGGCAAAAATACAATGTACAGGCTTGGAACACAGTTATTGTGCTGCTTCTGTTTAAATTGCATCGCTTGACGGGTAAGCAGTTTCTAAAACTGTAAGTTCTGGAGCAATTTGTTATTTTTCAAAGGCATGTGTCCGGGACTATTTGCCAGTTATATGACTCAGTTTATGTACACCATCACACAGTTTATTACCGAATGTGGAGCCCCAGTAGTAAAGTAGGCTAAACGCTGGCCTACTGATCTAGATGTACAAGGTGCTAGCCCCGCTGGAGGCGGAAATCTTTTCAATTGTAAACGGGGTTCCACTGCACACAGCCTTTCATTAGCACCCACACATCGTCCAGATATGACTGAAATACTATAAAAAGGTTGTAAAATTGCAAGTCATCGATACATCCTCACTAAACGTGACGATGGAACCACTTTTCATAATGATTCGTGTTTAGGTAGGACATAGGACACTTTAAATCTGTAACATACAAAATTGACATTTTTCAAATTTTTAATACAATTTTCTGCATTCAAGTGCACATAGCTCATTTTTCAGAACATTTACAGAAAAATGCTCCGAATTCTACAATGCGCAGTCATTGACAAATACTTGCACCAAAGGAAGGGCAATTCTTTTGCTTGACGGAGACACGTTGTTGTTTTTCGCAAAAATGGTAGGTGCAAAATACACAAAAATATAAAAATTGCGAATAAAGGGATATGTTTTATCACAGGTATCTAGTGAACACAAAAATCTTATAGCATCACAAAGTGTGTGTACTGCTCATTTAATATATACCATAACCGTTAGTCAATCTATTACTGGAAGATTGTAAATTACCAATTAGTTTCATAAGGGTCGACTGAAAAGGAATTACCCCACCCACTTTTAAGACATAGTGTACACAAAACCAAACCTCTGTTTGACTTGAAGTTTTTAAAATGAACGGCCCTACATTGTTCACAGGGCTAATTGCTCACAAAATATAAAATTATAATTGTACCAAGAAAACCCCCTTATGGCAACTTGTCCTTTTATTAAGGATTTCAAGTCGAGATGTCATCGAAGGTAACTGACCATCTCGTAAAAGGCCCCAGATAGGTGGTCATTCTGCTACCCAAACTGAATTCACCACGCACACAACAGGTGAACAGACGCAACGACATGGACTTCAAGAACAAGTAACAGAAGCATCTGTTCTTGCGGGGGGTGGTTGCTGTTTTGTAGTTGTTGTTTTTTAATTTATATTATAAATAACGATACAAAACAGAGAACCCGCTACCAAAATGCTAGAAGACCATAGAAAAGAGAACAAAAGAACAAGTAACACTGAGAAACCATGAAGACGATAAACTTATGCGATCAGGATCTATTATTACAAAATTATCAAAAACAATTAAGTGATGGGAGCAGGATCTGCAATTACAACCTCATTAAGACATTAAACTGATGTAAGCAGCATTGGCCATTCAACATTTCAAAGACAATAAACTGATGCGAGAAGAATCTGCCAATGGGCATTTCCAACTTAATCGGAAAACGAATCCAGTGCTGATTATGATAAATTCGACTGTAAACCTAGGGGGCTTTCTCAGTTTGAAATACCGGTGTTAATTTTGAGGTCAATTTACTGTAAACCTTAGTTTGTTTAATGTACGAAACTTCTAATGAACATTATCCATTAATATTGGTAGCAATTGATGTTAACTGTCTTTGAACAGCCTACATTCTCCCAGAATTCGCGGCAGCCTTCGTAAGACATGCAAATCACGGTACTTAAAATGCATTGATTTGACACTCATAAACAGAGATAAGGTGGAGAAAGTAAATCTGACGACAAACATCCCCAGCAGCAGCCGAAGGGAGTTCTGGGTGAATGGACAAAAGTTTGAAACTGTGGCAAATTTCAAAGCCTCGGAGCAATTGTCTTACATGAACTCAGGACCTGAAGTTATCTCAAAGACTGCACATGTCACTGCAACCCTAACGAAGCTGAAGCAATTTTGGAGAGATAACAACTATTCTTCTGGGTCAAAGGTGAAAGTGATACACTTCTTTGTCATACATGTATCCACCTTTTTTGTGCCTATAAAACGTGGCCCTTCGCTGCAGGGTTAGAGAAACAAACGCTTGTTTTTGAGGTGAGATGCTACCGATGGTTGCTGAGGATCACAGAGCTAATGAGAATGTTTACAGAAAACTCCAAGCAGCAATTGGATAACATGGCGAATTCTAAATTATAGTGAAGCAGCGGACACTTAGGTGGTCTTAGCCACATCTCAGTTGTCTTCAGGCTTAGCAAAGACGATCCTTTAGGGCTCAGTGAAAGGAGAAAGAAGAAGTCGCAAACAAAAGAAGAGTTGGGAGGACAATTTTAAAGAATGGACGGGGATGGACATTGCCAGCACAATTAGAGCAGCTGGAAACAGGATCAGATGGAAAGAAGTTGTTCAACGACTTGCAAGGGGAATGGGATATATAAAATAACAAAACATACACTGTAATAGGTAAATGATAAGCCAGTTTTCCATGCGCAGGAGGAGAGAGGGTGCGGGGAGACTTTGTCCCTTGAACTCCCTACTGGAGAATTCGAACCTTGCTTCCCTAATTTGAAAGACCCCTACTCCCCTCTCCACACCACCCTTCCTCTGCGGAAGCCGAATACGGGTCAAGTAGTCCGACCCGGGTACCCGAGTTCCCTGCTCGGGTTCCGTTGCAACTCTTCTACAGACTGACCTTAGAACATACAGTTGCAGAAATGAAACTTTAAGGGGTTATATCGTCCAGAGAGGCGTCGTGGTCGAGTGGTTAGAAATGCTCGGTTATGGTGCAGAAAGTCGCTGGAAGGTCGTGGGATCGAACCCGGGCTTCGCCATCCGACGACTGGAAAACTCTGTCAACCAAGCAGTAAATGGGTATCTGCTCCGAAGCAGGAAAGGATAAGGTGGCGAAAGGAGAAGGATCGGTTCCGTCTTTCATATGCTGTGCCGAAGACATAGTGGGCCTCAAACCGCAACTGCCCTACGGCTACTAGGCTTTGGAAAACCCTTGCCTCTTTTTTATTGTCCATCTGGCGACATAATATACCACCGCCTCACATTAGTGACAACAGACACAGGGCGTACATGTATATGCAGGAACATGTTTTAGAATAACAACCCCCAGCAGGCAAATGAAGTCGTAGTGTCGTCGTATGGACGTTGATGTGACGTAAGGATGTTGCATCGACGTCAGTGTCATTACGACGTTATGTGCCCGCTGGGCCCTAACATTTTAGACTGAGCTCACATGCACGTTTAGTTGAAATGATGTCATACTGACGTCGATGGGACTTCGTCACGTCGCATCGACGTCAGTTCGATGTCATTTCGACGTCATGTGCCTAGGAGACCTGTTCATCAAAGTGAGCACTCGCAGTTGTTTTATGTATATGTACCAAGCTGTACTCACTATGTTATACCTTAAAGAAAATCCTCACAAAGCATTATTACTTTGGCCCGATTCAGAATACGTATTCGAATCCGATTAAATTGGAATTGTCAATTACAAAATTTCAAACGCAAACAGGATTTACCATCATATTATTAATTATAATAAAGCGACATGAGTTATATTTCCATTACAGCATTATGCTTGGTAAGAGCGGGATTCCATTCCCAGATGGACATTTAAATCCAGCCTCAGCAAAAAGCTAACCAATTTATAGCACTGCCAGTCGACTTATGTGTATATATTGACATTCTCAGTGCATTTATTTAAAAGCCCTATATTAACCATTAGAACGTAATGTAGTTTATACGTCAATAACTACATCGGTTCACGCGACATAAGTGATGTCAAAATAAACAATGGTTCTCTCTAATCTGATTGGACGTAGGCGACGTTATGACGTCGTTGAAACTGTTTCCCTGTTAGTAGTAAAACTGCGTATAAATGTTTTTTTCTGCTTTAACTATAGCCATATCGCAAATTTGTGGTCAATTAATATATAGAGAAGAATGAAAACATAAGCAATGAACTTATTTTTCTGGTGTTTATCGAAGTATAAACTACATTGGGTCGCTAGCCAAGTTTACGTGAACATAAGTATAAACTACATTGGGTCGGTAGCAAAGTTTAAGCGAACCCCTTTGGAGTTCACTTACTTTGCACGCGACCCAATGTAGTTTATACTTCGATATGTATACACACCAGAAAAATGAAAATCATTACTTAAATAATGTATACTAAGCATATGAGCGCGCATTTTTAAGTTTTTGAACGTGGTCAAACCGAAATTTTGGTTCGACCACTTTAAGACGTTTTGTGAGTACTTCACCAGTGCAGCTTTTACAAAGCTAAAAGCTTTGCTGTAATAACCACACATAGAAACTATAGCCATATCGCAAATTTGTGGTAAAATAATATATAGAGAAGAATGAAAACATAAGCAATGAACTTATTTTTCTGGTGTTTATCGAAGTATAAACTACATTGGGTCGCTAGCTAAGTTTACGTGAACCTAAGTATAAACTACATTGGGTCGGTAGCAACGTTTACATGAACCCCTTTGGGGTTCACTTACTTTGCACGAGACCCAATGTAGTTTATACTTCGATAAACACCACAAAAATGAAATTTATTACTTAGATACTGTATACTAAGCGTATGAGCGCGCATTTTTGTTTTAAATAAATAACTAGTTCAGTTATCACAACACTCTTGGAGTTTTGTGATAGCTGAACCAGTTGTTTTAAGTTTTTGAACGTGGTCAAACCGAAATTTTGGTTTGACCACTTTCAGACTTTTGTGAGCACTTCACCAGTGCAGCTTTTATAAAGCAGGAAGCTTTACTATAATAACCTCACATACATATCGATCGAACAGTACTTTTGTTTACTTTGGATATCCATTTACAGAAGCTTTTATTAGTTTTATATTTATTTTTATTTATATCTATTTGCAGGTGGGATTATATTGCGAGTTTATCAGGCGTGTTTTAGCTACATGTGGCTAGATCAAAACTGTTCCTAGTTCGATTCTTCTGTTCTACACAGTTCTTTCTGTATATATTCACTTTTGGTACATCTTGTGTTCTAAATATAGTTTGCACACGATCAAAACTGCAAGCTTAGCATTCTTCTCTATTTGACACATCCAAGCTGTCGTCAACATTATGGAGCCGGACACTCTGAAATTAGTAAAATTGTGATTTTTTTATTATTATCCAAATCAGTATGAGCAAAATGTGAAAATGGAAGTTTGTTTTTTTGAGGGAGAGGGTCGGGGGAGGGTATGACTTTACGAATTACTACTAATATATTCGTTGAATATGGCTTTAACTTTCGTGTGACAACAAAGCATGCCCATTGTATTGGAAGCGGTATGGCTACTTATATTACATTACTTGGACTCTTTTTTATACTAATAAGTCTTTAAATCGGCTGCCCAATTAAAATTAAGAAATTACAGGTTGCGTGTCTCTGGTTTCATCACCAGATATTGTCAGGGTCACTGAAGAGGCTTCATTAGCTGAAACTACGTTGCTTGGTTCACGATCCTTCTTCTGAATGTGTTCTCTGTTCTTGAAGGAACCCTTTAAGATTGTAATAAGTGTTGTAAACTGACATTTAATCGTCAGCAAAATAATATGAACAAGCAGTTAGGGCATTATGATTTGACTATTTTGTGCCATATTTGGTCTTTATTTATTTATACAGTCATTATATCTTAATTATCAATCAACAAACAGGAGATTGGATAAAGTAAAAGCGAGTTCTGGGTTTAAGGTAATAAAACTTGAGAATAATCTCAAACTCAAAATAAAGCACACTGGCACACTGATTGGCTGCTTCAGAGCACGTTTAAGAATGTACTCAAGTTTTATAAGCTCTGGGCATGACCTATCAATATCCAAAATGCTAAACCACACTCTTCCATGTGACTATTTGGACACATTTTCAAGTAACTTAAATGCATATTTTTATTAAGAGGGCTATTATACATCCCTAATCAGAAGAGACCAATCGAGACATCTAATCTGAATCAACGCGTTTTAATATGGTTGATTTTATAAGAAGGAAGTTTACAAGTAACCGCTTACGTTTAAGTGTATTTCTTCGTTTGTTTTTCCTTTCATCTGTCATGTGTCCATTACAAAATAGTAGACAAAGATACGAGGGGTGTTCGAAAAGATTTGCAAATGGTGTAATAACTTGATAACGACTATAAAGACAAAATTACTGAAAGCAAAAACACATCAAGCTATGTTATGCCTACAAAAGTTTGCAAACACGCCTATATTTTCTTAAAAGGACAAGTTTTAAACTAAAGTTTTAAAGAGGTATACCCTACAGGTACAGCAGAATTCTACTTTAGTGGGCCGTAATTCATATATGAACAGTCTTTTATTTTTTTTTATTTTTGCTGCTTTAAGACAATGTCCAGACAATATTGTCCTGTAAATATGGCGGAAATTATATTCAAACTAAGTTCAGTACTGTCCCGTAAATATGTATTATCCATATTCCATGTTATAGCAAATTCTCCCTTTCTACTAAAGTGATTATGATTTTATTATGAAAGTAAGTCTGTTAGTAATAGAAATCTTGTCAGCAAGAGCATTTGCATGGATCAGCTAAAATCTGTCAATAAATTCAAATTAATGCAAAATATGAAACTGCTACAATCTTTCAAAACTGACGTTGACGTCAATTTTAATAGTGTCATAAGAACTGCGCATTGCGTTGCAAGGAATGACTCGATAACAGTGTCACTCTTCTAACTTTTGTATGGATAATGTGAGCAACGATGGACATGCAGTTGACAAAGATATATTTTGTATTTATAACGATATTCGAATTAAGGGCCTAACACTGAAAAGATTTTACATGTAAAATTGACTCAGTGGTATGACTGGGGCCTAATAAAATGCAATATAAGTCAGTAAGAAAAGGTGCCTTTGTAATTTGTTTGGTATCATTGTAAAGACCAAATGTAGTGCTTTCAGTACATGCATAGCATTTGTACCCAGCATGCCCTTACACAAAGTTACGAGGCCATTTGCAAAACTTTTCGAACGCCCCTCGTAGTCATGAAGCATCGGCTTTAAACCCAAGTTCATGATACGCTGAGGAAAAAGTTTGTTGTAACAGACAAATAACCTAATATAAGTATGCTCTTACCATTTTCACCAAACACGTAAATAAATCTGAAACCTTCAAATAAGAAATCTAATGTAAGACATGTAGCTTGTCGAAGAATCTTCAATGCTCGATGCAAGGGCACACTATCTGGTCGAGGGCTGAAACAGAATAAATGGCATCGCGTGAAAAGGTACCTTACGCTATGAAAGAAAAAGGAAAGACTTGTATCAAATAAGCCTGGGCCGTTTAATCAGAGTCTTTCCTTTTATCAGTCCAGTCTTTGCTTCCGCAGAATCTAAAAAGTGCAATGGAAAACGTCTGACCAGCACTGGCTGATTCGAAGACTTATTGTCTTTGTTTACAAAACTCTTATGGTTTAAGCTAGGGCTTAATTTCTATGAAGGAGATTCCCTACAACTACGAAATTTGCTCTGGAGGAACAGTCTCAAAAGACTGTTCCTCCAGAGCAAATTTCATAGTTGTAGGGAATCTCCTTCATAGAAATGTAGCCTTAGCAATAGCATAGCAACGACTGAAGTCGTTTTATAAATACGGCCCCTGGAGTCTATAGAAACTGAGATACACGCGCGCGCGAAACAGCACGAATAGTATGGTGCAGGTTACACTGGCGCTCACGTATTTGTACACATTCAAAACGCGTCGGGGACGCAGTTGATGCGCGCGGGATACGCGGTAATAATAGACGCGAATATTTTAGTAGCCAATGAAAATTCGTTCTCAGTTTTGCGTATACCGCGAAGCGACGCGTGCAACGCGCATTTTATGCAAATTTCATGGACCCAATCAAAACTGCGCACATGATACGGGTAGTGACGTAGTCCTTTGCGTCTCAACGCGCGTGTACGGGAACCAATCAAAATCGCGTATTGTATGCGCACTTTAGTGAGGTCAACTTTAAGTAAATTATGTGAAAGAAAGAGCCATTAGTCTACATCAAGCTTGATGTCGAATGCTCATTTGGTCTTACTTGAACCATAACGGGAAAGAAAGAAAAAAAAGAGACTGGGACAGTCCCATGACACTTCGCCGTTGAAGTGGAAATAAATCGCACTCTTCAGTCATAAATTCCTTTCGTATCAGAAACTAAAATCGCGGAATCTGAAATTAATATGGCCTTTATGGAAAATAAGTGCCAGGCGGCAGTCACTTTGAATCTTAAAGAATTCAAGTCAGGGTTGGGGGGGGATAAAAACCTGTGATCAGTGACCTATAAATAGCAGTGACCTGGAGGGCTGATTGGAGTTTTACGAGAGCATGTTTGGGAGAGGAGTGGTAGGTCACTGCTCTGATCAACATGACTTGGAAACGGCTGTCTCCAGGGCAGTGTCCTCAGCCCTATCCTATTATTTGTAATAATAAATACCCTTGATGATGCGTTGGGGGGGGGGGGGGGCAGGGAAGGGGGCAAACCTCTCTCTTTCTCAGTTTGCAGATGACAGTGCTATCTGGACCTACCACTCCTCTCCCAAACATGCTCTCATAAAACTCCAGTCAGCCCTCCAGACAATCGAGATATGGTCCAACCTCTGGGGCTTAAAAATACCCATTATTAAGACAAAGGCTATAATTTTCCCTTAAAAAAAGACTTAATATTGAACAGTGACCTATCTATATATAGGTCACTGATATTGAATCACTTTAAAAACTCTCCCTTTTTGGGACAGAAATAGAATTTAGTGACCATATCACCTTCCTGGGCATGATCCTAGATAGCAAACTAACATATGGGGTCAGCATATTAAAAATCTGATTGAAAATGTAATAAAGACCTAAACCTCATGAGGATGGTTTCAGGCACCTCCTATGAAGCAGATAAGAAAATCCTATTGACATTATATAAGGCCCTAATCCTCAGTAAAAGTCGATTATGGTGCGCAAGCTTATAACTCGGCACCCAAACATCTACTCTCAAAGCTCAAGACCTCATCCAAAACAACTTAGCACGCCGTATTGCTACTAGGGCATATCACTCCGCCCCTATTAATGCTTTAGAAGTTGAATGTGGAATTAAACTCCTACAGCTGAGGGTGCCGGGCTGCGTAGCTCAATCGATAGGGCACCTGACTCATGCCAGAGGTCTTGGGTTCGAGAACCCGGTTGGGCCACATACTTCGTTTCTCCTTCCGCTGATTCAAGAAAGGCAGTTGTCAATTATTGACCACCGGCACTTACAACCATACCAAACCCTCAAAGCTGGACGTTTATCCCCTAATAAATGAAGCAGTAACCGAAAAATGGCAATCCCAATGGACCAATAGCAACAAGGGCCACACCTTCAATTTAGTCAAACCAAAGGTTAAACTTCAATGTGACGTATATAGTCTCAATAGACGTTTCGACATAGCCTGTTCCGGACTCAGGTTAGGACACTGCGGGCAGGGCTGCCTTCACTACAGTAACCAGTCCGCCCTATGCCCCCACTGCAATGATGCAGAAGATCTCAACCATATCTTCTTTGACTCTGTGGCCCCATAACAATCAAAGGCGAGACCATAGAATCCACCATATTCAAGTTAGGCTATCACACGATAGACCTGAGACTGCTCCTGTCTTCCCCAAAGAAACATGCAAATACAATACAGAAGGCAGGACAAAACCAATATTATTGCCAGGATATAGATAGATTCCAATACAATAGGGAAAAAAATCCCCCTAATTTTCTCTAATTCGAGCCCCTGTTGCTAACCACTACCAAACCCATTTCCCAAAATCCCTGGATCCACATTAATACCCTACTAAGTGCAATGCTCATGAAAAAAACTCCCATTACCCAGTAAAAGCCCCAGAACCCATCTGTACGACTACAATCTGACTTTCCCTACGGTCGTATAAATAACTTTTGTCTATTGACAATAAAGGCTAAAATTAATGTGTATCCAGCCTCCTTAACCTCACACCCAAGCTAAGTTACCTGGAAACTAAATGAACCATAATAAGGTTCAGCACATTTGCTCCCTAGAAACAGCCAGAAGAAACTGCCCTCTTTTCCCGTCAATCCGCAATAAGAAATAAGCTATAGTCCTCTGGTCCATTAATAATACTCTCCATTTCTTCCCCACCCCCAAATTAATGTGTATCCAACCTCCTTAATCTCACACCCAGGCTTAGTTACCTGGAAACTAAATAAACCATTATAAGGTTCAACTCATTTGCTCCCTAGAAACAGCCAAAAGAAACTGCCGTCCTTATTGAACAACCCGCAATAAGAAATAAGCTACTGTCCCCGTGTCTATTAATAATATTCTCCATTTCCCCACCAGGTCTAAGCCTGTCCAGGAATAGTGTGGTTAGGTTAGCTGACCGTCCCGACATGACCTTAGTTGTTTACCGTGGACGTTAAGCATCAAATCAACCAATTAACCAACCATTTCCCCTCCAAAAAATTATGTGTATCCAACCTCCTAAATCTCAGACCCAGGCTTAGTTACCTGGAAACTAAATAAACCATTATAAGGTTCAACTCATTTGCTCCCTAGAAACAGCCAAAAGAAACCGCCATCCTTTTTGAACAACCCGCAATAAGAAATAAGCTACTGTCCTTGTGTCTATTAATAATATTCTCCATTTCCCCTCCAAAAAATAATGTGTATCCAACCTCCTTAATCTCACACCCAGGCTTAGTTACCTGGAAACTAAATAAACCATTATAATGTTCAACTCATTTGCTCCCTAGAAACAGCCAAAAGAAACTGCCGTCCTTTTTGAACAACCCGCAATAAGAAATAAGCTACTGTCCCCATGTCTATTAATAATATTCTCCATTTTCCCTCCAAAAAATAATGTGTATCCAACCTCCTTAATCTCACACCCAGGCTTAGTTACCTGGAAACTAAATAAACCATTATAAGGTTCAACTCATTTGCTCCCTAGAAACAGCCAAAAGAAACCGCCGTCCTTTTTGAACAACCCGCAATAAGAAATAAGCTACTGTCCCCGTGTCTATTAATAATATTCTCCATTTCCCCCCCAAAAAATAATGTGTATCCAACCTCCTTAATCTCACACCCAGGCTTAGTTACCTGGAAACTAAATAAACCATTATAAGGTTCAACTCATTTGCTCCCTAGAAACAGCCAAAAGAAACCGCCGTCCTTTTTGAACAACCTGCAATAAGAAATAAGCTACTGTCCCCGTGTCTATTAATAATATTCTCCATTTCCCCTCCAAAAAATAATGTGTATCCAACCTCCTTAATCTCATACCCAGGCTTAGTTACCTGGAAACCAACTGAACCATTATAAGGTTCATCACATTTGCTCCCTAGAAACAGCCAAAAGAAACCGCCGTCCTTTTTGAACAACCCGCAATAAGAAATAAGCTACTGTCCCCGTGTCTATTAATAATATTCTCCATTTCCCCTCCAAAAAATAATGTGTATCCAACCTCCTTAATCTCATACCCAGGCTTAGTTACCTGGAAACCAACTGAACCATTATAAGGTTCATCACATTTGCTCCCTAGAAACAGCAAAAAGAAACTGCTCTCTCCTCCCAACAATCCACAATAAGAAATTAGCTACAGTTCTGTTGTTGACTAATAATATTCTCCATTTCCCAAAATATTAGAACACAAAAAAAACTCCCATGAAAATACAGGACCCTAAAACTTTAAATATGCAATATATTTTGGAACCAACTAAACCAAGATAAGGTTTAGAACAAATGCTACAGTCCTAGGTCCCAAAAGGAATTTTTACCCCACCTACCTCCCTCCCAACAGATTTAAGCTACTGTCTTCTCTGAGACCAACGGTCCCAATTCATGATGTAACCCAGGCAGTCTAAATTACTCATGAGGGCCACAAAAACATGAGACAACTGCATTCCAGATCACCCTCAATCTCTTATCCCCCACTGCCCATTGCATTAGTTAATAAGGGAATTTGCTCCCCACCTAGACATTTTGCTCCTCATTCCCCCCCTAGACCTGCCCTGGGCCCAGCCAGGACAGGGGGCTTGTTCCGGCAGAACTTGCAAAGTGAAGTCTGATGGAGGCCTGCAGTTCGGGGAAGATGCATTATGGCTTGAAGTGTGCCATGCGTTTCCAGAAGCCCTGAATTGTATTGCTAAAGCCAACCCACAGTGGGTCGCGAGGGCTGTTTGCATGGGAAGTGATTTATGTGGATCTGTGCACAAGTCCATTTGGGTTCTATCCCATTGCTACTTAATGTTTCTGGAAGGTTTTGCTCCCCACCAAAGATTTTGCTTCTCCCTTTTTCTGAGACGTCACCTGCCCAGGACCCAGCACAGGTCCACTTTGGTGCAACCCCACTAATACATGAATCTGGGCAGTGACCTATATATTAGAGTGACTCGCATCTCCAGTTAAATTTAGGTAATTTTCCAATAGACGCTTGTCGTGCCGCTGGACAGGTGAGTGGCTGAAAAAATCGATAATTCTATCGACCGCTTATTTCGCATCTAGAAATATTTTAATATTATCATTGTTTCATTTTATCTGTATAAATCATGTGTTCTTACAAACGTTTGCGTTAAATTGTGTACTCAATTTCCGAAATTTTGATACCAAACTTGCCAAGTTTTTATACAGTAGTTTTACTTGACGTAGTTAAAAAAAACGGGCTGGAGGGCTTTTCAATATTAATACGGGAAACTTTTTTTTAATTACGATTTGGATTAGGATTTTGATCTTAGCTCTCTTACTTAGGAGAATATGCATGCATTGAAAATTGAAGTAAGTCAGTGACATAGGTTTTAATTAAGCTGAGAGGGTTGGAATTTCTATCAGAAATTATCGACGTGAATCGCCCATCTCATTAATGTTTACGTAATCAAATTACTATTCAACGTTAAGGTAAGCTTTGAATTTTATGATGATGTATTAGAATAGTAAGTTTTGTGATTATTTTGCTTGGTTTGGGGGTTAATTTTTATTGGTGTGACAATTCTTATGGTGTACCAAGAGGGTCAAAAGCACCGATACGGGTCGACCCGTATTTCAGAAATACGGGTCGACCCGTATTTTTACGGGTCGACCCGTAATTTTACGGGTCGACCCGTATTTCAGATACGGGTCGACCCCTAAATTTGCGGGTCGACCCGTATATTTACGGGTCGACCCGTATAATACGGGTCGACCCGTATAATAGGGGTCGACCCGTAAAAATACTGGTCGACCCGTATATTTACGGGTCGACCCGTATTTTACGGGTCTACTTGCATTTACGGGTCGACCCGTAAATTACAAGTCGACCCGTATTTTACGGGTCGACCCGTATCTTAAATACGGGTCCACCCGTAAATATACGGGTCGACCCGTAAATATACGGGTCCACCCGTATTTCAAAAATACGGGTGGACCCGTATTATACGGGTCGACCCGTATTATAGGGGTCGACCCCTATTATACGGGTCGACCCGTATTTCTCCAAAAATAAACTGACCAATCAGAAGATGCCTTCTATCGGTTCTTCGGCACCTTTGAAATATCGCTTCAATTCATGCTGTGGAGTCGCACAACTAATACCTGTATGGATAACTGTATATGGCAAATGATTTGTTGGTATTGCTTAACATATGCTCACTAGACAAGGGTCTGCTATTATGTTTAAGTTTAACTTAAATTAATATCATTTTTATATATATTTTTTTTAATAATCATTTAAAACTGTTACCAAACGAGGGAAATATCTAATACCAAAACGATGCCTAGCTTACATATAAACTGTGCGTATCCATGGTATCCGGCCAGTCCAACGTGGTTATCTTCGAGAAGCCATTTGTTTATTGCTGCTGTATACATGTATTCAGTAGCCTATTCGTATGTGTTTTACAGAAGCTTTGTTAATCCACTGCTTCTGTTTAAGAAAAGTTAAATTCAAACCTTAACTTTGGACGTTCTTTCGAAGTGTTTCTGAGATATTTTGCTTAATTCTTATTGTATTTAATGCTGATACTATCTTGGTCCAATTAAAGAAGAAGATGAAGAAGAAGAAGAAAGCGTCAGCAATGATTTTATGATAAATATAGAAATAATAAAAATGATAAAATATTAATGACAATAATAGAAATAACTTTTAATTATTCTCTGACAATATCAAATAAAAGAAAGAATAAAAAGAAACGGCCAGATTTCTTTTTCTAAACATTTTTCTTTCTTTTTTTTTAATTTTTATTTTTCATTATTATTATTAATATTATCAGGACACTTGTGCTGTTCGCCGTTTAAAGTTATGCCAGATCAAACAATCGTTATCATAAACTACATATCTGATCCAACTTTGCTTGTGCGTATGCCGATCCGAGCATACAGTGTGACATACGTCACCATCGCCAAAATCTGTTACAAAATAAACAAAACCTGGCTTACCCATAAACGATACGACACCGTCCTTTTAAAGCGGGCATCTGTTTACCTGTAAGGTATCATTTGTTTATTGCTCCTGCATATTCGTATGTGTATTACAGAAGCATATTTCACATTGTATACAACTGCTGCTGTTCGTTATCTATTCTCATTAAAACGGAAAGTTGAAATATGTACTATCTTTACTTTGGACGTCAAACGTTATTACAAAGAATTTCCTCTCTTTTTTCTTTTTCTTTTTTCTTTTTATCTTTTTCTCTCTATTTTTTTTATTTATTTTATACGTCAGAGAATGTTTGGTTTAACATCAAAAGCGAACAGCATCATCAACTGTTTGTAATAATAATAATGATAAAGTAAAACAGAACGCAAGTTATATTTTTATTTGATAAGCCAGGGAATGTTTCGCTGTTAGTATCATTATTATTGTTATTATCTTTATCATCATTATTATTATAAAATATTATTATTTTTATTATTACAAATGATTTATGATTGTTATCATTGTTACATTTATCACCACATGTTCTGATCCTACATTCATATGCGCTTGCTGATCCGAGCATGCACAGGTTGCAAACGTCATCATCACCAAAAGAATATCTAATACATGAACGAAGCTTATCATACCCATAAAATGTGTGTCACCGGTGCAGGCGCAGTATTTATTTATCTGTGAGAAATCATTTGAGCCGTGACACGACAAAAAAAACAATGTGGTTATGCGCCCAGCGCAGACTCGGATCAGCCTGGGCATCCGCCCAGTCTGATTAGATTCTTCGCTGTCCGGATGGAGGTAACTTAGACCCTTGTCTACCCTTTAAGCGCTTAGCGATAAAATTGATCAGACTGGGCGGATGCCCAGACTGATCTGAGTCTGCGCTGGGTGCATAACCACATTGTACGTTTTGTCGTGTCACGGCTCAAAATTTTGTTTGTTGCTACTGTATATTAAGCAAATATTCTCATGTGTATTACAGAAGCATATTTCACATTGGTATGCCCCTGCTGCTGTTTCTTATATCATCTCCTAAAGGTGAAATACAGACATTACTATAGAAGTGTGGGCGTTATTACGAAGTACATGTATTTCTTTATGATTTTTCTTTCTTTCCTGTATTTCACTATTTCTTTTCTTTTATTCAAATGCAGAGACAGAAAGGCATTATTATAAAAACGAACTGCACTATCAACGGTGCAAATTTCCAGGTTTATTTAAGGAATGAATTTCATTTTTCTGAGGTTTATCGAAGTGTAAAATACATTGGGTCACGTGCAAAGTGAATGAACCCCGATGGGGTTCATGTAAACTTTGCTAGTGACCCAATGTAGTTTACACTTCGATAAACAAAGTGTAAACTACATTGGGTCACGTGCAAAGTGAATGAACCCCGATGGGGTTCATGTAAACTTTGCTAGTGACCCAATGTAGTTTACACTTCGATAAACATCAGAAAATTAAGTTCATTGCTTATATTTACATTCATTTCAATCAAATTTTTCATGAAAAATCTTACATAAGCGCTAAAATTGAAGCTGTGAGACATGTACACGCAGCATTTATGCTAACAGCAGAACAGCATGCATGACGTCATGAAGTCACTGACGTCCAATCAGGTTGTAGAGAGCCATTGCTTATTTTGACGTCATTGAGGTCGCATGTCTCAATGTAATTATTGGAATGTAAACTACATTACGTTCTAATGGTTTACTATAGGGCTTTTCAGTAAATACACAAAGAATGTAAATATTGAATATAAACGCAACTATATCGCATGAAGTGCGACAGACGCGCATTTCAGTGTCGCTAAACCCAAGAAGTTGGAAAGAAAGGTGATGGGCAGGTCTCGAAAAGCAACGAGCAGCCCTCTCCGAGCCACACTTACTGACGCATTGCGTACACAGTAGACTTGCTCCAGTCGGATATATTAAATTGTCATATATATATTTTTTTATCATACTTGATATTTCACTTCTTTCTTCTTTTTATGGTCGATGCTTGGCTAGTCTAGAAATGAAATTTTCTCTTGTGGGTTTGTCTGAGATAAATCTGCCCCATAACTATAGACTAGCACAAAGAAAAAAATGTATATTCAAGAAAATTTATGAAAAATCCAAATGTGTATATTTCTAAGCCTTGGGCAAGGCTACGTACACAGTAGCTGCTAACATCAGGTAAAATGCGCGTTTCGACCGCAGGCGTCCCCCACCGGGCCACCTCAACCCCTGTGTCTCGTAAGACGAGAGAGACAAGGGCACCAGGTGCAGCAAGAACTTATGAAAAGCCAAAATAATCCAAAAGAACAGAAGCAAAACTCCGCTAAGATTCATGTCGCTATGACAAGTCCTAGAACTGAAGAAATTAATGGAACAGGCGTCGCTAGTGGGTGCCGAACCCACAACTCCCTGCAAGAAAGGCGAACTCAATCCACTTGACCAGTCGCTCTGCTACGCTCACTGAACACAGATAAACGCTTGCAAAAAACACATTTATACACATTTAGGTAGTTCTGGTCCAGCTACTTCCCAGCGGGCACATTACATTCAAAATGACGTCACGCTGACATTACGACGTGATGTGCCTGCTGGGTTAGAATAGGCCAACTGCCCCTTGTCATCAAGTGCTTTAGACTATGTGCTTGAATATTAGGTGTGCAGACTGGTCGTGGCCTGCCACACTCAGCCAGCATACCATCAAATTAAATTCTTCACAGGCACTTCGGTGGTATAAACGTTTCAACACAAACCATTACGAAAAGCGCTACAACCTTGCCGTTTCGTGATAAAATATGGGATGATGTGAATATATATTGACTGGCAAAAAGTATTGGTAGCATTTTTTAAAAGTGTTGACGGACGACGACGACAGACGACGGCATACGACATACGACGACGACGGACCACTGCCTATCCTATAAGCTCCCCCGGAGCCTTCGGCTCTGGTGAGCTAAAAACGGTGGGAGATTCCATTAAAAACTACTTTTTTTTACAGAACTCTGTTACCGCTTTTTTTTTTTTTTTTTTTTTTTTTTTTTGGAAGCCATATAATCAGATTATCCGGGGAAAATCCACTATATGAGGAAAATGGGACGGCTATGCAAAAACACATAATGTATATTTACCCTGGGAAAAACTGGCTATATAGTGATATTTCCGAGGATTGCACAACCCGCAGGTTTGCACTATAATCACTGTGTGAGTCCGTCCGTCCGTCCGTTATCAGTTAGCGAAAACGCTTATAATTCTTGAACCGCATTCTATATTTTGATAAAATTTTGCATACTTATACATGTCAACATTATCTAACGACTCGCATGCATAACCGTCTTTTTTGATGGACGAGGCTCTGCTGAGCACAGTCCGTCCGTCCGTTATCAGTTAGCAAAAAAGCTTATAACTCTTGAACCGCATTCTATATTTTGATAAAATTTTGCATACTGATACATGTCAACATTATCTAATGACTCGCATGCATAACCGTCTTTTTTGATGGATGAGGCTTTGCTGAGCACAAGTTGAAAATTTACGGTCAAGTAGCGAAAATGCTCATAACTCTTGAACCCCGTGGTATATATGGTTCAAATTTTGTACACTTATGTATTTTAACATTGTCCAGCCACCGGCATGCAAAACGGTGACGAAAGTCTAAACAGTAATACACGACCCTCAGGTGTGCACTGTAATCGCTGCGCAAGTCCATCAGTCTGTTTGTCCTTCTGCTGTAGTCAGTGAGTGAAATTGCTCATAACTCTTAACCACATGGTGTAGTTTGATAAAAAAATATGCATCATTCTACAAGAAATGAAATGACCAATTTCATTTCCGTGCATTCCTTCTGGCACCAGAAACTGATTATTCTACATTCACCACGGGTAGTGCACATTACCATCAGTTGATTCTATTGGAAATTCGACGAAGAAAAAAAACCTACAACGTCAACTCGAGCTATTTTACAAAGTTTGATCATGGTTTACACAGTTTGCGAAAACACTTCTGTCCAAATAATTGGGTTCATTATGGTAATCGCGTTATGTACCACCTTAAACCGCGTCTACACGGGCAAAGTTTCTGTGACGAAGAAGGTTGGGCATAGAAAAATTTGCTCGTGTAAATGCCAAAATATGACAATATCTCTTTGACAACTATATCTGGAAAAGTTAGATAGAATTGTCCGTGTAAACGGAGAACTTTGCTAAAGATTATGTAACAAAGAAATTTGCTATAAGCGTGGAAAATATGACAAAGATTTTGTTTCATTGCTGCAGGTAACTTTTGACGAATATTATTTGGTCGTGTGAACACTGCGGCAAATATTTCATTAGCCAAAGTTTATTTGACAAAGATTCTATGTACATTTTCTTCAGCAAATAATTTGCTCTGTGTAAATGCAAAATGTTTGGCGTGATTCCTTTGTTAAAGTTTCTGTGACATAGAAACTTTGCTCGTGTGCTTGTGTTTATTTTAAGAAATATTTTTCCTTACCCATGAATTATCCCTGATAAGGGCCCCGCCAGACGAAGTCAGCAGAGACTTTTTAGTGATCACCTTGTTCGTCTGTCTGTCTGTCTGTCTGTATGTCTGTCCGTCCGTCCATCTGTCCGTCCGTCATAATTTTGTGTCCCTTCCATGACTCTTAAAGCAGAGATATGAATTAATATTTGCATCTGCCCGAGAACGTGATTCTTCACGGGCAAGGAAAAAATATTAATACAGAACGAAGATGCAAGTAATTATATGTGACAGTGCCTGGCATTTTGAGCCTTTTGGGGGTGCAACGTTGACGTCACGAAACGTGAAATGAAAGTGACGTCATAAAATCTGCACGTAAAGTTAATTGGATTTCCGCGCACTGGCTATAAATTTCAAAGCGTCGCCTGAAAAGAGGAATTCAAGATTTCTATCGCCGTCTTAAATTTTCTTCATGTTCACTATTTTAAGAATGTTCGTATTATAGATCTTTGAAAAGCGATGTCACGAACCAGAGTTACTTAAAGATTATCCAGCTAGTATGTAAATTGTATCCAATCAGTGAAACGAAAACAAAATATCGGGTTGGTGTGAATTTCGTTTGCTTTTGCAGTAAACCTTAGCACTATATTGCTTTGTGCTTCTCGAAATCTATTCTGGTGGCTCTAATAAATATGAAAATGGTAAAAACATAATTTCCGTTTGTCGCTCCATAAGGCTCAAAATGGCAGACACTGTCACATATTATTACTATTAATATTTACGCATGCTCGGATCGGCAAACGCACAAGGAAAGTTGGATTAGAATGTGTAATTCATGATATCGATTGTTTGACCTGGCATGATTTAAAGCAGTGAACAGCACAAGTTTGCTGGTAATAAAAATATTAATAATGCTAATAAACAAATTAAATGATAGAAAAAAGTTAGAAAAAATCTGACCCTTTCTTTTTTCTTCTTTTATTTGATGTCAGAGAATGAGTCATGATCATGATTATGATATTTTTATTATTGTCATTAATATTCAATTACCATTATTATTATCATCATTATTATAAAACAATTGATGTTAAACCATTGATGGCACCGTTTCCTTTTTTTTTTTTTTTTTTTTTTTTTTTTCTTAATGAGCCAAGACCGTCCCAGCATGAAGTATAAATTAAACATTAAGAAAAAAAATAATAATATCTCAGAAACAATTCGAAAGTACGTTTGAATTTCAATTTTCATTTTATTCACTATATACAGCAAACAGTGGAATACACATACAA
This sequence comes from Ctena decussata, assembly GCA_963989385.1. Taxonomy (NCBI): domain Eukaryota; kingdom Metazoa; phylum Mollusca; class Bivalvia; order Lucinida; family Lucinidae; genus Ctena; species Ctena decussata. The sequence goes on from OZ022506.1 coordinate 9,393,991, forward strand.
ATAGGCTACTGAATATATAGTAGCAATAAACAAATTACTTCTCACTTGGATAGGCCGGTTACGCACAATTTATAGGTAAGATAGGCATCGTTTTGGATTAAATAATCCCTCTTTTGGTAACAGTTTTGGATGTTGATTAAATAACAATATTTTTAAAAGTCGATATTAATTAGAGTTGAACTTAACAAATATTAGCAGATCCTTGTCTAGTGAGCATAAGTAAAGCAAAACCAACAAATCATTTGCCATATACAGTTATCCATACAGGTATTAGTTGTGCGACTCCACAGCATGAATTGAAGCGATATTTCAAAGGTGCCGAAGAACGGATAGAAGGCATCTTCTGATTGGTCAGTTTATTTTTGGAGAAATACGGGTCGACCCGTATAATACGGGTCGACCCCTATTATACGGGTCGACCCGTATTATACGGGTCGACCCGTATTTTTGAAATACGGGTGGACCCGTATATTTACGTGTGGACCCGTATTTAAGATACGGGTCGACCCGTAAAATACGGGTCGACTTGTAATTTACGGGTCGACCCGTAAATGCAAGTAGACCCGTAAAATACGGGTCGACCCGTAAATATACGGGTCGACCCGTATTTTTACGGGTCGACCCCTATTATACGGGTCGACCCGTATTATACGGGTCGACCCGTAAATATACGGGTCGACCCGCAAATATACGGGTCGACCCGTATCTGAAATACGGGTCGACCCGTAAACTTACGGGTCGACCCGTAAAAATACGGGTCGACCCGTATATCAGAAATACGGGTCGACCCGTATCGGTGCTTTTGACCCTCTTGGTACACCATAAATTCTTCAATGCATAACTAACCGACCCTCTGAACTCATTGTTGTATGGCGAAAACTGTGAAAAACAAGTTTTATTTTAAGATTATTTTGACCCATTGAATCGGCACGAAATTGCATAAAATAGCACTCAAACAATTAACAAGGCATTCAACTTTATGAAAAATATCATTTCGAGGCTCAAAAATAGTTATTTTGGGAGCCTTATTCAAAAACGGGGGAGTGGGGTTTTGAACATCCTGATTTGCCGATTTTCGCTACTTTCCTAAATAAGCATATTTTTATACTGTCATAAGACCATCATAATAGTAGATAATTGTCATGAAAATGATATTAAACAACATTTTGGTCCTTCTCCTTCCGTTTCCTAATGCTAAAATATTACCTCAAACCTTATTCGCGACGGAGTACATCGTAAAAGAAGTGACGGTTTATACGGCGGCGTCGCCATTTTCTTTCGAATGACGAATGTTTCTCAATTTACTTCGTTAAAAATGAGCTCCAAAACCAAGCAAAATTATCACAAAACTTATATTCTAATACATCATTATAAAATTCAAAGCTTACCTTATCGTTGCATAATAATTTCACTATGAAAACACCGATAAAATGGGCGATGCACGCCGTTAACTTTTGACAGAAATTCAAGCTTTTTCAGCTTGTATTAAAAATGGCGCTCCGGTAGGAGGCGCTGCAGAAGCATGCGCGACACGCCTCTTTGGACCGAAAGGTGAAGACGCGAGTCACTGTATTTATAGGTCACTGATCTGGGCAGTCTTTTGCACCCGCCCCCCTCCCCACCAAAGAATTTGCATCCCATCCAAGAATTTGCTCCTTGTTCCCTCCTCCTCCTCCCCCTATACCATTTCCAATTTAATGCAAGTTACTTCGTAGTAAAATAATGTTTTTGATTGGGTGCAAGTTACTTTGCAGTAAAGTAAATGCAGCCTGCTCAAATGTTAACATGACTTAAACATGCCCGAGGTCAGTTCAAAAATAAATTTTAAGGCGGCTTTGCTTCGGTTTGCTGTTTAGACAGGACTTTTAATCCGAAGTAAAAGTTAATTCGGATTCGATCCAAGGTACTCTGTAGGATTAGTTTAATTACTCCGAATTAGTTTTTAATTCGAATAAGATTTGCTAGTCTAAACAGTTAATTCAAAGCAAATTCTGATTCGATTCGGATTAAAACTCTAGTCTAAACAGGATTATTGAAGATATAGAAAATTCAGGCATGCGAATGCTTTTACATTGTCTCAAAGGCAAGGATAATTGCTTATTTGTGGCCTTGGTTGTGGAGAAAACTGGAGTACCTGAAGAATACCGCCAACCTTCCTGCAGAGACTGTCCGAGTGATTCTGCTTCCTGCCGAGAATCTCGGCAGGAAGCAGAGTCACGTGGACAGTCTCGGTAGGAAGCCAAATTTCGAGGACAGAAGTCTCTGCAGGAAGCAAGAGATCGTGGACAGTCTCGGCAGAAGCCAAATATGATGAGACAGGCGTCCGCGAGTTCTTGCTTCCTGCAGAGACTTCTGTACATGATAATTGGCTTCCTCCTGAGACTGTCCGCGTGACTCTGCTTCCTGCCGAGAGGCTCAACAGGAAGCCTTTTATCATGTACAGAAGTCTCTGCAGGAAGCCTTTTATCATGTACAGAAGTCTCGGCGGGAAGCAAGAACTCGCAGACAGTCTCGGCGGAAGCCAAATATGATGTACAGTCTCTGCAGGAAGCGAAAATTAGAGGAATCGATTATACCCTGTGGTATTGTTTAACTCAATATAATAGTCTGGGTCCAAATTTCACTGGTCAGTTTAATTCTTAGCGAGGGTTACCGTGTGTGTTCTGGCCCAGATAAGTTGTGACTTTTTTTTGTTTGTTTGTTTACTGGGCTTAGAAGTTAAGAAAAATAGAAGTTATGTATAGTTTCTAAGCCTAGAAGTTCTATTATAGAGTTAGTCTAAATAGTAGTTAATGAGTCCCATTGAATTCAGAAAATGAGACGTTACGAGTTGTTATGTAAAAATTGACCCAGATAATGTGGGACTACTTTATGGTTCCCGTCTTCTGCGCATCGATTCGGTCAGATTCCCGGTAGAGAGATCCAGACAATATTTAATTAACTTAGTAACTTATATTGTTTTAAGCTATCTTAAAACTATTTTAATTAGGCCAACGTACAATCTGCGGTTGTACGCGTATTGAACAAGTCATGAATATTCATGTTATCAGCGTTTGCGTCTCCCGCGTCGAGACGCGTCAGGGCGCGTCTAGACGCGTCTGATGCGCGGTTCTAGGTGATACGCACGCAGCACGCGCATGCAACGCGGTACGAACGCGTTTTTGGTGTACAAATACGTGAGCGCCAGTGTAGCATGAAATTCGAAGAGCCCAACACCTTTGAAAGCAGGCATTGTGCTCACCTCAGAACCTGAACCGGTGATACATCATAATCAAAAAAAAAAGGGATGACCTGACATCCTAGTGATTGACATAAAAATGAGGGATGAATTCACTGATGATATTTAAAGTGCTTAAAGTTTGAAGAAGCCGAGCTGTACATGCAATCCCATACTCTAAACTGGTATATGTTACATAACCTTTGCAAAGGGAGTTCGAAATGACCAAGTGACATGACAGGTGGCATCGAGTAGTAGAATATTTGCCATGACGACGTACTAAGGAGTCATTTAGAAGTCCTGGGGTGTATTTATAAAACGATTTAAGTCGTTGCTATGCTGTTGCTAAGGCTAAATTTTCTCTGGAGGAACAGTCTGAAAAAGACTGATCTTCCAGAGCAAATTTCATAGTTGTAGGGAATCTCCTTCATAGAAATTCAGCCTAAGCAACCGCATAGCAACCACTTAAGTTGTTTTATAAATACGGCCCCAGTTATGCACTATACACTTTGTTGTCAACCATTAGACGGACGAGCAAGTAGGGGACGGAAGCACTAACACCAAACGAACATCTTTATCTCGCACACCGCGATTGGTTTGAAAATAATGCATATACATGACAAGGCCAGTGAACTTATATTTTGACCATCTAATTAAGAATCTGTGCTGTCCGTTTAACGAGTTCTGTAAGAAAACAGAATGGGTTTGTATTTTTTCATTACTAAAGTGTAAAATGCATAACAGACAATGGGGGCTGCATTATATACAGGAATTTAACTGTACTTACTCCCGAACAAACAAATTTACCCAGAATTTGTCTACAGGGCATCGCTTTACTGGTCTGTCTACTAGGCATTCTACATGTATCAAATAACGATCTGCAGGATCAGACTTGAGAAAACCCGTGTAAGAATCTGAAATATAAAATGATAATAAGTTCTTAAGAGTAATTCTCTGTAAGCACCAAAAAATTGCAATAGGGGGTGAAAATGACATATCTCAGATTTTGATGAAACTTAGTGTCTTTTTTGCTTATGTCAAGTGATGAACAAAAATACATATTTTTCTCCAATCAAACTGTCCGTTTCCATGACTACAAGGATTTTCTCTTTTTTGGCCTAATTTGGTGATTTTTCCTATAAAAATGCCAGATTTGACACCAGTTGTATTGACAGTATTTCTCAACAAATGTTATTGACACTCATGTCTTTTTAGAGACCCATGTAAGTGCTGTGTACGGATAGGATTTGTTTTCTTTATATTGCTATGGTAAAGGAGTAGGTGACCTTGACTTCTATCTAGTAAAGCATCTCTTTAAAAATATCAAAAATTGGCCAATTTTGAAAGCACTTTGTTAGAAAATGCGGCTATAGATTTTTTTCGTTCTCTTGGTACAGAGAGTAAAACACCTAACTCCCCATATATCAAAAAATTGGAGATGGTATATTTTTTAAATTGAAAATAATTTTCTTTGAATTTAGTCACCGTCAGGAAAATCAGAAGAAACTGTCATAGCAGAAAATCTGTTATAAGAGATAATATCTGGAGAATGTTAAGCAAATATGAGCTGAAATACAAATAAATACATTGAATACAGTGGAGAGAAGTTACATAAATACTTTTCCTGTTCAGAAGTATGTTTAAAATTACAGTTTGGGGTGCAATTACCCCACCCACTTCCACTGAATATGAAATGAATGCAAAAGTTACATGCCTAGGATAATATATCTCAAGTTTCCATAATTGTGAGTAAACCGAAACATTTTTAAAAGATCACCACATGTTTGCTGTCATTGTTTTTTACATTGTTTATCATTTGGTAACCATGGTAACTGTCATTCTATTATGTGTCAGTGTTCATTTACACGGATATTTACAGGAAATAGTTTCAATGCTGATGAAACATATTCGTTGTTATTTACTTTTTACATATGCATACGCATTCTAAGTGTTGATTTTGTTAAATAATATACAATAAATCAGTATTTTTATAGTTGCTATGACAAAAACCACTCATTCCTTCCTCAAAGAAATTAGGCAATCTGAGTGTATGTAGTACAATGTAGAGAAAGAAGAGCAACTGAGCATAAATAGAGATAGATACCTGCATTGGAGAAGAAATAAACCACACATACAATGTTTATACTTTTTCATTCATTAATATGTTTAATCTGTATATCTAGGGGGTGAGTTACCCCACCCACCTCATTTAGCTATACAACAAATTCATAAGTTACATACTATGAGTTTTGATGATAAAATAGCACCTGGTACACTTGTTTTAAAGTTGCTCATCACATGTCTGGTCTGCATAAGCTTTCTTGTCTACTGTCCTTTGTTTTTGTAAAAGTTCTGGATGGAGGCACGCATGCATATATACCAAACTGAAGTTTTGTCGACTGCCTCGCTTACGGCAAGCGGGTTCGACAAAATACTCCTGTGACTTTGAAAATGGCATCAAGGTCGCCAAATTCTAAGTCTTTGTTTTGCCTAAAAGGTTGATCTTTGCAAGTTTGGTAAAAAAAAATCTACTGGTTCAAGATACATCTTCGTTTTTCATGTCAAATCACTAAATGGCCCTTAAAAATAGGATCAAAGTCACCAAAACCTAACTAGAAACATGGTAACTAACAGGGCCCCGCCTTTATGAGACTGTTGGTGGAATTTAAGTCGTATGTCCCCGACCAGAAAATACAATAACAGCTTTCTGTTACCATGTTTTTGCTTAATGTTGTTTGGAATTAAGCCTCAGGTAGAATAATTCAGATACAGGCAAAAACCAAAATCATGACTGATTAAAACAAAGGCAATAACTCTGTAAAGCAGGAAACTGGAGTTACCATTCTAGCGCTCTGAACACCTTCAGATATTCTGATGATGCTTTATATTTGTACCAAGTTTTGTGAAAATATCTTCAAAGGCTTAAAAGTTATAGATTGGACAAGGTCTCAATACTCAAAATTACAAAGGGATATAATTCTGTTTAACATAAATGAAGGTGCAGTTATGGTTCTTTTTCTCTACAAATTGTTTGTGATGCTTTACATTTGTATCAATTCATAAAAAAATATCTTCTACAGTTTTAAAGTTAGAGAGTGGAATGATTTCTATACTGAAAATTACAAAAGGGCATAATTCTGTAGAAAATGTAGATGAAGTTACAGTTTTAATTCTCTGTACATATTCTGATAATGCTTTTGTCTTTGTAAAAAATTCCAAGAAAATATCTTTGATGGTTTAAAAGCTGATAGCAGATAAAATTTCTATACTTTAAATTACAAAGGAAAATAATTCAGTACAAAAGTAAATGGAGTTGTGGTTCTTATTCTCTGCGCATTGTCTAACAATGTTTTTATTTGTACATAGTTTCATAAATAATATCTTTGAAAGTTTTAAAGTTATAGAGCGGACAAGATTTCCGTACTGAAAATTACTAAGGGACATCATTCAGTAAAAAACATAGGTAGAGTTATGTTTTTTTGTTGTCTGCAAATGGTCTGATGATGTTTAACTCTCGTACCAAGTTTTGTGAAAATATCTAAAACGGTTTTAGAGTTATGGAGCAGACCTAATTTCCGTACTGAAATTACAAAGGGGCATAATTCAGTGAAAAAATGTAGAAAGAGTTACACTTCTTTTTCTCTGCACATTGTCTGATATGCTTTACATTTGTACCAAATTTCGTGAAAATATCTCAAACAGTTTCAAAGTTATGGAGCGGACACGATTTCCGTACCAAAAAATTACAAAGGGGCATATTTCAGTAAACAATGAAGGTGGAGTTGTGGTTCTTTCTCTCTGCAAACATGTATTGTCTGACGCTGTTTTACATTTGTACCAAGTTTCATGAAAGTATCACAAAGAGTTTCAGAGTTATGGAGCGGACACAATTACTGTACCAAAAAATTACAAATTACTTCGTCTGGCAAGGCCCTAATAATCAGTTATGAATCTTCTCCAAATGATGATTTAGGGCTAGTTTAGCATAATTCCAACAAATGCTTCGTAATATAGGGTATAGATAAGCCATTTTTTAACCATTTTAAGACCACCTCTAACCTCCAAAACAGAATAAAGGCCAATCAATCCATTTAGCGGCTTTCTATGACTTCCTGGGACCTTTAAAACTTCTATATTTATGGATAGATTTCAAAATAATTGTACACAGTTGTTCTACTTGATGAGCAGAAGTGCCATTTGAAACATTCGTTCAGATAGGTCCAAGGTCAAGGTCAAACTTAAAGGTCAAATGGTAAAATGATCATATATTGAGCTTGTCCTGTATGAGTAAAAGTGCTATTTGGAACATTTGGTCATGTAGGGCCAAGGTCAAGGTCACAGTCAAAGGTCAAATGATAACTAGAAGGTTGTCCAGGGACAACTGGTCGAGCCCGCTGTTTGCTTTAGTGACCTATAAGTGTGTCAAGACTAAGTAATTGCTTCACTCTAGAAAGAAGCCAAAAACATCATGCTTAGCCAGCATTTTCTTCTTTTTTTTCAAATTTTCACAAAGGAAAATAAGTAGAAGTGATGACCCAGACAAGCTCAATTTATGACTGTTACAATATCTGACCTTCAAGTGCGACCTTGACCTTGGACCTACCCAAACACATATGTCACTTGACACTTCCACTCACCAAGATGAACAATTGTGCCAAATTATTTTGAAATCCATCCGTAAATGTAGAAGTAATGGCTCGGACAAGCTCAATTTATGACCATTTTATCATTTGACCTTCAAATGTGACCTTGACTTTGGACCTACTAGAACAAATGTTCCAAACGACACTTCTTCTCATCAAGGAGAACAACTGTTTTAAATTATTTTGAAATCCATTTGAAAATGTTGAAGTTATGGCTCAGACAAGCTCAAATTATGGCCATTTATCATTTGACCTTCAAGTGTGACCTTGGACCTACCTGAACAAATGGCACTTCTATTCATCAAGGAGAACAATTGTGCCAAACTATTTTGAAATCCATTCGTAAATGTAGTAGTTATGGCTCGGACCAGCTCAATTTATGGCCATTTTATCATTTGACCTTCAAGTGTGACCTTGACCTTGGACTTACCTGAACAAATGTTTCAAATGGCACTTTTACTCATCAAAGAGAACAATTGTACCAAATTATATTTAAATCCATCCATAAATGTAGAAGTTATGGCTCGGACAAGCTCAATTTATGGCTATTTTAACATCCGACCTTCAAGTGTGACCTTGACCTTGGACCTACCTGAACAAATGTTTCAAATGGCACTTCTACTCATCAAGGAGAACAATTGTGCCAAATTATTTTGAAATCCATCCATAAATGTAGAAGTTATGGCCCGGACAAATCCGGACGGACGCACGCACACACGCACGCACTCACGGACATACACCGAACTGACATTGTAACGACTATGTCTCGCTCTCCGCAAGCGGTCTCGACAAAAATTGTCATAAATTCAGCTTGTCCGGGCCATAACAGCTACATTTATGCATGGATTAAAAAAAAACCCGGCACAATTGTTCTTCTTGATGAGTTCAAGTACCATCTGAAACATCTGCAGGTTTATCTATGGTTTGAGGGCTGGATTTGGATTTTGATTGTTTCAGTTCCTGGTCTTTGCATACTTTTTACTTTTATCCAAGGTCAAGGTTACACTTGAAGGTCAAATGATAAAAATAGTCATAAATAGGCTTGTCCTGGCCATTACTTCTACATTTATTGATGAATTTCGAAACAGTTTGGCACAATTGTTCTCCTTGATGAGTAGAAGTGGCATGTGGAATTTATTATGGTAGGTCCAAGGTCAAGGTCACTTTTGAAGGTCAAATGATAAAAAAAATGTCATAAACTCAGCTTGTCCGTGCCATATAATTTATACAGTTACGCATGAATTTCAAAATAATTTGGCACAATTGTTCTCCTTGACAAGTAGAAATGTTTGTTTAGGTTGGTCTAAGGTCAAGGTCACACTCCAAGGTCAAATAATCAAATGGTCATAATGTGTGCTTGTCATGGCCATAGTTCCACTTGTTTTCCTTCATAAGAAAAAAAAAGAAAAGAAATATGTTGTATCATGATATATACTTGTTTGGCTTCTTTCTGATAAGTAAATGAAGCATTTAGTCTTGACATACTTATAGGTCACTATAGCAAACAGTGGGCTCGACAAGTTGTCCCTGGACAACCAAATAAATTCTTTCCCAGGTTCCAATGGTGTGTTTGTGCAAGTTTGGTCACACTCGATCTGTTCATTCCGGAGATATGGTGCAAGCAAACCATTTTTAACACTGCAAGTCCTCATGTGACCTTGAATATAAGGTCAATGTCGCCAAAGTCTAACAGTGTTTCCCCACCTCTTTATAATATACTTGTGCAAGTTTGATCAAAATTCATAAATCCCTTCAGAAGATATGGTGCTTACAACCCATTTTCACTGTTTTTTACCGCCTGTGACCTGAAATATGGTCAAGGTCACCAATTTTTTTTCAGTTCTTTTCCACTTCCCTGTGATATATTTGTGCAAGTTTGATCTTAATCTATCCACCCGTTCAGGACATATGGCGCCAACAAGCCATTCAGATACCTCCTATGACCTTGAAATTGGAACAACGTCACCAAAATCTAATCAGCTCTTTTTTCCCCACCCAAAGATGTATCTTTGCAAGTTTGGTGAAAATACATTTAACCCTTCAGGAGATAGAGTGCAGACATGAAGTTATACTGACACACAGACACCGACACCAATGCAGACGGGATCTGCACCAAAACAACATACCCGCCTTCCCTTTCCTCCTCTCCACCCCCCACCCCCTTCCTAATGTTGGGCGGGGGGCATAAATATGTATATCAATTCTTCTCCATTATGAAATATCTTAATGTAGTTCTGTTCATTTTATGTCCTTTATTTGCTTGCTACCAGATGCACTCAGATTGTCAATTGCTGTTTTGATGGAACATCTGATTGTATCCATAGCAACTAAAATATACCGAATTATTGTCCAAGATGAGACTTATTTGGAAAACAGAAAGTGTATACATAGATAGAAAATCACAATCAACACTTTTCAACTAAATTTGAATGTTTTAAATATCCAGGAGCCCCGGTAGCTCAGTGAGTTAAGCGCTGGCCAACTGAAGTAGCAGACCAGGTTCAAAACCCGCTTGAGGTGAGTTTTTTCCTACCGTAAACGGGGTTCCATTGCACACAGCCTTTCATTATCACTGTCCCATCGTTCTGATATGACTGAAATACTGTTGAAAAGGACGTAAAATCGCAAGTCATCCATCCATCCATTTTAAATATTCGTTTCCAACAAAAACAGACTAGTGATTGGTTGCCATGGTTACTACGTGATAAATAAAATAAACTAGAAATGTTTCTTTTACAAAAACAGATGAACCCCCTCCTATCCTTTCTCAGCTGTATCATTTTCCCTAAACATTGCAAAGTAAGGATCTCTTGTAAATCTTGAAATTGGGTCCAGGTCACCACCATCTAATCAGTACTTTTCCACCTCCCGATTATAAACTTATCTACGTTTCGTCATAATCCGTCAATCCCGTTAGGAGTTATTATGCAGACAAGCCATATTTCAACACGCTACATTACCTCCTGTGACCTCGTAAATGAGGTCTAGGTTACCAAAATCTTATCAGTTTCTTTCCCATCTCCCAGTGAAATGTTTATGCAAGTTAGGTTAAAATCCATCCATCCATGCAAGAGATACGGTTCAGACAAGCCATTTTCAACATTTCTGACCTCCTGTGACCTTCAAAGGAGGGCCAAGGTCACCAAAATCTAATCAGTTCTTTTCAATTTCAGAGTGGTATATCTGTGCAGGTTTGCTTTAAATCCATCCATCAGTTCAGAAGATATTGTGCTGACAAACCTTTTTTCCAGCACTCAGTGACCTCCCGTGACCTTGAAAATAAGGTCAATGTCAGCAAAATCTAGCCAGTTCTTGTCCATTTCACAATGATATATTTGTGTGAGTCTGGTAGAAATCAATTTATCCATTTCGGAGATACCATGGATACCGTGCAGAAAACAACATTTTTCATCATTCTTTGACCTTCTGTGACCTTGAAAATAGGGTCAAGGTCAACAAAAATCAACAAAATCTAATCAGTTCTTTGCCCCTTCCGAATTATGTATGCATGCAAGTATGGTCATAATTCATTTATTCCTACAGGACATAGAGTGCAGGGAAGGGATCCGCAACCTCTGATGGGATCCGCACACAAAAAAAATATGTCCCCTGTCCCGCCCCCGCCCCCACCCAACCCCCACCCACCAATCACCAAGGGAACATTATGAAAAAAAGAAAGACGACAGAAATAATGAGCTTGTATAAGCCCCCTAGACCATTCAAAAACAGCAAAGACTGAGATATATTCATTGTAGCATGCAACTTTTAATTTGGTTTTGCATTAAAAGGAAGTGGGTGGGGTAATTTAACCCCAAATTGTAAGGTACTTACGTATTTTTGAGGGTGAAGACTCTCTATGTAGTTTTCTTCAGTTGTTAATCATGCGTCAACTTGTATTTTGGCTCATATTTCTTGAAAATGTTCAAGATATTGTATTTTATCTCAGAATTTCAATTATGAAAGTTCCTTCTGATTTCTCTGACGGTGACTAAATTCAAAGAAAAATATTTTCAATTTAAAAAATATACCATCTCCAATTTTTTGATATATCAACAACTAGGCTTTGTACTCTCTGCACCAAGAGAAAGAAAAAATCTATAGCCGCATTTTTTAGTAAAACGTCTTAAAAATTTGCTGATTTTTGATGTTTTGAAATAGACGCCTTCCAAGGTGGAAGTCAAGGTCACTGACTGCTTGACCATAGCAATATGAAGAAACTTTTCTGTATTTGTAAGCAGCACTTACATGGTTGTCTTGTAAAATGTAAGTATCAATACCGTTTGTTGTAAATTACTACCAGAACAATTGGAGTCAAATCTTGCATTTTTCATTTGAAAAATCACCAGATTAGGCTGAAAAACAGAAAATCCTGGTTGCCATGGCAACGGATAGTTTGATCGAAGAAAAACTTTTATTTTTGTTCATCACTTGACATAAGCAAAAAAGACACTGAGTTTCGTGAAAATCTGAGACATGTCATTTTCACCTGATTTTGGTGCTTACAGAGAATGACTCTTAATATGAGCCGCGACACGACAAACCAACAATGTGGTTGTGCGCCCAGCGCAGACTCAGATCAGGCTGGGCATCCGCCCAGTCTGATCAGAGACTTCACTGTCCGCATGAAGATAGCTTATACCCTTAGCTACCCTTTGAGCATTTAACGAAGAATCTAGTCAAACTAGGCGAATGCCCAGGCTGATCTGAATCGGGGCTGGGCGCTCGACCACATTGTTGATTTGTCGTGTCGCGGCTCAATTATTCAGATTATACAGAAGCAAGGATAACATCTAGGAAACGAAAATTGCAAACTCGATTTTTACGAGTTTGTACACGACTAGTAATGAAATGAGCCGCGACACGAGAAAACCAACAATGTGGTTGTGTGCCCTGCGCAGACTCAGATCAGCCTGGATATTTGCCCAGTTTGATCAGTCCCTTCATTAAGTGCTTAAAAGGTAGCTAAGGGTCTAGGCTACCTCCATGCGGACAGCGAAGACTCTGTTTAGACTGGGCGGATGCCCAGGCTGATCTGAGTCTGCCCTGGGCGCACAACCACATTGTTTGTTTTGTCGTGTCGCGGCTCACATTTGTGACACAAGTTTACCCCTTCTTCATAAGTAATGACCTTATACTTACAATTTGTTATTTTTGCCATCAAGCCGATTCCCTTTTATAGCATTCTCGCGAGCGATAAACAATCTATGATATAATTATCTCTCGCATATGGCACAGTAGCTTTGGCGTTTTTCCAAAATCGGACAGAATGCAAACATGGCCGCTTTGCTAACCTTAACACTTCAGTCTATATTCATGCAGAGGGAAGTAACAAATTGAAATTGTACCAGAATTAGTGAAAACAGCTATTCAGATGCATGTAATCGAGTGCCCTAATGGAGTAGGTAAACGGTACTAATAAACTGCTACCGTTTTTTTCTGAGGATTTTAATTGCTCAAACTGTAATTTACTTGCAAGTGTCCTCGACATTCAAAAGAAAAAAAATGGTGAAATTATTTTAAGAAAAGAACGTGTTTATTCTGTGAAATTTCAGTCAAAGTGTTCGTGTTATTTTTTTAAACACCTGTTTCCAGGGCCCAGGTTCACAATCACACCTTAAGAGATAAGGAATGCCTTAAAGTAAGATTTTACCTTAAAGGGCTTAAAAGCGAATCTTTACAACACCTTAGCGCTAAGGTATTCCTTAACTTAAGAAAAATTCTTAATTTTTTAAGGTTGGTCCGTATCAACTGTAACTTATTAAGGAACTCCTTAACTGTTTATATATGCAAACAATGGCGAATGACCCTTTTAGCTGTAAAAAAATAAATGAAATATTAATTCATTAAAGCCATTTATAGTGTAGATTAGGAAATATCTTTAAAAGCGATCACTGCATGATTTATTTCAAGTATTTAGCGTAGGCCTATATTTTATAGCTGTAAATTTACGATGATAAACATTTTATTGACTCACGATATAAGAAGTAAATATTTGTTTTCTACTGAACTCCTTTTCTTCACATTAAAATAGTTCATCCCACCATTCCGATAGGCGACAGACTTGAAATGAGGGTACGAAAATGCCGACTGTTGGCGACAATGCCTTTACAGAATTTGAGAACTGAAAACAACAGCGTTGAGCTTAGATCACAAAATTATTAGCACAGTGATATGGAACAACAAAGGCATGTTTTGATTACACTACCTACCTCCTAAGAACTCTGCCTTCTTGCTAATAACACTATAGGGTGGGATGCCGCCCTGCAATTGAATGTACAACCGAATATAATGGAGGTATTTGTAAAAAATCTGATATAAAAACATTATAGGGGCGCCGTGGTCGAGTGGCTAGAGGGACTCGTCTTTGGTGCAGAAATTCGAGGGTTCGAAACCCCAAACGGGCCAACTGTCAGTCTGTCAGCCAAGCATTGTTGACATGGACGCCGTCAATGACGTTACTTGTACGCGCCAAAGTGTTATTACACGTGTGGTCATACGATTTTTATGACACGACGATATCTACTGAATAACAGCGACGTCATATGATAAACCAAAATCGCACTCAGTGCAGTAATGAAAAGTTGCACGACTGCCCACGACCCCTAGCACCAACTTCAGCGGAAGTTTATTTGCGAACTGACTCAGAAGAAGCAAAATGGTCACAAAAGACAAGTAAATATATTATGCGCATTCTAATGATGCAACTTGATACACGTGGGCCCCCCGTTTATTTTTCTACAGAAGTGACCCCTTTTCTATAGAATACTGACTCCATTAAACCTTAAATGGCCCCTCGAAAATACCTGTATAATATTGACCCCCGGTCGTTATTCTTTAAAGAAAAGTGAGTCAACTTTTTTAAAATCCCACTGACGTACATGTATTTGTCAGTGTGCAAGAAAATTAATTGCACTGCGTCTGCTCAGCAAATCGCAATAAAATATATACTTTTAGAAAAGTAGGTGCACAAGGCAATATACAAAAAAATACCCTTCAGCCTAGTCATTAGTTTGTGAAAGACAGCAGTTTATACAACGCTGAAAATTTAGAAATGGGAATTTCCCATTGACCTCAATGATAACGTCGCCGAAAAACGGGAAAAAATCGGGACCAACCGCATTTAAAATACTGCAATTCAAATATGCGCTAATAAAAAATCTAATGAAATATGTTTTTATTGCCTAATCATTGAGTTTTCTAACGGTATAATTTTTAGTTCAATCCTGTAAGCATAGTTAGCACAGTTGATTTTCTTGCTCATTGAACAATACATTATAAGTCCATGGTTTTTAGAAGAAGTTTACTCACTTTTGGCACGGTACTGTACATTTATGTCTAAATGTGCAGAGTCATGTAAAACGAAAGTGCAGTGGTATTCGGTTGACAAGTTTGGAATCAGAATTTGTCTGTTTAACCATGTGTCTCAGTCACAGAACATTCTTGTACCGCTTTTTTCCCCACCTTTTTTTTCACTGCATAGATACTACGTAGATAAGAATAGTCCTTTTCATTGCATATAGAAGATAAAGTAGTCCTGCATGTCTGTGATATTGAAGCTAGCCCGGTGACCATACATGCGATATGACTGTTCACATGGCTGCCACTGATGATGTTTTAAGTGGTGGCTAATTGTTTGTTGTCTTTTTCCCACATGGTGTCTTGGGTGGGATCTGGGATTGATTTTTTTCGGTTCCTGAGAATTTCCTTTTTAACTTTTAAAGACCAGGTATATCAGAAACATTGACAAAATATACAGGGGAAAATTTATACTATGTTTCTGCTGTCTTGTTTATAAAACAAAAGAGTAGAAAACAAATCACTGTATGCCTAAACTTTTAAATCATTATACTGCATCGTCAGTATTTCCAGAGCTCAGGGTTTGCTCAGTTTATTTTTATTTTAAAGAAATATCTACATACATACGACCAAATAACAAATAAAAGAGCGAGTTGGTCTTATTACAATTCTACAGCCATAATGGTGCGACCTAGAATAGCTTTAAACTCTCAGATGCGACGTCATACGTTATATTCACTTCGCAATCAGGATTGAGACTAAATGCTAATATATAACAGAAATATGTTAGAGTTTAACAGGATGTGTTATAACAATTGGACTGTCATAGGACAAATCAGAATCAGTGGTCTAAAATGTTATTAAACTGATAAGTGAGTTCGATAATATATATATATATATATAAACGAAGTATAAAATGACTTCACATGCTCCTTTTTTAACTTTATTTGTCACATAAACAAACGCGTTTCGTTAAACAACTCTTCAGTGTTAAAGTGACATTAAAAATGGCGGCGTTAGCTCTTAGCAACAGTTTATGACGTAACGTCATATATATATATAGCAGTGCTAGGCGGAGTTGTCAAGGTCGTGAATTCGAATCCTGCACAGGTCTAAAACATTTTCAGCATTTACCGGCTTAATTGATTTATATATCTCTCTATATCAATCTTCATTATAAATCTGTATTAATTTCGATCCTATGTAGCTCGAAAGTACTGTTGTGTGAAATTATATTTCTCTAACACCTAATATTTATCTAATTTCACTTGTATCCTGTGGATTCGGCAGGCTTTCATTGGCGAACGAAATAGATGCGACACATTGAGAAAAAACCCATATACTACGTGTATGTAATAATTACCGGATGAGTGCAAGGGATGAATGAACTTGAAAGACCTGAGCACGGGGAAATGGGAACATCGAGCGGCATTAGCCGCGTTTTTTTTTTTTATTTCCCCGTGCTCAGGTCTTTCCAATTCATGCAACACGAGCACGAATCCGGTAACTGACTTACACTCCGATACGGTAATGCCATCGTCTCGTGCAGTTTATGAACTGTAAACATTGTACAGAAATAGATGTAAATATATTTATTGTGTCTTTGTATCTGGATTTATTAAGTCATCGTATTGTGCGTAAGTATTGACCTGGCACTCATGACTATTCCGTTCATCTCCGTAAATTAATTCACGGTGTCCGATTACGAACGGATAAAAGTAGCGTCAGTATGTACAGTTATTATTAAACAGAAAATAAAAATAATATCACTTCATCAAGTGGCACAGTGGCTAAGGCATTGAGCTTTTAATCGTAGAGTTATGGGTTCGAATCTCCCAACCGTCTTTTTTTTTATATTTTTACGTGTATTTTTTCTTTGAGTAAAAACAGCAGGTAATCTTGCCATGCTTGACATAAAATTTCAACGTTTCAGCTATTGATTTGGTTGGTTGCTTGGTTGGTTGTCTTGGGTTTAGCGGCCCTTTGAGACAGTACTTCATTCTATATCGGACCGTCTTTCAAAGATAGGGAGAAAGAAATATGATAGGCGAGAGAAAAAAGTCCAAAAAGGCCCCCGCACCTACTGCATGCACAGTAGCTCTTTGTCGCACTATCAGCCAAACTAATATAGCGGCCGGGCACTGAAAGTGACACAGCACCATCGCCAGACCCGACTACCCCCTTCAACTACTGAACGAGATGTACTGTTTTTCTTCTACTATCACATGCACATGTAAATCATACAATAAAGTCGACAAAAACATCTCAGATTGAAAGAAAAAATTACTCATGTCTTCCAAATCAAAGCATTTTCAGGAAAACCAAGCACCTGGAGGCGGATAATATATCCAACAGACATTAAATGCAGCTGCTGTCAGCAAAAGGACAATTTTAAGAGTACGTAGAAACAAGTGAAACCGGGACACTTACGTTCCCACGAAAATATAAGGGGAAAACCTAAACGAGAGAAAAACGTTTAAATTATTAAGTAAAAATATGCATTTTCATTCCTTATATTAAAAATAAAGACAAAAAGTAAAATATGAGATTAGTAAAAACGATTACTCTCAGACTCGATCTTGCGATATCTGCATCCATAGTCAGAAGTCTTCACCACCATGCTACGGCGTCAGCTACAAACAGTTGACTCTATTATATTCATGTAGCAGTATTTTCCGGTAAATCATCGCTAAAACTAACGAAAACCTCCGAGTGTAATGACGGAATTAAATGAGTGCCAGGTCAATCCTTATCAACAATAAGTTTGCTTATAAAAGTGGTAAAAAAATCATATAATGCAGTATTTCAAATGGATTTGTTTTTTGTTCTTAAAATCACCATTACTGATGAAATTTTTATACGCCCGTTTATTTATTTTTTTTTAATGGACGTATTATCACTTTTATCCACAGCCTACAGGTTCAAATTTTGGTGAACTTTTCAGCATGAAATTGTTCGTTTAAATAGATGGCTGATAAGCAGCTGTAACTGTTGCTTAAGTGGCATCCTGCTGCCAAAAAGTGGTCAAATTGTTTGATGTTAGAGATTTTACAAGCTGTATATGACCTTTTTGTTTTCTTATGCTATTAGAGGTTAGTTAACAAATAATTATAACAATTTTATCTGATACTTGGCTCAAGGGACATTCCATAGGCTGGAGCATATAGTATTATGTCATGGCGCTGTCCGACCGCCCGTCTGCCCGTCCGTAAACATTCTTGTGCTCACCATTACTCAGTAACTGTTTGGGATATCTTCATGAAATTTTGTAGGCATATGCAAAAGAACAGGGCGACGTGTCGCGTACAAAAACGGTTGCTTCCCTTTCTTAGTTTACGAGTTATGCCCCTTGATTAGTCTTTTACCAGAGTAGTCGTGCGTGCCATATTTAGATAACCAAATGGGATGTCCTGATGAAACTTCATGACAATGTGTATGAGATCCCGAAGATGTGTCGCGTATGAAAATGGTTCCTTCCGTTTGTTAGTTTCCGAGTTATGCCCCTTTGAGAAAATGGGACTAATGGAGGTCAATCCCTAAAGTATTTCAGAACAATGAAGAACAGATCTGAACAGCCACACATTTTGATTCATGTCTTCCTCGTATGGCTGAATAATTTGAAGATCTTGTTCTGCCTGCGCAGATGCTGCTCTGATGTTTGGTTGTTTTCATAGGACAAAAGCATTTCCTTTTCATATTTCTCCGTATGATTACACGTGGCGTCTCATTAAAAGGGGTAATTTGCACATGTGAATATCGTTAGAATAGCAAATGTTCAGCTCAGATAAGCTAGCGTATCGGTGCCAACGTCTCAAGATCTTTGTTTTTTATGCATACGGGCATGATTCAGATCAAACAACGCAGATGCGCAGTCTGGGCGGACTAGGCACTTTTTTCGTAAATGTCAAAATGGTCTCTTATCATGTGACGCTTAGAAGATGTACATATTATATAGACCCTGATCAGCCGGTGTGCAGGTAAATAATTTGCGCAATGTTGATAATAAATGATGTGTGTGCGTGTATGTGTGTGTGAAGTTATAGAATTCGCAATCTGTTCGGAGAACCTTTCCGCCGTCATAATGATCTGTGGCTAGCCTGTGCTGTTCGCGTCCAGAAAGATGCCGTCTAGTCTGGCGCTCTCAACTAGGAGACAGTGCGACCCAAGTGCATTAAGTTAGACAGACCCATTTTCAGTTGTGGCGAACTTGTCCGGCTTCAATTTCAGTATTAATTCATTACAACAACGTCGTTTTAACGTCTGTGCGGCAGTATGACGTTGCGCCGACGTTGATACGACTACGATTCTGGCCACAACAAAAAGTGACTGACATACGGCAGGTAATAATTTTTTTACATATTTACTTAATACCCCGTTCTCTTTGTTAAAAAAGTACATGTGATGTACGATTTGTTTGTTTGTATACCAAACATGTGAATACGAGATAAAAGCGTGACGTCACTGATAAGACACCTGGGGGATTTCCCGAGTATGGTTGGCAGAAAGACTGATACAGTAGTATAGTGTAGTGATTGTTTGTATGAAATATGTATTTAAAGCAGTAAAATTTTAATGTTTTAGACAGAAAATATGTTAGGCTTACATTTTCTTTAATGAAATTGAATTTCATGATTTATTTGCGTGCTAAAATGCTTCAATATATATAACGTCAAACCTTATTATATATTCCTTTCTATCACACATGTTCATGGGCACAAATTTATAAAAGTCATGATGATGTAGCGTGCAAAAAGGGAAACCGCGGGAAAATACAACGAATGAACGAGCGAACAAACCATTAAATGAATGAATGACTGAATAAATGGCAATGAATCGTTGATGAATGACTCAGATGCATATCTTTTTCTTTTATATTCTATTTCAAGCTTTTGAACTTCATGTAACTTTCAAAAAGTACTGTTGGCTTAGCTCTTTTATAGAATTTTATAAACTGTTCTAAAATTAATATTTTAGGTGGAATTTACTTGTTTTAGGATATAGCTAAAAGCTGATACTGAAACGAGATGAAATGCGAAATTCAATTGCTGTTTGCATTAAACTATTCTTAACTTGTTAGATCTCGCATTCACAAAATACAATATATACTTTTTATCACAGAAACTCAAATAAAAAGTACCTGAGTCTGTATCCTATGTTAATTTTCTGAATGAAAAATGTTTGTTTCCTGTTGTATAATAGTATCTTCGCTGTCTTCAGTGGATTCTTTGATCAAGGACTTATCATAGTTAAAAAACGCCGCTAGTTTCCTTTGACGAAAATTTGAAATAAACATGTATCTAAAATAAACTGTTTGTGCGCCGAGTGCGGCTAATTATCCGCTAGTGCAAACGTATGGCTTCCTCTATTTTATTCATTTTTCTTTCTTTGTTATAAAATTTTAAGAAATCGCAACCATCGATAGATATTATTATTTCTATTATTTTTGTTTTTAATTTTCTTTTCCCTAACTCCGATCGACATTTTACAGTAATTCCGCTTAAGTTCTCTTAGATATAATATTCTACTTTTTATTTTTTTCATCTTATCCTATTTATACTAATAAATATATTTTAATTAGAAAAGAATAAGATACTGATCTACATTATTTTCGATTTATTCTGTCAATATTTTTTCAGTCCGGTTAAGTTGATGGGTATACACAAATACGCGTTTTACTAGATGAATTCAATTAATTAAATGATTTCTTTTTCGTATGACGGGTGACTAAGACGTTATTTCTAATCGTTCTAAATCGGAAGCTATTTATTCGCACTTATTTTAATTGTCTTTTACGCATTTTAGCGATTACACTTCAGACTATCCCATAGAAAAACACTGTCACCTGCTAATCTTTTGCCAACCAAGCTACCCACGTGGTCATCCGATGACGTCACTGCGGGGATTCCCGTTATCTCCTATAGCGTCTCTCTCGAAAAGGTGGTCACTGAAAATACCCTAACCAATCTGCGCAGCCAAGCAGACTGTTCGAAGTTTCTGGCCCCTGCTAAATATATTTCTCAGGGTGCGTAGATTGTTTTGCGAAAAAGGTACTCTGATTAGACTGGCATTATGCGTAGGCTGACCTGAGTTACGTGTTTGCAACAATCAAACGGTATATTTTTACATTACACTAATCATTTGAAATCCGCTTATAATGCATGGATGCGTCGCATCTTTTCCGTTCGCCAATGAAAGCCTGACCGATCGACAGGATACAAGTGAAATTAGATAAATATCAGGTGTCAGAGAAATATAATTTCACACAACAGTACTTTCGAGCTACATAGGATTGAAACTGATACAGATTTATAATGAAAATTGATATAGAGAGATATAATAAATCAACTATGTCGGTAAATGCTGAAAAATATTTTAGGCCCCGTGCGGGATTCGAACTCACGACCTCGACAACTCCGCCTAGCACTGCACTATCCGTCAACTCTACCAGTGCGCCACCGAGACAACCCCAAAAAAGATTGTTCGATTAGCACGGATATAGGTAGCGGTCAATGCAGTACACGTCGTATGTGAGTTCTTCTCAGTGCGTCGCATCTTTTCCGTTCGCCAATGAAAGCCTGCCGGATCCACAGGATACAAGTGAAATCAGATAAATATTAGGTGCCAGAGAAATATAATTTCACATATATAATATATTGATAAAAACGATTCCACGATACAAATATCATATCCTACTTTCCAACCGGTTGACTGTGTAATTCAGATCATCAGGGATTTCAGTATCTAAAATGGCGCTTAGTTACGTCACGTCATGTTAATCATAGTAACAAGGGACACAGCTCATGAATACAGAATGAATACGAACAGTACGTGACGTTACCCAAACGAAAATACATGGTAATCCAAAATAAAGCAAATTACTTAAGATGGAATAGGACAGAACCAAAATTTTCAATTTTCGTGTAAAAAGAACAAGTATCAAGAAGTTCAGCATTTTCTAAATTACGAAATGATTATCTTATTGTACAAATACTTCTTTTTCTATGACGTCATGAAAATGTGAGGGATAAACGTCTTTTTATGCCAAATAGATATCCCTCGATTACATATAATATAAGCATTTATTTTGCTCTCCGTCAAGATATTGTAATAAATTTATACCAAAGTGCGAGCAGTTAAGAGGCATTTCAAGGTGTGTTATTACTTCTTCCAAATACTTCCGTGTTTTGTATTGTTTTAGGCAAATATGAGTTTTCATTAGCTATTGAATATTGCTTAATTTCCCATAAAAGCTTAGACAGAGAAAAATGTCTCCGAAAAATATACCTGAAATTTTAATATGTATTAATACAATATAGTTACGTGTAACTTTTGAAATAATTTTAAATTTTCTCCGTGTAAATTTTTCACAAAGTAGATTTGTTTAACTATACCCCCTGTTCCGATGACGTTGTTTCTTACAACGTCAAAGGGAGATTATTCCTAAGAATGTTTTCCAGTAGTTGTGTAGTTTCTAGTAAAATATTTATGATCTCTTCTAGAGAATATAACTTTATAAAAAACGAAAGAAAATGAATCAATATCTTATTCCGTCTTCCAGCGAGGAAGGTTTCAACATGCCAATGGTTCATTTTTGCCGTGACATTTATTTTGCGTAACGTGACGCCTCGTTTATTGAACTCTTTCGCGACGTCAGTCACTTCCGAAAAATCAAAACCGTGGATAAAGAACCCCTGACCTGCTTCAGCGCTTCTGGCTAGAAAACGGAATGGGATATTTCTTCGTTTTTAACCGCTCTTAGTGCCAAATCTAGTTTAAGGCTAAAAAAATCGACTTTATATGAACCGGGGGTACAGCTTAAAAATAACTTTGAGAAATATTTACACGGTAAAAACTTTATATTATTTTATCAAGATTTCCGATTTACATCTTATAAAAACATATCACAATTTGAGATATATTTTTCGGAGACTTATTTTCTCTATTTCAATTTTCACGCAAAAAAATAGCAAAATTCAACAGCTCATGGTAGTTGATGTTTGTATCAGTTCACTCGTAATGCGTAGAGAGTAGCACAGCTTTATGGACCTTTTGAAGGCACGTACTTTGGTACGGGATTCATTTCAATACCTCAACGGTCTGCAGAGAAATGTCGATTAAAGTGGATATCTAAGAGCTATAAATTTTGCGTAAAAAACGTCAAGCCATCACATTTTCACGACGTCATTGAAATAGGAATTGTTCGGTTCATCCTCAGAAGATATTCATTTAGTGGGTCACAAATGACTGAAGTTTTTGATGATATGTTGTTTGACTAGAAAATTTAGAATTTTGGTTTTGTCCTTGTCTTCCTTAAATGGCATGGAACAAGTAATTATATGATGCAGTTTAGCAGTGGTTTTAACGTTTGAATAAAATATTGTCTTTATTCTTCCTTATAGCCGCGCTTTCTATCATCATTTTGTAAAATGGAAAAATATGGTATTTTGGTGTTAGCTCCCTTGCACAAAAGTGAAGGTGAGACTAACTTTTAGCATTCTAGTACTGAGTTCTCTAATTTGTTTGCTGTGTACTGTGATACGCTTACTCAGATAATCGCCTGTTTTGCCAATATATTCTTGATTGCATCCTCGACATTTTATAACATATATGACAGTTTTTGCATTGCATGGCAAGGGTTGGTGAGTTGTAAATACTTTACCGCAATTAAATATGAATGTTGTACCGTCTATAAGGTGACGGCATAAACCATAATTTGGTCGATTACACCTTTTTACTTCTGGTGTAATCGGAATGTCTTCAAATTTTACTTTTGTTAGAAGTTTTTTTTTAAGAATTTTTGGCTGGCTTTTACTTTTTATGAAATTGAATCTAGAGAATATTTGTTTCATGCTTTCATCTTGCAGCAGAATTGGTAGATTGTTTTTAATTACATGAAATATTTCAGGATTCTTCGGGTTGTGTGTTGAAACGAATGAGATAATATTTTCAGAAGACTTTTGTTTTACATGTAGTAATAGATCTCTATTTAATAGCATTGCTTTCTCTATCCCACAGTTTACTCGTATGATGTTAATAGCGTATTTCTGCTGTTGTAAAAACTGTTTTAATTCTGTAATACGCTTTTGTAATGTTAAGTCGTCTGACACGATTGTCCTAATTCTACGAGCAAGCGAAAACGGAATACTAGTTTTGGTGTGTTGAGGATGGCAAGAACTAAACAGCAAATGAGCCGCGACACGAGAAACCCAACAAAGTGGTTGTGCACCCAGCGCTGACTCAGACAAGCCTCGGCATCCGCCCAGTCTGATCAGACTCTTCGCTAAGTACTTAAAGGGTAGCTAAGGGTCTAAGCTATCTCCATGCGCACAGCGAAGACTTTGATCAGGCTGGGCGGACGCCCAGGCTGATCTGATTCTGTGCTGGGGGAACAACCACTTTGTTGGTTTTCTCGTGTCGCAGCTCAAATATTATTCACTATCTGTGTCTTTGTAATAAATATCTGTTTCAAAATTTCCCTCGATTTGTTTCACTAATACATATAGAAACGGCTGTTCCACTGAACTACATTCTTTTGTAAATTCAACATCTACATGCAAATTCTTAAGAATATCATGAAGAGTGTAAGTATATAATTAACTTTCAAGCTCATTAAAAGATACTGCTTAAGCCAAGGTAGAAAATACGGACTCCATATTTTCAATAACAGACAACGCACGCGATAGGATCAAGTCGGGTAAATACGGACATCAGGTTAATTCGGACAGTGACATTCCTTTATATGTCAGTTGTTTGGAATTAAAACAAAATTAGCTGGGCAAACAGTGAAAATCCTGATGGGACCCGTCTCGTCTGGATTTTCACTGTTTGCAATGGTATGTCCGAATTTACCCGTTGTCCGAAGTTATCCGACTCGACCATAATGGACTTACGAAGAGGAATAGCAACAGAAGAAATCATGCTGGAACGTAGTACTGAAAACTACTCAGGGATATAAGGGATTCATCACCATGCTTGCCAAGAAAACAGTTTTGAGACTTCTTCGCTGCTGCCCATGGCAACGAAACCCTTCCATAATATAGGAGTCTACTCTTAATGGAAAGAATTTGCTCCTCATGGAGCAATTTCTTTTCTTTAAAAGGTGACCCAGTTAAAAAGGGAGGTAAAATGCAATTAGAAGAGTTGATTTGCCTTTCCTTGTTTCTTCAATTTCCCCAACGTATATTTACACACATAAATTCTAAAGAAAGGATACTTTACCTCTATTCCCGGGAGATTTGCTTCATCAACACATGTTCCATTCGGTCTGAAATGATCCGGAGA
Organism: Ctena decussata; assembly: GCA_963989385.1. NCBI lineage: Eukaryota > Metazoa > Mollusca > Bivalvia > Lucinida > Lucinidae > Ctena > Ctena decussata. Next base: position 9,419,428 of record OZ022506.1, read on the forward strand.
TAAAAGTTAATAGGAGAGAAGTATAGATGGTTGTCCAAGTGAAAACATTAAGTGGTTTGAATATATTAGCAACTTAGTAAAACTGCAGACTAGTAAAACATTCGGGTGACACGAGAAAGAAAACACGGTACAAAAAGATGTATTCAAATTGTTCAACACAAACGTATACAGCCTTGGAAATGACACGGCTGTTATACGAAGAGTCTCAATAAATCTGAGATTCCTATTTCGTTCTTCTATGTTGTTTATTATCTTTATTTATTATTGCAAAAATATCGTTGTATTAATAGGCACGTTTTAACAAAGACAAAACCATGTATTAACAAGGGTTTTATGCGCCGATACTGACTCGCTTAGCGGCTTTATGTATGCAAGTTGCAGGGCAATACTCCGTCAGCGCAGAAACAAGCGGCAAGACTGCAGTTGCAGATATCGATAAAACATTTTAACGGCAGAGTTGTCCCGTTTTTGGATAAATTAAAAATGGAAGTGCAGACGACATCAAGGGACAACTTTGATAAACATGATTATGACTTGTGAACTGTTTCTAAAGGTTGCACAAAAATACACAAAACTGACCATGGCCTGAAACGAGGATTTTTATAGACATGTATAGTGCGTGCAGGAGTCAGCAAGGTAATGGCGATGAGGCCGAAAAATAGTGCGTCAACATTTTTGTTATTTTTGTAGCACTGTAGCTGAATTTAGACGATAAGAGCGATCAAACATTTTATGCAATGCATTAACGTTTGCAAGGTTCCGAGAGAGAGATGTTGAAAACCGAGGCCAAAGGCACCCATAGCAAATGCTTTCAACGACGTAAAACCAGACATCCGCCAGTGAGAAGTGACGCTACGTAATGACGTCGGATTCACAGTGCGACTATGCCAATATTGGCCATGCTATTACTTGGTAGATGTAGATGTAGATTTCTGACAGTATATTTCAGGACATATTGTCGTAAATTTTCTACGTTACCTAATCGGACCTCGCGTTACATACGTAAGTGCATTAGAACTACATGTACATGCATATACTTACCCGTATGATTTTAATATTGTTATTATCATTGTTGTTATTGAATATAAATCAAGAGGTATGTTCTAAAATTTGACCTCATATAAAGGTTTAAACTTTGTATTTCCTACTATTAGAATAGAAACAAGTAACAGCTTTCACAAAAAGCTTGCCTAACCGTTAGGTTGCCATTCACAGTTTCGCACTTTTGGCCGGGGACAAAAATGCTAATATTTGGGGGTAGGCTTGTATCTTGGGCTATAAATTCTTTTTGGCTCCTTATATGCAGGAAACTTTTCCTCCCTTTGAGTGAGCATGTGTCAGGAAAGTAAAAATTGAATTTATTTCCAACTTGAAAACCATCCAATCACTGCGCGGCATGGATGCGAAACTATGGCTGCACTGATAAAGCGGGAAATATAAATTGTCAAAATGATGGTGCTCATTTTCAATTAAGAATAGCAGAAAATCTAAACGGCTGGCAGGTATTCAGTTGCAGTTGACAGTGATCATCTGTAAGCCCTCTAGGTAAATCTGTAAGCTTTAGGTGTCAACAATGGTCCTGCTCTTGAGTAGAGCATGGGTAATAATGCCATTTTTGGAAGAAATTTATTGGCCCCAAAAAGTGGGTGGGGTGTCATTTTCTCTGCAACAATATTCGTATAAGGACCTTATAGGGGTTATAAATGGCTATAAAGTGTATTTAGGTATATGTACAGCTCATTCAAAGAGAAGAAAGAATGATTTATGCATTCAATCAGGCTGGAATGTCACTTTGTTTGGCTGACCCCCTGTGGAGTCACCAAGCTATCCAAAAAACTGTGGAGTGCAACCATAAAGGGCCATCATGGATTTTCAGTTTTCATTTGAGGCAGTTAGAAAACATGTTTTGGATTCCTCAACATTGACCGACTAAAGAAACAAAATGGGTCAGAGCATTGCGCGTTTCAGTGTCGCACAGTTGTGAATGTGCTACAGCTACGGTCCATTTCTTGAAAGCGACGCTTTTTCAGACTTCGAAAAAGGGTACAGTTTAAAATCAGCAATAATTTTGCCAGTTGCATCTCAGCCCCCTTTCTTTCATTCTCTTTGCTCAGAAACATGCTAAATTATAAATCTGAACCAAAGTCTGCCTGGATTGAATAGAAAATCTATGCTTTAAGGTTGCCATTCACAGTTTCGCACTTTTGGCCGGGGACAAAAATGCTAATATTTGGGGGTAGGCTTGTATCTTGGGCTATAAATTCTTTTTGGCTCCTTATATGCAGGAAACTTTTCCTCTCTTTGAGTGAACATGTGTCAGGAAAGTAAAAACTGAATTAATTCCAACTTGAAAACCATCCAATCACTGCGCGGCATGGATGCGAAACTATGGCTGCACTGATAAAGCGGGAAACATAAATTGTCAAAATGATGGTGCTCATTTTCAATTAAGAATAGCAGAAAATCTAAACGGCTGGCAGGTATTCAGTTGCAGTTGACAGTGATCATCTGTAAGCCCTCTAGTTACATCTGTAAGCTTTAGGTGTCAACAATGGTCCTGCTCTTGAGTAGAGCATGGGTAATAATGCCATTTTTGGAAGAAATTTTCTGGCCCCAAAAAGTGGGTGGGGTGTCATTTTCTCTGCAACAATATTCATATAAGGACCTTATAGGGGTTATAAATGGCTATAAAGTGTATTTAGGTATATGTACAGCTCATTCAAAGAGAAGAAAGAATGATTTATGCATTCAATCAGGCTGGAATGTCACTTTGTTTGGCTGACCCCCTGTGGAGTCACCAAGCTATCCAAAAAACTGTGGAGTGCAACCATAAAGGGCCATCATGGATTTTCAGTTTTCATTTGAGGCAGTTAGAAAACATGTTTTGGATTCCTCAACATTGACCGACTAAAGAAACAAAATGGGTCAGAGCATTGCGCGTTTCAGTGTCGCACAGTTGTGAATGTGCTACAGCTACGGTCCATTTCTTGAAAGCGACGCTTTTTCAGACTTCGAAAAAGGGTACAGTTTAAAATCAGCAATAATTTTGCCAGTTGCATCTCAGCCCCCTTTCTTTCATTCTCTTTGCTCAGAAACATGCTAAATTATAAATCTGAACCAAAGTCTGCCTGGATTGAATAGAAAATCTATGCGGCCATCATGGATTTTCAGTTTTCATTTGAGGCAGTTAGAAAACATGTTTTGGATTCCTCAACATTGACCGACTAAAGAAACAAAATGGGTCAGATCTTTGCGCGTTTCAGTGTCTCACAGTTGTGAATGCGCTACAGCTACGGTCCATTTCTTGAAAGCGACGCTTTTTCAGACTTCGAAAAAGGGTACAGTTTAAAATCAGCAATAATTTTGCCAGATTGCATCTCAGCACCCTTTCGTTCATTCTCTTTGCTCAGAAACATGCTAAATTATAAATCTGAAACAAAGTCTGCCTGGATTGAATAGAAAATCTATGCTTTAAGGTTGCCATTCACAGTTTCGCACTTTTGGCCGGGGACAAAAATGCTAATATTTGGGGGTAGGCTTGTATCTTGGGCTATAAATTCTTTTTGGCTCCTTATATGCAGGAAACTTTTCCTCCCTTTGAGTGAGCATGTGTCAGGAAAGTAAAAACTGAATTTATTTCCAACTTGAAAACCATCCAATCACTGCGCGGCATGGATGCGAAACTATGGCTGCACTGATAAAGTGGGAAATATAAATTGTCAAAATGATGGTGCTCATTTTCAATTAAGAATAGCAGAAAATCTAAACGGCTGGCAGGTATTCAGTCAGTTGACAGTGATCATCTGTAAGCCCTCTAGGTAAATCTGTAAGCTTTAGGTGTCAACAATGGTCCTGCTCTTGAGTAGAGCATGGGTAATAATGCCATTTTTGGAAGAAATTTTCGGGCCCCAAAAAGTGGGTGGGGTGTCATTTTCTCTGCAACAATATTCATATAAGGACCTTATAGGGGTTATAAATGGCTATAAAGTGTATTTAGGTATATGTACAACTCATTCAAAGAGAAGAAAGAATGATTTATGCATTCAATCAGGCTGGAATGTCACTTTGTTTGGCTGACCCCCTGTGGAGTCACCAAGCTATCCAAAAAACTGTGGAGTGCAACCTTAGTAACAAATTTTACTACGGACAGTATCAGTATGTTACTCATTTCACTGATTTTTTGCATCGTTAGAACTTGTATGAGCGCTTAGACAGGGCGTCCTAAATCAGCTGGCATCTGTGGTCACCACATAAAATTGACCCCCCCCCCTCTGGGCACATAACTTTTAATCGATATTGATTCAACTCTGATTCAACGTAATGATTTTGAATCAACATTGTTTCAACGTTGATCTAACAATGTTACGCAGTTCGCTCATTATCTCATCTCAATTATCTGGATCGTCATGACGTTGGGACTTGTATGAATGTCCTAAATATGCTAACACCTGTAGTCACCACATATAATTGATCTCCCTCTGGGCCTACAACGTTTTATCAACAGTGAATTAACGTTATTCAATGTAACCAGGTTGATTCAACGTTGATTCAACGTAATGATGATGAATCAACGTCGTTTCAATGTTGATTCAACAATATGTGCCTCTTATGTTGTGTTTACAAATGCTTCGGCACTTAGTGACACTACAAGACTGTGTCCGGCTCGATCCTTTTCTGGCACATGTGGATCTGATCAGTTGTAGGGAAGATCATCCTTGACGACGCATAAAAGGTCAAAGGTCAAAAGAGAATACTAGAATCCTCACCGCCACGGAGGTGTGGAATAAGAAATTAAAACATACATACAATGCTCCCGAAAATTCTATCACTAACGTCCTGTTATTGTTAGGGAAAGAGAATTTATATTCTCCTTGAAAAAATGTGGTTTCCTCGGGTCTAGCAGATCCAAAATAAAACGGTCTCCAAATTATATCGGTAACCTGAAATAGTAAAAAAATCATAATTAATTTAATATTAACTTTTCTACTACTGAGAGCCAGATAAAGTGGGGTTTTGAGGATAATTCGGAGATATTTCTATATCTCAGTGAAAACATATGTTGTGACACCTCAACAAAACCGTCTCGCCAAGACGGTTCTAATGAGAGTCACAACATATGTTTTCGCGGAAAAAAATATAGAAATTATCCCTAAGATATACCAGTTGCCCCTTCGCATTTGGAGCTCCATACTATCCTGTACATGAATGATTCTCCAGATATTTCAAAACCTTTTGATTCATATAAAAGGGTTGAAGCGCTACAATTGCACATCAAACACCGACGTGATTTTGCCGCCAATTATTTTTTACATGTATTATGTTTGCTCTTTTCTATTCTATTCTATTCTATCCCATAACCTTACTAGGTCGTTGGGGCACCACAGCTGACTTCAAAACAATCCCTTTCCACCTTGTCCTGTCTTCAGCTGCCCTAGTTGAGCTGGCAAAATCCATTCCAGTCCACTCCTTGATATTGTCTTCCCACCTCTTCTTCTGTCTACCTCTTCTTCTTTTTCCTTTCACTGTGCCCTGAAGAATTGTCTTTGCTCTTTTATAGTACATGAAAATATTACCGTCTTGGTTATGAGATCAGTTAGTATTCTGCTATATATTTAAATATCGAATCTGTTTTCTTCTATTCTATACACCTTTCCTATAAATCTATGAAGTCGCGCAGGATTATCTACCCAAGTAGACTGTGACGTCATCTATAGGAACATCCGATATAATTCAGTACAACTGCAAGCACACATAACATGCATAAAGCAGGCTTTTTGTAAATGTGAAATGCAAAAAATACATTGAAAGACCAAATTAAAGTATAATTGCCCTGTTGTCATGTGACATTTTTTATTTGTATATTTTTTTTATTTTAATATCATATTGAGAATCCCGACAAGCCGCTCATGATTTTCATGACCCCTTTCATCGATGCCGTGTTTTAACACCCCGGTAATACATTCACGTTTTTTTTTCAATATAAAAGAACTACATTTCGTATAAATAAGTTTCGTAAATCTGAAAAGTTCTTTCCATTTTTCCGACAGGTAAAACGTCAGCATTCAGGTAGTAACTACGCATTATTACCAGGCAGATTATAGCGCTGATATTTATGGTTTCTCGTGCGATACACCGATCTAAAAGCATCAGCATCCAGACAGTTTTCCGTAAGTTTGAACCCGAGGTTGAATTTATATTATTTTTTCCATATCTTACTTTATATCTTCGGTATTATTTATTTGATGGTTTCCATTTCACGGTAGGGTGTTCTTAAAGCTGACACGTGTCTAGGTAATACACAATCATAGGTGTTTGTTTATTGCGGCAATGCGCGTGATTCGGTGATTACACAAACGAATTCCGTGTCAGCACACTTTGTTGTCATTTTTTAGCGTGTGTCTGCTTTATAATCAGCTAATCGTTGTTTTGTATCTTTTGTAATAACGGTCTGAATATCTTCAATGATTTTCTTTCTTTTCCTTATGTTTTGTAAGCTGTACTGGCGATACATGCTCTTGATTACGGTAAGTTTGGCCCGAAATTTTAGTCGGAAATCTTTAATTTTACGTCAAATTCCCATATGGTATAAGTTATAAAGCTTATTTTCCGACCAAGAAAGAGCTAAATATAGCTGGAACAAAATAGTTGTCTTTATCTTAACCGTTGAATGTTAGTTTTGAATATATGGAAAACCGGCATTTATTTGGTTACACAGTGAAAAACAATAGCCTATCCTATAGATGACGTCATAGGCGTTGCAAGGGACAAAACTCGAACAGACTCTGAATTATAGGAAAGGTGTATATCAGTATTCTTGTTAGGTCTTTAAGTCACCACAGATGACTATGCAACGATCCCTTATCACCTTTCTACCTGGTCCTGTTTTCAGCTGCCCTTGCTGTACTGGCAAAGAAGCCCAGGGTTCGAGGTTATAAAACTTGAGAATAATCTCAAACTCAAAATAAAGCACACTGATTGGCCGCTTACGTGCATGTGCTCGGAAGTAGCCAATCAGTGCGCTTTATTTTGAGTTTGAGAATGCACTCAAGTTTTATAACCTCTGGGCCAGTCTGTCCACTCTTTAATACCGTCCTCCCACATCTTCTTTCATTTTACACTTTATTTTTACTGTGCTTTTTAGAATCGTCTTTACCAAGCCAATATCAGGGTACATAAATTTGCTACAGGTACACCTAAATCGAGGGTCATCGCATGTGTCCAAAATAAACTGCCATTTTTATAAAATTACATGCTGTTACACAAAACAACCCATATTACACAAAGGACTGTTTCAGTTTCTAACTTCTGTGATCACAATTGTACGGTTAGACATAAAGGATCTTACATGAGTGCACATGTATTAATGAATTTATTAAACGGGTTGTGAAAAAGAGATAATATGCGAGGCTATGCCGAGCATTTTATCGGTTTTCCCAACGAGTTTAATAAATTCAATAATACAGGAGCACGAATGCTAGATTCTATTTATCATATGACACTAACTCGCATTTTGCACTAAAACGTCACGATTTTCCCATTAGAAAACGCGACGTTTTTATGGACGTCAACACAAAACGTTACGACGTAGTTTGCATAGTTAATCCACTAGTGGATTATCATTTTTTATGCATGACTTTATTATACTCTCAGATGCGACGTCATATGATAAAACCATGTAAAAATCAGACAAGGACTCTGTCAGTTTTTAAATTTTCATAAGGTTATTCACAAAACAATCAATAGACGCAATATCATCGTCTGGGATCACAATAAATATGGTTAATTTACTACGATAAAAGAAACGGCATCTTTACACTCTTATTGACAATATCATATTTTCAAACGGTTGTGACACTACTAAAGTCGTCTAGGGGGTGGGTATGTTTTAATGCCGGGAGACTTAATGTTCGGCTTAACGCTTTACAATGCGTGCGTCGAACGTCACGAAATCTGGATGATCTCTGCATCAGTCTTGTGTGTTCTGTTTTGTGTATATACATGGAAAAGTGTCAAGAAGCCCTAACAAAAACTAGCAATATTACATCTGCATTTCGAAAATCATAATAATAATAGTATTTAGATAAAGCCATGCATTAAAAACGATAATCCACTAGTGGATTAAATATGCAATTTACGTCGTAACGTTATGCGTTGACGTCCATGAAAACGTCGCGTTTTCTAATGGGGAAATCGTGCCGTTTTAATGTAAAATTGCTAATGGATGTTGGCTAATAAGATGCTCAGCATAGCCTCGCATCTTATCGTTTTCCCCAACTCGTTTAATAAATTAAATAATACATGAGCACTCATGTACGATCCTCTTTAACTTGTAACCTATCCTGAATAAAAGAATGCACCTTAATGCAACTCGAGATATGGAAAGTGTAAAAAAATATTATTTTTTTTCTTCTTGTTTTTATCTTGAGAATTTTTATTTTCTTTTTTTCACATTAAAAAAATGAAAAGCGCGAATTACAATTAAAATCTTAAAGAATTGCATGTGTATATATATACTCTTTACTGGTTTGCTGGTTTTGCTTTGCCGACTTTCGAATTTCGGGAAAGCCGATAAATACGGTCTACTTTAAGCTGATATAGAAATAAATTAAATATGCTTTATACAACAGAACTGACTGTGTCATAATCGTTTACCTGAGACTGAAATGTTGTCAGGTCCATCAAACAACTTCTTCTTGGCATTATCATTCCATGCATGGCTATGGAGCGTTTGCAGGACTTAAAGCATACAACAAACTCAGAGAAATATATCGCAGACAAACCCAGAAGGCACAAAAGATTCGGAAATTTCGTAATTTTCATTATTGCTCCAGAAGACAACGCCGTCAATGTGTTTTACAAATGGCCAACTGAAAGAAGGAAGTCTTAAAAAATGTTGAAACAAATATTATTGATGACATATTCCCGTTAGCATGTTGGATAGCCTCTAAATGTACTGAACTTATAGCATGTATGTTATTACATGTTGCAATTAAATGTAGTCACTTGTTCTGATAGATTAAAATAAGAATCCAGTTTTACTTTGAATGCTAGGGAAAACGTCTTTCTGTACTTTTAAAAGAGACCAGGACCTTTGGTTAAAATATTATTTTCATGCTTAGCTGAAATTACACTCAATATTGTATATGACATATGATTAAAAAAAGTCTAAGCTTTCAACTACGAGAAATTATATGAACTGCGTAGGATTTACTTAGTACAGCCATTAATTTGATGCTAATTTTTGTTAAAAATGAAAAAGGTTTGAAATAAAACACAAACTCGGGACCAGTTGAACATTAAAGCAAGCAATAAATATTAATATAAAGTGTGTCTGAAACACGGTCCGTTAACGCCACATGACACAATTCATCATGAGTATTCGGTAGTATCAGTCGCAATCGGAGGAAAGATTAAAAGATTCTATAAAAAAATTGAGCCGCGACACGAGATAACCAACAATGTGGTTGTGCGTCCAGCGCAGACTCAGATCAGCCTGGACATCTGCCCGATTTGACCAGACTCTTTGTTAAATGCCCAAAGGGTACCTAACGGTCTAAGTTACCTCCATGCGGACAGCAAAAACTCTGATCAGACTGGGCGGATGCCCAGGCTGATCTGAGTCTGTGCTGGGCGCACAACCACTTTGTTGGTTTTCTCATGTTGCGGCTCATATGATAAACCAAGAAATCTCAAGATATTTTTCATTTAGTCCTATGCCATGCTTTCCGAGCAGAAGAAAATCAGCCTAAGTTTCCCTTGTCGAGATTTGATCTCTATCAGTAAGTTTATTTCTCAACCATTATATTTTATAAAACAGAATATCTACAAAATCTAGACTTCATGCTCAGCTATTCCTATACACGTCTAGCTAGTTCTGTCCTGGTAACTTACGTGCGTTTCTTATGACTGGCAGTACAGTAACGTTTCCTTACATCATTGGCTGTCATTTACATATTCTGCATGCAATTACATGATAGATAGCAAGTGGATTTGTTGAATTTGACTACGCATTAACTAACATGATTGGGCCGTACTATATCGCACTGATTTACATATTGGGACAACTTTCTGAGCCTATGCTGAGACAGCAGTCCGAAACAGAAAAAAATCTTTGGAATATTCTTGTTGCCCAACGAATGAGAAATGTCTTGATCCGTCTGTAATACAGAGAATCATATTGTCACAAACAGTCGCTGCACGCCAACTGTTTCATTTTTTACCAAACGAAAGATTGATATGGATACCAGGTTTGATAAGCTTTCTTTTTTCCAAACGACCCGCACAGGTTCTTTCATTTTGCACTTACTATAGAATTTCTTGCATAATGAAACAAACTTATAGATGAAGACGTCAAGAAAAGACACAGTGTCAAACCACATTTCAATCAAACGGTGTAGCTACATATACCCAAATACATGTACGCAGTAGCCTATTGAGATTTTGTTAAATTGACAAATTTTAAAAAGCACCAGCATATTTGCATGCTGGAATTTTATGACAAAATTTCAATACCAGCTGCCAAAACGGCAAAATACTACCTCTTCCTTCAGGGAATAGAGTATAAAACATGCCTATGCGTATCTTAAAAACGCCTCTGACTCAGGACACCAAAAGAATTAACGGGCACAAACGACATTTCGCAACAATACAGTTTCGATAATGACAACACTTCGTCTGATTAAGGTGGTGATAATCACTGATTTTGGGCAAAGTAAAAATCTGCATAAAATGCTGAAAATATAACCGATCTTCCCCAACATTAGCAGATGCCTTCTTTATGTTGTTTCGCACGATTCAGAATCCAAAACTGCAGGACTTGTTGAAGTTAAAAAGGGTTTATATTTGATCATTTCAAAGGGTAATTTTGTGCGCAAAAATCTGAAAAATAACCATCTTTATTAAAAATGTAATAGGGTCTGACGGTTCTTTAATACATTGTGGAGAGCGTCCTAGCAATTTTTTTCCTTTTTTTCACACATTTTCAGGCTGAGCAAATAAAAAATGGTCTCTGATGATTCTAAATATTTGCCAAAATACACAGTAGGGTCCATTTTCAAGGTTAAACAATTTCATATACACACACCTATGTCATGGTGGTAAAACACCGAAATATTGGGACACTAAAAATAATTACCATAACTGCCCTAAAATTGGAACAGTTTGGTTTTACAGTGCAGTAATATGCCCAAAAATGCAAATGTGATGGGAAATAGTGTAGACCCTGATCAGACTGCCCATGTCTGCTCTGGGTTTGCACTATTTGCTCAGACCTCACTGTCCCAATATATAGAATTTTTATGGTATACTGTTAGTATGGTAAAGATATAACTGCTCTACCTGCATTTAATTAATGCATGCAGTATACATGCACCATACATGGTCAGACATTTGAGAAAAAGTGACTGTTTTCATCTGGTCTACCTTACAAATTTGAGAAAGAGTTGCAACAAATAATTGCTAGGACGCCCTTTTTAATGCATTAAAGAAACTTCAGAGCTTAGTATATTTTCAAGAATGAAGTTAATTTTCTAGATTATTGCGCACAAAATATCCCTTTGATTTTTCCATATAAAACACTTTTTTAACAGCATGTCCCTCTATTCTGTATTCGTAACTGTAGAGAACAACAAAAATAAGAAGTCAGCAAACTTTCAGGGAGGTAAGTTATTTTTTTATGGTTTTATGCAGATTTTTGTATTTACCACAAATCACCACCTTAAGAGGAACTGCAACAGAAGTAGTAGAACATTTAAGGGCTGCAACCCGGGAGGTGGGATTTGATTGTGTTAAATGCTGTTCATTGCCTATCTTTTTACTTTAAAGTGATTGTTTACATCTCTTAACTGATTCTCTGAATCAAAAATAAAAATGTCAGTATATATACTAATTTAATTTGTACAGCTCATTTGTTCATCTGTTTTGGTAATTAAAGTCAATTTAATTGCTCTCATCTTAAACATCAGAAAGCAGACATGTTTTTACTCGTGTCAGTGTAACAGCTTGAAAGCGTTAGTTTACCGAAGCTTTTACGCAGAGCAACCACTATTAGAGGGGTTGCCTTAGCCTGGCATTCGGCCCATGTATTTAGGTTCTGGTTTTGTGTATGGCAAGGTACATAACCGGTACATAACTTTTACCAAGATGTTTTATTACTTGCCCATTCCTGAAATACATGGGCCTGGAGAAGTATCTTCTTGGGACCCAGTATAAAGGTTCCCTCAGGAAGGTCAGCAAAGTTCAATTTCCCCTCTTTTACTAGGGACCAGTTATATGACATCTGGCAGAAGTTCACAGACATGTCATATTTATGTATTAGTTTACAAATAGGAGTTTTACAACTCTGGCTATTGCTTATCAGATATCTAAATACTGCAGCTTTTGAAGCTGGTAATATATGTGTATAGATATCCCAGAAATATCAGTTCGTAAAAAATAAATCCCGTAAACATTTTAAAAACTGGGCCTTTAAGCATTTAAAACAATTATTTTCATCAAGGTCTATACATCTTAAGGCATCAGTCTTATCAGGGTCTACAACCTTTAGGAGCAGTCTAATCAAAGTTGTCATCCTAAGGGAGCAGCTTTATTAGGGTCTTCATCTTAAATCAGCAGTCTTGTCAAGGTCTTCATCATAAAGAAGCAGTCTAATAAGAAGTAAGTATCCTAGCAGTTTCATTAGGGTCTACAATCTCAAGGAGCATCAGGGTTTACATCCTTAAAGAGCAATCTTATCAGGATCTTCATCCTAAAGAGAAAGTCTTATCAGGGTCTAAATCCTAAAGCAGCATTCTCATCAGGGTCTACAACCTGAGAGAGCAGTCTTATCGGGGTAATCATCCTAAAGGAGCAGTCTTATCTGGGTTAACAGCCTAAAGGAGCAGCCTAATAAGGGTCAATCTCAAAAGGAGCAGTCTCATATGGTCTGCATTCTAAAGGAGCATCAGGGTCTACATCTTTTAAGAGCAGCCTTATCAGGTTCTTCATCCTAAGTGAAAAGTCTAATCAGGATGTACATCCTAAAAAGCAGTCATATCAGTATCTCCAACCTAAAGGAGCAAGCTTATCAGGTCTGGGTCTACATCCTTAAGGAGCAGTCTTATCAGGTCAGGGTCTACATCCTTAAGGAGAATCTTATCAGGTCTGAGTCTACATCCTAAAGGAGCAGTCTTATCACGGTCTCAAGCCTAAAGGAGCTCATCGGGATCTACATCCTTAAGGAGCAGTGTTATAAGGGTCTACATCCTTAAGGGGCAATCTTGTCGGGTCAGAGTCTACGTCTTTAAAGAGCAGTCTTTCCAGGTCAGGTTCTTAATCCTTAGGGAGCAATCTTATCAGGTCAAGGTCTACATCCTTAGGGAGAGTCTTATCAGGTCAAGCTCTACATCCTTAAGGAGAGTCTTATCAGGTCAGGGTCTATATCCTTAAGGAGCAGTTTTATCAGGTCAGGGTCTACATCCTTAAGGAGCTGTCTTATCAGGGTCTCCAGCCTCAAGGAGCAGTCTTATCAGATCAGGGTCTACACCATAAAGGATCAGTCTTATCGGGATCTACATCCTTAAGGAGCAGTCTTAATAGGTATACTGCCTAAAGGAGCAGTCTAATTCTATGTTCTAAAGGAGCTCTCTGATCCGAGTCTTCATCCTAAAGGAGCAGTCCTATCTGGGTCTTCTGCTTTGAAAAGTTGTTTATTTAGGTGTACATCTTTCAGTAGCTGTCATACTCGAGCCTACATCTTTAAGGAGCAGTCTTATCAGGGGCTACACTCTAAAGGAGCAGTCTTATCAGGGTCTATGTCTTAAAGGAGCAGTCGTATCAGAATCCACTTTGTTTTCCAATGCAGAAATGCACAGACAGAAATGCAAAAATGTAGACCCTGACAAAACTGCTTCAGGAGCAGTCTGCAGAGTGATCTGGGTTTACTCCGTTTTTGTAAAGAATCAGAACCTCGCTGATATTCAGACCTTTGTGTGTAACTTTTATTTCAGAGATAAATCTCAGAATAGAGGATATTCTGAGTTACTATTTATAGCACAGCTGTGTGTCATTAACAGAGAAATTAAAGTATTGGCTTTGAATGGAATGATAAAACGACAGCTTGGTGTCAATCAAGATGGATCATTTATATTTACAGATCCGCACTACATCGCTGTCAGTAAGTCTGGTAGGAACATCATCTTTGTCTCTGATATTGGGTCATCTACAGTAACCTGCATTACAGTTAAAGGATGCATCATCTATCAGTACAAGGATGGTGACTTAATCAGCCCACAAGGCTTGTACGCTGACGCCGATGACAATGCAATTGTCTGCGGTGCACAATCTAATTACGTACATGGCTCGCTGGAGGTAATAAAATGTAAACACAACTGATAAGCCTATAGTGTTTACAGGGAACTCAACACCCTCTTATTAATTATTGGCTTTTAATGAGGCAATGAAAGCTTTTTAATAAGTATGATTGCAAAACTGATAAAGACCGAAGATGCAATTTTACTACATGCGTAATATACAATACATGGATCTTGTAAGAAATGAATAATGAGCTAGGATTTGCAGGGGAAATAGTAGAATTTTCAGTGAATTAAATCAAGTATTTAAAGACAAATGGGATGTAAAATCAACCTCATTATGACAATTATGCTGAAGAGTAACACTCATTTTGTCAAAACAAGAGAACTTGATGTGCCATATTTGCTTATGTTTCACAAAAACATCCGAAAACAAGTTTAAATTACATAATTTAAACTGTTTGAATAAAAGAAAATAATAATTGGAATAAATTGTATCAGCTAACCATTCAAGGACCCTAAATTTCATCACCTGTAAGGCATTAGAAGTCATAAATATTAACAAATATTACTGCTGATAGATACAAGAGGAAGAAGTGTTAACCCATACCGGACTGCTCCTTTCATGATCTGCAATTTTTGCCATACAGCCAACCTGGTGATACAACAGCCCCTGATTTGACAGAGTATTCCATATTTGATGGTACAGACCATGACATTAATTGGGAGTTTAAGTCCCTTTATTCTATCAGCATGAAATATTTTATCAGGAGGCATCGCTGCACGCGTCTCATTGTACATGACCCTGATTAGCCACCTTTAAACAAATAAAACAAAAAAAAAATGTCCGAAAAATGATTCAGGTCATTTTAGTTGGCAACTAAAATGACCATTAATACTATTAACTTTAACACACGTTGATGAAAAATGGTAAAAATACACTGTACAAGACCATTTTGAAAATGGTAAAAATACAATGTACAAGCGTGGAGCCATATTCATTGTCCCACTTTTGTTTACATTCCATCGCTCGACAGGAAACCAGAAAAGGAAAATTATATTTTTTTGGAGCGAGTTGTCATTCTTCAAAAACATGTTCCCCCATTTTTGCAAGTTATATGACTCACCTCGACCCATAGTTTATCACCAAACGTGGCGGTTGAAGCCGTTCATGAGGATTTGGGGTTTGAATGCTTTTCCACTGCTAGGTATATGGAGACTTTAATGTCCCATTTTTCAATTAATCAATTATTACAGCATTAGATAACTGGGTTATCTAATTACATTATTTAGCTGTTACATGTATAAAATGAAATAGTAATACTCGGTAATATATCTAATTAAATCAGACTGATTTGCTTTTACTTGTATTATCTTTAACATTTAATCAGTTATTAACCACCCATACAGGAATGTCTGACTATTTTTTTTTTTCTGTTTTCCTTTCTTATTAATTTTATTATTGATTTCTGTCATTTGTAAAAGAAATAAACTGTGCCAAAAGTACTTGAATTTTAGATTTTGTTTTTCTTGTCATCATAGTTTAGGTGATAATAAATGATAAAAACAGTCATGTACACTGGGTAGGCTTAATCTTATGGTTTCAGTCTAACTTCATTACAGAATAATGAAAGTCTTTGAATTTCAAGTACTCACTTTTTTTTCTTTTTATTAGTTTTTGATGAAAGGTGATATGAAATATCAGTCAGAGAACTGACAGCTTAACTGAAGACACATTTTACATTTGAGGTACAATGAACAATTTTATGTGCAACAATAAATAAGAATTAAAAACAATTGGGAGCCACATATTATATCTAGAACTTCATCCTGAGAAGCATTGAGTACAATGCTATTTCTTTTATAAATCTCCATGCGTTATATGAGTTGCATCATTGCATCATAAATAATCATTCTTGTTTAACATAAATTATCAACTTCCGAGCATTCGACATTTACTACTTTTGCAAAAATAAAGCATTAACATATCATTTTTACTGTGTGTACCAAGGGAGGCTTGCAGCCTTTTACCTCCACTTAATTATTCATGAGGAACAGCTGTGTGTAATCAGTAGCAGAATATCGTCTATAGGACAAGAATTCTGTAACTGACCAGCGGCAGACAAACAATGAATGGGGTCAACAGCAGAGATATAAATCTGATTTTCCACATGCCATTAGCATGGTTTCAAGGAGTTATAAATAAACACTTTCAGCTGTGCATACCGTTAGGCAATTTTATGCTTTGAGCAAATTCCCCAGTCCATTAATCCAACATCTTTCGAAATGTAGTGATAGAGTATGATATGTATATTCATTTTCATGTATTCAATTATGATCTTGTTTTATTTAATGGACTGACACCAGTCTAGAGTTGACTGTGATGCCCTATAGAAAGATAGTAATTATTTCTGACCTTATAATGTCTTTGGATGCTATTGAGGAGAAAAACATTATAAGGGCATCACTGGAAACCGGAGTACAGATGATGGTTTGAAAGACAGACTTTCAAATGCATATGATAGCTTGACATCCTTGAAGTGCCACTTTTCTATGGCACAAGTGCAGGTTTTTAACGCCTATGCACAACTTCAGAAAAGCATGCTTTACTCAGAATCTGAGTATTATGTTGAAGATTATCCTTTGCATACTGCATCACGCATAACTTGTTATAAAGACTTTGATTTGATGTTCTTAAACCTATTTGTTCTAGACACACTTTATGTTACATTTTTACGCCATGAGCTCCTGATTTTCTCTTCCTCCACAGTATGTATAACCAACAGCTATTACCATTATTTAAATGTTTATGCATTAGTTAATGCATTCATTATTATTAGTTGTAGTAAGAAGTAGTACTATTTTAATACGTCATAAGATAACCCGCTAATGCCAGAATTGTCATAAAATTTCAAGTATTGGGACAGATTGGATTTACCAAACAGTACTATCCCAGATCAGATTGCTCTTAAAGACGCAGTCTGATCATAGTCTACATTGTTTTGAATCAGGCATTATAAAGGCACTTGCTCAACAGTGTGCATTTCACAGAACAGAATTTGACCTTGCATTGGGGCACTGACTTATATGCGAAGCAAGTTACTGAGCTGCTCTGTAAACCCCATGATACACGGTAAACCAAGTAATATGCTCCCTGAAACATATTACAAGGCTTGCCGTCTATACACTGCTAATACTCTGTGACATGCTACTTTTTGGAGTAATATACAACACATTTTGGGATAGAACTTGTTCTATTCCATGCGACTTTTAGTATGTTCCTTCTTCCATACAGCCAATCAAAAGTCAGGTCACAGGGTCAGGGACCTAGTCACAGTGTAAATACCTGGGAAGGAATATGTTTCAAGCTGTACCATGTATGAGGGTCTCAATGGGGTTTACTGATTAGCGAATGTTAGCCCAAAATATTACTGATTAGCGGAATTTGAAAGGAAATTTTATCGGTTAGCGGCGTCGCCTTTGCTAAGTGATTAACAAAATCAGCCGAACAATATACTGATTAGCGAAATTTGAGTGACAAATTACCGGTTAGCGGCGTCACTGTGGTTAGGGGTTACTGGAAACGGCAAAAATCGTTATTATTCACTCCAATTATACAGGATGGCCTCATAAATGTGAAAACCGCGGTTGCGTCTCCTGTCAGCAGCTAAGTAAACTGTGTCATGATCTGTCATTCTTACTGACTGGTCACATTAGGTTAACAACCCTATGCGAAAAACTGTTCCTTGGTATTTCCGTTTTATTTGATGGTGTATATATGAAGATTAAATTGTATATTTTTCATTAAAATAGATTTGGTGTTGTCATTGTCAAAAGACTATACAAATTCACATTCAACACATGACTTCATTAAAGGACTCCAGATATGCATACATGAAAAAATAATGTAGCCCCCTCCCCCCCCCCCCTTAAAAATCCCAGTTTTTCTATTTTCTAGGAAGTCTAAATTACATTGACATGCTAATGTGATGTAATTCTAGGGGTACATGGAAGATGATTTGCAATTATATCATGACAGCAGTTACTCAGTATTATAAATAACAAGACTAGAATGTCTTATTTAGTCAGTGCTTTAGTAAGGTCTGCACCACTATTGGGTAAAGCAAATTTTGGACTTGTTTTAGATTGACTTCTATTTTACCGCAGATAAAATGGCACAATGTGACAAAGTTGATCAAGAGCATGTCCTGCTTATCATGCACGAGTTAGTAGATTGCTGCATTGCATTCCATTACCTTTTTTGTTTGTCAAATTGAGGCACAATCTCTGTCTTATATGAAAATGGGGATTTTTGTCAGGTAACATTGCATGCATTTCTTCGTAGAAAAAAACTGTTTAGCATCAACTTGGTATAAAAAGAGTATTATATCCGGGAATGATTACATGGTACGCATCAGTCTGGCTTAAGGTATAAAGAGAACGGTTGGGTTTTGTAATTTTACTGATTTGGCCCAAAAGGTGGAGTTCCACTCTATAGGAAATTTAAATAGAATTTTGCCAAAGCCTCGAATTCCATAATATTATGCATAGTGATTGTCTAGGACATTAATATTGCCTTTATGAAATATTTGCTGATCCATCTATATTAATTGTTAAATTACAACATTTTAATCGGATGGGATGCAAAAAATAGGAGCACCCCAATTTCAAACATCCCAAAGCTGTAGGATTTTTGAATTTCTGACCCGTTTTATTCTCAAAATTATTCCTAGTAATTCTTAATTATGTATATACCACGTTTGTATTCAAATGTATACCATTAAGCTTTCCATATTAACCTTTGTTTCCAGATGCCCCCAAATGTTAGCTCCATAAAACTTTTTGAACAAATTAGAATTTCGATTTCACTATGTTGCAGTTCTTGTGAACCTGTCAAAGTAATATGAAATTAAGCCATAGATGTGTAGATTATAATTATGAATTTTCTTAAAAATCGAAACCGGTAACATGATTTTTTTTAATTCTGAATGTTAACAGTTGATAAAAAAAATAGGAATGTATATATATGTAGTTGTGTGATTATTTTTATGCTGATTATTCTTAGTGTTAGTGAATTTTATCATCTATTTGCATCACCAAATCCTTTATGAAGTCAAAGTGTTTCATTCCTAGAATAAAGATATGTTTAAGAGATAAATGCATCCTGTTTTACACCACAGAAAAAGTTTAAATGTGGCCCGGTTTAGTCTCACATACAGTTTGATAAGTTATGAATGAGATTTTATTCGTCACTAGTCACTGTATATTTAAAGAGTAACTACACTTCAGGAACTGACTGCATCAGATCCCAAGCCCTATCCCCAACATCAATGGGAAAGATTGACAAAGACATCCCAACAAACAATAAATTACAAGTGATAAGCCGAGTCAGCAGCTCTTTCCCAAATAGATGGCAACTCAGCTATCTTTATTGAACTAAATAATTTAGACCAACAGACGGGTTACAACGGACTAAGCAAATTATATGAAAAACATTTAACACATGGATAACTTTCCACGCCACCTGTAAAATCGATAAGTTGTAGACATGTATTTGACAGGTAATGAAAACTACACAGACGTCTAAGGGGAAATTTTCTTTTCGGACCGATGTAATTAATATTGTCAGTTATATTCATTTTTCCGTGTCCATTTCGAAAACCTTATTCTCTTGCGAATATTTTGGTATATTTTTTATAATTCTCGCATAAAAATCACCGCGGTCATTTTTTGGTTAAAGATGGCAACCCTCAAAATGTATAGATTATATAGTAAATTATGATTTTTACACTAGGGTGGTCGAAGGTCTTCCTTAAATATTTGGCGTTTTTCTTTAAAATTGGCAATATTCCGTGTTCATTCTGAAAAAAACATTTATTAAGAATTACGATGATATAATTTTTATTAAAATAGATTGGAAATTACCGCGGTCATTTTTTACTTTTTGATGAGTACCCTATAATTTTTGCATATGGTTTGCCAGTAACGACAACCTGTACCAAAAGCAAAGTGACTTAACCTACTACGCTATGTAATATAGGCATACACATGGACAGATGGAAGAATGGTGTTTAACTGAATATGTATAACCTTCTGTAAATAAAATTAAAATCTTAAAGAGCTATTAATTTATTGGATGGATGGATGGATGGATGGATGGATGGATTTCCCTCAAATTAGATTAGCATTTTAATATTTTCTAAACACATAGAATATCAAAAACATGATAAAATTATTAATATTTTACAAATTCAAAACTTTAAAATTATATATGGACAGCTAATAATGGATATTATTAATAAGCGTATCAATCATTTATCACAAATATCGGCAAACAAATGTAGATTGGAAGGATGCCAATTATGGAATTATAAGTACTAAAAAGGGCAATTTAAGGAATAGCAAACTTTCACGCTGCCAATCAACAAAATAATAAAAGTTGAACCAACAATTAAAGTACACATTTTAAATCACGAAAAAGGACAGATGCGTTTTGTTTGATGACCAATTAGCCTGATGAGACAATAATTACGTCGGACAGCTTGAAAGGTGTCAACTTTAACTCAAAGTTACTTTAACCCAAACAAAGTGTAACGATAACAAGAGGGCCAAGAGGCCCTGAATCGCTCACCTGACCAAAAAGGTTAACGGTCAAACAAGGGTCAACATCTAACAAACCTGATAGTTTGCAACCACTTCCAAATGGTTTTGAAGAAGATTTTTGAATATTTTTTCTATGTATTGCTATGGTTCAAACCCTTGACCCTTGGGGCCGGGCCATTTTGGACCCTGTGGCCATTGTTTGAATAATTTTGGTAAAGGACCACTAGGTAATGCTACATACTAAATTTCAAGCATCTGAGCCAAGTGGTTCTGAAGAAGAAGATTTTTGAATATTTTTCTATGTATTTCTATGGTTCAAACCCAGGACCCCCTGGGGCGGGGCCATTTTAGACCCTGGGGTCATCATTTCAACAAACATGGTTAAAGACTACTCGGCGAAGCTACATACCAAATTTCAAGCATCTGGGCAAAGTGGTTCTCCAGAAGAAGATTTTTTAAATATTTTTCTATATATTTCTATGGTTCAAACCTAGGACTCCCGGTCGCGGGACCATTTTGGACCCTGGGGTCACCATTAGAACAAACTTGGTAAAGGACTACTAGCAATGCTACATACCAAATTTCAAGCATCTGTGCCTTGCGGTTCTGAAGTAGATGATTTTTTAATATTTTTCTATGTATTTCTATGGTTCAAACCTGGGACTCCCTGCCCCTGGCCATTTTGGACCCTGGGGCCACCATTTGAACAAACTTGGTAGAGGACCACTAGGCAATGTATCATACCAAATTTCAAGCATCTGAGGCAAGCAGTTCTGGTGAAGACGATTTTTAAGTATTTTTTAGTTTTGAACCCAAAACCCCCTGCCCCAGGGCCATTTTGGACCCTGGGGCCACTGTTTGAACAAACTTGGTAGAGGACCACTAGGCAATGCTACAAACCGAATTTCAAGCATCTGAGCCAAGCAGTTCTGGAGAAGAAGATTTTTAAGTATTTTTTAGTGGCAACACCCAAGACCCCCTGCCCCAGGGCCATTTTGGACCCTGGGGCCACCATTTGAACAAACTTGGTAGAGGACCACTAGGCAATGTTACATACCAAATTTCAAGCATCTGAGCCAAGCAGTTCTGGAGAAGAAGATTTTTAAGTATTTTTTAGTTTCGAACCCAAGACCCCCTGCCCCAGGGCCATTTTGGACCCTGGGGCCACCATTTGAACAAACTTGGTAGAGGACCACTGGGCAATGCTACATACCAAATTTCAAGCATCTGAGCCAAGCAGTTCTGGAGAAGAAGATTTTTAAGTATTTTTTAGTTTCGAACCCAAGACCCCCTGCCCCAGGGCCATTTTGGACCCTGGGGCCACCATTTGAACAAACTTGGTAGAGGACCATTAGGCAATGCTACATACCAAATTTCAAGTATCTGAGCTAAGCAATTCTGGAGAAGAAGATTTTTAAGTATTTTTTAGTTTCGAACCCAAGACCCCCTGCCCCAGGGCCATTTTGGACCCTGGGGCCACCATTTGAACAAACTTGGTAGAGGAGCACTAGGCAATGTTACATACCAAATTTCAAGCATCTGAGCCAAGCAGTTCTGGAGAAGAAGATTTTTTAGTATTGTTTAGTTTTGAACCCAAGACCCCCTGCCCCAGGGCCGTTTTGGACCCTGGGGCCACCATTTGAACAAACTTGGTAGAGGACAACTAGACAATGCTTCATACTAAATATCAAAGCCCTAGGCCTAGCGGTTTCAGAGAAGATGTCATTTAAAGCAAATTGTTGACGACGCACGACGCACGACACACGACGCACGACGGACGACGGACGACGGACGACGGACACTGGGTGATCACAATAGCTCACCCTGAGCCTATGGCTCAGGTGAGCTAAAAAGAGAAACATTGTATCCTTCAAACACAACTGCAGTCATGGCTTTAAGTCTCAGGCCTCGTAAAATTACAAAATTCTTGATAGTCGGGAGAAGCTACCCACATCGCGTCGTCGCCAAAGAAGTTATTCCATCGTTACCTGATTCATACAATGTTGAGAGGATATTTTTTAAATTATGCGAACCAAGTTCATTTTTATTTAAATTATAAACTATGCAAAATATACATTTACTAGAAAAAAAATTAGATACTATAAAATATGTTGTGCAGAGAAGACTGTTTCCAAATTCTCAGAAAGAGTGACGCAGGTCACAGTTTATTTCAGAACATATTTTTAAATAATCAGGCATAAAATGCTCAAACTGAATGCGCCAGAAACGGAACAACCTAAATTTCGAAAAACAGATTTAGATGAGGCGTCTCTTAATAAGCCGTCTCATACGGATTTTACAACGTTTGCCCACTAGTTCTTGAATGCTCAGAGTTTTCTTTTTATTTATTTACTTACTTATTTATGTATTTATTTTGTTCTTTAAAGGCTTATTCTAATGATTAGTTTAAGATACATGTAGTCTAAGGTGTGAGAGAAAACAAGTATGATATCTACGTATGAAAATTTGCTTCAAAAGATCAAAAATGGAATGGCATTTTACAGTCTCTTATAGGCCACATACTGTAACGCGCCTTACGACACTGCTTCGCAAACAGCGGAAAAAAGAAGATAAGACGCCGCAGTATTCGTAAAACTACCATATATCACATATTACTACAATACATATTTCTGATTTTTTATACAACAATCTGTATGACATTGTTTATTGGCCCTATTAGCACTGAGTAATCTTAAAGACTACAGCAAAATTGACCGAGGACAGTATCGATAGAAAGAAAGGGTCATAAAACTGATCCCTAACACCAGACGCGACCTGCAATTATTCCGCGTCAAGATAAAAGCTGCGAACAATGAAGAGTCGAACCAGTCCGTGCATCCGTGCGGTATATCCAGTGATTTCGCATTGCGCCTGGATTCCTCAGGACCAGTACATTATACGTGCGAACGGCCAAGAATAGTCCGATCTGGCTGTGTTTCAGTGCAGGCTGGTCTGAGACGTCTCTTATTGTATGTGCGGGAGGCCCGTTTTCTCCATGCTCATAACCGACTTCTGGACTTCCAACAATGTAAAAATATTGTTTGTCAATTTTCGTCTTCATAGAAACTTCTCAATGAGCCACTTTGATATGCAATCTTTAATTAGATTGGATAATGATGTTTGGAAAAAGAACATTAAATCCAATGATATGCGTTAGTCAAAATCATTAATCATTATTAGCATTTATTTGCATTTTACCCTTTTATCTTTTTATTCAAAATGACAGAAAGAAAAAAAGATAAATTTGAAGATACAGCATATTATCTATGGGAATTTTCATAATTTATTTCATATAAAAAGTTATATTGTATATTTTCATGATTACAGCGCAGACTGTGATTAGACTTCAGCTCTGTGATGCGTGGTCTGATGAGAGGCTTTGCTATTCACACAAGAAGTTCTTTCATGTTTTCATGTTAACAGCACAGACTCTGATTAGACTTCAGCACTAGGATGTGTGGTCTGATCAGAATCTTTGCTATGCACTGTAGATGATATGTTGTATGTTTTCATATTAATAGTGCTGACTCTGATTAGACTTCAGCACTAGGATTTGTGGTCTGATCAGAATCTTTGTTATGCACTGTAGATGATATGTTGTATGTTTTCATGTTAATAGCGCTGACTCTGATTAGACTTCAGCACTAGGATGTGTGGTCTGATCAGAATCCGATAGGCCTTGTTGCAAAAGTGACCTTAACCCTATATTATATTTAAAAACCAATTCAAAGTGTCTACGATAAAATTTAGAAAAAGCTTTCCGAAGTTTATGATACCGATACGCCTGCTGTAAAAGCTTGGCAGTCAAACTTTTATTACGAGCATTGAAGTCAGCCAGATGACTAGACACCCTAGCGAAGCGAATAAGCTGAGAAATGTAAACACCAGAAGAAGTGGTGTGGGGAACATCACCATCCAAAAACGGAAAATTAACAATGTCGAAATCAAAATCATCGCGTTTGTCATAAATTTTAGATGAAACAAATCCCTCTAAAATAGATAAATGTAAATCCAAAAATGGGGCCTCGGTATCAGAAGTATTTGTTTTATTTAACTGCAATTCAGCAGGATAAATTTGACTAACCATTTCTTCAAAATGGTTAGTCAAAATGGTTTGTATGTTTGTTTGAATGTGGTTTGACGACCCTGTCAATTCAAGGTAATATCGAGCACAATAAGCTATCCATACTGTTCCTGGGCAGATTTCCTCTGCGGTTCACCAGAACCCAGTGCCTTGACGTTCGCTTGTAACAGTCTAAAATATGTAATGCATCTTACGTATATAACTAACCCCTCAGTTATAAGTATCTTATGGGGTGCCTTTTAACTATTTATTCCCTATTCATGGATAACCATTAATCGATTTTTAAATCGAATTATGGATATCAATAAGTCGAATTATGGATATTATAAAATAGTTCTTTTTTTTTGGATATCCATAACTCAATTTTTATATGTCCAAAAATCAAATTTAAATATCCATAAATAATTTTGGATATCCAAAATTATTCTGGATATCCAAAAACTGAATAATGGATATCCATACATGGAATTATGGAGATAAAAGAAAAAAGAAAATAAATAGTAAAACTGCACCCCATAGGTTCTATCCATCTTTATCATACAATATCAAACAAGATATGAAGATTTTGAGCATATGTCAGCAGTTCTAGTGATGGCTGATAAAAGACATGTGTCCGAGTAAATAGATGATGCTTACATCCTCTTAGAGAAAAACAACGTACATTAATGCCTAACTGATAACCAGATGTTTTAGCCATCCTCTAATTATCAATTCACTGCAGGTACCAGCCATTCACATGCCCTGTGAAATACATTTCCCGATAACTCTGGTTTCCGGTTAATAATACAGGTAATTCAAGCTTATAGTATTTTTATCAGCAGTGCAACTGAAACCTGATTCATGGTATTAGTGCGCCGCTTAAGAACGCTCTCATAAAATACTCTGGAAAATCACATATCCACTGATAAAGTTTTGTCCACTTTTATTCTTAATACAGTCAGTGTGTTTGAAGACATATTTTTGAAGGACCACACGAAAATAAGTTTGCTATACTACTGGAACTATTTTGTATAAAGGCTGTAAGCAGGTAATACAGCTATTCGCTAGTGGTTTCGCTGGTTCCCTATCCATTATAAAATTGTTATTTCACAAAATGCTTAAACTTTAATGGAGAAACCCGTTCAAAACGCCTAAACAACATATTTTTAACGAGGATTTCGATCTTCCAGTTTATATCGAGATAAAGATGCGGCATGGCTAACTTTCCAATAACTGAGCCTCGTCAATACCTGGGCGACATGATAGACAAAAATAGATTGATTTATATAGGAGAAAACTTTTTAACAACCAATTTTAAAATAGTTATAAAAGATAGAAACTCTGTGCTGGCGGCATAGAAAACTTCATTATTTCCCGATTACGCTGATATGTGTTTCATAAATTTATAATGAGAACAATTTAGTCTATTTTCGGGTTATTTGTTGTGACAAGTAAAATGATTAAATATATAGCAAAATCAGCATAAATGTGACAGATTGATACATTTTAATGTTGGTTGGTTGATTTGATGCTTAACGTCCACGGTAACCAACCAAGGTCATGTTGGGACGGTCAGTTAACCTAACCACACTATTCCTGGGCAGGCTTAGACCTTCTAAGCGGTTAACCAGTACTAAGTGCACATACTTTCGCCAGTAACTGACAACTGCCCTTCTTGAATCAGCGGAAGGAGAAACGAAAGTATGTGGCCAGACCGGGATTCGAACCCAGGACCTCTGACTTACGAGTCAGGTGCCCTACCGATTGCGCTACCCGGCCCGGCGATACATTTTAAATTAAGATAAGTACAATATTTGACATCTTATTGACTCTGTGCTAGCGGTTCCAGTTTTCTGAATATTAGACCTTTATACTGATATGAAATTTATAAAGCTAAACATTGGACAAATTAGTCTATTTTGCGATTTAAATTAGGAACCATAATTTCAAATTTAGTTAGAATGAAATTCCGGACGTGTACGATAACTGTCGATGATTAACGATCAGCTGAGAAAGTAGAGAACATCTGACGACCTTGATCAGCTGCATGCTATCAGAGCGTAGATTAATAATTTCTTTTTTTATTCATTTATTTATTGCCGTAAAATGCAATCTAATGAATATGATATACTTTGAACATCAAATGATCAATTATTTAATTAGTTTAACGATATTTTATTGCCTAAATAACATAGCAAAGGGGTCGGGCTACAAGTTCTCACAACATCAGTTACAGCCCTTCCCCTTCTTAAATTATGTAATTTAAGACAAATACGTTGATTCTATTTTTTTTCCTTTCATCAACTTATTATAGCACAATTTTGTTTTGCTTTAAACCAGAAGACAATATTGTGATTATCTTCGGATCATCGGTACTTTAATCCTAGTAACGCTTCACTGCCAATTATGAGTTTGATCGTTTTTGCTAATTATGGCTTCAACTTGCTGCATCGGTAAAAAATCGGTATTACTAGAAAATGAATTGTTTCTATGAACATATTAACACTTATTTGTGACATGCATTTTTGTCTACCAAATCACCTTCATCTTACCGGTTTCCAAATTTCATGAAATTCCTCTGGTGTAAAGAGGAAACATATGGCTTATTTTTCAGAAAATTTCATAGGTTGACACTGACATTAATTTTGGGATGCTTTTCTTTTTTAATTGTTTTAGTTTCGCTTTCAGCCATATTTTCTGACTTGATGTTTTTAAAAAAGTTTTGTTTGCATGTTTCTATTAGCATAAACGGAATCAAAGACATCCATATGGAGCCCTTTTACTATTGTAGTTCACATTTTATGAAATTGAATAAAGCTGAGGTTTTATTATTGATAAATTATAAGGCTGGTATGACAAGGTGGTATCAGGGTGCTCTCCTGAGACCTTAAAGCCTCTACTGAGATAGATAAACGCATATTTGTAGTTGTAAGGTTGAAGATAGTGACCATTCAAAGTAACAAGAAAATACATGCGTGGGAAGATTTGGACCCCCCCCACACACACACACACACACTTTACTGATTACTGATTTTTGCCTTTAAACTTTACTGATTACTGATGTTTAGGCTGAAATTTTTTCTGATTACGGATTTTGGAGGTACCCCATTGAGACCCTCATACATGGTATAGCTTGAAATATATTTCTTCCCAGGTATTTACACTGTGAGTATCAGTTATACAACGGGATACGAATTTCCGTTGACTAATAGTCTTAAATACACTATCAAAATTGTAGGAATCAAGGGACAGGAATAATGAAAATTGATTGCAAACAATCCCTGAGGATTGGAATAATAAGCGCATTAAATAAATGTACGGGGAGACTTTTTAGGGCTGCCACACAGCACGAACACAAGAGCTCTGATTTGCAAAGTAAAAAGTATAACACTTTTTCAATGCTCAACTCAGCTGAGCATGGAATGATACCTGCTGATAAATAGCTTACTCATAAGTACAGTTGTTTTCTTGCTCAGTCGAGCTGAGTATGAAATTTTGTCAGCTTATGAATATGAAAATTCCAACACAAGTTGGCAATTCATATTTATCGGCAGAGAAAATTTCATGTTCAACTGAGCTGAGCATATAAAAGTTGTATAAACTCGGGTCCTAGAGTTTTGTGATAGCTGAACCAGTTGTTTTAGTTTCTTGAACGTGGTCAAACCGAAATTTTGGATTTTGGTTCGACCACTTTCAGAATTTTTGTGAGAACTTCACAAGTGCAGCTTTTACAAAGCTGGAAGCTTTGCTGCCACAACCATACATACATATGGATCGAACGGAAGCTTTTATTTGTTTAATATTTATTCGTTTATTTTTTGTTTATTTACAGATGGGATCAAATTGTGCGTTTTTCAGACGTGCTTTAGCTATATGTGGCCTGAACAAAACCGTTCCTTGTTCGATTCTTCTGCTCTTCACACTCCATATCTGTATATATTCACTTTCGGTACATCTTGTGTTCTAAATATAGTTTGCTCACGATCAAAACTGCAAGGTAAGCAATCTTCTCTATTTGACACATCCAACCTGTCGTCAACATTATGGAGTTGGACACGCTGAAATTAGTAAAATTGTGAAATTATATTATTATCCAATGCAGTATGAGGAAAATGTGAAAATGGAATTCCATTTTTTGAGGAGGGAGGGGGTGATTTTACGAATTACTACTAATAATTCTTTGCATATGGCTTTAACATTTCTGTGACAACATGCCCATTGTATTGGAAGCGCTATGGTCACTTAGTGTTGTATACTGATATTTAATCGTCATCAAAATAATCTGAACGAGAAGTTAGGTTTGGTCTTTATTTATCTACGAGGGTCATTTCAGAAATAATGTAAATGAGTCGGCCATTCGTAGGAACGTACGATTTTTGAAATTTATGTCATAACTTTTAGGTTTACATATCACCCAATGGCATTCACGCAAAAATTTTGAGGCACTGGTATATTCTTCAAAATATGCTTTGACAATTTTTGTAGGGGTAAGGACACTGAGTAGAAACAGACGGAATATTTATGTAAAGACAAATTCATATTTTCTTAAGCCTGGATACAAGCAGCTCTGGATTGATACCTATAATACCTGTTATACTGAAAATATTTCAGTATAACAAGCATTGTATCAGCCTTGCTAACACACAAGATTTACCTTGCAAGATAAGCTAAGCATGGAACAATGCGCATTTCTGATGACGTCACTTCCTGTGCTAAATTGAAATGTATAGAAAGTTGTTCAAACTTCGATTTTGAGGTAAAAATTAAGTGAAAGTGAATGCTTGGTGACAGATATGAAACAAAATATAAATGAGATTTAATTCGTCATGCTTGTTTTTTGTTATAAATAATCTTTTATAACACCTTATGCTCTTTTGTCAGTGGCCAACCTGATTTTTTACGATACGTTTCCCCACCAAGCAACATATTTCAATGTCAGTATGTCATATTAACTAACAAGTCTTTCAAGTCTTTATATATAAATTTTTCTATCAATATGTCCCTCTAATTTTTTACATTAAACAAAGTTAAATACACTGCTCAAAATATTTAAAGGAACAGCAGCTATTTTCCCATCGACTTTACTACAAAATATACGCAGTTCAACAGCCCATAAATTTGACCGCCAGTGAGCAAGAATTCCTATCCTTTTGCAGCATTTTGAAGAATGATCGAAGTCTAAGACAACAAGAATTTCAATACAAACGGTGGCCTGCTTATTTCCATGGATCAAATTTTGCAATTTTCGAAATTTCTGAAATTGAGGCATTTTGCTAAAAGTCTATTAACTCTCATGAGCTTCATTTCAAAGTGATCTTTTCAAACGGGCCACCTCATAAGACACCTAGTTTCATAGACAAAATGAACGTTTTGACTTTGGTTGAAATTTTCAGACTTTTCACATGTTCTGAAAATTTACAATTTTTTACCAAAATTCCAATTTTACAAAAATCTCTCCATAGACATTGGCAGGACAAATATAGAATCAAAACTTGTGCTATCAGTAACATCGACCCTCTTTGAAAATTTGCAAAATAAATGAAAATTCCGTGTCTTTGTTGATCGAAAGTACATGACCTCGAAGTGAAGATGAGTTGCACTATCATCTATGAAAAAATGTTAGGTGCTCCTTTAAATAGTTTGAGCAGTGTATATTGAACCTGTGTCTTTTTATTAGAAGATAATTTCATTTTATTGTTTTGTATTTTACATGAATTGCTGCTACTTTGCAACTTCCGGCGTGGGGTTTGCACACATTTCATACAGTTTCATCAGTGATTTGATGCCAGTCGTAACAAAATATACTGACCTAATCATTTCAGTAATAAAATGTCTGTCATTTGTTGAAATTGGATGTGATTGAGTCAAAAATCACAATTTTATTGATATATTGCATTTATAATAACTTTGCATTTTTAACCACATAGCAGACAAAAAATCTCGTTTATTATGTTACTTGTGTAGAATCTGGAAAACTTTCTTATTTTACATTGACAGGACAGTATTATGTGTTTCTTTATTAAAATATACCATTTTCTCATTAAGCAAACAGCAATAGAACACGAGAAACATTGAGTGATAATGTTTAGTTTCTAGTACCCACACCCTTATGACGTATTAGCACGTGCTGTCATGCATTGCTAACTTAGAAATTCTTTCAACGCATACCATTCTAAAGCTTTCCAATCATATATAACACTACTGCTATATATCAACCAATAGGCTACCCTGAGATCATTTACATTATTTCTGAAATGCCCCTCGTATATATCACATTTTAATTATGAATCAACAAACAGGAGACTGTATAAAGTAAAAGCGATCCCTGACCTACCAATATTCAGAATGCTAAACCATACTCTACCATGTGACTATTTGTACATGTTTTCAAGTGATGCATATTTTCAACTACGAGGTCTATTTAAGGCCCTAATCAGAAGAGACCAACTGCGGCGTCTAATCTAAATCCACTCTCTTTAATAAGCTTCTTTTCATATGTAAGGAGTTTACAAGTAACTGTTTGTTTATTTTTTATTTTTTTTTTCATTTGTCATTACAAAAAAGTAGACTAAGATAGTCATGAAGCTAAGGGTTTAAACCCAAGTACATGATACGCTGAGGAAAAAAGTTTGTTGCAACAGACAATTAACCTAATAATTTAAAGAGTAACTACACTTCAGGAACTGACTGAATCAGATCCCAAACCCTATCCCCAACATCAAAGGGAAAGATTGACAAAGACATCCCAACAAACAATAAATTACTAGTGATAAGCCGAGTCAGCAGCTCTTTCCCAAATAGATGGCAACTCAGCTATCTTTATTGAACTAAATAATTTAGACCAACAGACGGGTTACAACGGACTAAGCAAATTATATGAAAAACATTTAACAATCATTTTTACCTATTTTGTATTTTTATGATACAAGGATTAAACTGAGAACACAATAAATTAAACAGCACCGAACATAAAATAAATGCAACCGCAACAAAAGTACCGCCTTGGGACGGTCAGTAATAACTACTGGGGGGTTTAACCCGGTTTTACTGGGCCCAAACCTTCACCCTCACCCTCCGCTGCGGTGCACACAATTAGTTGGCAGTTCGGTTCGTATGGAGGTCCTCTAACTCATCAGAGAGTCATCACGGTCAACAATTAAGATCAAGAAAAGACCGTGATGAAGCAAGGATGAGGACTCGACAGCCAAAACGTGTTGAGACACCCGGAGATCCCTGGGGCGTCAGCAACACCACTGGAGTACTGGAGCAAAAGAAGACCACCAGTTGAACCCCGGTGGGCCAAGACACAGACAAACATCCGGCCCCAACCAACCAATATATAGCTTTATGTAGGGGCTATCGGTATGCTCTTACCATTTTCACCAAACACGTAAAGAAATCTGAAATCTTCAAATAAGAAATCTAATGTAAGACATGTGGCTTGTCGAAGGATCTTCAATGCTCGATGCAAGGGCACACTATCTGGTCGAGGGCTGAAACAAAATAACTGACATCTAGTGAAAAGGTACCTTACGGTATGAAAGAAAAAGAAAATACTTGTATCAAATAAGCCTGGCCGTCTGATCAGAGAATTTCCTTTTATCATGTTCAATCTATGCTTCTGCAGCGCCTACAAAGTGCAATGGAAAACATCTGACCAGCATTGGCTGATGCGAAGACTTAATTTTTATTTACAAAACTCTTACGGTGTAAGTTTTTTTTCTGTTTTTTTTTCACGCCACGCTAACCAATATAAAGCAAATAAAGTAGCTTCCATCGCTACCAATGTCTCCAAATTAGACTTGGGTTATATACACTCGATGACTTAAATCAGTTTATTTGTCTTCAAGAGCTCGCGGATCTGTTTCACTCGTGCATGAGTACAACGTGAGCTATGAATATTTTTTAAAAGTGGCTAGTGACGTGGGCGAGATATTTTTATTCATTTTCATGAAAACAAAGAAACACAGAGCATTCGCAATCAGAACATGGAAACTGAGTTTTATAATGGCTACCAACATGTAAAAGATTTATATGTTTGTTGTTGTTGTTGTTGTTTGTTGTTGTTGTTTTTTCATACAATTATTGCTATACCCAGTGAGCGGAGCTCAATTTAAGACAGCATGCAGCATGTCGATATGTCGATCTGTCGGTGCTTTGCCAGTTACAAAGTAATAATAAGTGTCAGTTATTCAGGCAAGCTATGCATCTCTCTGCTTATGAATGACAAGGTTCTGTTCAAAACTTTTAACTAAGTGTCCATTTTGGCAAAATAAAATTTGAAGATTATCTAATTTTGCTTGAAAACATGTACAGTGGTAAATTGCAAATATGTAGAGTGGTAGAATGCATATTCTGGCAAACTTTAAAGTGTATTAGGTGGACTTAAGTTGAACGATAAGGCTGATATCAAGAATGTTACAGGGTGTCCTTTTTAACATTTAAGCTATTTCATGGGGACCTGATGTTATGCTACTTCACCTGTTTCAAAGTTTCAAACACATAGGTTTATGAGAAGCCGAAACATGCATCCAGTCCTACATACTTGTTCTATGATGCATCTCAGCAAAAGAGTTGACTGTGAAATACAATCATTGGAAGTAGCTGGGCCGCGTAGCGCAATCGGTAGGGCACCTGACTCATACGTCAGAGGTCCTGGGTTCGAAACCCGGTCTGGCCACATACTTTCGTTTCTCCTTCCGCTGATTCAAGAAGGGCAGTTGTCAGTTACTGGCGAAAGTATGTGCACTTAGTACTGGTTAACCGCTTAAGAGTCTAAGCTTGCCCAGGAATAGTGTGGTTAGGGTAACTGACCGTCCCGATATGACCATAGCTGTTTACCGAGGACGTTGAGCACCAAATCAATCAATCATTGGAAGTTACCGTGGATGGAGAGATACCTTTAAAATGCCTGGAGTCTGTAGAAACTGAGATACACGCGCGAAACAGAATAAATGGTATGGTGCAGGTTACCACGAAATTCGAAGAGCCGTGCACCTTTGAAAGCTGATATTTTGCTCACCTCAGAACCTGAACCGGTGATCCAACATAAACAAAAGTAGGGATGACCTTGCATCCAAGTGATTAACATAAATTTGAAGGATGCATTCACTGATATTTGAAGTGCTTAAAGTTTGAAGAAGCCAAGCTGTACATGCAATCCCATAATCTAAAGTGGTATGTTATAAACTTTTGCGTTGGGAGTTCGAAATGACCAAGTGACAAGACAGGTGGCATCGAGTAGTAGGATTTTTGCAATGAGACTTATTAAGGAGTCATCTAGAAGTCGTTGCTATGCTGTTGCTAAGGCTAAATTTCTATGAAGGAGGTTCCCTACATCTACGAATTTTCTCTGGAGAAACAGTCTGAAAAAGCAGTTCCTCTAGAGCAAATTTAACGAGTTCTTTAAGAAAACAGAATAGATTTGTATTTTTTCATTACCAAAGTGTGAAATACATAACCGACAATAGGCGCTGCATTATAAAAAGGAATTTAACTGTACTTTAACTGTATTTAAACTGTACTTACTCCAGAACAAACAAAATTACCCAGAGTTTGTCTACAGGACATCGCTTTACTGGTCTGTCTACTAGGCATTCTACATGTAACAAATAACGATCTGCAGGATCAGACTTGAGAAAAACCATGTAAGAATCTGAAATATAAAAACGATAAGAAGTTTTTATTGTTCAGATTCTACAGAAGCAAGGAAGGCACCAAGGAAATGAAAATAGCAGAATCGATTTAACTGAGTTTGTTCAAGACTAGTAATGAATGTGTGACACAGGTATACCCCTTCTTCATAAGAAATGGCCTCTTACTTACAATTTGTTATTTTTTGCATCAAGCCGATTCCCGTTTATAGCAAACTAGCAACCAATAAACAATCTATGACGTAATCATGCATATGACGCAGTGGCTTTGAGGTTTTATCCACAATCCGACAGAATACATACATGGCCGCTTTGTTAACCTTAGCACTTAGTATATTCAGGCAGAGGGCAGTAAAGAATGGAAGTTGTACCAGAATTAGTGAAAACAACTATTCAGATGCATGTAATCGAGTTCCCTAATGGAGTAGGTAAAAATTATTAATAAATTGCTATCGTTTTTCTGAGGATATTAATTGCTCAAACTCTAATTTACTTGCAAGTGTCCTCGACATTCAAAGGAAAAACAAACAACTGATTTTGTGAAATTTCAGTCAAAGTGTTCATGTTACTTTTTAAACACGTCTTTCGAGGTGCTGTACATTTACGACGATTAACATTTATTGACTCACGATATTAGAAGAAAATATTTGTTTTCTACTGAATTCCTTTTCTTCACAACATTAAAAATAGTTCATCCCACCATACCGATAGGCGACAGACTGTAAATGAGGTTACGAAAATGCCGACCGTTGGCGAAAATGCGTTTACAGAATTTGAAAGCTGAAAACAACAGCGTTGAGATTGGATCCCAAGAATATTAGCACAGTGATATGGAGCAACAAAGGGATGTTTTGCTTACACTACCTACCTCCTAAGAACTCTGCCTTCTTGCTGATCACACTATGGGGTGGGATGCCGCCCTGCAATTGAATGTACAACCGAATATAATGGAGGTATTTGTTAAAAAATCTGATATAAAAAAATTATAGGGGCGCCGTGGTCGAGTGGTTAGAGGGACTCGGCTTTGGTGCAGAAGTTCGAGGGTTCGAAACCCCATACGACCAACCAGCAACTGTCAATCTGTCAATCCAGCTGTAGATAGATGAAACAATCTGAAAGAAAATCCTTTGGAAACTAGCAATGCATCAAAGATACCAAAATCGCAAACTCAGTGCAGTAATGAAAAGTTGCAAGATTGCCCACGACCCCTAGCATCAACTTCAGTGGAAGTTTATTTGCGTACTGACTCAGAATGAGCCAAATTGTCACTCAAGACAACTATATATATTATGCGCATTATGATGATACACGGGGTCCACCCGTTCATTATTCTACAGAAGAAAGAAGTGATCCCTTTTCTATAGAATACGGACTCCATTAAAACTTATATGGCCCCTCGAAAAAAAACCAGTAAAATATTGACCCCGGTCGATACTTTTTAAAGAAATGTAAACATTTTCAAACGACATCTCCTCAAAAGCCACTGGGCCAATTGTAACCAAATTTCATATAGAGCATCTAGGGGCTGAGGGAACGAAATTTTGTTCAAACGGCCCTAGTCACATGTCTAGCATGGCCTCCACGCCCATATATTGTAAAAACATTCTTCTCCAGAACATATAGGCCGATGGCCTTGAAATTTGGTATGTAGCATTGGGTATGTAAGTGCTACCAAGACTGTTTAAATTATGACCTTGGTTTGCCATTTCAGGTCAAAATCTTCAACACTTACCGAGCATTGCCTAGAAAAATCTTCTTCTCCAGAACGAATACGCCGACGGCCTTAAAACTAGGTATGTAGCATTGGGTATGCGAGTACTACCAAGATTGTTCAAATTATGACCTTGGCTTAACCTCGACCTTTTTACGGTAGGTCAAATTTGCTTTCTGTAGCTTTTATATGGGAAAATGCTAGAACATAAGATTTTTAGGAAACTGTTAAAGAATTTGACCTGAAAATTGGTATATACAGTCATCTTAATAAGTACATAGAAATATATGCATATAAGATGTCAAGGTCATTCTCTGACCTTTGACCCTGGTCTCTCATATTTTGACAATTTCACACATCTCCTCAACAGCCACTGGGCCTATAGTAACCACATTTCATATAGGACCTTAAGGGGCTGAGGGAACGAAAATTTGTTCAAACGGTACTAGTCACATGACCAACTTGGGCGCCACGCCCATTTATGGTAAACCCCGAGAAAATCTTCTTCTCCAGAACCAATAGGCCGATGGCTTTGAAACTTGGTATGTAGCATTGCGTACGAGAGTACTACCAAGTTGTTCAAATTATGACCTTGGGTTGACCTTGACCTTTTTTACGGTAAGGTCAATTTTGTTTTCTGTAGCTTTAATATGGGAAAATGCTAGAAAATAAGATTTCTAGGAAACTGATGAAGATTTTGACCTGAAAATTGGTATAAATAGTCATCATAATGTATTCGTACAAGAGGTCAAGGTCATTCTTTGACGTTTGACCCTGGTCTCTCATATTTTGACAATTAAACACATTTCCGCTAAAGCTACTGAGCTAACTGTTATCAAATTTCATATACTGCTTTTAGGGGACTGAGGGAACAAACATTTGTTCACACGGTCCTAGTCACATGACCAACATGGCCGCCACGCCCATATATGGTGAAAACCTTTAAAAACTTTCTCTCAATGACAAATAGGCCAATGGTATGTATCATCAGGTACACGAGTACTACCAAGATTGATCAAATTATGTCCTTGGGTTGACCTTGACCTTTTTACACTAAGGTAAAATTTGCTTTCAGTAGCTTTTATAAAGAAAAAATGCTAGAACATAATATTTCTTGGAGACTGTTGAAGATTTTGACCTGAAAAATGGTATATATAGTCATCAAAATGAGTACATAAAAATTAATATTTACAAGAGGTCAAGGTCATTCTTTGACCTTTGCCCCTAGAATTTCATATTTGGACAATTTCACACATTTCCTCAAAAGTCACTGGGCCAATTGTAACCAAATTTCCTATAGAACCTCTAGGGGCCGAGTTATAGAAAATTTGTTCAAACGGTCCTAGTTACATGACCAACTTGGCCGCCATGCCCATATATGGCAAAAACCTTTAAAAATCTTCCTCTCAAGAACCAAATGATTTAAGGCCTTGAAACTTGGTATATACCATCAGGTGCTTGAGTACTAGCAAGATTGTTCAAATGATGACCTTGGGCTGATCTTGACCTTTTTTAAGACAATGTCAAGTATTGGAAAAAGCTAGAACATAAGATTCCATGGCAAGTTTAGGACATTTTGGCCTAATAATTGGTATATACAGTTGTTTTAGTTAGTACATGCACGATTTGTGTGTACAAAAGGTCAAGGCCATTCATTGACCAACATCTCTCATATTTTGACAATTTAATTTAAATCTTAAAGAGTTCCTTCATGAGCAGAAATCTCCTCAAAAGCCACTGGGCTAATTGTAACCAAGTTTCATACACAGCCTCCAGTGACTAAGGAAAGAAAATTTATTCAAGCGGTCTAGGTCACATGACCTACATAGCCACCTTACTCAGGTAAGCGATTCAGGGCCTCATGGCCCTTTTGTTTAAAATCTCATTGATGTACGTGTAATTGTCAGTGTGCAAGAAGATTAATTGCACTGCGTCTGCTCAGCGAATCGCAATAGATTATATTGTTAGAAATGTAGGTGAACAAAGCAATATTCAAAAAAATACTCATCAGCCTAATCGAATTTCCCATTGACGTCCGCAAAACGGACAAAAATCGAGACCAACCGCATTTAAAATACTGCAGTGCAAATATGCGCCAATAAAAAAATTGATAAAATATGTTTTCATTGCCTAATCATTGAGCTTTGTAACGGTATGGTTTTTAGTTCAATCCTGTAAGCAGAGTTAGCACATTTAATTTTCTTGCCTACTAAAAAATACATGTAAGTCTATGGTTTTTAGAAAAAGTTGACTCACTTTTGGCACGGAACTAAACATTCTTTGTCTAAATGTGCCTAGTCATGTAAAACGAAAGAGAAGAGGTGTTCGGTTGACAAGCTTGGTATCAGAATTTGTCTGTTTAACCATGTGTCTTAGTTACAGAACTGAGTCTGTCTGTTTTGTTTCGAGACAGTAAAGGGCAGCGAAAGAAGAGGCATAGTTTAAACTGCATAGACCCGATAATTGAAATAGTTTGTTCAGTTTTGTTTTTAGAAGCTTATCTTTTTTATGTTTAGATATTTTTGTCGAAGTGTAATTATTTGAGATTCCATTTTTTATTGTTTGAAACCTCTGAAGAAGCCGAAAGGCTAAAGCATTTAGGTAAAAATTGAGAATTGCACTGTTAACGATTATCTCTCCATTTACATAATTAACTTTTAAACTCATTACAAGATAAATACGGAAATATAACAGACGACGCATGCAATAGGTTCAAGGCGGGTATATACGGACAATTCGGACACTGACATTCTTTTATATGTCAGTTGTTTGGAATTAAAACAAAATAAATGGGTAAACAGTAAAAGTCCTGATGAGACGGCTCGTAGTGAGCCGCCTTGTCTGGATTTTCAGTGTTTGCAGTGGTATGTCCGAATTTACACGCTGTCGAAAGTTATCCAACTCGACTATAACGGACTTACGAAGAGGACCAGCAACAGAAGACGTAGTACTGAAAACTGCTCGGGGATTTAAGGGATTCATCACCCTGTTGCCAAGAAATACAGTTTGGAGACTTCTTCGTTGCTGCCCATGGCAACGAAACCCTTCCATAATAGAGGAATCTACTATTCGTGGAAAGAATTTTCTCATCATGGAGCAAATTCTGCTCCTCATGGAGTCAATTCTTTTCTTTAAAAGTTGACCCAGCTATAAAGGGAGGTAAGATGCTATTAGAAGAGTTGATCTGCCTTTCCATGTATCTTCAGTTTACCAAACGTATATTGACACACATTAATTCAAAAGAAAGAGTACTTTACCTCAAATCCCGGGAGATTTGTTTCATCAACACATGTTCCATTCGGTCTGAAACGATCCGGAGATAAATGTTAATAGGAGAGAAGTATAGACGGTTGTCCACATGAAAACATTAAGTGGTTTGAATATATTAGCAACTTAGTAAAACAGCAGGTTAGTCAAACATTAGGGTTACACGAGAAAGCAAACACGCAATTTATAAATTGCTGATAACGTTAAACAAAAAAGATGTATACGAATAGTTCAACACAAAAGTATACAGCCTTGGAAATGACATGGCTGTTATACGAAGAGTCTCAATAAATCTGAGATTCCTATTTCGTTCTTCTATGTTCTTTATTAACTTTACTTATTATTGCATAAATAACGGTGTCACATGCTATTAATAGGCATGTTTTAACAAAGACAAAACCATGTATTAACAAGGTTTCATGCGCCGATAATGACTCGCTTAGCGACTTTACGTCTGCAAGTTGCAGGGCAATACTCCGTCAGTGCAGAACCAAGCGGCAAGACTGCAGTTGCAGATATCGATAAAAGACTTAAACGGAAGAGTTGTACATATTTGGATAAATTAAAAATGGAAGTAGACGACATCGAGAGACAACCTTGATAAACATGATTATGACTTGTGAACTGCTACTAAAGGTTGCGCAAAAATTCACAAAACTGACCATGGCCTGAAACGAGGAATTTTGCGCTCTAGATGAATTTTATAGACATGCATAGTGCGTGTCCGAATCAGCAAGGTAATGGCGATGAGGCCGAAAAATAGTGCGTCAATATTTTCGTTATTTTTGTAGCAATTTAGCTGAATTTAGGCAATAAGAGCGACCAAACATGTTTTTCCGATGCATTAACGTTTGCAAGGTCCTGAGGGAGATGTTAAAAACCGAGGCCGAAAGCGAAGGCCGAGGTTTTTAACATCTCCCTTGGAACCTTGCAAACGTTAATGCATAGAAAGCCATGTTTGATCCTATATCAAAAAATTAATTCCAGTGGAGTGTTTGAGGCCCTATAGCCGTTTATTTGCTAGTCTTTTGGGGTTTATAGCAACACTGAAGATAATAAATACAAAATCTCGCGTCTGTCGCACTAAATTTGGTCAAGGTACATTTAGGGGATAACTGTACTCAAAACTGTCATTTATGGCGGTAGATCGTCGGTTTTTAAGGTCGGAAGTTTGGTTTTACGGCGACGTAAACGCAATTTGCGACCATAAAACCGACTATTTTCATCCGAAAATGACAATTTTCATTACAGTTATCCCCATTGTAATGCACTTTTCATATGTTAACCTTTAAAGTGTGCTCATATGCACCCATAGCAATTGTTTTCAACGACGTAAAACCAGACGTAAGCCAATGAGAAGTGACGTTACGTAATGATGTCGGATTCACAGTGCGACTATGCCAATATTGACAACGCACTTAACTGGTAGAAAGTAGAGATAGATTTCCGACAATATATTTCAGGACATACTGTTGCAATTTCACGTTATCGAAGCAGACGTCGCGTTACATACGTAAGTGCATTAGAATTACATGTATATACTTACCCGTATGATTTTGATATATATTTTCACAGTTTATTCCTCACAAGCCTTTCAACGTTTCGGCTAATTAAAGCCTTTTTCAAGAAGTTTTTTTTCTTTCAATACTACATTGCCTTATTGTTGCTGCAGCCCACCATTTTGAACTGTTTGTTATGGGCAACGTTGTCACGACGTCATGACGTCGGATTCCCGACATCAAAACGTCATGACAGCATTCAGCGCCAAACACTGGAGCAACAGAAAAATTTAGACTTATACACATTAAACTGTCAGAATATGTGACATGTGGTATGATGCAGCTCACAATAGAAGCAAACAACCGTTAGCTAATTAAACCATAGATACTACAATTTAGTAACACAATATCCTGCTGTTAATAATAATAATAATAATAATAATAATAATAATAATAAAAACAATAATAGTAATTACAATATCAATAATACTGCTCTCAGTATCAGTGGTGGTATTTGTGATAGACCTTCATAATCATCATTATTAATATCAGAACCAATAGTAGTAGTATAAGCACTACAACCACCACTACCACTACTGATAATGTAATAAGTGAAAACAGTAATAATTGTGATAATAAAGATAATAATAATAATGATAATTTCTCCTCTACTACCACTCTGACTCCTTATAATATTAATTAATACCACTACCGCCAGTATAATGATAGTTACAATAATTACCATTATAACAGTAGAAGTAATAATAATAATGTAATAATAGTGATAATAATCATAAGAACATTGATACCGCTACTACCTCTACCTAAAACATATCAATGTTCTTATGATTATTATCACTATTATTACATTATTATTATTACTATGCTGTTTACAGATGTTTCGGCACTTAAAGACACTACAAGACTGTGTCCGTCTCGATCCTTTTCTGGAAGATCATCCTTGACGACGCATAAAAGGTCAAAGGTCAAAAGCGAATACAAGAATCCTCACTGCAACGGCGGTGAGGAATAAAAAATTGAAACATACATACAATGCTCCCGAAAATTCTTTCACTAACGTCATATTATTGTCATGAAAAGAGAATTTGAATTCTCCTTGAAAAAATATGAATTCCTCGGGTCCAGTAGATCCAAAATAAAACGGTCTCCAAATTAAATCGGTAACCTGAAATAGTAAAAATTTTATAAATGTTAACTTTTCTACTACTGAGATCCAGATAAAGTGGGGTTCTGAGGATAGCTCGGAGATATTTCTATATCTCAGTGAAAACGTATGTAGTGACACCTCAATAGAACCGTCTTGGCGAGACGGTTCTAATGAGAGTCACAACATATGTTTTTACGGAAAAATATAGAATTTATC
Organism: Ctena decussata; assembly: GCA_963989385.1. NCBI lineage: Eukaryota > Metazoa > Mollusca > Bivalvia > Lucinida > Lucinidae > Ctena > Ctena decussata. The sequence goes on from OZ022506.1 coordinate 9,461,896, forward strand.
CCACAGATATAACAGTTTACCCTTCGTATTTGGAGCCTCGTACTATACAAGAATGATTCTCCAGAAATTTAAAAGCCTTTTGATTCGTAAAAGGGTTGGAGCGCTACAACTGCACATCAAACACCGACGTGATTCTGCCGAAAAGGTTATTTTGTTTACATGTCCAATATTTGCTCTTTTATAGTACATGAATATATTACCGTATTGGTTATGAGATCAGATAGTGTTCCGCTAGATTTTTAAGTATTGATTCTGTTTTGATCTATTCTATATCATTAATCTTGTTAGGTCTTTAAGGCACCATAGATGATTATGCAACTATCCCTTATCACCTTTCCACCTGGTCCTGTTTTCAGCTGCCCTTGCTATACTGGCAAAGGGTTCAAGGTTGTAAAACTTGAGAATAATCTCATACTTAAAATAAAGCACTTTGATTGGCTGCTTCCGAGCATGTGCTCGGAAGCAGCAAATCGGTGTGCTTTATTTTGAGTTTCAAAATGTACTCAAGTTTTATTACCTCTGGGCCAGTCTGTCCACTCTTAAATACTGTCTTCCCGCATCTTCTTTCATTTCACTCTTTATTTTTACTGTGCTTTGTAGAACCGTTTTTACATAGCCAGTATCAGGGTACATATAATTGCTACAGGTACATGTACATCGAGGGTCATCGAAAGTGTCCAAAATGAACTGCCATTTTTATTTTAATTAAAACTACCATTAAAATACATGCTCTTACACAAAACGATCCATATTACACAAAGGTCTCTTACAGTTTTTAACTTCTGTGATCACAAATGTACGGTTTGACATAAAGGATCTTATATGAGTGCTCTTGCATTATTGAATTTATTAAACGGGTTGGGAAAAAGATACCATTCGGGGCTATGCCGAGCATCTTATCTGGCTTTCCCAATGAGTTTAATAAATTCAATAATACAGGAGCACGAATACAAGATTCTATTCATCATATGACACAAACTCGCATTCTATTAGCAAATTTTGCACTAAAACGTCACGATTTCCCCGTTAGAAAATGAGACGTTTTTATGACCGTCAACACATAACGTTACGACGTAATTTGCATATTTAATCCACTAGTGGATTAATGTTTTTAATGCATGTCTTAATTACACTCTCAGATGCGACGTCATATGATAAAACCAAGTAAAAATCAGACGAGGACTCTGTCAGTTTTTAAATTTTCATAAGGTTATTCACAAAACAATCAATAGGCGCAGTATCAGCGTCTGAAGTCACAATAAATATGTTATAATCATGAGAATTTTTATTTTCATTTTTCACATTAAAAAGAATTGAAAGCACGAATTACAATTAAAATGTTAAAGAGTTGCATGTATTATACTCTTTACTAGTGCTGGTTTTGCTTTGCCGACTTTCGAATTTCGGGAAAGCCGATACAAACGGTCTACTTTAAGTTGATATGGAAATAAATTTAATATGCTTTATACAAGAAATCTGACTGTGCCATAATCTTTTACCTGAGACTGAAACGTTGTGAGGTCCATCAAACATCTCTTACTTGGCATTATCATTCCATGTCTGGCTATTGAGCGTTTGCAGGACTTATAGCATGCAACATGCTCAGAGAAACATATCGCAGACAAACCCAGAAAGCACAAGAAATGTGAAAATTTCGTAACAGTCATTATTCCTCCTGCATACAACGCCGTCAATGTGTTTTGCAAATGGCCGACTGAAAGAAGGAAGTCTTAAAAATATGTTAAAAACAAATATTATTGATGACACATTCCCGTTAGCATGTTGGATAGCCTGTAAAATTATTGAACTTATTTCATGTATGTTATGTCATGTTGCAAATGTAGTCACTTGTTCTGGTACATGTAGAGTAAAAGAATCCAGTTTTACTTTAAATGCTAGGGAGAACGTCTTATTGTAGCTTTTAAAAGAGACCAGGACCCTGGGTTAAAAACTTTTTTTTCATGCTTAGTTGAGATTACACACAATATTGCATATGACTTATGATTCATAATAATTTTAAGCTTTCAACTACCAGAAATTATACGACAAGCGAACCCCTGCAACAGTAAAATCTCTTCAAATTGCGCAAAACTTACTAAGTACAGGCTTTAATTTTCATGCTAATATGAGTTATGTGAAAAAAACGTTAACAAAAACTTGGAACTAGTTGAACATTATAGCAAGCATTAAATACCAATATAAAACGTGGCTAAAACACGACCCCGAACGGCACATGACACAATTCAGCATGAGTATTCAGTAGTATCAGTCGCAATCGGAAAAAAGATTAAAAGAATCTATGATAGGGTTGAAGACGGGACCAGGATATCTCAGGCTCTTTTTCAGCTATTTAGTCCGATGCCTTGCTTTCTGAGCAGAAGAAAATCAGCCCAAGGTTTCCTTGTCGAGGTCTGATCTCTATCATTAATTAGTTTTCTCACCATTACATTTTATAAAACAGAATATCTACTGAATCCAGACTTCATGCTCAGCTATTCCTATACACGTCTCGCTTATTTTCTATCAATAGTATGCATTTTCATGACTGGCAGTACATTAAAAGTAAAAAGTATGCAAAGACCAGGAACTGAAACAATCAAAATCCAAATCCAGCCCTCAAACCATAGTTGGAAACAACTAAGATTACAAATAATCAAGATACAGAGAACATATGGCCAACCGAGTGAGCAGCTTGTTCCCAAAAGGTGGCCACTCAGCAACCCAAACCGAACCAAAAATAATAAGAACATACATAAGGTAAAACATCACAGAAACTCTGACACCAAAAACAGGCAACAGAGAACCACAACAGAACTACCGCCTTGGAACGGTCAGTAATGAATTACTGGGGGGCTTAAATCGATTTTACAGGCCCAACCTCACCCTCAGTTTCTGAAGTGGTACAAAACATTTAGTTGGTAGTTCGGTTCGCATGATAACCCTCTAACTCGTCAATGAATCATCACGGTAAACACATAAATCAAATTTCAACACCATGAAGAAGCAAAGACGAGGACTCAACAGATACAACGGGCCGTCTGACAGGTGGAGATCCCTGTCCTGCCAAACGACCCCACTGGAAATCTGAAGCAAAAGAAGGTCACCAGTTGAGCCCCGGTGGACCAAACAACAGACAAAAAGGCTCCGGTCCCAACCAACTAAAATATATAGCTTTAGGTCGGGGCCATCATAGAGTCTGACGACCGATCCCCCGGTGTGCAATTAAAGAGTGCAGCAAAGTTATCAACCGTGATTTGGTTAATCACTAAGCATGCAGACTGTCGCATAACATTTAAATTATAGCCAATACGTTTGTGACGTATTATTATTTTTCGGAATTGATCAGAAAAATCAGTCCTACCCTTAATCTTTTTGAATTTGTATACTAAGTCACCATAAAATTCTGGTTCCGATAGGCCTTGGTGTAAAAGAAATTTTAATCCGACATCAAATTTTGAAACCAATTCATGGTGTCTGCGATAGAATTTAGAAAAAGCCTTTCTAAGCTTATGATACCGATAGCCCTGTTGAAGAAGTTTAGCAGTTAAACATTTATTACGAGCATTAAAGTCATCTACATGACTACACACTCTAGCAAATCTTATTAGTTGAGAAATATACACTCCATAAGAGGGACGACGTGGAACGTCACCATCCAAAAATGGAAAATTAACTATATCAAAGTCAAAGTCATCACGTTTATCATAAATTTTAGAAGATACAAAACCGTTAGAAATAGATAGATGTAAATCCAAAAAGGGAGCCTCGGTATCTGAAGTATTAGCTTTATTCAATTTAAGTTCAGGTGGGTAAATTTGGTTAGCCATGCTTTCAAAATAAGGATTATCAATATTCAGAAGATCGTCTAAATATCTAGAGGTAGAGTTAAATGCCTCAATGATATCAGCTTGATTATCAACCGAAAGAGAAGTCATGAAATCTCTTTCATAACAAAATAAAAACAAATCGGCCACAAGAGGAGCACAATTTGTACCCATCGGAATACCAACAATTTGTCTGTATAACTTATTACCAAATCTGATGTAAATATTATCTAAGAGATATGATAAGGCGTCACATACATTCTGACATGACCAAAGACTATATCCTCTATATATTTTACGGTCAGTAGAAGTGAAAAACGCTTTCTTATCGCTACAGGCAATATAAAGGGTATCTTCATTTTTGGAGAACTTTTTGAAGGCCCTCTCAATCAAATCAACAAGTTTTTCCTTTATTAAATTATGGGGTAATGTGGTATAAAGAGTAGAAAAATCATAAGTGGACAAACTAGTCGCACGGAACCCTCTTGACTTCAGTTTACTAAGTACCTCACCAGAATTTTTTATAGACCAAAACATATTTTTCCCTGACCTCTCATACACTGTCTCATAGTACCAAATGACACGAGATTTCACAGCAGTGAGGCAAGAAGTTAATAATTTAGATAATTCTGTAGTAGTACAAGAGCTAGAGTTGGCAATGAATCTAGCTTTATACGGTTTTTTGTGAAGCTTAGGTAACCAATACATCGTAGGAAGTTTGTCTTGGCGTTCCTTAACGTTTACAGCAAACTTTAAAGGCAAATTATTTGAGTGGCTATTAACGACAGTCTTCTCATCTGTAAAAGTCTCTTCGTAAGCCGTGGTGCCGTTAAGTTCCTGCTTCAAAGTGTTAATATAGTGCAGCCGACAAACAACAACAATGTTGTTTGCGGCCTTGTCAGCAGGAACCAAAACATACTTCCTATGAAAATCCTGGATACCCTGCTTCAAATATCTAGAGGAAGATTTATCTAAATATCTAAAGTTTCCTAACATCATTGGCTGTTAATTTCATATTTTCCATGCAATTTGCATAACAGATAGCAATTGGATTTGTTGTTACTGACTACGTAACATGATTGGGCTGTACTATACCGCACTGATTTGAGCCGCGACACGAGAAAACCAATAAAGTGGTTGTGCGCCCAGCGCAGACTCAGATCAGCCTGGGCGTCCGCCCAGTCTGATCAAAGTCTTTGCTGTCCGCATGAAGGTAGCTTAGACCCTTAGTTATTCTTTAAGCGCTTAGCGAAGAGTCTGATCAGACTGGGTGGATGCCCAGGCTGATCTGAGTCTGCGCTGGGCGCACAACCGCTTTGTTGGTTTTCTCGTGTCGCGGCTCATTTACATATTGGGACAGCTTTCTGAGCCTTTGCTGAGATAGCCGACCGAAACAGAAAAAAAAAACTTTGTAAGCTATCAAAGTGCCCAACGAATGAGAAATGTCTAGAGCCGTCTGTTATACAGAGAATCATTTTGTCACAAACAGTCGCTGCACGCCAACTGTTTCATATTTTTTTACCAAACAAAGGATTGCCAGGTTTGATCAACTTTCTTTTTATCCGAACGATCCACACTGGCTCTTTGATTTTGTACCTACTATAGAATTTCTTGCACTGGGTTGAAGTTGCATAATGACACATACTTATAGATGAAGATGTCAAGAAAAGACACAGGAGTTGAAATGTGATGAAAATTATGAAATTTGTTCTGACAATATTCTTGGACATATGAGTGTGCTTAGAGGTATCAGTGTTCGAGATACCGAGAGTTGACTGTAGTAAAACATTTAAGGGCTGAAAATAATTTTAACATGCAACCCTACTTTAAAGTGATTGTTTACATTTCTTAACTGATTCTCTGAATCAAAATTAAAATGTCAGTATATATACTAATTCAATTTCTACAGCTCGTCTGCTTATCTGCTTTGGTAGTTAGTCATTTTTATTGCTCTTATCGTAAACAACAGACACGTTTTTACTCCTGCCAGTGTAACAGCTGGAAAGCGTTTGTTTCCCTTAGCTTTTACGAAGAGGAACCACTATAAAGACGAGCTGACTGTGATTCCATATATAAAGATAGTAATTATTTCTGAGCTTTACCCATTGGGCACACAATGTTGAATCAAGATTGAATCAACCTTGATTCAACGTCATGACGTTGAATCAATGTTTATTCTATGTTGATTCAACGTTGTGTGCCGGCTGGGTAATGTCTTCGGATGCTGTTGAGGAGAAAAATATTAAAAGGGCATCACTGGGAACCGGAATACCGAAGATGGTTTGAAAGACAGACTTTCAAATGCAGATGACAGCTTGACATGCTTGAAGTGCCAATTTTCTATGGCACAAGTGCAGTTTTTTAGGCCTATACACAACTTCAGAAAAGCATGCTCTACTCAGAATCTGAGTATTATGTTGAAGATTATCCATTGCATACTGCATCACGCATAACTTGTTATAAACACTTTGATGTTATGCATTTAAACCAATTTGTTCTAGACACGCTTTATTATGTCACATTTTACGCCATGAGCTCCTGGGTTTCTCTTCCTCTACAGTATGTATAACCAACAGCTATTATTACCATTATTTAAATATTTATGCATTATTTAATGTATTCAATATCATTAGTTGTATTAAGATGTAGTACTATTTCAATATGTCATAAGATGGCCTGCTTATGCCAGAATTGCCATAAAATTTCAATTACTGGGACATATAGGGTCTACCAAACAGTACTAGCCCAAGTCAGATTGCTCTTACAGAGTGATTGTCTAGGACATTACTAGTGAAATATATGGTTAGCCATCTAGTTTTGATTGTTAAATTACACCAATTTAATTGGATGGGATGCAAAAAGGGGCACCCCAATTTAAAGCTATAGGAGTTTTGAATTTCTGACCCGTGTTATTCTCAAAATGATTCCTAGTAATTTTCATTATGTATGTACCACGTTTGTTTTCACATGTATACCATAAAACTTTCCATATAAACTTTGGTTTGCAGATGCCCCCAAATTTCAGTTTCATAGAATTTTTCGAACAAATTAAATTTTCGATTTCACTATGTTGCAGTCTTTGTCAACCTGTCAAATTAATATGAAATTAGGCCATGTGTAGATTATAATTATAATTTTTCTTGAAAATTGAAAACGGGTAACATGATTTTTTGGAATTCTGATTGTTTACAGGAATGCAAATACATATAGTTTTGTGATTATTTCTATGCTAATTATTTTTTAGTTTTAGTGAATTATCATCTATTTGCATTACCATATCCCTTATGAAGTCAAAGTGATTCATACCTATAATAAAGATATGTTAAAGAGATAAATGCATCCTATTTTACACCACAGAAAAAAGTTTAAATGTGGCCCAGATTAGTCTCACATATAGTTTGATAAGTTATGAATGAGACTTAAATCGTCACTTGGACACTTCTGTTTTAAAAATTTGTATGTTTATTTGAATGTGGTTTAACGGCCCTGTCAATAATTCAATGTAATATCGAGCACAGTAGCTATCCACACTGTTCCTGGGCAGATTTCCTCAGCGTTTCGCCAGAACCCAGTGCCTTGAGTTTCGCTTGTAACAGCCTAAAATTTGTATGTAACGTAAATAACTAACCCTCAGTTATAAGTATCTTATGGGGTGCCTTTTAACTATTTATTCCCTATTTATGGATCTCCATTAACTAATTTTTGGATATCCATAATTCAATTTATACAGCACAATATTGAATATCCATAAATCGAATCATGTTTATTCATAAATCGAATTAGGGATATCAATAAGTCGAATTATGGATATTATAATATAGTTCTTAATTTTGGATATCCACAATTCAATTTTTATATGTCAAAATTCAAATTTTAAATATCCATTAATAATTACGGATATCCAAAATTATTTTGTGATATCTATAATTAATGGGTATCCATTAATGGAATTATGGAGATCAAAATATGGAAAATAAATAGTAAAACCGCGCCCCATAGGTCCTATCCATCTTTTTATGATACAATATCAAACACGATATGAACATTTTGAGCATGTGGCAGTGGTTCTATTGATGGATGATAACTCATGTGTCCGAAATGATAAAGGAAACTGGCTGTATATTTGGACATGCCAACATTTGGTCCTTTTCCCAGTAGGAAATATGCAGTTGTAATCCTTACTTGCACCACTTGCGTCATTTTTGTCGAACTGAATCCAAATAAGTCGTACTTTGTCTGGAACTTGTGTCTAGATTAATAATAAGACCCTAATCAGATCAAGCTTTTAATCAGTTTTATTTTTCAGTATACGGATTTTTCCCTAGTCTTTTATCCAAATTAGCAATGTGTCGTCTGACTTATTTCATTACCTCAGGTGTCCTGGTGAATCATATGGCAATGCCGAACATTCCTTCAGAGATGACCTGTACCAAGATATTGTTGTTGATATGATAAACGTACACAACTGGCTGAATGCTTTTAAAAAAGTGTTTTCAGCAGTTTTGTGCAAAGAGAACAATGATAATGGGGAAAATGTATCACCCTGACTTACATCCAGTAGGACAGGAAACTTTCAAACTTCACCTGGAGAAAATAAGCAACCACATGCCATTTTTCTGATAAATTGGTAAGGAGAATTTAAACATAAATGAAATAAGTTTGTACATCGAATTATACCAGCAAACCCCTACTTTGAGAAATTAAATGCTGCATTTATTTTTCTTTATACACCTTCGAGTGGTCGGAGTTAATTTAGCTTTTCATCTATTCCTCTGACAAATTAGATCAATATATCAGCATATGGAGCTTTTTATCATGATTGAACTATTAACATTACTAGAAAATGAATTGTTTCTATGGGCATGTTAACACTTAATTGTGGCATGCATTTTTTCTAACAAATTACCTTCATCTATACCTTGCATTATGTGACAATGTGACCGGTGTTTAAATTTCATGAAATACCTCTGGTGTAGAGAAAAAACTTATGGCTTATTTTGCAGAAAATTTCATAGATTGGCACTGACTGGAACATACATAAAATTTGGGATGTTTTTTTTTTAATTGTTTTAGTGTCGTTTTTAGCCATATTTTCTGACTTGTTATTTTAAAAAAAAGTTTTGTTTGCATGTTTCCATTAGCATAAACGGAATCAAAGATATCCATGCATATGGAGCCCTTTTACTATTGTACTTCACATTTTATGAAATCGAATAAAGCTGAGGATTTATGATTGATAAATTATAAGGCTGGTATCACAAAAACGGGAGTACTTCAGTGGCTCTCCTGAGACTATTTAAGTCTTTACTGAGATGGATAAATTCATATTTGTAGTTGTAAGGTTGAAGATAGTAAACATGCAAAGTAACAAGTAATACATGCGTGGGCAGATTTGGACGCCACCCACCCTTTACTGCTTACTGATCTTTGCCTTTAAATTTTACTGATTATTGATTTTTTAGCTGAATATACGAAGGAAGTATTGAGGGCCGCCACACAGCACAAATACAAGAGCTCTGAGGATAACGCTTTTCCATGCTCAAATCAGCTGAGCATGGAATGTTACCTGCTAAAAAATAGCTTACTTATAAGGACAGTTGTTTTCTGGCTCAGTCGAGCTGAGTAAGAAATTTTCTCTGCTTATGAATATGAAAATAGTTGTCGGCATTTCATATTTATCGGCATAGAAAATTTCATGCTCAGCCGAGCTGAGCATAAAAAAATTAATAACCTCGCTGCCTAGAGTTTTGTAATAGCTGAACCAGTTGTTTTAGTTTCTTGAACGTGGTCAAACCGAAACTTTGGTTTGACCACTTTCAGAAGTTTTGTGAGAACTTCACAAGTGCAGCTTTAACAAAGCTGGAAGCTTTGCTGCGATAACCAAACATAAATATGAATCATACAGAATCTTTTATTCGTTTTATATTTATTTATTTATTTTATTTATTTAATCATTCATTTATTTATTTATAGATCTAATTAAATTGCACGTTTATCAGTCGTGTTTTAGCTATATGTGGCCTGAACAAAACCGTTCCTTGTTCGATTCTCTGCTCTTCACACTCCTATCTGTATGTATTCACTTTTGGTACATCTTGTGTTCTAAATATAGTTTGCTCACGATCAAAACTGCAAGATAAGCAATCTTCTCTATTTGACACATCCAACCTGTCTTCAACATTATGGAGTTGGACACACTGAAATTAGTAAAATTGTGAAATTGTATTATTATCAAATGCAGTATAAGGAAAATGTGAACATGAAATTCCATTTTTTGGGGGAGGGGGTGGGGGTGGGGGAGGGGGTGATTTTACAAATTACTACTAATAATTCGTTGTATACGGCTTTAAAGGTATACTCCCTCGTATTTCATTATGAAATAACCACAAACGATTTAAACGGAATAGTTGTATGCAACACAAATAAGAATTGTGCAAAAATTTTCATCAAAAAAGTCTTTGGTACGGAGGCAGAGACGATATATCATTGCGAACCCTTGTTGAATATTCATAAACGTTTTTTCGTCATAAATTGATTGACTCCCACGTAGGAATAAAAAGGCGTTTGTGCAAGCACGCTTTGCATTTTATGAATAGTGGAGTAAATAACCTTACAACAGCATTAATCTCTAATTCGTGCACGTGAGATCTTTTCAGCCAATAACTGTCTGATGTTGATTAAAGAAAGGGCTTAAAATTATTCATGATATAACTTTTCCCTGATTAACCATGATTACTGGGCGTATCCAGTATTCGTTTTTGGCGGGAATGACGACCCGCTATTCCCGCGTTTTTATATATTTTCTTAAATTCTCCTACTTCCAGTGACCGGCACAAATGATAAATTTGGTAGATAAAAGTACTTTTACTATCAATCATTTCTATGTCTTTGATACGATTTTTCGTGAGAAATTTGAAATTTAATAGAAACATATCAGGGCATATATCTTTAACATTTCTGTGACAATATGCCCATTGTAATAATTGTCATCAAAATTATCTGAACAAGAAGTTAGGTTTGGTTTTTATTTATCTATATATTACATTTTAATTATGAATCAACACACAGGAGACGTATAAAGTAACAGCGATCCCTGACTTACCGATTTTCAGACTGCTAAAACATACTATACCATGTGACTATTTGTACATGTTTTCAAGTGATGCATATTTTCAACTACGAGGTCTTAAATAGACCCTAATCAGAAGAGACCAACTGCCGCGTCTAATCCAAATCCACTCTCTTTAATAAGCTTCGTTTCATACGTAAGGAGTTTACAAGTAACTGTTTGTTTATTTTGTGTGCTTTTTTTCATTTGTTTTTCTCTTCGTCTTTCATGTGTCCATTACAAAAAAGATAGTCATGAAGCAAAGGTTTTAAACCCAAGTACATAATACGCTGAGGAAAAAAGTTTGTTGCAACAGACAAATAGCCTAATATAGTATGCTCTTACCATTTTCACCAAACACGTAAAGAAATCTGAAATCTTCAAATAAGAAATCTAATGTAAGACATGTGGCTTGCCGAAGGATCTTCAATGCTCGATGCAAGGGCATACTATCTGGTCGAGGCCTGAAATAGAATAAATGGCATCATGTGAAAATGTACCTTACGGTATGAAAGAAAAAGAAAAGACTTTTATCTAATAAGCCTGGCCGTCTGATCAGAGAATTTCCTTTTAACATTTTCAATCTATGCTTCTGCAGCATGTAAAAAGTGCAATGGAAAACGTCTGACCAGCATTGGCTGATGCTAAGACATTTTTTTTATTTACAATACTCTTACGGTGTAAGTGTTTTTCTGTTTTTTTTTTTTTTTTTGTTGTTGTTTTTTTACGTGGCGTAAATATAAGGCAAATTAAGTAGCTTCCATCGCTACCAATGTCTCCAAATTAGACTCGGGTTATATACACTCGATGACTTAAGTCAGTTTATTTGTCTTCAAAGGCTCGCGGATCTGTTTCACTCGTGCATGAGTACAACGTGAGCTATGATCATTTTTTTTAAAGTGGCTAAAGAGGTGTGCGAGATATTTTTATTCATTTTCACGAAACAAAGAAACACAGAGCATTCGCAGTCAGAACATGGAAACTGAGTTTTATAATGGCTACCAACATGTAACAGATTTGTTTTTTTTTTTTTGTTGTTGTTGTTGTTTTTTTTTCATACAATTATTGCTATACCCAGTGAGCGAAGCTCGATTTAAGACAGCATGCAGTATGTCGATATGTCGATCTGTCGGTACTTTGGCAGTTACAAAGTAATAATAAGTGTCAGTTATTCAGGCACGCTATGCATCTCCTTGGCTTTTGAAAGAAAGGTTTTGTTCAAAAATTTTAACTAAGTGTCCATTTTGGCAAAATAAAATTTGAAGATTATCTAATTTTGCTTAAAAAATGTAGAGTGGTTAAATGCAAATAGGTAGAGTGGTAGAATGCATATTCTGACCAACTTTAAAGTGTCTTCGGTGGACTTTAAGTTGAATGATAAGGCTGATGTCACGAATGTTACAGGGTGACCTTTTTAACATTTAGGGTATTTCATGGTGACCAGATGTTATGCTACTTCACCTGTTTCAAAGTTTCAAACACGTAGGTTCATGAGTAGCCGAAACATGCATCCAGTCCTACAAACTTGTTCTATGGTGCATCTCAGCAAAAGAGGTGACTGTGACATACAACCATTGGGAGTTGCTGGGCCGCGTAGCGCAATCGGTAGGGCACCTGACTCATACGTCAGGGATCCTGGGTTCGAAACCCGGTCTGACCAAATACTTTCGTTTCTCCTTCCGCTGATTCAAGAAGGGCAATTGTCAGTTACTGTCGAACGTATGTGCACTTAGTACTGGTTAACCGCTTAAGAGTCAAAGCCTGCCCAGGAATAGTGTGGTTAGGGTAACTGACCGTCCCGAAATGGCCATACCTATTTACCGAGGACGTTAAGCATCAAATCAATCAATCAATCAATGGAAGTCACCGTGGATGGAGAGATACCTTTAAAATGCCTGGAGTCTGTAGAAACTGAGATACACACACGAAACAGAATGAATGGTATGGTGCAGGTTAGCACGAAATTCGAAGAGCCGTGCACCTTTGAAAGTAGATATTTTGCTCACCTCAGAAACTGAACCGGTGACCCAACATAAACAAAAGTAGGGATGACCTTGCATCCAAGTGATTAACATAAATTTGAGGGATGCATTCACTGATGATATTTGAAGTGCTTAAAGTTTGATTTTTTTTTATTTATTCACAATTTCATGGCAACACATATATAAAAATGCATACATGAGCCAATGGATTGGACGTAGACACTGCCTATATTTGTCCTCTCCAGTTGGTGTAGCAGTGCAGATACATGTATTTGATGTCATGAATATCAAAGTGCTACACAAGAATTCTGTGACTAAAGTGTACAGACACTTAAACTAGAACTACTCTCTTGTTGAGGCACTCCAGCAAGTGGTTTTTCGAAGTTTATACTTAAAGGATAAAGACAAATCAAATTCCACTTACATGGTTCAGTTTACTACCATTTCTCGTAGTCAGATTTGTCCAGTAGAGTTTTTGAAATTCATTGGCATGCTCTCAAGCTTAGAAAGTAATCTCTTGCAATGTATTTTTTTCAGTTTCATAATGGCGGCCTCAAGATAACCATTATTGCTGTAGGGGTGGCATGTTTCAAGCACATTCTTGAAAATTACCATTTCATATAAAATTAACATGAAATCAGTTTAGAAGAAATTATGCTTATATCTTATAGCAGTTATTTTCATAAGTAATATCTTTTTGGATAACAAAAAGATGCATAAGTGTAGCTGACACTGTAAGCAACCCTTTGCTGAAATGATCATATTCCAAAACAGATCACAGGTGATTAGTGATGACATCATTTCTGTTGTGATGTCATAATGGGTGGTTCCCAGCTTAATTAAAATTAAAATGAACCTCACCAAAGTCTGGAAACCAGAAGGAATATTTTTACTATTGGAAAACCCACCTCCAAACAAAAAAAATTATAAAAAGAGACAAAAGAGGTCATGCAATATGCTGCAAGTCAGTATTTAGCTACGAGAAATGGTTTTGGGTATGTTAAACCTAGAATTTTGATATTTAAGCATCTTTAAAGAAAAAAGTTCCACTAAAAACCACTGGCTGGAGTGCCTCAACAAGAGAGTAATTGATATAAACATAAGTATAACTTAACTGAATAACTGACACTTAAAGTTTGATGAAGCCAAGCTGTACATGCAATCCCATAATCTAAACTGGTATGTTATAAATTTTTGCAAAGGGAGTTCGAAATGACCAAGTGACGAGCCAGGTGGCATCCAGTAGTAGGATTTTTGCAATGGGACATATTAAGGAGTCATTTAGAAGTCGTTGCTATGCTGTTGCTAAGGCTAAATTTCTATGAAGGAGGTTTCCTACATCTACGAATTTTCTCTGGAGGAACAGTCTGAAAAAGACAGTTCCTCTACTGCAAATTTAACGAGTTTTTTTTTAGAAAACAGAATAGGTTTGTATTTTTTATTACCAAAGTGTAAAATGCATAGCAGACAAAAGGCGCTGCATTATAGGAATTTAACTGTACTTACTCCAGAACAAACAAAGCTACAGAGAATTTGTCTACAGGACATCGCTTTACTGGTCTGTCTACTAGGCATTCTACATGTAACAAATAACGATCTGCAGGATCAGACTTGAGAAAAACCATGTAAGAATCTGAAATATAAAATGATAAGAAGTTTTTAATGTTCAGACACCAAGGAAATGAAAATAGCAGAATCGATTTAACTGAGTTTGTTGAAGACTAGTAATGAATGTGTGACACAGGTATACCCCTCATAAGTAATGGCCTCTTACTTACAATTTGTTATTTTTGCATCAAGCAATAAACAATGTACGACGTAATCATGTAATTGGCGCAGTGGTTTTGGGGTTTTATCCAAAATACGACAGAATACATACATGACCGTTTTGCTAATCTTAGCACTTAGTATATTTATGCAGAGGGAAGTAAAGAATTGAAGTTGTACCAGAATTAGTGAAAACAGCTTTTCAGATGCATGTAATCGAGTGGGCTAATGGAGTAGGTTCTATTCTATTCTATTCTATCCCATAACCTTACTAGGTTGTTGGGGCACCACAGCTGACTTCAAAACAATCCCTTTCCACCTTGTCCTGTCTTCAGCTGCCCTAGTTGAGCTGGCAAAATCCATTCCAGTCCACTCCTTGATATTGTCTTCCCACCTCTTCTTCTGTCTACCTCTTCTTCTTTTTCCTTTCACTGTGCCCTGAAAAATTGTCTTTGCTAAACCAGAAGACCTTGAGACGTGGCAAAACCACCTTAGTTTCCGTTTCTTGACCAGCGTCAGGAGTTCATCATATTCTCCAATGGCTGCTTGGATCTTCATGCGAACCACCTCATTGGTTATATGGTCCTTGTACGAAATGTTCAGTAACCTTCGGTAGCATCTCATCTCAAAGGCCTGCGTTCTTTTCTCTAAGTCTGCTGTCAAGGTCCATGATTCACAGGCATACAGAAATATGGAAATGACAAGGGAGCGCATAAGTGTCACCTTTGATCCAAGAGATATGTTGTTGTTATCTCTCCAAATTGGTTTCAGCTTGGCTACAGCTGAAGTGGCTTGTGCTATCCTTGAGAGAACCTCCTGTTTTGAGCCATCATCTGAGACAACTGCTCCAAGGTATTTGAAGCTGCTTACAGTACCCAGCTTCTGCCCCTTTACCTTGATCTCCCTCTGGATGCCATCTGCGCTGTTTGTCATCAGTTTGGTCTTCTCAGCACTGATCTCCATCTTATACCTTGTGCAGGTCTGGTCGAGACTTTCAACTAGAGCTTCTAGTTCCTGCTCTTCCTCAGCAAGAGCGTCTATGTCATCGGCAAACCACAGGTTGGTGATATTTCTGCCGCCTATGCTAACCTTTCCGTCATGTTCTTCCAGAGCATCAGACATGATCCGTTCGAGAAAAAATGTTGAAAAGGGTGGGTGACAGAAGACATCCTTGTCTTACTCCAACTATTGTTCTGAACCATTCTCCTGTGCTGCCATTTATCAGGACCGCACTTGTAGCCTTGTCGTATAGCTGCTGAATGGTGCGAACTAGGTTTGCATTGATATTGTACTTCCTCATGGTGGCCCATAAGGAGTAGGTAAAAAGTATTAATAAATTGCTATCGTTTTTCTGAGGAAATTAATTTCTCAAACCCTAATTTACTTGCAAGTGTCCTCGACATTCAAAGGTAAAATAAACAATTGATTTTGTAAAATCCCAGTCAAAGTGTTCATATTATTTTAAACACCTCTTTCCAGATGCTGTACATTAACGACGATTAACATTTAATATTTACATTCTTGGTGTATTTACTGAAAAGCCCTATAGTAGACCATTGGAACATTCCAATAATTACATTGAGACACGCGACGTCAATGACGTCAAAATAAACAATGGCTCTCTACAACCTAATTGGGCGTCAGCAACGTCATGACGTCATGCCTGCCGTTCTGCTGTTAGCAGGAAATACTGCGTGTACATGTTTTACTGCTTCAATTTTTGCGCTTATATAAGATTTTTCATGAAAGATTTGATTGAAACGAATGTAAATATAAGCAATGAACTGCATTTTTCTGATGTTTATCGAAGTTTAAACTACATTGGGTCCCTAGCAAAGTTTACATTAACCCCTTCGGGGTTCATTCACTTTGCACGTGACCAAATGTAGTTTACACTTCGATTCATTCCTTAATTGACCCACGATATTAGAAGAAAATGTTTGTTTTCTACTGAATTCCTTTTTGTCACAACATTGAAAATAGTTCATCCCACCATTCCGATAGATGACAGACTGTAAATGAGGGTACGAAAATGCCGACTGTTGGCGAAAATGCGTTTACAGAATTTGAAAACTGAAAACAACCGCGTTAAGCTTGGATCACAGAAATATTAGCACAGTGATACAACAAAGGGATGTTTTGCTTACACTACCTACCTCCTAAGAACTCTGCCTTCTTGTTGATAACACTATGGGGTGGGATGTCGCCCTGCAATTGAATGTACAACTGAATATAATGGAGGTATTTGTAAAACAAATCTGATATAAAAAAAAAAATATGGGGGCGCCGTGGTCGAGTGGTTAGAGGGACTCGACTTTGGTGCAGAAGTTCGAGGGTTCGAAACCCCATACGGGCCAACTAGCGACTGCCAGTCTGTCAGTCCAGCTGTAAATGGATAAAACAATCTGAAAGAAAATCCTTTAGAAACTTGCAATAATACCAAATTCGCAAACTCAGTGCAGTAATGAAACGTTGCAAGACTGCCCACGACCTCTAGCACCAACTTCAGCGGAAGTTTATTTGCGAACTGACTCAGAAGGAGCAAAATGGCCCCAAAAGACAAATATATATATATATATATATAAAATATATATATATATATATATATATATATATATATATATATATATATATATAGGGAGAAATGAGACAAACATCAAACAAAAATCTTCCCGGTAGCACTGGATCCAACAAATGGATTCAAAATGATTGAAATAAGTATATGGTAGGATTAAATCATCAACAGTGCAAAACAATATTTACTGAGCGCTTTCGGCTTTCGCCTTCTTCAGAGTTTACAGGTACAAGAAAAAAATCAAAATTTCAACATTTCTACAGGTAAATCAAGAAAAAACAAAATAATCATGAAAACGTTTCTCAATTTACTATTCAAATTCACATTAAACGACCAAAGAAATTGAAAAAAGGTTGTTTAACAAAGCAAAATTGCTACAAGGCGGCCGTTTCACGGCCCCAGTTCGAATTTGAAATTGCAAATGGCTGCCAAAATGAGAAAAATCGTATTATGCGATTTGTAGCGGTGTATTTATAGCGATATACATACATTCTGTATACTGGCCATTCAGCTATGATGCAAAACTCACCATAATGAAGGAAAAAGAGAATTTTACATGTAATTACATCGCTACAAAAGCAAGAGTGGAACACTGTATGTCTGGAATAATGCAAGATGCCCCTGCAGAAATAGACTGAAGGTGGGACCGAGGCTAATCTCCTTTGTTAATGCCGCTTGGATTCAAAGTGTTAAGACGACGTATCCAGTAGCTCTCACGACTTTTTCTGGCATTGTCTTTCCACTCTGAATTGCTTTCTAAGCAGCAAACAGAGGCATGACTGAGAAAGTCATGTCCTTGCAAGCAAAAGTGCTCAGCGGTAGGAGATCTTTCAAATCTCTTGTGTCTCCAGTCATCTCTGTGACCATTCATTCTGATATTCAGAGGGCCCTTGGTTTCCCCAACATACTGCTTTCCACACTTGCCACAAGAGATCAGATACACAACATTCTGTGTCCTACAATTGGTGTCACCTTTAAGCTTGACACGAGCACCACTGGACGATGTGGCTGTCTGAGAGGGGGTTATCATTCTACAGGTCTGACATCTTGATCTGCCACAGGGTTTACATTCTCCAAGAGGTTCGTCATCGGTCGGATCTGGCTTCAGTCTAGCCCGCACAAGATGGTCTTTGAGGCTTTTTGGTCGCCTGTAGGCCATGATTGGCTTCTGCGGGAAGACTTGGTCAAGCAGGTAATTGACCAAGCCATAGAGAAGGTCAGGCACATGGAAAGACAAAATCTTTTGTCGTACAAGCCCAAACCGACAGCAAACAAAGCTGTTCTGCCATTTGTCTTGACATATCATCCAGACCTTCCTAAAGCCAGGGGTATCGTCGACAAACACTGGTCCATCATAGACTCATCAGACCATCTGAGCACAGTCTTCCCGCAGAAGCCAATCATGGCCTACAGGCGACCAAAAAGCCTCAAAGACCATCTTGTGCGGGCTAGACTGAAGCCAGATCCGACCGATGACGAACCTCTTGGAGAATGTAAACCCTGTGGCAGATCAAGATGTCAGACCTGTAGAATGATAACCCCCTCTCAGACAGCCACATCGTCCAGTGGTGCTCGTGTCAAGCTTAAAGGTGACACCAATTGTAGGACACAGAATGTTGTGTATCTGATCTCTTGTGGCAAGTGTGGAAAGCAGTATGTTGGGGAAACCAAGGGCCCTCTGAATATCAGAATGAATGGTCACAGAGATGACTGGAGACACAAGAGATTTGAAAGATCTCCTACCGCTGAGCACTTTTGCTTGCAAGGACATGACTTTCTCAGTCATGCCTCTGTTTGCTGCTTAGAAAGCAATTCAGAGTGGAAAGACAATGCCAGTAAAAGTCGTGAGAGCTACTGGATACGTCGTCTTAACACTTTGAATCCAAGCGGCATTAACAAAGGAGATTAGCCTCGGTCCCACCTTCAGTCTATTTCTGCAGGGGCATCTTGCATTATTCCAGACATACAGTGTTCCACTCTTGCTTTTGTAGCGATGTAATTACATGTAAAATTCTCTTTTTCCTTCATTATGGTGAGTTTTGCATCATAGCTGAATGGCCAGTATACAGAATGTATGTATATCGCTATAAATACACCGCTACAAATCGCATAATACGATTTTTCTCATTTTGGCAGCCATTTGCAATTTCAAATTCGAACTGGGGCCGTGAAACGGCCGCCTTGTAGCAATTTTGCTTTGTTAAACAACCTTTTTTCAATTTCTTTGGTCGTTTAATGTGAATTTGAATAGTAAATTGAGAAACGTTTTCATGATTATTTTGTTTTTTCTTGATTTACCTGTAGAAATGTTGAAATTTTGATTTTTTTCTTGTACCTGTAAACTCTGAAGAAGGCGAAAGCCGAAAGCGCTCAGTAAATATTGTTTTGCACTGTTGATGATTTAATCCTACCATATATATATATATATATATATATATATATATATTATGGTCTTACACGTGCCCCCCCCCCCCCCTCCCGTTTGTTTTTCTACAGAAAACGTGACCCCGTTGCAATAGAATACTGACTCCGTTACAAATTAAATGGCCCCTCGAAAAAAACTGTATAATATTGACCCCGGTCGTTACCCTTTGAGCTAGCCTTATAAGCTTATAAGATGGTAAGGCTCGGTCGTTCGTCGTCCGTCGTCTGTCAACAATTTCAAACGACATCTCCTCAAAAGCCATGGGGACAATTGTAACCAAATTTCACATACAGCCTCTAGGGGCTGAGGAAACGAAATTTTGTTCAAATGGTGCTAGTCACATGAGCAACATGGCCGCCACGCCCATACATGGTAGAAAATCTTCTTCTCCAAAACAAATAAGCCGATGGCCTTGAAACTTGGTATGAAGCATTGGGTATGCAAGTACTACCGAGATTGTTCAAATTATGACCTTGGGTTGACATTTCAGGTCAAAATCTTCAACATTACCTAGAAAAAACTTCTTCTCCAGAACCAATACGCCGATGTCCTTGAAACATGGTATGTAGCATTGGGTATGCAAGTACTACCAAGATTGTTCAAATAATCACCTAGGGTTAATTTCGATCTGTTTTACAGTAAGGTCAAATTTGCTTTCTATAGCTTTTTATTTGGGAAAATGCTATAACATAAGATTTCTTAAATGAAGATTTTGACCTGAAAACTGGTATATACAGTCATCTTAATGAGTACATAGAAATTAATGGATCAAGATGTCAAGGTCATTCTTTGACCCTGGTCTCTCATATTTTGACAATATCACATCTCCTCAAAAGCCACTGGGCCAATTGTAACCAAATTTTATACAGACTCTCTAGGGGCTGAGCAAACGAATTTTGTTCAAACGGTCCTAGTCACATAATCCACATGGCCTCCACACCCATATATGGTAAAAACCTAGAAAAATCACCTTCTCCAGAACCAATATGCCGATGGCCTTGAAACTTGGTATGTAGCATTGGGCATGCAAGTACTACCAAGATTGTTAAAATTGCGACCTTGGGTTGACCTCGACCTTTTTACGGTAAGGTCAAATTTGTTTTCCGTAGTTTTAATATGGAAAAATGCTAGAACATAACATTTCTTGGAAACTGTTGAAGATTTTGACCTAAAAATTGGTATATATAGTCATCATAATGTATGCGTACAAGAGGTTGTGGTCATTCTTTGACCTTTGACCCTGGTCTCTCATATTTTGACAATTTCACACATCTCCTCAAAGCCACTGAGCCAATTGTAACTAAATTTCATATAGTGCTTTAAGGGGGATGAGGAAACGAAAATTTGTTCAAACGGTCCTAGTCACATGACCAACATCGCCGCCATGTCCATATTTGGTAAAAACCTTTAAAAAGTTTTCTCTCCAGAACCAATAGGCCAATGTTATGTAGCATCAGGTACACGAGTACTACCAGATTGATCAAATTATGACATTGGGTTAACCTTGACCTTTTTTACGGTAAGGTCAAATTTTCTTTCGGTAGCTTTTATAAGGAAACTGGCTAAAACATAATATTTCTTGGAGACTGTTGAAGATTTTGACCTGAAAATTGGTATATACAGTCATCATAATGAGTACATGAAAATTAATATGTACAAGAAGTCAGGGTCATTCTTTGAACCTTGACCCTAGTCTCTCATATTTTGACAATTTCACACATTTCCTCAAAAGCCACTGGGCCAATTGTAACCAAATTTCATATAGAACCTCTAGGGGCTGAGGGAACGAAAACTTGTTCAAACGGGCCTAGTCACATGACTAACTTGGTCGCCATGCCCGAATATGGCAATAACCTTTAAAAATCTTCTTCTCAAGAACCAAATGAGTGATGGCCTTGCCCGAATATGGCAATAACCTTTAAAAATCTTCTTCTCAAGAACCAAATGAGTGATGGCCTTGAAACTTGGTATACCACATTAGGTGCTTAAGTACTATCAAGATTGTTCAAATGATGACTTTGGGCTGCTTTTTACCTTTCTAAGTTAAGGTCAAGTATTGGAAAATGCTAGAACATAAGATTTCGTGGCAAGTTAAGAACATTTTAGCCTAACAATTGGTATATACAGTTGTCTTAGTAAAACCATGAAGGATTTGCGGGTACAAGAGTTCAAGGTCATTCATTGACCTCTGACCCATGTCTCTCATATTTTGACAATTTAAGACATCTCCTCAAAAGCCACTGGGCTAATTGTAACCAAATTTCAAACACAACCTCTAGGGGCTGAGGGAACGAAAATTTATTCAGGCGGTCTAGGTCACATAACCTACATAGCCACCATACTCAAGTAAGCGATTCAGGTACTCGTGGCCCTTTTGTTTAAAATCCCATTGACGTACGTGTATTTGTCTGTGTGCAAGAAATTTAATTGCACTGCGTCTGCTCAGCAAATCGCAATAAAATGTATACTGTTTGAAAGGTAGGTGAACAAGGCAATATACAAAACTTACTCATGAGCCTAATCTTTAGCTTGTGTAAGACAGCAGTTTATACAACACTGAAAAGGACGAGTTACACTTTACTATTGCAATGTGCCCACTGAAAGGCCGATTTTCGAAGGTAGGCAGATAACCACAAAAACATGCAGAAATGTTAGCTATATGTTTCTAGTTTATTCTGTACGATTTCATTTTTCCGTATTTTAATGCCTTTTAGTTTAATTTTGCGGTTGAATACATTACTGTCTGCAACATTTAACATTCAGCCTATGGGAATTTGAACTACCAACGTCCACTATGCATCCTACCCTCGTAACCACTACAATTTTTATGTATAAGTATTCCTCATATACATTTTCATCATAATCGGGTTATATTACAGTGGTTACGAGGGTCGGACTAAACGAAAATTAAACTTTTTGAGTAAATTTTCATGCATCCAACACTAGGACTAAAGGATTTATATCAAAATAGCAGCAGAGTATTTTGTAACTGATAGAAAATAGTGGCATTATTCGACACAACACATCTTTCTCAAAGTGTTCATCTATGTAGTATGTGTTCGTAATGCCCCTACCAAAGATTCCGTGTGTGTGTATGTGTGTGTGGGGGGGGGGGGGGGTCGGGGGCGCACCGCTGAGCATGCGTTTCAGTATGGCGTAATATACGTATGTAAGGCGTTAGACTGAATTCCTCTATCATCATGCTGTTATATAACCTCTGATGTTATAATGTTGCGTCGTGGTCAGATGATGTATTCCTCTGCCTGAAGCTGATGCAGTGTAAAATTCTGTGACCTTGAACTTTGGTCCACTAACTTTGTATGAAAAGTTACTTGGATGAGCTTTTTCCTTACTTCTTTTGATATCTTTGCATTGGGGTAAGAGTGCTGATAATTGACCTGATCATATCCATTAAATGTAGGAACTGCAAAGCATCCATGCCTACTGAGTCTTTAAACTTTATGCATGGACCAGGATTTTCACTTATTTCTCAACACGGTTTTTGGAGTTGCAACATAATAACAAATAGTTGGTCAGTCATACGATGTAAAAGAAATTCTCATACTATTTGTACGTTACTGTGACATATATTTAAAAGTTAACTGTTCTTTCCTTATATACTCGGTCAAAAAAGTAACGATACCAACTATCGGCCATATTTTCAAGGAACCGAATGCATATTGGAATTAATTGAGGCTCATGTATGTTTGGGGAGACGCCAAAGAGCGAAATGCTCAGAAAATTGTCAACCCATACTTTTCCACATTAGAGTTATCTGGCATTATTCGATAGGAGTCAATTTGAATGCATCTCATTTCTGCGGATGCGCAGGAATAAATTTTGTATTGCGCAGAAAAGTCCATAATGCAGGAAGTTCGAAAAACACTTAAAATGTTAAATGTCTTGTACTCAGGCTTTACAAGCGAGGTTTAAATTCTTCAAATTCTCAGATTATCTCCCTTTTAATTAAAAATATAGCGATTTTCAAGGCGTCATTATAACTGTACCTGTCGGTCTTTTTTCAAAGTTTCTTCATAAACATTTTTGTTATGTCATTGTTTTCATGGCATAATGACAAAATTAGAAGAATTGTTACACGCCCGCTAGCCATTACGATTTCGATTTCCTATGGAAATCCCACTGAAAGTGGCATTTAAACAGTCTTTAAAGGAATCACAGTACCCTGACTTGTGGTTCAAATTCTCGCATCAGAAGCGGTCAAATTTTTATTTCTTTGGCAAGTAGACTTACCTAAGGCCTTGCTCTTGTGTATGGAGCGCAGAATCTTGGAAATCATTATTCACAAACCAATTTTAAAAACTGTGAACTTGAGCAGTTTTAATGATGTTACTCTGTGAAAATGAAAAATTACCCCTTGCATATTCTAACGACCCTTGTAGCATATGTAGTCTTAGGAAACCAAAACAAATAAGTTTGTTCAATAAGCAAATGGATGCTCTTTTGAAATTAGTGAACTATATATGTTCTTAATTTCTGCAATTGCCTAGCAACAGAAGAAATTTCATGTATAGGAACTTTTTTGACCTAGTATATATTCAACATTATATATGCATCATACTAAAGACGATGGTGCAGTCAGACATTGCAAATGACGTCATACTATTTGTAAGTCATTGTGACTTGTATTTCAGGATCCATTGAATAAATGTTTTATTTCGAATTAATATTTAATTGAATCTTCCTCGGACTTGGAATAGTAAGTCACTTAAGCGATGCGTCTCATTTGGTACTACATGTAGGTCCCTGTGACCTTATTTCTTGGTTCACTGATTTTGTCTAATATTTTAAACATCTGTACCTGTGTAGCATCCATAAATACGTAATATTTCATATGTGTTTATTAGTATTTGATATGATGAAGCTTTCATTATATGTATAAATAGTGAATAATGCTTAAGAAAAGAAGAAGATTGGTGACCTTTTCACGCCACCTGCCAGAACACAAGCGTGCAAAGCGTTTCGCCAAAAATACATTTGCTTAACAATATCGGTCGGTTATAATCGACTTCCTGTTCATTTGTTTCATTATTTTCACAAAAACAAACGCTTTACATGGTTATTATTGTGTAAATAAACACTTGTAAAATTTACTGTTCTGAGGTTTCGTAAAAAAATCAAATAAATTTTTTCCTTATTAGATGTTTTGAGCGCAAGTATCTCTTTTAGACTGTGGATAAGAACCAAAAGTATTATATCTGTCATTTTGGAGGGCTGATATGTCAGCGGAATTGCTGATTAAATCGAAAAACTGCGGGTTGTTAGTGTACCCCGTTCAGCACCCCATATGCAATAAACCGGAAGTCACGTGATTATTTACGAATTCTCAAACTTAAAAATGTGCTTACATAAACTGCCAAATGCCATGCTTTTAGTTGGGACCGGAGCCTTTTTGTCTGTTGCTTGGTCCACCGGGGCTCAACTGGTGACCTTCTTTTTCTTCAGGTTTCCAGTGGGGTTGTTTGGCAGGACAGGGATCTCCACCTGTCAGACGGCCCGTTGTATCTGTTGAGTCCTCGTCTTTGCTTCTTCATGGTGTTGAAATTTGATTTATGTGTTTACCGTGATGATTCATTGACGAGTTAGAGGGTTATCATGCGAACCGAACAACCAACTAAATGTTTTGTACCACTTCAGAAACTGAGGGTGAGGTTGGGCCTGTAAAATCGATTTAAGCCCCCCAGTAATTCATTACTGACCGTTCCAAGGCGGTAGTTCTGTTGTGGTTCTCTGTTGCCTGTTTTTTTGTGTCAGAGTTTCTGTGATGTTTTACCTTATGTATGTTCTTATTATTTTTGGTTCGGTTTGGGTTGCTGAGTGGCCACCTTTTGGGAACAAGCTGCTCACTCGGTTGGCCATGTGTTCTCTGTATCTTGATTATTTGTAATCTTAGTTGTTTCCAACTATGGTTTGAGGGCTGGATTTGGATTTTGATTGTTTCAGTTCCTGGTCTTTGCATACTTTTTACTTTTATCAACATAAATTTTATCAAGATCGGTCGTGGGCACAAAAACGGCCAAAGTGTAACCCGTCCTTTAGAAACACGAATTTCCCATTGACGTCCGACAAACGGACAAAATTTGAGACCAACCGCATTTAAAATACTGCAGTTCAAAAAAGCGCCAATAAAATATCTAATAAAATATGTTTTTATTGCCTGATCATTGAGCTTTCTAAAGCTATAGTTTTTAGTTCAATCCTGTAAGCAGAGTTAGCACAATCAATTTTCTTGCTTACTGAAAAATACATGTAAGTCTATGGTTTTTAGAAAAAGTTGACCCACTTTTGGCACGATACTCTACATTTTTGTCTAAATGTGCAGAGTCATGTGAAACGAAAGAGGTTTTCGGTTGACAAGCTTGGTATCAGAATTTATCTGTTAAACCATGTGTCTCAGTCACAGAACATTCTTACACCGTTTTTTCCACCTTTTTCCACTGCATATACGTAGATAAGAATCCAGTGATGAATTCTTTTTATATTTGCACTTTAGTTAGATATTAGTCCAAAGTTTTGCCGAGTACTACCCCAACCCCGCTCAGTGACCTTGATGTCAAGGTCAAGACTTTGAAAATTTGTTCTTTATTAAAGTTTTCTAATTGCATACTGATTCATAATGCGTGGCAGAGATTTAGTTTACTCTTGAACTGATGTTAGACACTTTTTTGAGTTTTTACAAAACACTATATACTTACCCCACTGGATGACCTTGAAGTCAAGGTCATCGACTTAGAGTTTTGTCTTAAGGATTTTGGTTAAAGTTTTATATTTATGAAGACATAATTTCACAGTGCCACGATGGACTCAGTTGATACTAATACTTGGACTGACGTTAGATAATGGTTCAAGGTTTTGTTACATCCTAGCTCCTAGACCCCCTCTCCTCAGAATTGTAAAATTGGGTCAGGTTGAAAATCCAAGATGGCCGCCGTTACTAAAAATAGCAAAAACAACAAAATAAACTTCTTCTCCAGAACCACTGGGTATATTTGTCTGAATTTTGGCATGGAACATCAATGAAACCTTGGTATTCAAAATTGTAAAAATGAAAAAATCTGTAGCGGAGTTTTGTCACAGTGACCTACTTTCTGTTTACGAGTGTAATTTTGCTCAAATGCCAATGTCAAAAAACGACATATTCAAACGACTTCAAACAACTTCTTCTCTAAAACCACTGCACCCATGGGTTTCAAATTTCACATGGAGCATGACCAGACTGCAGGGTTTCAAAATTGTAAAATTGGGTCAGGTCAAGAATCCAAGATGGCCGCCGTTACTAAAAATAGCAAAAACAACAAAATCAACTTCTTCTCCAGAACCATTTGGTATATTTGGCCGAAAGTTTGCGTGGAACATTAATGGGACCTTGGGATTAAAAATTGTAAAAATGAAAAAAATCTATAGCGGAATTAGGTCACAGTGACCTACTTAGCGTTTACAAGACCGATTTTGCTCAAATGTCAGTATCTCAAGAAAACGCAATCGATTGTGGTCAGATTTGGTCAGCAATGGTCCTTAAAAGGAATTATTTCAATTTTGTGCCAGTTGACTATCCAAGATGGCCACCATGGGGGCCGTTACTAAAAATAGCACAAACATAAAAATGACAATTACTCAAGAACCCTTGAATGGAATTGGACCAATTTTGTGTCAGAATGTTCCTTGCATGAAGCCATTTCGATTAATTACAATTTGGCTTTCCAAGATGGCCGACATCTGCCGTTACTAAAAATAGCACAATCATAAAAATGACAATTACCCAAGAACCCTTGAATGGAATTTAACCAATTTTGTGTCAGAATGTTCCTTGCATGAAGCCGTCACGATTAATTGCAATTTGGCTTCCAAGATGGCCGACATCTGCCGTTACTAAAAATAGCACAAACATAAAATGACAATTACTCAAGAACCCTTGAATGGAATTGGACCAATTTTGTGTCAGAATGTTCGTTACATGAAGCCATTTAGATTAATTGCAATTTGGCATTCCAAGATGGCCACCACCTGCCGTTACTAAAAATAGCACAAAACATGAAAATGACAATATCTCAGTAACCGCTGAATAGATTTTGACGAAATTTGTGTCAAAATGATATTTTGCATTGAGATGTTTCAAAAGTAACTAAATATAGACAAGTCATAATGGCCTTTATTACTAAGAATAGAAAAATGTGAAAATAAGAAAATCTCAGTGGAATTAGACTAATTTTCTGTCAGAATGATCATTTCAATAAGCTTTTTCGATTTTTATTCATTTTGGCATTCCAAGATGGCCGCCATCTGCGTTTACTAAAAAAAGCACAAAACATGAAAATGACAACATCTCATTAACCGCTGAAGTGATTGAGACGAAATTTGTGGCAAAATGATGCTTGCTTTGATGTGTTTCACAAATTAACAAATATTGACCCGTCAAGTTGGCCTCTGTTACTTAAAATAGCAAAATTTGAAAATTAGAAAATTACAATGGAACTGGACCAATTTTGTTTCAAAATGGTCCTTGCATGAAAGCTTTTCAATTTTTTGCATTTTGGCATTCTAAGATGGCCGCCATCTGCCGTTACTAAAAATAGCACAAAACATGAAACTGACAATATCTCAGTAACCCCTGAATGGATTTTGATGAAATTTGTGGCAAAATGATTCTTGCCTTAAGGTGTTTCAAAAGTAAATATATAAAGACCAGACGAATTGGCCTCTGTTACTAAAAGTAGCAAAATGTGAAATTGAGAAAATCTCTGGAATTGGACCAATTTTGTATCAGAATGGGGACCATTCGGATACAAAAGCCAGGTGAGCGATATCAGGCCCATTTGGGCCTCTTGTTTTGGTTTCTATTCCCATACACTGTTAAACTTCGTAGGGACGAATGCGCTTTGTTCTTTGGACGTAGGTGCCATGACAATTGCCTAACCGATAAGATACTGGAGAGCCTGCTGCGCTTGCAGTAGGTGCGGTATTCCTTCTTTTTTTTTTTTTTTTTTTTTTTTTTTTTTTTGGTTTCTATTCCCATATACTGTTAAACTTCGTAGGGATGAATGCGCGTCTCTGGGGACTATCAAATTCGATACAACCTACAGCCCATCAAACATTACTTCAGTTGTTATGCAGTTTCACGGTTTCGCAAGCTGCAACACAGCGAGACTTGACTCTTGTCAATCTTTGATTGTTGTAGCGTTGTTTTTACTATTGTATATGTGCAACACAATTGTATAACATTTAGCGTGGGCAGCCATTTTGTTTTCACAATTTGAACTGCATGGTCCCCGATAAGGGAAGTAGTTTTTTTGGAGCTTAACTTTTTATGTTTAGATATTTTTCTTGAAATGTTAATGTTTGTGATTCTATTTTTATTGTTTGAAGCCTCTGAAGAAGCTGAAAGGCGAAAGGGCTTAGGTAAAAATTGAGAATTGTTAATGATTATCTCTCCATTTATACAGTTAACTTTCAAACTCATTACAAGATAAATACGGACAACATATTTTCAATAACAGACGACGCATGCAAAAGGGTCAAGTGGGGTAAATTTGGACAGTGACATTCTTTTGTCAGTTGTTTGGTATTCAAACAAAATAAATGGGCAAACAGTGAAAATCCTGATGGTGAGCCGTCTTGTCTAGAAGTTCACTGTTTGCAGTGGTATGTCCGAATTTATCCGCTGTCCGAAGTAATCCGACTCGACCATAACGGACTTACGAAGTGGAACAGCAACAGAAGACGTAGTACTAAAACCTGCTCGGGGATTTAAGGGATTCATCACCCTGTTTGCCAAGAAATACAGTTTGGAGACTTCTTCGCTGCTGCCCATGGCAACGAAACCCTTCCATAATAGAGGAGTCTACTCAAAGTGGAAAGAATTTTCTCCTCTTGGAGCAAATTCTGCTCCTCATGGAGTCAATTTTTTTCTTTAAAAGTTGACCCAGCTATAAAGGGAGGTAAGACGCTATTAGAAGAGTTGATTTGCCTTTCCACGTATCTTTAGTTTACCCAACGTATATTGACACATAAATTCAAAACACAGAATACTTTACCTCAATTCCCGGGAGACTTGTTTCATCAACACATGTTCCATTCGGTCTGCAACGAACCGGAGATAAATGTTAATAGGAGAGAAGTATAGACGGTTGTCCACATGACAACATTAAGTGGTTTAAATATATTAGCAACTTAGTAAAACTGCAGGTTAGTCAAACATTCGGGTTACACGAGAAAGCAAACACGCTACTTATAAATTGCTGATAAAGTTAAACAAAAAAGATATATACAAATAGTTCAACACAAAAGTATACAGTCTTGGAAATGACACGGCTGTTATACGAAGAGTCTCAATAAATCTGAGATTCCTATCTCGTTCTTCTATGTACTTTATTATCTTTACTTATTATTGCATAAATATCGGTTTCACATGCTATTAATAGGCATGTTTTATCAAAGACAAAACCATATATTAACAATGGTTTCATGCACCGATAATGACTCGCTTAGCGACTTGACGTCTGCAAGTTGCAGGGAAATACTCCGTCAGGGCAGAACCAAGCGGCAAGACTGCAGTTGCAGATATCGATAAAAGACTTTAACGAAAGAGTTGTACATATTTGGATAAATTAAAAATGGAAGTAGACGACATCGAGGGACAACCTTGATAAACATGATTGCGACTTGTGAACTGCTACTAAAGGTTGCGCAAAAATTCACAAAACTGACCATGGCCTGAAACGAGGAATTTTGTGCTGTAGCTGAATTTTATAGACATGCATAGTGCGTGTAGGAATCAGCAAGGTATTGGCGATGAGGCCGAAAAATAGTGCGTCAATATTGTCGTTATTTTTGTAGCAATGTAGCTGAATTTATGCAATAAGAGCGATCAAAAAAAAATCCAATGCATTAACGTTTGCAAGGTCCCGATGGAGATGTCGAAAACCGAGGCTTAAAGCGAAGGCCGAGGTTTTTAACATCTCCCTTGGAACCTTGCAAACGTTAATGCATAAAAAATAGCCATCAGAGGAGATGGCAAATCCCCCGACCGAAGACCCCCATGGGCCGTGGTAAAAAGGGTGCACTTCAAAACACATATTAGTAATGTACTGCCATTTTTCTATGCTTCTGATTGACATTATCTGTAAACAGATGCATGATTATCTAACTTTCAGACTAAAACAGTGTGCTTGACTGCTAAAATGAGGTAATATCTCAAACAGCCACCATATACACAAATGTATAGCATTCGATACATTCAACTTTCAAAATGTGTGAATAACTTCTAAAGTACAAGCCCTACAAGTCTAATTTTGAGCTCTGTAGTAAGTGAATTTGGACAAAGAATCCAAATCTGGAAAAAAAATTAATGGAAGGGGGGGGGGGAGGTCAGAGAGAGTTAGGAACACCGATAAGATATCACAGCATGATCATCGATATTCTAAAAGGTACAAAATTATTCGAATTCTGGAGCAGGCCTGGGTTATACAGATATGAAGCAGAGACTCAAACAGCAGCTCAAACTACCAAAGGGAAATAATTCACAAAGTATGAAAGCAAGAGTTATCATTCATGTATGAGACAAATTGTCATGACCTGTTCTGCAAATCTATGAAGTATTATGAAAATATTTCAAAAGGTATTCAAGCTATGGACTGGACACCTAAAATCATCAAAGGGAAATAACTCCAAAAGTAAGAAAGCAAAAGTTGTCATTCTTGTTCGCGACACATCATCATGACCTGTTCTATATATCTGTGAAGTATCATGAAAATATTCCAAAAGGTATTCAAAGGTATTCAAATAATAGAGCGGACACAAAATCACAGCTAAAACCATCAAGGGAAAATAACTCCAAAAGTAAGAAAGCAAGAGTTGTCATTCTTGTTCGCGACACATTGTCATGACCTGTTCAATGTCTGAGTCTAAGGCACTATCTGCAGGGGTTCCACAAGGTTCTGTACTCGGACCTTTGTTATTTTTAATCTATGTTAATGATATTGTAGAACATTTAGTTAGTATAAGTCGTCTTTTTGCCGACGATACATCATTATCGTTTACATCACCTAATATACAGGACATTGAGGGTATCTTGAATCACGACTTGACAATTATCACGGCTTGGGCAAAACAATGGTTGGTAGATTTTAACCCAAACAAGACGGAAGCTATCTTATTCTGTATAAATAATGCAAATAATCCAAACCTGTACTTTGATCAAGTTCCTGTTAATTTTGTAGATGAACATAAACATTTAGGACTCACTTTTAGTCGTGATGGAAAGTGGCATGCCCATATCAACAATATATTAACGTCTGCTTCAAAAATGTTAGGAGTTATGCGAAGTTTGAAGTTTAAGCTTAACCGTAAAACGCTGAATCAACTTTACTTTTCGTATTTGAGACCCTTGGTTGAGTATGCTTCTGTCGTATGGGATGGGTGCACAATGTATGAAAAGGAACAACTCGAACGATTTCAGTACGAAGCTGCTCGAATAGTCACCGGGTTAACCCGTTCTGTTTCATTAGATAATTTAATGACCGAAATAGGATGGCTTCCTTTGTCCGATCGTCGCCAGTTTCAGAAATTGATAACTATGTATAAAATTGTTAATGGTACTGCACCGGAATATTTATGTAATATGTTGCCTCCTCTTGTTACCGAGAGAACTGTATATAACCTTCAAAACGCTGAAGATATAACTATTATGAACAGAAGAACTGAAATATTTGCTAAATCTTTTATTCCTTCAGGTTCACTTTTGTGGAATAACTTACCACTTTCTATTCGATCTGAAACGTCAATTAAATCATTCAAATTAAAATTAAAACAGCATATTTATATTTCTCCGCAAATTCCGATATACTTTATCCAAGGCAAGAGAACTGAATCTGTATTCCATTGTCGAATAAGGAACAGATGCAGTAATCTTAACAACGATCTGTATCAAAACCACCTTAAAGACTCACCAATATGCGACTGTGGGAATAGTATTGAAGATGCTGAACATTATTTTTTTAGATGTGAAAGGTATAGCAACGAACGACTAATCCTATTTCAAGCAACCAGAAAATTTCATCCTCTAGGAGTTCATTTCATATTATATGGCTCCGATGCACTTTCTGTAAAGGACAATTTTATCTTCTTCGGTCATGTGCACCAGTTCATCAAAGAGACAAAACGTTTTATTAATTAATGTGCTCTCAAATTTAGTTTTGTCACTATCAGCTTAGTGATCTGGCTATCCTTCATAAACATTTTATATATTTAATGATCAGGCTGTAATCTTATATTCATTTATTTCTTTCAGGTGAATGAAGCTATACCAAACCTGAGTCTGCCCAACAATAGAAGAACCAGTTCGAGGGTACAGAAAGACCAGTTCCATTTCCATTCCCCAACCCATTCTCCCCCCTCCCCCCCCCCCTGATAAATCATAATGACTGCTGTTGATGTCAGACTGGATGCTGCTTACTGCATTAGTTGTTGCTACTTTCTTTGTACATGTTTTCTATCTTTCCTATTGTATGTTTGAGCTCTATAGAATTTACACCTTACTTATAGTATGTCTAATTTTTCATGTCATTGCCTGTAACTTTGTATTATACAAATGTATGGGGAGGACCGTAATTAATGTTGTAAGAACTTGTGGTCCAACCCAGTTACTGTATAGATTATTTGGCAATAAAATATGTTTAAACTAAACTATGACCTGTTCTACATATCTGTGAAGTATCATGAAAATATTCCAGAAGATATTCAAGTTATAAAGCGGACACGAAAACACAGCTAAAATGATCAAGGGAAAATGACTCAAAAAGTAAGAAAGCAAGAGTTGTCATTCTTGTTCGCGACACACCGTCATGACCAGTTCTACATATCTGTGAGGTATCATGAAAATCTTCCATAGGGTATTCAAATTATAGAGCGGACACGAATCTGCCAAACAATCACACCTAAAACTATGAAGGGGAAATACCTCAAAAAGAAAGCAAGAGATGTCATTCTTGTTCGCAACACATCGTCATGACCTGTTCTACATTTCTGTGAAGTATCTTGAAAATATTCCAAAGGGTATTCAAGTTACAGAGCGGACATGAATCTGCCAAAAAATCTTCAAAGGGGAGATAACTTAAAAAGTACAATAGCAAGAGTTACCATTCTTGTACATGACACACCGTCATGACCTGATCTACATAACTGTGAAGTATCATGAAAATATTCCAAAGGGTATTTGAGATATAGAGCTGACAAGAAAATGGTTACGGACGGACGGACGCCAGGCTCATCGCTATATCCCCCGAACCTTCGGTCGGGGGATAAAAACCATATATCAAAATTAATTCCAGTTGAGTGTTTGAGACCCTATAGCCGTTTTTTTTGCAAGTCTTTTGGGGTTTATAGCAACACTGAAGATGTTAAATACAAAATCTCGCGTCTGTCGCACTAAATTTGGTCAAGGTACATTAAAGGGGATAACTGTACTCAAAATTGTCATTTATGGAGTAGATCGTCGGTTTTAAGGTCGGAAGTTTGATTTTACGGCGACTTAAAACGCAATTTGCGACCACAAAACCGACTATTTACATCCGAAAATGACAATTTTCAATACAGTTATCCCCATTGTAATGCACTTTATACATGTTAACCTTTAAAGTGTGCTCCTATGCACCAATTGTAGCAATTGTTTTCAACGACGTTACACCAGACGTCAGCCGATGAGAAGTGACGTTACGTAATGCCGTCGGATTCACAGTGCGACTATGCCAATATTCACCACGCACTTAATTGGTAGAATGTTGAGGTAGATTTCCGACAATATATTTCAAGACATACTGTCTCAAATTCACGTTATCGAATCAGACGTCGCGCTGCATACGTAAGTGCATTAGAATTGCATGTATATACTTACCCGTATGATTTTGATATACTTATTATAATTGTTGTTAATAAATATGCATGTTAATCAAGAGGTATGTTCTAAATTTGACCTCATTTTTAAAGTTTTAAACTTTGTGGGTACATTCCACGAAATATTCATGAGGACTTGCCCTACCCTTTTCGGGGAGAGCATTAGGTTAAAATTGTAACAGAGATGACATCAGCTGTCAATCATGCATGTTGGACCAACAAATAATAGTTACAATCAGGCATATCTAATTGATAAATGTTCTTATCAGAAGGAGAGTTGGTTGATTTTGGTACCTGACCCTCTAGTAGCAAAATATGCTATTTTTGAGGTACGAATTGGTTGTCATATTCAATCCAAAATGGCGGCTTTGTGAGTTTGGAAGCAAGTAACATTTTTTCTCCTCAACTTGATTGGCTAGGATAACACTCTGAAGCAAGACAGGTTTGGAAAATTTTGTATGTAGAGTTTATGAATAAAATGACAAGATGTTAACATTGTCGTCTATGGAAAATTAATGGTGGCATGCAGCCTTGTATGTCCTACTATTAGATGGAATCACGTATCAGCTTTCACAAAACGCTTGTGTCACCGTTAGCAACAAATTAAACTAGAAATGTTTTTCAGAGAAAAACAGATTTCCTCCCACCAGCCCATTACCCATCCCCTCTAATCCACCATAAGTGAATCTATCTAGTTTGGTCTAGAGATATCAATACAATCAAGAGCATTTAAAATCTTTCTGTGATATTCAAAATGAGTCAAGCTCCCCAAAATCTCTTAATTCTGCTCGTCATAATCATATATCCATAGAAGTAAAAAGTATGCAAAGACCAGGAACTGAAACAATCAAAATCCAAATCCAGCCCTCAAACCATAGTTGGAAACAACTAAGATTACAAATAATCAAGATTCAGAGAACATATGGCCAACCGAGTGAGCAGCTTGTTCCCAAAAGGTGGCCACTCAGCAACCCAAACCGAACCAAAAATAATAATAACATACATAAGGTAAAACATCACAGAAACTCTGACACCAAAAACAGGCAACAAAGAACCACAACAGAACTACCGCCTTGGAACGGTCAGTAATGAATTACTGGGGGGCTTAAATCGATTTTACAGGCCCAACCTCACCCTCAGTTTCTGAAGTGGTACAAAACATTAAGTTTGCTGTTCGGTTCGCATGATAACCCTCTAACTCGTCAATGAATCATCACGGTAAACACATAAATCAAATTTCAACACCATGAAGAAGCAAAGACGAGGACTCAACAGATACAACGGGCCGTCTGACAGGTGGAGATCCCTGTCCTGCCAAACAACCCCACTGGAAATCTGAAGCAAAAGAAGGTCACCAGTTGAGCCCCGGTGGACCAAGCAACAGACAAAAGAAGATAGAAGTCTGTTTGTATTTCACCCACTGGTACAATATATACATAGTGAAAAGTATTATGTTTGGTGGGAATGAAGGCAACATTCAAGAGATATATCAATTTTCCTGAAATTTTCACATATTTAAGTCCTCCTATCACCTTGAAAATGCGGTCCAGGTCATCAAAATCTAATAAGATCGTAAAGCTTGTCTAGTTTGGAAAACATCAATCCACTGGTTCCAAAGATATCTTACATACAAGACTATGACCTTGAAAAGGGGGTCAAGGTAACCAAAAACTAATCATGTCTTAAACCTGTCACAATGATATATCCATGCAAGTTTGATGACTATCCATCCATTGGTTGAGGAAATATCACAGTTTAAGGAAAACCATTAACATTTGTAAGTAAGCTTTTGACCTTAAAAATGGGGT
This sequence comes from Ctena decussata, assembly GCA_963989385.1. NCBI lineage: Eukaryota > Metazoa > Mollusca > Bivalvia > Lucinida > Lucinidae > Ctena > Ctena decussata. The sequence goes on from OZ022506.1 coordinate 9,498,289, forward strand.
AAAGGTCACCATAACCTAGTCAACTCTTAAGATGTCCCAAAGGTATATATGTGCAAGTCTGATGGGAATTAAGTCAAAGGCTCAAGTATATATCAATTTTAGTGAAATTTTCACATATTTAAGTCCTTCTGTGACCTTCAAAATGAGGTCAAGGCCACCAGATTCTAATTTGCACTTAAGCTTGATCCAATGATATATGAAGTCAAGTCTGGTAAAATTCCATCCATTGGTTCGACAGATATTATGTATATAAGAATTTTTTTACACCATTTAAGTATGTGACCTTGAAAATAAGGTCAAGGTCACCACAATCTATTCAGCTCTTAAGCTTGTCCCGATAATATATTCATGCAAGTTTGGTACAATTCCACCCATTGGTTCAGGATATATTGTGCAAACAAGAAGTTTTCACGCCGTTTAAGTCTGTGACCTTGAAAAAAGGTCAAGGTCACCAAAAGCTAATCAGCTTTAAACTTGTCCCAGTGATATATCAAGTCAAGTCTGGTACCATTCCATCCATTGGTTCAAAAGATGTTGTGAATATACGAAATTTTCGCGCCATTTAAGTCATCCTGTGACCTTAAAAATGAGGTCAAGGTCACCAAAATCTAATCAGCTCTTAAACTTGTCCCAATAATATATCTATGCAAGTTTGGTGAAATTCCACCCATTGGTTCAGGAGATATTGTGCATACAAAAAAAATCTCATAATTTAAGTCCTCCTGTGACCTTGAAAATAAGGTCAAGGTCACCAAAATCCAATCAGCTCTTAAGCTTGTCCAAATGATATATCCATGCAAGTTTGGTTGAATTCCATCAATTGGCTCAAGAGATATCGTGCATACAAGAAAGTGTGACGCCGACACCCGGGAACCGCACTGAAAACAATATGTCCCCCGTCATCTTTGGTATCGGGACATAACTACGGACCGTATCAGTATGTTACTCATTTCACTGATTATTTGGATCGTTTGGACTTGTATGAGCGCTTAGACAGGGCGTCATAAATCAGCTGGCATCTGTGGTCACCACATAGAATTGACCGCCAACCCCCTCTGGGCACACAACGTTTAATCAGGATTGATTCAACGTTGATTCAACGTAATGATTTTGAATCAACGTTGTTTCAATGTTGATTCAACGATGTTACGCATTTCACTCATTATCTGGATCGTCATGGCGTTTGCACCTGTATGAATGTCCTTAATAAGTTAACATCTATAGTTACCACACATAATTTACCTCCCTCTGGGTCTACAACATTTAAGCAACGGTGAATCAACGTTGATTCAACATAACGAGGTTGGTTAAAAGTTGATTTAACGTAATGATGTTGAATCAACGTTGTTTGAATGTTGATTTAACGTTGTGTGCCTGCTATGCTGTTTACAAATGTTTCGGCACTTAAAGACACTACAAGACTGTGTCGGTCTCGATTCTTTTCTGGAAGATCACCTTGACGACGCACAAAAGGTCAACGGTCAAAAGCAAATACAAGAATCCTCACTGCAACGGCGGTGAGGAAAAAGAAATTGAAATATACATACAATGCTCCCGAAAATTCTCTCACCAACGTCATATTATTGTCGGGAAAAGAGAATTTAAATTCTCCTTGAAAAAATGTGAATTCCTCGGGTCCAGTATATCCAAAATAAAACGGTCTCCAAATTATATCGGTAACCTGAAATAGTAAAAAATTTATAAATGTTAACTTTTCTACTACTGCGATCCAGATAAAGTGGGGTTCTGAGGATAATTCGGATATATTTTTATATCTCAGTGAAAACATATGTTGTTACACCTCAATAGAACCGTCTTGGCGAGACGGTTCTAATGAGAGTCACAACATATGTATTTTACGGAAAAATTTAGAAATTATCCCATAGATATAACAGTTTACCCTTCGCATTTGGAGCCTCGTTCTATACAAGAATGATTCTCCATATATTTCAAAACCTTTTGATTCATATAAAAGGGTTGGAGCGCTACGATTGCACATCAAACACCGACGTGATTCTACCGAAAAGTCATTTTTTTTACATGTTCAATATTTGCTCTTTATATTACCGTCTTGGTTATGAGATCAGATAGTGTTCTGCTAGATTTTTAAGTATTGATTCTGTTTAATTCTATTCTATATCATTAATCTTGTTAGGTCTTTAAAGCATCACAGATGACTATGCAAAGATCCCTTATCTCCTTTCCACCTGGTCCTGTTTTCAGCTGCCCTTGCTATACTGGCAAAGAAGTCCAGGGTTCAAGGTTATAAAACTTGAGAATAATCTCAAACTTAAAATAAAGCACACTGATTGGCTGCTGCCGAGCATGTGCTCGGAAGCAGCCAATCAGTGTGCTTATTTTGAGTTTGAGAATGTACTCAAGTTTAATAACCTCTGGGCCAGTCTGTCCACTCTTTAATACTGTCTTCTTTCATTTTACACTTTATTTTTACTGTGTTTTGTCGAACCGTCTTTACCAAGTCAATATCAGGGTACATAAATTTGCTACAGGTACATGTATATCGAGGGTCATCGAAAGTGTCCAAAATGAACTGCATTTTTTTTATTTAATTAAAACTACCATTTAAACTACGTGCTCTTACACAAAACGATCCATATTACACAAAGGACTGTGTCAGTTTCTAACTTCTGTGGTCACAATTGCACGGTTAAACATAAAGGATCTTACATGGGTGCTCATATATTATTGAATTTATTAAACGGGTTGCGAAAAAAAGATAATATGCGAGGCTATGCCGAGCATTTTATCGGATATTCCCAAAGAGTTTAATAAATTCAATAATGCAGGAGCACGGATGCTAGATTCTATTTATCATATGACACTAACTCGCATTTTGCACTAAAACGTCACGATTTTCCCATTAGAAAACGCGACGTTTTTATGGACGTCAACACATAACGTTACGACGCAATTTGCATATTTAATCCACTCGTGGATTATCATTTTTAACGCATGGATTTATTACACTATTAGATGCGACGTCATATGATAAAACCATGTAAAAATCAGACGAGGACTCTGTCAGTTTTTAAAATTTTCATAAGAGTATTCACAAAACAATCAATAGACGCAATTTCATCGTCTGGGATCACAATAAATATGGTTAGATTACCATGATAAAAGAAATGACATCTTTACACTCTTATTGACAATATCATATTTTCAAACGGTTGTGACACTACTAAAGTCGTCTAGGGTATGGGTATGTTTTAATGCCGGAAGACTTAATGTTCGTCTTAACGCTTAACAATGCGTGCGTCGAACGTCACGAAATCTTGATGATCTCTGCATCAGCCCTGTGTGTTCTTTTTTAGTATACATGAAAAAGTGTCAAGAAGCCCTAACAAAAACTCGCAATATTACATCTGCATTTCGAAAATCATAATAATAATAATAGTTTTTATCATATGACTTCGCATTTGAGAGTGTAATAAAGCAATGCTTTAAAAACGATAATTTACTGGTGGATTAAATATGCAATTTACGTCGTACGTTATGCGTTGATGTCCATAAAAACGTCGCGTTTTCTAATGGGGAAATCGTGCTGTTTTTATGTAAAATTGCTAATAGATGTTGGCTAATAAGATGCTCGGCATAGCCTCGCATCTTATCTTTTTCTCCCAACTCATTCAATAAATTCAATAATTCATGAGCATTCATGTAAGATCCTCTATAATTTGTAATCTATCATGAATAAAGGAATGCACACCAATGCAACTCAAGATATGGAAAGTGTAAAAAAAAATCTTTTTATTGTTTTTATCATGAGAATTTTTATTTTATTTTTTCACATTAAGAAAAAAAAAATGAAGAGCGCGAATAACAATTAAACTCTTAAAGAGTTGCATGTATATATATACTCTTTACTGGTTTGCTGGTTTTGCTTTACCGACTTTCGAATTGCGGGAAAGCCGATACATACGGTCTATTTTAAGTTGATATGGAAATAAATTGAATATGCTTTATACAAGAAACCTGACTGTGTCATAATTTTTTTACCTGAGACTGAAACGTTGTGAGGTCCATCAAACATCTCTTACTTGGCATTATCATTCCATGTCTGGCTATGGAGCGTTTGCAGGACTTATAGCATGCAACATGCTCTGAGAAATATATCACAGACAAACCCAGAAGGCACAAGAAATGTGGAAATTTTATAACTGCCATTATTTCTCCAGAAGACAACGCCGTTAATTTATTTTGCAAATGGCCCACTAAAAGAAGGAAGTCTTAAAAGAATGTTAAAACAAATATTATTGATGACATATTCCCGTTAGCATGTTGGATAGCCTGTAAATTTATTGAACTAATTTCATGTATGTTAAATCATGTTGCAAATGTAGTCACTTGTTCTGATAGATGAGAATAAGAATCCAGTTTTACTTTAAATGCTAGGGAGAACGTCTTTCTGTAGCTTTTAAAAGATACCAGGACCCTGGGTTAAAAACTCTTTCTTCATGCTTAGCTGAGATTACTCAATATTGCATATGACTTATGATTCAAAATAAGTTTAAGCTTTCAACTACCAGAAATTATACGACAAGCGAACCCCTGCAACAGTAAAATCTCTTAAAATTGCGCAGAACTTAATAAGTACAGGCTTTAATTTTCATGCTAATATGAGTTATGTGAAATAATCGTTAACAAAAACTCGGAACCAGTTGAACATTATAGCAAGCATTTAATACCAATATAAAACCTGTCTGAAGCACGGTCCTGAACGCCACATGACACAATTCAGCATGAGTATTCAGTAGTATCAGTCGCAATCGGAAAAAAAATTAAAAGAATCTATGATAGGATTGAAGACGGGACCAGGAAATCTCAGGCTCTTTTTCAGCTATTTAGTCCGATGCCATGCTTTCTGAGCAGAAGGTTTCCTTGTCGAGATCTGATCTCTATCATTAATTAGTTTTCTCAACCATTATATTTTATACAACAGATCCAGACTCCATGTTCAGCCATTCCTATACACGTCTAGCTAATTTTCTATTGATGGTTCTGTCCTGGCAACTTACGTGCATTGCTTATGACTGGCAATACAGTAACGTTTCCTTACATCATTGGCTGTCAATTTCATATTTTGCATGCAATTACATGATAGATAGCAAGTGGATTTGTTGAAATTGAGTACGCATTAACTAACATGATTGGGTTGTACTATATCGCACTGATTTACATATTGGGACAGCTTTCTGAGCCTATGCTGAGACAGCAGTCCGAAACAGAAAAACATCTCTGTCAGCTGTCGAAAGAAACTGTCATGTTGCCCAATGAATGAGAAACGCCTTGATCCGTCTATTATACAGAGAATAATATTGCCACAAACAGTCGCTGCACACCAACTGTTTCATTTTTTTACAAAACAAAGGTTTAATACAGACACGCAGTTTGATAAACCTAGATTTTCTTTTTTTCCAAACGACCTGCACAGACTCTTTGTTTATATAAATTTCTTGGATAGTAACACATACTTGTAGATGATGTTAAAAAACGCAGAGATAAAGCACCATTCACTCAAGAAATCAAAAGAATTAAGGGACACAAACGACAAATAGCAACATACAGCCCGTTTCATATTTACGCAAAATCTGACTGTCTGAAATGTTTCTCTTTTTAAACTGAATTAGACAGGATAACGGTTTTCTCCGCTACTAAAGTGCAGGTGTACAACGGTAGTTTAGCTTCAAAGCAAATCGTCTTGTCACAAACTTAACGGCACCTGTCAGCGGTATTATTAACGCATCAATCACCAAGCACGTGGCAATGCTCTTCGACTGTGAAGTTACAAAATACGGTGAAATCAATCGAATAATAATAGTAAATAAAATTTCCTTTTAAAAGGAAGGCTTGTCCAGCTAAGCCAGTGAAATGTTCATGAGTTGTTTATTCAAGTAAACCCAGTTGTTAGTGCACTTTCTGTTGCTAATTTTTATTTAGCAAAGTAAAATTTCTTAAAGTCTGAATAGTCCTATCAGCGGTAAAACGCCTAAACTCAAATCATTGTAAAAAGCGGTTCAACCTTCACGTTTGGTAATAAATTGTGGGTTGGTGTGCATATATTGAGTCATATAACTGGCAAAAAGTAGAGAAAACAAGTTTTTGAAAAATAACAAAACGCTCCACAAAATACAATTTCCTGTTCTGGTTTCCCGTCTAGCCATGCTATATAAACATAGGCGAGATAGTGATTGGGACTCCACGCGTGTACATTGTATTTTTACCATTTCATGAAATCGAAAGTAGGTCATTTTAGTTGCCAACTAAAATGACCCAGATAAGTTTTCAAACCGATTTTAAGTGAAACTCAAGGATGTTTTATTTTTTTTAAAGCTACCTAATCACGGTCATTTACAATTACGAAACTGTAGTGAGAAGCTTGCAGTGATACCTCTTGATAAAAATTTTCATGCTGATAGAGCAATGGAGGCTTTAACTTCTTGATTGGTGGCATTATCTACAGGTGTGAAGTAAAAACAAGTGTAGACTTTATTTGAAAAAAAACAGATTGAGGAAATATGTAAACACACACACACGGGCCGTGTTGCGCAATCGGTAGGGCACTTGACTCATAAGTCAGAGGCCCTGGGTTCGAAACCCGGTCTTAGTACTGGTTAACCGCTTAGGAGGTCTAAGCCTGCCCAGGAATAGTGTGGTTAGGTTAACTGACCGTTTCGAATTGACCATTGCTGTTTACCGTGGACGTTAAGCGACAAATCACACAAACACATACACACACACACGTACGCACGCACGCGCGCGCGCACACACACACACACAGAGAGAGAGAGAGAGAGACTTTTCCAACGTTTAAGCCGTTAGGCATGTCTCAAGGAAAATAACTATATAGACCTATTTCAAGTCTGTTCTATATGGCTGCTAAGTCACATTTAGTTTGAAACAATATTTTAGGAAAGACTGTTTCAAACCTGTGTCTGTGGAATCTTGGCACATCTGAACTTGGCATCAAAAACAAGACAACAAATATATATTCACTGAACTATATGTTTGGTTTTAGTAGCATCAGTGACAGTGACTAGAAGGAAATTTTGACACTCTGAGAAGAAAATGCATGCTACTATTATGTGAAATAATAACTTGCTTGCTTTACTACATTTGGGAACAACAAAGCACGGAACCCATTGTGTTCATACTTCCATGAATTTCCGAGAAATGAAATTTATCTCTTACATTCATACTATGTTTTCACATCAATTTTGGTACTTATTTGTGAAGTTCTGGCTAATTTTACGCCAAGGAAAGGACGAAGAATAGCTATTTACCAACGTGTTTGGTAATGACGTTCAACAGCCGTCACTATGACATGACGTGTATCAAACGCTACGTCGGCCAATCAACTTATCGAATAATCCGTGACGTCGAATAATCCGTGACGTCGCTTAAGCGTAACATTGCATGACTGCGTGTTGTTCATGGATGTATGTACATCGTCAGCCCAGTAAAGGTTCTTCTAAGGAAATCGTCGACATGTGTAAATATTTCTCTGTACATTTGTATAGGTGAAATTAAAAGGCAACATTAGAGACTGTTACAAGAAAACATTGATGCAAAGCATCAATACGCCGTGAAAGTCAGTCACATTTAGCTTCTGCGACCAGTAGGCCTAGCTGTGCACATATACAGGAATCTCGACACTAGCAAAGGTAGCCTAATATAGAGTTATGCGGTGTTGTGAAGCTGATTATAGTTTATTGGCTTTCTGCTACTACTGTATACGTCATAAGGATGTGGGCAGGTTCTTGACAAACATGCGTCATAATGATGGATTTCTGATCTGCTCGGATTTATTTTCTATTCAGATAATATTTTAGTTTCGCCTGCTACTAGCAGAAACTAGGTAGATCTACATGTGTATTACTTTACTGTTCCTGTGTCTGCGGCATTATCACCGTCGGTGCCGGTGTCGTATATTTAACGTTTTTTGGTTGAGTGGTTTTTGTGACAATGCGCAAACAGGCGAGAGATAGCATGTCCTTATGTAATATTGGAAATAGACTTCAACTCTAGGTTTCATCATATTTTACTCCATTTTTGCCCATAAAGTAATGTAGATTGTTGACGCAGCAATTCTGCATATGTTGATAGGAGGTAACGTGTATGTTGAACTTCAGTTCAGTTCAGTTTCCTAAAGACGTTCCCCAAGGGCTGGTTCAGCCACTAGGAACACGTTGTTAGGAAAATTGAACCTGGTTCATCATCATATTTCAATTCTCATATCGACGTTACCCCCGCACCTCAACGGAACGTATCCATAGCCGCAGTAACGGGGCGCCGAGCGTCCGTCAATTTGAACCTGGTTCTGTTCTGTTCTGTTCAATTCTCGTACCTGGTTCAATCCAATTTTTTAACTTAATTTATTTATTTTTTATTAGTGAAAGGTCAATATACAGTAATACGCCAAGCTTTCAAAAATACATACATTCTGCTGGCTATCACTCTGACATGTAATTATTTACGTTCAAATTTGTATATTTATTATGTTGTTTAAAAATTATCTTTACCTTTAAGAAACTAGTCTACTGCGTAATACAAAATTAACGAAGATTTGTTGCAAATTATATAAGTATTACCTCCCTTGAAACATGCCATAGGCGATTCATAAAAGAATCCTGCTTTATGCCATATGCGACCAACAAAGGTACCTATCAGACTGCATTTTGCGCAGTCTGATCATTACCATGTGGGCGATCCTATACATTTTCTGTTGTCGGATGTGGATAAAAAAATGCACTGAGGCAAAGTAGCAGGCGAAATTGTATGTATTTTATGACGTACGCGAAGGTACAAAAAATCGTCCGGCATTTACTAAAATATAGAGTGGAGTCAACCTTTGAAGTGGAGCCTTGGAGTGGAGTGGGTTTTTTTCAAACTGCCAAGACTTAATGCTGCTGACTCGGATAAATATACAGTATGGCCATAATGTTTAATTATTGTTCCCCAAAGTATACTTGGCTTGGCCTAGCTTGGTTCATAGTATTATGCTTTCAAGCAAGCTATTATGTTATTTCGTGAACATAATCTGGCTAGTCCAGGAGAGAAATTAGAACATGCCCCTTCGCATTTTGCAACTGGTCATAGCCCGAAAATGGCGAGGCATGGTTTCTTGTCCAGAATACTCCAAAATACCATTCCAAAAAAACACGCCACTCCATAGGTTGACCCACTCCATATTTTAGTATATGCCAACTCTCTCCTGGTATTTTCCGAATGAGCGTGACGTCATTTCTTCCGAAAATAACTCGGTATCACTAAACGACATGAATACTGGCTTGTGGCCGAAACCACAAGCCAAAAAGGATAAGCAGTCAAGCCCGACTGCGTAAATAATGCGCTATATAAATGAGATAAGGCATTGTTATTATTATTAAGATAAGATAATTTGATAGAAAAGTGCAGAGTTCCTGGTGGTTTAAAACGGCGGTGATAGTTTAGCACTAAGGGGTAAAGATGAGACAATCTGCAAGTATACGACACTCAGGCAATAAAGATAACATAATTCGCCGCCCGTGTACATACTGGTAATACTGGTCAATACCCCTACCTGAGCTGTCATTTTAATGGAGTCGCGACGTGAGAAAGAAGTACCTTTAGACACGGGCAAATAGCAAATATTAAGAACAGCCTGCAAGTCTGATCTGAGCAGAGTGTTCGCTATTTGCTGTAGACTTCATTTATTGTTGATCAGGAACGAGGTGATTTTGCTAACATTGCATATGCACAGGCTGATCCGAGTTTGATCGAATAATCATTATATACGTGCAAAAGTGGCTGTCGTTCGAGACGGTCTATAAAAGGATCTACTCAGTCGACAGGGGAAGACGACTCGGCTTTTGGGACGCTATTATAAAAAAGATCCGCGTGTTATGTGTATCTGCGCAGTTTACTGTACAGTCTGGTCAGAGCATACACCGTATGATTCACCTATCCTGCAACATGTGCCTATCATGCTGTTTTTACATATTAGTATATAGACTTGTTTGGGCAACGACGCGGCTTGAATCCAAATGATGTCATTTTCATAGGGTCAACACTTTTAATAAGAAAAGGATTTGCTCCATTCAGAAAGGGATGTAAAAATGAAAATGGCAGTGTTGCTTCCCCGAAAAGTGTGCCCATTTACCTTAAGACAGATCTTTCCCGATATCAACCAATACGGGACATACCATGTATCCTTTTCACTTCTAAAGTTTGATCAAATACATTAGAAGATCAACTCTTAACCACAACAAACTGGCCAATCTGATCTGAGTCTGCGCTTGGCGCACAACCACATTGCTGGTTTTCTCGTGTCGTGGCTCATATGCAGGTGTACCCACACACATTTAAAGTTTGTTATAGTAAAGGCGACCATTTTACACATAGGGTATTTAGGTAAAATTTTCAATCACAGAAATCATTTCTCCGATTCTGAAAGGACGCCATCAGACTCAGTGCCGGGCTCAGATAGAAGATACACATCAATGATTCTTCCTTGGCTTCCTGGGAAACAACTTTGAAAAGAAAAAAATAAGATATTCGAACACGCAGCAAAACGAGGGAAAACTGTTACATGTATGAGCTGTAGGCCTAATGTTTAATAGTCCGAAAACTTTGAGAATTTATCCGCGCGGCAGAGTCAGTTTCGTTTTCATGTAAATACAAGTTCTGTGATTTTGCCATGCGGAGTTCTGATTTATAAAACAAACTTCTCACCTCTTATTTTTCCTTCATTTCGATGCATCTTTTAAAGTCCGAACATTTGATTACTGATCCGTGCGGCAAAATCATGTTTTCTATATTTCATGAATGAACTAATTAATAAGCTGTGACGTATATCTTTTAGCTATCAAACCAACAGTTTTACGGATTTGCATATCTAAGATAGTCAATTCAGTATACGTCAATCACGTTTGAGACTGCCCTGTTGCAGCGTTCGCTAATCAAGACACGCCACTTATTATTGTCGCGTGCAGGTTTAGTGATACAATCGAAGGTAAAACTTGACAGTTCTTACATCAGAAAGTCTATGCTTACTTGTCCGGGGGCTTATCAAAATACGAAGTTTTACATTTGCAAAGGCATTTGAGCCGCGACACGACAAAACCAACAATGTGGTTGTGCGGCCAGCGCAGACTCAGATCAGCCTGGGCATCCGCCCAGTCTGATCAGAGCCTTCGCTGACCGCATGGAGGTAGCTTAGACCCTAAGCTACCCTTTGAGCACATAAAGAAGAGACTGAGTAAACTGGGCGGATGCCCAGTCTGATCTGAGTCTACCCTGGGCGCACAACCACATTGTTGGTTTTCTCGTGTCGCGGCTCATTTGTTTTTGTTAAAATCGCTAAAGGGAAAATCGGCACGCACAAATTAACACTTACATGGACCACAAAAGTTAAAAAATAATCGCACAAATTCTGTTCATTGCTCCAGTGACCTGGTGGGAAAGAGCGCTGGCTCTTATACGTTACCTCTGTGACTGCTGTGGGTTCGAGCCTCGCTCAGCGCACAGGCCGACAACAGCTCTGCTTGCTAAACGTCAGGAGTTTTTCCCATGAGCTCCGGTTTTGGCTATTAAAAGGGCCTGTTAAGGTCAAGAATACGTATATGACTGGCGCAATTAATTACGTGCGTCGCGAAGGACGTTACGTCACGAAATACTTCCTAGTCAGTGTAATTTTCAATATGGCAGCCCCTTCGGACATTTAATAATAACGTCAAACATGGGGAAAACGGAGTTGTTGTCATTGTTTATTCAAGCCTTTTGCTGATATTGCAATGTTCTTTTCTTTCCCTGTATGTTTGAAATTATTTCATCAACACAAGTGTATTCATACAAAATTAATGAGAGAGAGAGAGAGAGAGAGAGAGAGAGAGACTGACAGACAGACAGAGTTTCATATGTATAACAATTTAAGGCTGGCCGGAATACATGTTCCCTTCCTGCTTTCAGGGCTCACAGGACTTTTCAGAAACACATATGAAAGGCGGAGCCCATCTTTCTCCTTTCTCTGCGTTATTTTTCCCTGATTTGAAAAAGCTACCCATTTATTGCTGGCTTGACAAAGAGACTTTTCCAGTCGCTTGCAAGCTGGCCGAATCCGGAGTCGAACCCGCAACCGTCTGCGTCATAACCGAACGTCCGCGGCGCCGGTGGGATTATGCATCCGAAATAATTAATAAACCAAGTAAATGTATGCCAGCTGATTTTAGAGCTTTAGGGATCGGAATGTAATATTTATTATAATGCCAATTTTTGCGATTTTCTGGACATCGAAAATTTTATTTTGATTACAAAATAATCTTGAATGGTACAATATTTCTTCCACTTGTTGTATGCCGTTGCCAAAGATATAGCGGGCCTCTTACTCACACCGCCCTACGGCCACTACGCTACAAGAAGTCTTTGCCTTTACCTATCCCGCCGACGATGGATTTGGACGTTGACCATGTAACTTACCATCATCTCGATATGACTAAAATACTGTCCAAAAAGTCAATTTTATCTGACTTCCATGGGCCACACCGACAGAACACGAGTCGTCAGTAATATGGTACATGCACACAGATCAGTCTGCGCATACGCACAGACTAATAATTCTCTTCGCTGTTCCTCATGGAATCATTGTACCAGAGGACAACAAAGGCTCTGGTAAGGTTGGGCGGGTGCACACACTGATCTGAGCTTCCACCGACCGTATATGCCCCAAAGCACCCATTTTATCATGGCACGGCGCATTTTGTGATTTAGGGTAACGCAGTTTTTTATGTGCGGATCAGTCGTGTCGGCTACTGTTAGAAGTGTGCTTGCAATTTGTACTATTTTTTGTTTATGGAAGTCTGAAAAATAAATTCTTTCACTTAAGCTTCTTTCACGACATAAAGTTTCTTTGTCACAGGATCTTTAACAAAGAAAGTTTGCCAAAAATTTTGCGTTAACATGGAGCAAATTATTTGTGAAGAAAACTGTGGCATGGAATTTTTGTCAAATAAACTTTGGCAAGGAAATATTTGCTGCTGTGTTCAAACGATCGAACATTATTTGTCAAGGTTACCTGGACAAATAAACTTTGCCCGTGTGAACGGCCAACCATGCCACATTTTCTTTGTTGAATATACTTTGTTCAAAATTAAACCAATTTGATTATGAGCAAAGTTTTCTGTGCTTATCTCCATAGCTAGTTTCTTTGTTACATACATGTATTCTATGGCAAATTTTCTGTTCACACGGACAAATTTTGTTTGTCATAAAAACTTTCCCATATAAATTTGGCTTGGCAATGATAATGTGGCACATTTTTTCATTCACACGAGTATTTTTTTCTTTTCCAAACCTACTTTGTCACAGAAACTTTGCCCGTATGAACGAAGCTTAAGGAATTCATTCTGAGAACCCTATTAGTCCTCATCTTTCCGTATTCTCATAACGGTATTAGCATTTCTTATAACGTCGCCAGTAAACGACTGCAACGTCGCTTATAAATGACGTCGCGGAATGGCGAAAATTTATACACACCTACGCTTGCTTATCAAGCGCTACTTGAAAAACGAGCTCGGTAGTCAAGGACTTTTCTTACCTCATTTTAATCGACAGATCCTGTGACATAAAATATCAGTTTTTGAAAAAAATCTATGTAGTGGTAAACAAGCTGTGTACGTTTAAATTTTTTCATTGCATTCCCATTGCAGTCAATGGAAACGGCCTAAAAATTTTATGTTTTTCAATCTGATCTAGCGACTAAACGAACTGGGTGACCTATCTTTTTTATTACACAATTCGATGTAACACATGAAAATGCACCCCTGTGCAAAATTTTAAAAAATTCTATGTATGTGCCATTTACGTATTCTTGACCTTAATTAAACACTGGTTTTCTTTTTTCTCTTTTTAAGCTTGCCAATGACTATATCATTAACATCATGTCAAATAAGAAGGTCGCATTTTGTACATATTTCAGTTCAGTTCAATTGCATTTGATAATAGGGTGAAAGGGAGGCGGGTCATATGGATCAATAATAATTATGAGACTACCAATAAGACTGATGTACTTTAAGCTGACTAAATAAATTTTGACAGACATAACAAGTTAGTTCGACACAACCGTAATAGCTTTGTTTACGGTATCTTGACCACGGGCTTAATGTGGATCCTGACAATGCGGCTCTTCCCAAATGGATTTGAAGTCTAGTTCTTTTGTTGTGTTCAAGAACATTTACTGACCGTTCCAAGGCGGTACTTCTGTTGTGGTTCTTCAATTTTAGGTGTTCTTAGGTCCGCTTGTCTGTGGTCTTCTGGCGATATGGTCACCTGTGAAGCTGCCCACTTTGCTCTCCCTCTCTCTGTGTGTCTGTGTGTGATTTATAATAGAAAATAGTTAAAAGTAAATGTTACTGTTGTTTTTGATGACCGCCTATTAGGGAAAGAGCTGTTAAATGAAATCAAAAACTGTAAGTTAGTGTAAAGAAACCATAATAAATAAGACGAAGCAACATTGGGCATAACATCACCTGAAACTGAACCTTAAAACGAATGGGGGAATAGGGAAGGTAAAGATCAGCCTGCGCTTCCGCGCAGTCTGATTGCTTAGATAATCTGATACTGGGGAATAAAAGTGAGGATTCAGTTTGATCACATTACACAGCGTGATGGCATAGCTTGCATTTTTAGGCGAGGCCTATCATATCGCGAGTGTGTTGTCCATAGTCGAAGTCATCAGCTCAGCTGCATGCAGTCATGCATCAAGAGGTTAATCTTTTACTGCTGCGTTGACAAAATTTTCAGTCGTTGACCGGGCCGGGTTTCGAAGCCGCGACTTTCTGTGCAATAGCTATGCGCTCTAACAAATGGACTACGGCGTGACACACAAATCACTAGAAAACTGTGCAGTCCAAAAGTCTGTAACTCTGGTAACACACGTTGGTTGGTTGTTTTGAGTTTAACGGCCCTTTGAGACAGTATTTCAGTCTATATCGGGCCGTCTCCCAAAGAGAGGGAGAAAGAAGAGAGGTGTGATAGCTCGAGAAAAATGTCCAAACAGCCCACCTGCACCTACTGCAAGCAAGGACGCCACGGAATTGGAAGTTATACCCAGCACCATCGCACCACCAAATCACCCCGGTAACGCACGTGAGAGTCGTCAGGCTAAAAGTAATGCTTTAGCTGTTGTGCACAAAACACAGGTTGGTCTGAGTCACCAATGCCCACATATGCCCTAACGCCCTTTTACGCGTCAGTAAAAGGGACGATGGGAAATTAGCGAGCTGCCCAGTCTGGGATTAGACTCTGCATTCGTACATAAATCCCGGGCTCGAGACGCGTTGGGAGCGGGCATCTTTTCAGTCATAAACAGCCTTTCATTATCACAAACCCATCGTCCTGATATGGCTGAAATTATGTTTAAAAGGGCGTAAAATCGTGATTCATTCACCATCGACAAAAATTTATAGGTTTGATTTTCAACAAATTAATCTGATAAAGGTAGCAGATCCGAATTTGTTAGCTAGTCAAAGCAGCTAAACATCTTTTCAAGCGCAGAAATTTATTGACACTTCCGGCTACTGATTACATCTCTCTACCGTTATATTGTCATGTGTACTCAATACAAGAGTCACAGGTCTTTGAGACGTTACAGTTATGTCTGTCACTGACCCGTTAAATCGTCTAGAGAAAGTAAACGTTGTAGACGCACAGATTTCGTCTATTTATGAAATTTGCCATAACAATCTCAACAGTACAACGTGACACGACAAACCCACAGTGGCATGTGTGCCCTGTGAAAACTCAGATCAGGATGACATTCATCCAGCCTGGGCAGAGTGTCCATTGTGCGATTAAAGGATGGCTAAGGGTCTAAGCTACCTGCATGCCGACAGCGAAGAATCTTATCAGGCTGGATGGATTCCGAGGCTGATCTTAGTCTTCGCTTGACGCACATGCCACTTCGTTGGTTTTGTCATGTCGCGGCTCATTTTTGATAACGGCCACTCTTACTCTGTCAAAGAGGGACTGCAATCAAGGGCGTAGTTACCATTACGCAAGTACGCAGGTGCATATTGAAATTTTGTCAAATTGACAAAATTTCAACACGTACCGCCGTATTTGCAAGCTGAAATTTTGCCAGCCGGACAAGATTCAGTACTAACTGCCAACAGACCCGGTAATTATGACATATTTGAGGGGCTTCACCCGTGGATTTTCCCTCAAAGATAATGAACCATTATTGTGCGTATCATGTAATTTTCCCTAGCTACGCCCCTGGCAATGGAAGCAGTAAAACATCTTAGGGACAAAATTAATTTCAACATGCAGCCCTACACGTGCAACGGAAGTAGGAAAGCATCTAAGGGATTAAATTGATTTCAGCAAACAGCCCTACACTAAGTTATTATGCAGCTCCAAAACACGGTGGGTGTTTGGTCAGCGTAGCTGTCACAATGTGTTCTATATGTGGAATCCTTATCCAATGATGATTTATTGTTGAGTTAGTAAACTTTCACACGGACACCTGAGTGCGGGTGATAGGACCGAAAAAAATCAAGTTTAACTACCCCATTTATTTATGGCCTTTCCAAGGTGATATTTCTGTTAAGGTTCCTTGCTATTGTTCTTGTATCTGTTCATCTGCGGTCAGCTAGCAGTGTGGCCGCCTATAAAGCTGCCCACTTTGCTTTCTGTTATGTTGTAATTAAAAGAAAATTACGTAAAATAGCTCTTTTATGCGTTTAGCATTACTTGTTCTTGTTGTCCATGTTTGTGTTTTCGCTGGTCTGTTGTCTTTTGTGTGGATGGCAATTGTTTTGTTTGGAACCGATCCATTCAAGAAGCTAAGGGCGAGGACTGGGATTATGAAAAGGTAGTTTAAGCTCTCCAGTAATGATATTACTGGCCTTTACGAGGTGGTACTTTCTGTTAGTTCCTTATTGTTACTTGTTTTTGTTGTCCATGTCGGTGCTTTGGTTAAACAGGGACCGTATTTATAAAACCATTTAAGAAGTTGCTATGCTGTTGTTAAGGCTGAATTTCTATGAAGGCGATTTCCTTAAACTATGAAATTTGCTGTTGAGGAACAGTTGGAAAAAATTTTTCCTCCAAAGCAACTTTCATAGTTGTAGGAAATCTCCTATTTAGAAATAAGGCCTTAGCAACAGCATAGCAACCACTTAAGTGCTTTTATATAAATACGGCCCCTGTTGCGTGAGTTGAGGTTTCGGTAGATGAAATAGCAGCTGTCTTTGAAAGAGCTTTTCATTTGGAGTACAGGGCCTGCCTTTCAAGAACTGCTGTCACTGTATGAGTATATACACACTTATTTCCCCTTTGGTTTTGAAGGTGGGATATAAGATCTGATTTTATTAATTCTTGTTTACTGCCTAACGTTTACTTTAAACTTTTGTGTAAACTACCATGCTTATATAATATGATATAAAATATGTACATATCAACTACATAACAAACAAAGAGCAAGAATGGCATAGATGTCTAACAGAAACAAAAGGGGAAAAAACAAGTTCTGAATAGTGTTATATCTATCCCGTTAAGGTGAACGGGCTGCCCTTAAGGGGAAGCAATAATGCCACTTTTATTTTTCCCTCCATTTTCAATGATAGCCATCCCTCGAAGAAAGAATATGCTCTTCGAGATGTTGATTCTTTCCTTTAAGAGCAGACCCCATTTTAAAAGGACTTCGTTGCTCAGAGAAGAAAATAGAAAGTCACAAAATTTCTTGTCTCTGAAATATGTTTAAAAAACGAGGTGTACTCTTACCCGTAAAATAATGCAGTGGAAACTCATTAAATAAGCAAAAAGTTCTGGCTGCTTTTATTTATCATTTAAACAGAATAATGTGCAAACAAGAATGTCCTTTACTTTCCTCTCGCAGGTCAACAATCTGAAATCATAAAGTCATGTACAGTGTATAAACACAAGATATCAAATGTGGTTTAACGACCCTTTAAGAACTTTTCACTTTAGTCGCTCCAATTGTTTAGCCTAGGTGCGCTAAAATCGGAGCTTCCTCGAACCATCTGACATTCCGTAAGCAGAACGTGGCTTTCAAACTTGTGCGCCGAAGTTCGAATCTACATTGACGAGTAACCTTATATTTAACAGTCAGTGCTCTTAGTCACAAGGCCACCAAGCCCCTTTATACATGAAGTTATAAGTAACGATTACATTATTGGGATTGGGGAAAGACGTAATTACATTTTGGTGACCGTTATCTCATTTTCAAGGTCAAAACGACCCAATGGTTGGAATTTTACATACCTAGCACGCACAGATACATCATTAGGACACGGGAAAGGAGTGATTAGAATTTGGTGACCTTGACGTCATTTTCAAGGAACGCATATAGTTTACCATGCACGTATTCGGATAGTTGTAACATTTGAAGTGCAGAAATATGAGAGAATCAGAGCAGAGTTCGCTGCAGTTTTTTTCTTCTTCTTTACTTCTTACTTTGAACCATTGTAAGCAAGCTTTACTGTGTTGTACTGTTATTTTGTGTGACTACTAATCTAGGTTTGAAATAGATCCAATCCTGTTTCGTATATTATTTAGGCAAATATGACTCTTTCGCCTACTGTATTATGTATAGTATAAACAACAATGTTATGTTGTATAATCTCTCTCTCTGTCCTTGATTTCTTTTTTTCATGCTTTCCAACCATTATGTTTAACTTTCTACTCCAGTTGTCTATTTTTGTCTCATTATTATTATTATTCTCTTTGTGTTTACAGTTCTTTATCGAGATGTGCATGCACCACAAGTTAACAGATAAATGTTAGCATTCATTCACAAATGCTGTATTTTGTTGCTGATATGTCAGGAAATGGCATTTATAAGCTCAAGCTTACAGCCAGATCCTGGAATGTATAAAACTGTATATTGATGCACTTATATTGTAATTGATAAATCAAATATTGTTTAAACCAAACCAAGTGTTTTACTTTATCTGTTTAATCTAAGTATTTAATCAAGAGTTATCAAGAACCATCTGAACATTCAATGTCATAAACAATCCCGCATGCTACATGACCAACCAAAAAAAACAAGAGATAAAGGATATCCAAGAGCGCCTCTAGCAAATGAGATAGTTTACGAGTAATTGGTGTCGATATCCAGTTAGAATCCAGTATATGATTTTTGTTTTGATGGGTTAGAAGTTCTTCAAACGACCGAATATTTTTTCAGAAGAAACCTCAAGGTTGTGTACATAAAACAAGTTGAAGCCCACAGCAGTTTTAGGTACTGTTCGTCTGAACGAGAGAGTTCTGATGCGGATTCTTCTCTATGTTAGTTTGCATTATGGTCACCTGTAAGGCTGTTCATTATGCTTCTCGTTTTATGTTATGATTTAAAATAGAAATCTCATTCAACTAGATTTATGTTTTTATGTATTTTATACGAGTTTTATCGTACATTTTGGTACGCATTTTCTGTGTTGGACTGGATGTCACTGTTTCCGAAGACGTTCTGGTTCGTATAATGGTAAAGCATTTCTTCAATCTACGTCGTTCGACGTCTCGGATGGAGCATACCCTGTAAATATGGCTTTTCCTGTGTACATTCAATTATACCTTTGTATGCTTATGCAATACGGCCAAACTCAGGGTAATGTTACGCACGTGTAAAATTGAGCCACGACACGAGAAAAACAACAATGTGGTTGTGTGCCCAGCGCAGACTCAGATCAGCCTAGGCATCAGCCCAGTCCGCTCAGACTCTTTGCGAAGCGCTTAAAGGGTAGCTAAGGGTCTAGGCTACCTTCAAACGGACAGCGAAGACTCCGATCAGACTGGGCGGATCCCTGGCTGATCTGAGTCTGCGCTGGACGCACAACCATTTTGTTGGTTTTCTCGTGTCGCGGCTCATTTTTATTTTTATTGTCTTTACTGTTTTCTTTTCCCATATGGGGTTTGTGCAGGATGTCGAAATCGAGTACATCGTCGTCTCCTGACTATTATATACTATAAAAAGCCACCCCCCCCCCCTCATCCCCCTTAGCAACCGATGTTACTAACCTAGCAAGTCGTTGGAGATCTACAAGGGATATTACGATATTACTTCAAAGATCATGAACTTCCTACGGCGGCACCAAGAAGAGAAGTACAGGCAAATTGAGATCTAAGCAGTATATTAGAAACTCTCCTCTGAAAATTGTAGAGGGAAGGAACAGAATACTCGGTGCAAATATGGATTATTTCCTCTGAACCTCCTGGAGTACATCGTTAAGAGAATTGGACCAAAAAAACATAGCAACTGAATTACTTCTTCTCAGCACAGTGACAAACCATTACCAAAACCTCGACTGCCAACCAGTTAAGCCCCTAGTAATTTCATTGCTGGACGTCCCAGGATGGCACATCTGTTTTAGTTCTTCTTAGTTGTTTCATGTGTTGTTTGTCGCTTTGACTGTTTTGATATATGTTTTGTTATGTTAAGGTTAGCCCTGACATTAAAAAATTGAAATTCGGTAAAAATTGATGTTTAATGTTTTAAGTATAATTTGTTCTTTTGTCAGGGCTGGTGCTTTTAGAAAGACTGTCGTTTGGGCGCTGGTTGTTTTTGTTGGGTTGAACAACTTAGTATCTGATGAACCAAGGCAGAATAAAGGACGAGGGTTGATCGACCATAAACCTGTTAAGCCCCCCCCCCCCCCCCCCCGCCAAACCCTGTTTTGGTTCTTCTTGGTTGTTTTATGTGCTGTTAATTGATAAGTTTGTTATTTATACTATATATATTTTTATGACTGTGGTCTATCCTTGATACCTTCACTTCTATTTCAGAGAAATGGCGAATTGACAATTTCCGCTTTATGGGAGTGTGTACTTACTTTTTAGACTTAAACACTGCCTCTGAAGGCCGTAAGGTACAAAACTATCAATCAGTTTCAGAGCTCCAGATAAGAGGGGGTAATGAGGATAATTTGAAGATAATTTTTCTTATTTCTCAACGAAAACATATGTTGTGACCCCTCATTAGAACCGTCTCGGTGAGACGGTTCTAATGATGGGTCACAAAATATGATTTTATGGTGAAATATGCAAAATTATCCCTAAATTATCCCTGTTACCCCCTCTTATCTGGAGTGCTGAGTTTCACGACATTTTAAATATTTTCTTGTTTTTTTATGGCTTCCGGATCTGTTTGACATAATGACTGACTGACAGCGTGACACAGACTAGCTATGTATGATACACAACTCAGCAGAAACAGCAAGAACATGAATACTCTATGACTTTTCTCAATGACCTAAGAACTTATTTGAAACTGTTCTGTTATATTCCCATTTGCAATTACATGCAAATGCATGTATTCACTATGAACCCATTTTATCTGAATCTGTTGATGTGTACGCTTATCTGTCTAAATATTCTATCACAGCACACCTATAGAAGCAATGGAAAATTAAGGTATTTTATTCTGCTTAACTTCACAGTTTCTGAGGGCATGCATCTAATTGCTGATGTCCCTAGCAATTTGGGCGACGTTTTGTGAGTTTTAGCTGACCTTTCTTGACGTTGGAAT
This sequence comes from Ctena decussata, assembly GCA_963989385.1. Lineage (NCBI taxonomy): Eukaryota > Metazoa > Mollusca > Bivalvia > Lucinida > Lucinidae > Ctena > Ctena decussata. The sequence goes on from OZ022506.1 coordinate 9,519,836, forward strand.
AGAAACGTCTCTTTCTATCTAATATCGTCATAAAAATATAACTGCATCTGTGAACCAATAGATAATATCGGCGGGTAAATTAACGCACTGACGAGAAGGTTGTGGAAAATTTTAAGAAAAACATTCTTCTTTAGTGTTTATAAACTGTTACAATCGAAATGGTTTTTGATCTAGACTATCACTTGCGCTCCCCGCTCAAGATGATCTACATTAAAACTGCCCTGCGAACAGGGAATTGTTACTCAACAAGTCACTGATATCTTGAGTATTTACAGAGTATTGTAAACAGCCCATACCTACCACTTAAACAAAGTGTGTTATTGATCAAGAATAGTGTGTGCTCAGCAGTTCAACCTTGTTATCAGAGATTTTACATACTTTTTTTTCTTCTTATTTGCATATTTCTAGCGTATACAGGCGGGGATATTGGTCATTTTATATGTCATACCAGCAAAATATAAAGGTTTACATGGTTCATACGCCGTAAACTAAACAAATTATATATCTACATGCTAATCATTATTTAACTGTATACGACATAAAGAAAATAATCTGGTCAAATAAAGGTAAAATCCGTGTGAAAAGAAGCAATGACAAACTAAAAAAATCAAACCTTTTGTAGAGACTGATATATCGGCTTTATATTTTACAACATTTCGATAGTAACATTTACTTTACAAACTTTCAACTGTATGTGTTCTGTATCTGGGGACCTGTGCAAAGCTTTACGGGAGTATCTTTTTTCCGTAATTTCGTAAAATTGGAAATGGTAAGGAAACAACTCCTTGGTAAAGGTAAAGGTTTCCCATAGCCTTATAGCCGTAGGGGCAGTAGGGGTTAGAGACCCACTGTATCTTGGGCACAGCTGATGAAAGGCGGAGCCCATCCCTCTCCTTTCGCTGCCTTATCCTTCCCTAATTCGAAAAAGGTACCCATTTACTGCTGCGTTGACAGAGAAAGTTTTCCAGTCGTCGGATGGCGACGGTGAGCCGCGAACTCACGACCTTCCGGTGCCTTTCTGCGCAATAGCCGAGCCACTCTAACCACTCGACTACCGCGCCTCTGCCGACCGCCAAAATGGAGATGTGCTTGCTACTGAATGAACAACCGTTGCTCTTTATCATGTTTCAATCAATTTTCAGAGACTAGCCCATTAATGCCTTGCGTCCCACAAAGAAACATTGGCAAAGAGTGCAAACTCAGGTTTCCAGGCGAATGAGCAGGGTATACACTATTTGTATAAGACAATATTTCCTGAAAATAAAATAGAAATGATAAAAATAAACTAAAACTCAGAGTACCATTAACAGACAAACGGATTCATCACATTTAAACGAACAGAAAAGTCCATCAGTCAGCTTTGGATTAAAGATATAGACAGAATGATATATTCCCAAGCACAGAACTTGGCCCAGAGGTTATAAAACTTGAGAATAATCTCAAACTCAAAATAAAGCACACTATTTGGCTGCTTCCGAGCACAAGCTCAAGTTTTATAACCTTGAACTCCGGCCAATTATATTTATAGAAACAGTCCATGTTTTTTACCTGTTCGAGCTAAATGACTCACCGTTTTCTCCAAAAACAAAGATTTGTCTAAAATTATTGGGAGTGGCATCTAATGTTAGACAAGAAGCCCGCCAGAGATCCTTTAATGCTAGGTGTAGAGGAAGACTGTCTGGCCGGGGCCTGAAATAGCAATAGTTCGTGTTATATTAAATGGGTGACAAGTTTCTAAACAGGCTAATTGCAAAGTAGTTTAATCAGTCGTTTGCACCATGCTAAACAATAACAAGTCCATATGAAAAGCTAATCATTACATTTAATTTCTAACATCGCTCTTCGATGAGGATTGATCAGAAAACCATAATGGTATGGCATTGTAAATATGTATTCATACTCGGAAACTTAAGTAAAGGAGTGTATATACCTAAGAGAAACGTGTCTTTTCTTTAAACCTAGGCAAACGAGGCTCGCAAAAACAAAATGTGTCACTTTAAACATTGTATGATCGTTCTCTGTCAACACATTTTAAATTTGTTTCCTAAAAAAATGGTAGTTTTGTGTTGTCCCCTGGTGCAGATGTTCCGTGTCCTTGAAATAAGTGTCATTGATCCTCTTTTTCTCAACCCCAAGGGAGCCTCTAATGTACTACACCTGTCTGCAATGCTAAAACATATTTTGGGTATATTTGCAGCTCGCTGAAATGCCTGTTTCAGGTTAAACAGCGTGAAACAACAATACTAAGTAAAACAATTGAAGGATATCAAAATTCTGCCACATTTGTGATGCCCTATAAACAATGTACCAAACTGGGTATGCATGTTTGTAATAGTACCGGACATCTGCAAACAAAATGTTACTTCAATTAATGCCACACTTCAGAGGTTACAGTACAGTACTACTCCAAATGCACTAACCCCCTACTGCAAAACTTCACAAACAATTAAATTGAGTTAAGGTGAGGTGGGAGTAATTCAGCGCCGCCGTGCGGCAGTTTCTGTCGCTACGTTACCTAATGACGTCGAACGTTCCGTTTGATAAAAACAAGATGGCGTCAACGTTAGCCGCTTCTGTGATCACTACATGGTCTGCTCACAAAATGCAAGAAGGCTGCGCGTTGGGCGAAATTTAAAGGAAGTAGAAAGTGCCGTAGAGAAGAAACTGAAAAAAAATATATAGTTAGTTTTCCGTGCGGAAGACTATTTGCGGGATAGCTGACAGTTTAACAGTTTTTAGACGGACTTCGCAGTTGTCGAGTTGCGATAATTTTGTTACAAATTTCATACGACAAGAAAAGAAAATAGAAAGTGCCACAGAGAAGAAACTGAAAAAATTATAGCTAGTTTTACGAGGGGAGAAAGCTGTTCTCTGATATTTTCTCAACAGTTTGTTAGACGGAGTTCGCAGCTGTTGAGTGGTAATAACAAAGCCTTGTGAAATTGAATCCAGAATCGTACAATGAGTAGTCAGATCACTGTCTACACTGCGACCACGCACTTAACAGTTAACATGGTAGCAGCTATAGACAGTCGTTTTCATACCACCCACACTTAAAATACTAATCAGCAACAGTTATGCCAAATTTCAGTTATTAAAAAATCTTAGACTGTCCCTAGCTTTTGAACAACGCCAGGCAGCTGTATCAACGTCAACGCAATGTCTTCAGAATCTTTTATCGACGTTGATACGATAATTCAATGATCTGTTCTGTCAATAAGCTAAAAACAATGTGTTTTCCCCATTTCTTTCACTTTTCTGTCTTTCATTTCTTATTTATGTTTCAAGTGTATATCAAAGAGTCGTTTTATTGTATTTCCTGGACGCTAAAGTGAATCAAAGCTGCCTATCATTTTTTACAGAGAGAGAGAGAGAGAGAGAGAGAGAGAGAGAGTCGCCGATGTCCATTCGTTAGAACGCTGGGTTATACATGTAGTGCAGAATATTTTAGGCTCTTTCTTGGGTCGGGTCAGGAACTGGAAAACTTGACTCGCTTACACTGTACAAAAGCCAAGTGGACAAGGGAATTGTTCAAATGTCATAACACGTGGAAGCCTGTCCCAACTCGGGTGCCCGTCAACTGTATAGGAGGGCATACTGGCCATGTTTTCAATTTTTAAAACTTAAATACACAAAGCGATAGTTGATATGTGGCGCGAAAAGTTTTGTAACGTTAACGTCACCATGCGCAACGTCAACATTGCCGTCTAAAGAGACGGCAGATCGAGCATTTTATGCACTTTAACTCGAAAGTTAAGTCGGCGACCTACTATTTTTATTGCTTTAATGTGAACGTCTATCATTGGGCCATACTGTGTTAGTTTTTTGAAGAAAAAATGTGTTTTGTTTTCTTAGAATGAAGGTTTTTATCCAAGAGTGACGAGCAAAAAAGTGCATTTTCCATAGAACGCCATTATAACGTCGGGTCAAAAAAGTGGAAAATTGACGTTTCCGAGGTCAAATATCTTGAAAACGACATCGGCGACCCCCCATTATTATTACATTTTCTGAAAGAGGGACTGAAAATGTACTCTATAAAGAAGTATAAACAAAATCATGTGTTTTGTCAATTACTCCCACCTCACCTTAAACCCCCTTTTTCCTGATGTAACCCCAAAAATCAGATTGCCTGATTATTTTAATGTCTCTTACAATACTCTGATACCACCTATTATGCGGCTTGTCGAGGTTAAACTAAGGAACATCCGGAGCATGAGCAGGGGAAATCATAATTGTACATTTTTGGCAATTTCTCATATATTTATTTATTGAGTCACTAACATTACAGGGGTATGGCGACCTTCTAATGGTACCGTATTCAACTCCTTAAAACGAGCCTACGCAACAATATAGCGATTTGTATGCATTTTTGTGAATTTATGCTGTGGGGGTTAAGGTATTTGGAGCGGTACTCTACATTAACCACTTAAGCGTGACTTTAATCAGGCATCTTCTACAGTTGTAAATTTCCAGTATTACTAAATGCATGCATATCAAATTTTGTAAACATTTTCTTTTTAGGAAAAATAATCTTAGAATTTTAAAATCCTTCAATTGTTTTACTAAATATACATGTACTTAAGAGAACGAAAGGATACCTTTTAACAAAGAAAAACGTTAGAGCTTTGTCTGTAGGGCATGTTCTGACCGGCCTGTTTTCGAGGCATTCTATAGACATCAAGTAGGACTCTATATCTGAACTGAAAAACACCCTGTAGCTCTCTGAAAATAGAATTAAAGCAACCTTCAAGCTACACTAATTTACTTTTGAGAGCTTATGAACAAATCATTTTGCTTCAAACATTTTGGCGAAAATACGTTCCATACTCGTATAAAGATAAGCCCGCACACAAGTACACACACATGAACATGCTGCCACCTGACACTGTCCTAGAACAAACTACGCATATAATAGGGATCCCCACTCTATATATACAATATCATACGATAATGGAAATGAATGATGAACGCACAAACATGAAATTTTATTATTATAGAACACGCACAAGAAAAAAAATCAAATTAAAACCATAGAGCTAACTGGTTTTAAGTACCAGACATGGAAATTACATAATCTAAAAAAGGTCGTAAGACTTCCCGTACGTCATCATAGTCATAGTTCAAATTATATCTTTTCTTGTCCTTTCGTATCAATAAGCTGATTAGGAGGCAGTATGAAAAAGAGAGCGGCTGAAGCCCGTGCTAGGGGGGGTGTGGACAGTATTGCAACTTTATAATTGAGCCGCGACACGAGTAAACCAACAAAGTGGTTATGCGCCCAGCGCAGACTCAAATCAACATCCAGACAATCTTATCAGAATCTTTGCTTTGCGCTTAAATGGTAGCTGAGGGGTTAGGCTACCTTCATGCGGACAGCAAAGACTCTGATCAGACTGGGCGGATGCCCAGGCTGATCTGAGTCTGCTCTAGGCGCACAACCACTTTGTTGGTTTTGTCATGTCGCGGCTCAATTATTACTGTAAATAAACAGACTCGATTAAACCGAGTTAGAAAACAGCAATCTCGGTTAAATCGAGTTATATATCTTCTTTGTTCCCAGAGAATCTGCCTTTAGAATTTATCAGAAAAGCTAAACTGTAGTCTTACAATCATTCCAGTTGTATAATGTAGCTGAATTAAGTTTAAGGGAAACCGATTTTTGTTTAAATGGCTGTGATCCAACCAGTGATTTCGACTACAACTATACACCTTTCCTATAATTCAGAGTCCGTTCGAGTTTTGTCCCTTGCAACGCATATGACGTCATCTATAGGATAGGCTAGTGTTTGCAAATAAATGCCGGTTTTCCGTATATTCAAAACTAACATTCAACGGTTAAAATTAAGACAACTATTTTGTTCCAACTATATTTAGCTCTTTCTTTGTCGGAAAATAAGCTTTATAACTTATAGCATATGGGAATTTGACATAAAATTAAAAGATCATTTCCGACTAAAATTTCGGCCCAAGAGCATGTATATCCAGTACAGCTTCCAAAACATAAGGAAAAGAAAGAAAATCGCGGAAGATGTTCAGACCGTTATTACAAAATATACAAAACGAATGATTAGTTGATTAAAAAGCAGACACACGCTAAAAATGACAACAAAGTGTACTGACATGGAATTCGTTTGTGTAATCACCGAATCGCGCGCATTGCCCCAATAAACAAACACCTATGATTTTGTATTACCTAGACACGTGTCACACCCTGCCGTGACTGGAAACAATCAAATAAATAATACTGAAGATAAGTAAGAGATGGAAAAAATAATATAAATTCAACCTCGGGTTCAAACTAACGTAAAACTGTCTGGATGCTGATGCTTTTTGATCGGTGTATCGCACAAGAAACCATAAATATCAGCGTTAAAGGCTAATCTGCCTGGTAATAATGCATAGTTACTACCTGAATGTTGACGTTTTTCCTGTCGGAAAAATGGAAAGAACTTTACAGATTTACGAAATTTATTTATACGAAATGTAGCTCTGTTATATTGAACAAACGTCAATGTATTTCCGGGGTGTTAAAACACGGGGTCATGAAAATCATGAGCGACTTGTGGGGATTCTCAGTGTGATATTAAAATAAAAATATATATATAAATAAAACATTTCGCATAACAACGAGGCAATTATACTTTAATTTGGTCTTTCAATGTATTTTTGCAGCTCATATTTACAAAACGTCTGCTTTGTGCATGTTGTGTGTGCTTGCAGTTGTACTGAATTATATGGGATGTTCCTATAGATGACGTCACAGTCTACTTGGGTAGATAACTCGTGCGCGACTTTATCGATTTATAGGAAAGGTGTATATTTTCAGGAAAAACTTAAGTAAGAAGTGGATTTTTTTTCCATAAAATTATTTTTTTTTCTAATATAATTAATTTGAAATTAGTGTCTTGGACAGATTAGGAAATGGTAAAAAATTATGTGTCGCTGAGAAACACTGTTATCATATAGTCACTAAAATTCAGCTGTTACAAATAATCAAACTTTTAATATGCTGCCTTTGACGTAGTGCCATTCGAATACAGTCATTCTGCGCTTTCACAGTGCGCTCAGAATGCTACTGCTACCAAATAAACAAATGATAAAATAATCTAGATAAATTTGCAAGAGATACGTTCAAATATGTCGCCCTCATGCCTTGTTACATGCAGATAAAAGTAATAATAAACATCGCTCAAAGTCATATATGGTTTGGGTGGCGACCATACTTTGATACGTCCTTAAACTACCAGAATGATGTCAACTTTTTAATCAGTCCATGCCATTACTGACATTTTTACTAAAACGATTGTTGTGCGCATTCATTTGCTGTTACCCTGTCCGCGCTTAAGTTATCCGCATGCACAGTGTGATTTTACATGTACCCTGTCAAACATCTCACCATTGGGCCACGAGAGACACGGCTAATAAACACATGCACAAGCTACTCAGGCTATGCACGGTCGAACACCAATGACACTGAGTTTGACTTACCACCCAGCGTTCAAGCAGCCCACATCGAATTGAGCACGTCTCTTCGACACGTGTGCCAGAGGGCGAAACAGGTAAGTCAATATGTAATTGTGCTATTTCTTTCATATCCGCTCCCTTTCTTCTGTCCCCTTTCCTCCTCAACTCTTTCACAACACGATTTTTTTTTCAAATTTCAACAGTCGGCCAAACGATCTCTGAGGAACGAAATATATAACTGCTGACAGAAACTACACGACAGAGAATCACGATAACGCGTTTTACGGTCGCTATAAAGAAACAGCGATATTAATATGTTAAAAATTATGACTGCCAAAGGAAATGAGAAATTAAAAACAGTACATACGTCCTAAAAACGCCGCCTTGTTACCAATAGCTTGTTGGGGGTGTGTGCCCTAGAAAGACAAAGTTACAATAACAGTTAATTACATGTATATTAATGTGTGAAATACTTAGTAGTTTAACCCTCACATCCTACCAAAAACTCCAATTAAACCCTCGCCCTCCGCCCCTCCCTTCCCCCAAATCCCCACAACCTTTCTCTCCCTTCCAACAAAGAAATCTGTTTAGTTGTTAATTAATTTTAGGGTCTCAATCTTGTATTTCCATGTCATTATTAGTCGGTAACAGTAACTTTTACAAGAGGAAAAAAAACACAAACGTATGTCAGAATTTCAACCGAGACTTAAAATGGCTTATGGATACAAATTACATTATGCAACATGTCAGCTCTTAGAAGTATAAAAGATTGCCACTTTCTTTCATTCAGAAAAAGTAATTCAGAAAAAAAATCAATTGCTAGTATATAATTTTACAAGTATATGACGTCGCTTTTATTCAGTGGATAACGTCGTAACATAAAAATCGTATGACCATTCGTGTAATAACACTTTGGCACGTACACGTAACCTCATTGACAACGTGCATGCCAACTATGCATTTCTCTATGAAATAATGTTCAGTTTGAAGGCGTTAAAATCCCATTTTAAAGGGTCATATGATAAACAGAATCTTACACTCGTTGTCATTGCATATGAAATTTATGAAACTCGGCGAAGGTTTGTTTCATAAATTTCATATGAAATGACCACTAGTGTAAGATCCTCTGTGTTTACTCTGGTCAGACAAGTAGCTTAATTTTATGTTTAGAAATATTCTTACGTCATACACGTATGTTGTTTCATCCACACACGTTCCATTCGGTCTGAAAAATAAGATAATAACGGCACCTTCATTTAAAAAAAAAGATGGAATCTTTGTATACTACTAGTCCAACAATGATCCCATTGTGGAGTAACTTTAGACCGTGCGCAATATAACAACATGAGTCTGTCCCATTGTGGATGTCTATCAGCTTGCTGACTACCGGGCAACTGTAAGCCCTACTATATACACACACTTCAAACATTGTGAGACATACCAGTAATTCATGCGTGCATAAATGAGAGTGCAACAATAATTTCAATAAAGAAAGCTTGCTCATAAATAGAAATTGCCCTTCTTTAACCAAAACTTAAAGAAACTGGCATTGGCAATTCTTGTGTTATTTGCGCTACTACCAGTCGACTGGCGATAGCGACTTTACGTTAAAATTTCTATTAACAAGCGACTGACAATAGCGATTTCAACGTAAAAGGGCTTTTACCAGTCAACTGTCAATAGCGATTTTAACGTAAACTCGTTATTACCAGTCGACTGGCAAAAGCCACTCCGTTTATCATTTCACATTTTCTCTAAACAATATATCAGCCAGAAAGTTGGAAATTTTGTCAGCCTTGAAATTTAGCTACTTAATTTCACGAGAAAAGATTATTTTTAATGTTTCATGTTAGCACTTCCTAAAGCGCAATGATGAAAATAGTTAAAGGGAAATCACCCTATAAAAACTGCAATTGAAATTTTGTTGAAACTTCACACAGTGGTAGAATATTATATGCTAAGTGAAAAAATGAAATAAAAAATGGGGTCACCGTACTACTTTTTGAGATAACGCAGCGCCATCTATGTGCCTGTTTGAAACATGACTATGTCTATTACGAACACTTTATCCGAGAAAATAGATGACTGATCGTTTCAAAATAAAGGTTAATTAGCTACTCTTTCTTGTCTCTTTGTTTGCCTATCAAAATTGTCATCGTCGTATGTCTCATTATATAGTTTATTTTCAGTTTTTAGTTTCCCGCCATTTTCCATTATTGGAAAAAACGTGGAATTTCTTCAATATAAAAAGTTCCACAATTGAAGTTTTTATATACTTTTGATATAGTAAAGGAATGATCCACCTCGTGCAAATAAGCAAATAAAAAAAAATAGGTCATCGACCAAATATTCCAGTTATGGAAGAAAAACCACTTTTATTTCGTGCGGTTTTCATATAAGCGCGTTGACGTCAAGGTTTTATGCGTTGACGTTGCTTTCTATTTGGCGCCATCAACGGCCATATGGATAGCGCTCTACCTTTCGATGCTTTTTATAGTAATGCAATATGATTCCCTATTCAATTTCAGCAATGCTCTTATGTCTTGAACATATAGTCTATATGAAATTGTCGCCTTCAAAATTTTCTCGTATGCAGACAACACATGAATGAGAGAAATTCCAAGGACTGAAACTAGGCAGTATGTTCATTATTTCTCATAGAATTTCGAACGTTTTTCTTGGTCCAGATTATATCACATTTATATCTGATGAACAAGTTTATGTGCGATCATTCAACTTATTGGACCCAGCCACTGCCCGGCATGTATTTTCACGGCAAAGCTTTGTCCGTGGTGCATGATTTCAATTTATCATTTAATGATGAGACCAATTTCGGAGGATGTGCATTTTGATAAGTTTTCCCTGTTCGCATCGACAATCTATGAATCCTGTGGAAAGTCTAGGGCGATTAGTGAAAAATAAGAGTGTCGCCGCCTAGCCGTTGTAAAATTTGTATCTTACGAGAACAATATGGCTGATCGTCTTATGTCACTTGCGTTAAATCTTAGAAGCAACTATTCAAAAAGAAAAGAAAAAGACAAAACATAATTACCGTAACGACATGAGCAAACAATAAAAGCTTACATCAGCCTGCGCATTTGCTCAGCCTGATCGCCGCTTTCACTCTTTGCATGGGTATTTCATGACTCAAGCCAAGGGTACTAAGCCCTTATTTGTATTCATACTTGCATTAAGTAATTACGAGATTCAAAACGCGCTTGCATTTTTCACAGCGTCTCTTTACCTGACACATAATTCCTAAAAAATTACACACTACCCGCCCAAAAAATTGGCGCTCTCTTTTCCGTATACAATTCTTCAGCCCCATTTTTGTCGTATTTTTTGTCCAGTTTTATATGCTTACCATTTTTCTGTCGCAAAACACTTATACGTTTGTTTCAACAAAGAGCTTATGTTGTCTTCGAAAGTGACGTAAACGTTTTAGCGTTACGGCAAACGACGTCATGATAACCAAAACAGGAAACAATGACGCTGCGTCAAAATGTATGCGCACGAACATTGAGGCGATTTCCCTTTAAATTTGCATACAACATAGATCCAGATATGGCGACTCAAATATCAGCATCTACACTGTTGGACTCCTAACCTTTGAATTCTATATTTTATAAGTTGGACGAAATAAATTTTTAATTTTGCAGACATAAATTTTATCGCCTGCTTTTTGGCACTTGAAGGATTAAGCAGAAATATACACACAGAATTCCAATGTATTCTGATACTAATGAGGTTGCACTGTCCGGGAAAGAAAATTTGAATTCTCCATGGAGGAAAATGTTTTCTTCAGGGAAAGAGGATCCAAAGTAAAATGTTTTCCATGTGACGTCAGCCACCTGAAATGAAAACAAAGTTAATGAAAAAAATAATATTACTGTGTAGTGTAAGTTTTTTATACCTGGCATTTTTAGCTCACCTGAGCCGAAGGCTCACAGGTGAGCTTATAGTATAGGCAGGCATCCGTCGTCCGTCGTCCGTCGTCTGTCGTCCGTCGTCCGTCTGTCAATATTTTTAAACGACATCTCCTCTGAAACTACAAGGCCCATTGTTACCAAATTTCATATACAGGATCTATAGGCAGGGGGAACCAATAATACTGTTTTTTATCCAAATCCCTTTGGAACTTTGGTTGCTATGGCAACTTAAAGTTTCCATTGACTTGTATGGGAAAAATTGAAAATTTGCATTTATTGCTATTTCTCTGCAGATAATTTGATAAATCTTTTACAGAAATGTTCCTTGAGTAGCTCTCTATCAGCCACATGAAATTTATGTTAATTGCACAAATAGGCTGGTTGCCATGGCAACCGAATGGTTAAAAATAGAAAAAATATTCAAAAATCATCTCCTCAGAAACTACGCAACCAATAAAGCTCAAACTTCACAGAAAGGATCTTGGTACTACCTTCTATAAAAATACTGTTTTTCTTGGCAATTGCTCCAGCAGTTTGGTTGCAATGGCAACTTAAAGTTGCCATTGACTTATAATGGGAAAATGGAAAATTTGCATTTATTGCTACATCACTGCAGATATTTTGACAAAACTTCCATAGAAACCTTCCTTGAGTAGTCCCCAACCAGCCACATCAAATTTATGCAAATTGAGCTATTTGGCTGATTGCCATTGCAACCGAATGGTTAAAAATAGAAAGAATATTCAAAAATCATCTTCTCAGAAGCTATGCAACCAATAAAGCTCAAACTTCACAGAAAGGATCTTGGTACTACCTTCTATAACATTTCTGTTTTTCTTGGCAATTGCCCCAGCAGTTTGGTTGCTATGGCAACTTAAAGTTGCCATTCGCTTATAATGGGAAAAATGGAAATCCGCAATTTTTGCTATCTCACCTCAGTTATTTGGATTTTTTTCCTACAGAAATGTTTCTCGAGTAGTCCTCTATGTTTCATATTCATATTAATTTTGTCCAAATCACCGAATTTGATTAGTTACTATGATGGCAACATAAAGGAAAAAATTTTTGAAAAAATATTCAAAAAATCTTTTCCTCAAAAACTATATAGGGGGATGAAGCTGATATTTTGCATACATGTTCTTGACATTAGCCACTACATAAATATTGTTTTCTATTATTGTTGCCCACGTGGTTTCATTGCTATGGCATTTTAAAGTTTCCATAGACTAACAACTCAGTCGTTGAAATTCGGCCACATTGTACAATTTACTTTAGAGTTACCTACCCTTGAGTGCTGAGGATGAATGGAATCAGGTGAGCTACGGGACCAATGGTCCTCTGGTTATTGTAAACTCACACTTATTTAATGATACGTATTTATATATTTTAATCTACTTTAATAGTAAAGTACATGATTACTGCTAAAAAATTAAAATCTTTATCGCCTGCGGTAAAGGATACTTGAACAAAATTAAAACTAAAATTATGATTAAATATCAACTTAAAAGTTTGAAAATAGATAAAGTTATGCTTTGATCAAGTATTAACTACAACGTGCTAGAAATAAGAACATAAAAAATAAACCTTCTTTTAGATTTTAGAAATTTGCATTCAATTTTTTGAAGACAAAAAATGCATTTATTGTGAGAGTAACAAGAGTAACGTCGTTTCGGGGAACAACACAATAATATTGATACAGTTGCTTAAAATAGATATTTTTATAGACATTTTGATACCCCGGGATGGATGTTTTTCCTTCTTTCCTTCTTCTTCATTCATTTTTTTTTTCAATCTTGATCGTAAAGGAGCAAGAATATCATTTTCGTGTACAAGACGTTGTCATTTGGCAACGATGCATATGTATTAAACTGAGGTATCAAAATATTAACAAATACCGAATTTAAGCGACAGACACGCAATTATGTAGTTAAATTCCTAAGTGTCGCTACACTCCAAAAGACTGAAAGAAAAAAAATGATGGGCAGGTTTCGGCAGGCAATAAACATTCCTTTCCCAGCCACACTTACTGACGCATTCCGCGAGACACATTATCTGCAGACATCAGGCCCAGAGGTTATAAAGCTTGAGTACATTCTAAAACTCACAATAAAGCACACTGATTGGCTGCAGCCAATCAGTGTGGTTTATTTTGAGTTTGAAATTATTCTCAAGTTTTATAACCGCGAACCCAGGTAAGAGGCGACTACTTATTATTTCTCGAGCGCAGCCGTCCTCCACCAAGCCACCTCAACCCCTGTGTCTCGAGAAAGGCGACAGACAAGGGCATCAGGAAGGAGATGTCCGATGCAGTAAGAACCTGCGAGAAAAAAAAATAATGGAAAAGAATGGAAGCCAAACTCGGATGTCGCTTTGACAAGTCAGTCTGAATTACAAAGCGCATTCTCTCAAAGACACCGAAAGAAAAGAAGGAAACGCAAACCACATGGAACAGACACAGAAGTCTTAAACTGAGAAACTGTACATGAATACAACAATCATCAAAAGCAAATCAAAATCTGTCCAAGTCTTACTTTTTCCTTAAATATATTTAGGTCAATTAGACACTTCAAAGGAGGCAATGGTATCCCTTGACTGATAATAGAATGTTTACATCTCCTGTTGAATGTTGCACTAGACCCAATGAAACACAAAACATACAAAGTCAGAATGCATATTTTATGATTCCTCTCTTTTGTACACTTCATTTGGCACTTTATCTTAATTGTTTAACTGCTGAATTTCAGATGAAACAGAGGCTTACAAACTTAAAAACATTATTATTAAAGATATACATATAAAGTAAATCGATCGCTAGATATACATCTTTTTTAAGCCCATATACTAACTAACAAAATATAGGAAACATTAAAAAACAAAAACAAACAATAAAAAAATAAACATGTATTTGGGATGTTTTTTTTTCGAAACAGAGCGAATTCCGAGGAAAAAATGAATAGAGATTATTTTATTTTGTCTGAAATTCGTGAAAGTATAATAATATTGCGTAATATGCAGCGTTGGCCATTCTTACGATGGAAACAGACTTCTTATTGTTTCTTAATGTAGTAATTGTTCTCCCAGACTTGAGATCGATTTGGACTATTATTCTAGATCATCGTCTTTTATATTATTTGGATCCTTTTGAAACTAATCAGTCTTTCTTTGAATCGACTGCCCAATTAAAATTAAGAAATTATAGTATGCCTTTTCTGGTTTCGTCACCAGATTTTGTCAGGGTCACTGACGAGGCTTTATTAGCCGAAACTACGTAGTCTGGCCCATACTTCTACTTCTGTATGTATTCTCTGCTCTTGAAGGAACTTTTTAAGATTTTAATTACAGCATTTTTAAAGACTAATGCCATACGTATGAAAACTTTCTGCTGAAACATAAACAGGGCAGCAATACTGACGTCGTGGGAGCGGGGAGATGGGCCGGGCGGGATGGCAATACTTTCAGTATAAACTGATATACACAACTCAGACAGACATTAACTAAATGTAAAGCTGCAGTCTGCGTGTGTGTAGTGGCTAACCCAATGATTGTTAATAACTTTGCCTCCCTCTTTAATTGCACGTCGGTTGGACGGGCCTCAGACTCCATGATGGACACGAAATAAAGCTATTTATTTTAGTTGGTTGGGACCGGAACTTGTCTCGTCTGTTACTTGGTCATTCGGAGTTCAGCTGGTTTTTTTTTGCTCAGGTGTTTCAGTGGTGGTGTTTGACAACCAAGGAATCTCCAGGTGTCGCAGTACGTTTTTTTCTGTCGAGTCCTCATCTCTGATTCATCCGTGATTTGTTTGTCTCCTGCGATGATTCTTTGATGGATTAGAAAAACTTCATGCGCCAAAAAACTAACTTAATGTTTCAAACCTCTGCAGAATCAGAGGCTGAGGGTTTGGATCCAGTAAAACTAGTTTAAGCCCAATCCACTACCTCAGTAATCTTTTACTCACCGTTCCATGGCGGTACTTCTGTTTTGTTTCTTCAATATTCCTTAGTCTTGAGCAATATGGTCACCTGAATAGCTCCCAAATCTGCTTTCTGTTTTGTCTTGTTTTGTAATTTAAAAAATATAAAATAGGTAAAAATATATATTGAACCTGCTTTCAATTAGGTTAGCTAAATGACCAACCCTTAGGGAAAGAGCTGTTCAATTGGTTTACCGTGCGTGTCTCAAGTGAACTTTCCCATCTTTCGAATATGTTCTCTGCTCTTAAAGGTATTGTTTTAGATTTTAATTTGACTTCACTTCAGCTGGTTTTGTGCCGTGTGGCGGCCGTAAAACGTCTCCCGGTACATCATCCATAGTGCACATTATAATTTATTTTTTGTCCTTTGAGATCAGAAGATATATTCTGAAAAAACATCAACAAAAAAAAAAAAAATAGATTGGTTTAGACTCATATTCTAGATCATCGCTTTTTCTCTATTTTGACCCCTTTTGATTATTATCAGTCTTGGAATCGACTGCCTTATTAGAATTAAGAAATTGCAGTGTTTTTTTCTGGTTTTCGTCGCCGGATCATATCAGGGTCACTGATGAGGCTTGATTAGCCGAAACTTTTAAGTATGTCCCATGTTACTTTTATCGAATATGTTCTCTGCTCTTTAAGGAACTATTTTAGATTTTTATTTTCTCAATTTGTGTGAGCTTCTTTTTTCTCTTTTGGTTTTGAAGGCGGGATATGGGATTTGACTGTATTAATTCCTAATCATTGTCTTTCTTATTACTTTTTTATCTATAACGGTTACCTAAGATTACGTTTTCCGATTAGTTAGCCCAATGGATTTACATAACATTGACTTCGAATGGTTTTATTTCCCGGGCAACAACCGATGTCGGAAATATTCTTTCGATAACCATTTTTAAGAAACTCTGACAGCCTTTCCGTTGATAAAAATAAGAAATAGGGTTGTAATATAAAGAAAATGAGCCTATGTGATGCTTTTAAGCATATATGATCCAGATTGCAATCCCCAAAACAAAGAAATGTTTGGTATATTAAAAAACAATCTAACGAGTTTACAGGAAGATAATACCATGAGTGAAATTTAAAAAAATACTAGAATAACAGTGGGAACGCGTATCCATGGCGGAGTGATATTTTTATACAGATAGCAACGAAAAAACGTTCGAAATTCCTCAGATTCAGATTCAATCGACGAACGGGTCGCAATTTCAGTGCCGCTTTGTCGGCGAATCAAACTACACACAGCCGAAAATAATACACGGTTTTATTCCTTACATCTTAGTTTAATTTCCTAGTTCTCTGAGATCCGAACTGAACACCGAGATACTCGGCATTCGAGCAGTTGACACGATCGTCGAAAGACGACTTTTTCAGTCAACTTCAAAAGCAATTTTCAAAACAATTCGACTTTCTCCCGCCGGCGGACATATGCCATGAGAAACCATGGTATTCGCCCTTTCCCTGTGACAAAAATCAAGTAATTCGGTGTTTGGGACAATTTTCTTTGCAAAATAATCTTCGGGTACTCTACGCAATTTGTTGTTGTTGTTTTCAACAAAATGGCGGACAACAGTGTTTACATCACTGGCCCGGCTATGCATTTCAACGTTTGCGACAAAATCGAGAGAATCATTATTCCATGTATTGCTAGAATACCAAGCGCGATTAAATTAGATATGTTTATTAAAAATACAATGCATGACAGAAGTCTATCTTTATATTTTATTCACAAATAACCACAATTCCATACCCACCCGCAGAGTTTGTAAACAAGGAAGCTAGCTCAGTAGTGCTGGGTACGTCATGAAATTATGACGTAAACAGTAAATTGATTGTATTACTGATATTAACTTGTGAGTCGGCTGACAGCCAGTGTGTCAGTATTTCAAATGCTCTATCGCGACCCTGTTTGAAAAATTAAAGCAAGACAAATATCGCTACACCACTAAACAACTATTCAATTAAGACAGCACGTGAAATTTCACTTTGGGAGAGAAAACTTAATGGGTCCTACATCTGAAGGATCAAATGGAATGGTTGTGCAGGCCCGTACACATACTTTTGCCAAGGGGTAGGGGCGGAGGGTAAGAAGGTGTGGCTGGAACGAATTTCAGTGTGAGTGGGGAGGTGGCGGGAGTGGAGGGGTGCCCTAGAGTGGTGGGGGGTTGGGGTGGGTTAAAGGGGGTAGGAAAGTTAAGAAAATCCAGATTTTAAGGACACTTTTAGAGCTTTAGTTTAGGGGTGTAAACTCGCTTTCTGGCAGAAAACTGCATGTTTTTTATGTAATTTGCTCAGTTATGGGAGGTGCACCCTCCGCTCTCCGTCGTACAGGCCTGGTGTGCTGGTTGGTGAGAGGGCCGGGAGGAGCGGGGAGGCGGAGGGGGGAGGGTAGGGGGAATCGACCCTGTCGCCTGGCAGCTTTGACAAGTCTGCACCTTTTCTCAGGTCAAATATAAAACAAATATCGAAAAGTATGTGTATGTGTGTTTTTGGTGTGATGTCATCAGCGACAACACGCGGAACAGACACGATTACAAAGATCTACAAATTTGTAATTTCCTCATTCTAGAAATCTAATGAAAACTCAACCCATTCTAGAGTCTGAATCTACAAACCAAACATTGTTTGCAACTCTTGTTCGGCTCATACCGACTCCCACAGTCCAAAGAGTCTCGGTAGCGCAGCTGCCAAGTGGGGTCTCGCCGGTAAAATTTACTTGATCAGTCGACTTTCTCTTTAATAAATGTCGACTCAAAATAGGTTAGGCCCTATAGCATTCATGGGGTGATAGCCAATGGACTGACATGGAATACAGAAGTATTAAAGGCCCAGCAGACATTCAATGCTGAATCAATGTTGGGAGTCAGTGTTGAATCAATGTTGAATTATACATTGAATTGAACTGAAGCCTCAATACTCCATTAACAAATTCGCAAAAGTTTTAGCCTATTTCTAGCGTTTTCGTGAGTACATTTTGGCAGTTCGATACAAAGTAATATAATATACAGACAACCACTTCAGATCTTCGTCGGACTGATCCCAAAGCAGGATCTACACTGTTTGTCATTCCATCTGCATCTTTAGACGCATTACTGCAGTGAAAAACCAAACATCAGTTTTAAGACAGTTATGCTTAATTCCAATCTTTAGACTTCGGACTACCCATCCAGGGGTCGCAAGATCGATCCCCCGCTTCTCTGGTCTTTCGTATACTTTAAACCGAGGTCCCGTCTCCATATGACCTCGTTGTTGGTGGGACGTTCAACCCGAGTTCACTCACTCCAATCTTTAGAGACTTTATGGTACGTCAGCCAGTTCAATATAAGGGAAGTTACTTCTCAAATCACTATTATAATTCTTTCTGCACGAGTTTCTTCCCATGTGTTGCCAAACAAGGTCCCCTTTTTAGCTCACCTGAGCCGAAGGCTCAGAGGTGAGCTTATAGGATGGGAGTCGAGCCGTCGTCCGTTAGTGCGTTAGTGCGTGCGTGCGTGCGTGGGTGCGTCAACACTTTCAAACATAAATATCTCAGAGACCAGTGGGCCGATCGCAATCAAATTTTATCTGAAGCATTATTTGGGTGGGGGAAAGGCTGCATTAGGTTTTGGTGCCGATCAGCTCAGAACTCTGGTTTCCATGGCAACAGATAGCCCCCATAGGGTTATAATGGGGAAAATGGCGTCATCACGTTTTCTCGACTGTTTTTGATTAGATCTTTATCATACTTGCAGGTAATGATGACATACACAAGAGCTTGGATGAGTTCGAAATTTGGCCGGATTCGAGCACAGACTACGGAGTTAGCTGCCCTTGAGCGTTTGAAAAAAATCCCATAGGGTCATAATGGGGAAAATGGCGTCATCACGTTTTCTCAACTGTTTTGCTTAGATCCTTATCATACTTCCAGGTAATGATGACATACATAAGAGCTTGGATGAGTTCGAAATTTGGCCGGATTCCAGCACAGACTACGGAGTTAGCTGCCCTTGAGCGTTTGAAAAAAATCCCATAGTGTTATAATGGAGCAAACAACGTCATCACATATTTTTAGAAAAACTTTGTCATTGCTCTATTGCCTACATTTCTCAACAGATTTTAAAATAACTTCACACAAATGTAGGGCATGACAATATCTCGAGCAAGTTGGACTTTCAGGGTGCTGCCCCAAGGTCAAGGTCACTGTGGCTATTTTTAGAAAAACTTTGTCAGCGCTCTAGCACCTACATTTCTCAGCAGATTTTAAAATAACTTCAGACAAATGTAGGGCATGACAATATTTCGAGCAAGTTCGACTTTCAGGATGCTGCGCCCAAGGTCAAGGTCACTGTGGCTATTTTTAGAAAAACATTGTCAGCGCTCTAGCACCTACATTTCTCAGCAGATTTTAAAATAACTTCACAATTGAAGGACATGACAATATCTCGAGCAAGTTTGACTTTCAGGGTTCTGCACCCAAGGTCAAGGTCACTTTTGCTATTTTTAGAAAAACTTTGTCATCGCTCTAGCGCCTACATTTCTCAACGGATTTTAAATCAGCTTCACACAAATGTAGGGCATGACAATATCTCAAACAAGTTTGACTTCCAGGGTGCTGCGCCCAAGGTCAAGGTCACTGTGGCTATTTTTAGAAAAACTTTGTCAGCGCTCTAGCACCTACATTTCTCAATGGATTTTTAAATAAATTCACACAAATGTAGGGCATGACAATTTCTCGAGCAAGTTCGACTTTCAGGGTGCTGTGCCCAAGGTCAGGGTCACTGTGGCTATTTTTAGAAAAACTTTGTCATCGCCCTAGCACCTTCATTTCTCCATGGATTTTGAAATAACTTGAAACAAATGTAGGGTATGACAATATCTCAAGCAAGTTCGACTTTCAGGATGCTGTGCCGAAGGTCAAGGTCACTGTGGCTATTTTTAGAAAAACTTTGTCATCACTCTAGCACCTACATTTCTCAACAGATTCTAAAATAAATTCAACACAGTTGTAGGGCATGACAATATCTCGAGCAAGTTTGACTTTCAGGGTGCTGCAATCAAGGTTTTTTATTAGATCCTTATCATACTTGCAGGTAATGATGACATTCATAAGAGCTTGGATGAGTTCGAAATTTGGCCGGATTAGAGCACAGACTACGTACGGAGTTAGCTGCCCTTGAGCATTTGAAAAAAAAAATCCCATAGTCTTATGATGGAGAAAACAACGTCATCACTTTTTCATTTTTCATCGGATCTTCTTCATACTTGCAGGTAATGAGGATATGCATAAAAGCTTGGATTAGTTAGCATTTCGGCTAGATCAAAACCACTGACTATGGAGTACCTGCCCTGAGCATCCAAAAAATCAATGTCGCCACTTTTTCTTGGTTTCTACTGATCCGATCCTTTTCAAACTTGCAGGTAATGAGGAAATGCATAATATCTTAAACAAGTTGAAATTTTGGCCAGATCAGGCCAACCATACGAAGTTAGCTGCCCTTGACAGCTCTGTCTATTGTGCTCTTGATCGGATACTTTTTAAACTTGCATATATTAAATGAGGGCATACATAATGTTTTGGATGAATTTAATTTTCAGCCTGATTGGACCACTGACTGTGGAGTTAGCTGCCCTTGAGCATCTTAAATATCCCTATAGGTTTACAATGTCTCTCAGGTGAGCAATTGTTGCCCTTTGGGCTACTTGTTTCCCTTACTGAAGAGATTGAAAGTGGGGGCTGAAGAGATATACAGCATACTGTATAAGTGAAATTTTCACATATGTAGACTAAATCCTCCTAAGACTTTGAAAATAAGGTCAACGTGATCAAAATCTATTATGCTCTTATGTTTGTCCTAATGATATATCCATGCAAGTTTGGTGAAATTGGTTCAAGAAATATTGTGGGTACAAGAAATTGTCATGCTGACGCAGACCACAGAAGGTCAAGTCTAAGGCCTCTTGTGACCTTGAAAATGGGGTCAAAGTCACCAGAACCTAATTAACTTTTCAGACATCTTTACAAATCAAGGGTACTTAGGCCCGATTTCACGTCAACGAGTTAATTTAGTCAATGACTAACGCTAGTCACCGCCTAACTAATATGTATACTAACTTAGTACGTGTACTATTTTATTCCGATTTCACATGCTGAATTAGTCAATGATATAGGTAAAACGTATATTAGCAGAAAATAGAAAAAAAAATGGATTTATTTTGAAAAAACAAATTGGTTTGGACCCGACCGTCTGTCCATCTGTCTGCCTGTCCGTCTACAATGTTTTGTGGGCAGCTGTGAAATTAACAGCGGCTTATGCTAGGATCTTGATTTTTGAATGGAATTAGAATAAGCAGACCATTGTTTTTGGCCCCGGGTTTGTTATTCAGATTCTGACGTAAGCATTTCCTCAGTATATCATATATTTGACATACAAATACAAATCAAGATACAGATGATCTGACTTATTTGAGTGTATTTTAACTATTTGGGTTATTCTCTTTCTTTCAACTTCAGGAATAAGATTGTGAAAAAAATATTTGAAGAAACCGCTCAGGTTTGGATGTTTGGGTACACGTTAGCAGTTCAAACTGTAAATGTCCAAATAAGTTTTTGAGTTATGTCTTACTGGGTTGAGTTATGCCCCCTTCCGATTGGGAAATCTTGTAAACAAAATATCTGTAAAACAGCTTAAAGGATTTTTGAAAGGGTTTTATAAGCACGTTTTCTTGACAAATAATTTTTGCTGTTAAGGCACTAATGCCCGTCAGGAGGAAACTACCCCATAGCCAAAGAAAAATACTCATGGTACCAACAGTTGCTGGAGCGGGGTTGCATTATGACCTTATGACCTCTGTCAGCTGTGTCTGTTTATCTATCGACCGTGAAGGGCGTTATCCTTTTCGTTAAAGAATCAAAATCTGCAGCAGCATTGAGGCCCTACCCCCGCACCCCATTTCAAAAAAAAAATTAATAAATAACAGTTCCACTCATCAGTAGCGATACGATCCATGCCAGTTATATTTTAGAGCAATTCTTTATACGCTCAATGCCAGTCCGATCAGAAGACTGGCCTGAGCGTTCAAATGATTGATCTTAAACAGTCTGGCATGAATCATATAAAGTTGCCTTACGATCCATGCAAGTTAACTTTAAAAACAATCCGTCATACACGCAATGCCAGTCCGATCAGCGGTCTGGCATGGGCAGTTCAAATAATTGCATTCAAACGGACTGGTATGGATCGTATTATGACTGGTGTTGATATGATAGGTTTTATTGGAATATATATATATAATTTTTGTATAGTCATTGTCTTCATATTTTGACTGAAATGTGTTTACAAAAAGTTAGTTCTCCGATAACGGCGTACTAAGTTGGAACACCGTTTAGTATGTATTTTAAATTAGTTGACGCACGTGAAATGCATTTTGTATTTTACCTGTGGTAAAACAGTCAAATAAGGCTAAATATGCGTTTTAAATGCAACGTGAAATCGGGCCTTAGACCACTATGCCATCCAAGGGTACTAAAACCACTTTGTTCCTTACATACATAAGAAACAAAGTGGCCTTAGTACCCTTGACTTGCAAAGATGCTATTTGGCTTGTCCCAACGATATATCTATGGAAGTTTGGTAAAATTTGACCCACTTATTCAAAAATATGGCAGATAGTTACTGCCTTGTGCACAGAAACTGACTTCCCTTGGGTAAACCTGTTAGAGCAAAATTTTAGCTTTATGCATCAATGAACGACAATTGATC
Organism: Ctena decussata; assembly: GCA_963989385.1. Classification (NCBI taxonomy): domain Eukaryota; kingdom Metazoa; phylum Mollusca; class Bivalvia; order Lucinida; family Lucinidae; genus Ctena; species Ctena decussata. The sequence continues at coordinate 9,542,944 of OZ022506.1, forward strand.
ATGTGACGCTTTCATCAAGGTACATCTAAGATAAACAAACTCCTTGATGGTTCCATGTAACGTTCAACTGATGCCGCTTCACGACCATGGCTTTTTAACAATATGTCCCAACACGTCGTTACTAACTTGACGTCCTATGTCCCCATCTCAAACACTTTTTGCGGTATCTTGCTGACCCATGTTTTGCAAATCCTACTGTGCTTAAATATAAATAAAAAAAGGGCAAAGGTTTTCCATAATAGCCGTAGGAGCAGTGGGGTTAGAGGCCTACTGTATCTTGGGCACAGCAGATGAAAGAACGAGCCCATCACTCTTTTTTCGCTGCCTTATCTTTCCCTTGTTTGAAAAAAGTACCCATTTACTGTTGGGTTGAAAGAGTTTTCCAGTCGTCGGATGGCAAAACCCGGGTGTGATCTCATGGCCTTCAGGCGACTTTCTGCACCATAACTGAGTCACTCTAACCACTCGACTACGGCGCCTCTCTTGTAACTACTCGACTATGGCACCTCTAATATCCTAAATATTGGGACACCTAAAAACAGTAATTTTCCTTTATGGACTAACTGAAAGTTAATGGTTTTAAGTGTCCCAATACTTAAGCACATTATAGTAGTCTATGCTAAATTAGCACGAAAATGGCACAGACAGGGTTTAAAATAAAGTGTAAATTATACAATAACTAAAATTTGTGTAAAAAAACCCAAAACAGAAGACGTCACTAGAATTCTAGAAGCACTTTGGGCTTTATAAAAGTTTAGGTACGACCACTGGTTCGTCATGCACGGAATGCTGAAAAATCAAATTTCGATTCTTAAAATTAAGCATCATCAGATAATTTGCAGAAAAAAAATAATCACAATTCATCTACATTCTTTGGAATTTTTAGTGTGGAACTCGTGTAATTTTTTAAATGTTAATACCGTTGTAGACAAGTTATCAAACTAAGCATCATCAGATGATGTGCTGAGAACAAGAACCATAAAAAATCACCAACGATTTTGGGACAAAAATCCTTAAAGTTTAAACTGGAAATTGTGTGTGTGTGGGGGGGGGATAGACAGGAAGAGGCTACCTCTCATTCACTCATTCAACTGAACCCCTTTACAGTCATGACTCATCATTTAATGTCTGTCACCAAGCTCTTCTCTCTAGTACCTTAATAACTGATTAGTAATTACAAGTTTCTTTGCTTTGGTCAGAAGCTGCAAACATTTAAGTTGGATTAAATTAATCAGGAAATATAAAAATGTTTTTATTTTTCAGTTTATGGTATCATTTCTATTGATATAACTTCAATATGAGCCTTTTAATTTTCTTTATGAGATTTAAGCTAAAACATAACTTTTTTGCATTTAATTCTATAGAATATATATTTATTCATGCCCCTTCCATCTCAGCCACAGGCAAAGCATAAAAAGTATTTTGTTTGCCTATTAACTAGGATTTTTTTGGAGAGTAGGTAGGTGGGCTTTCTTTTTAATCCCTGCAAACTATGAAAACAACAAATAATAGTTCCACATAAAATGTCACACACAGTTACAGTAATTACCCATAATACTAAGATAACAGCATCCTACATTTTGAACATATCTATGTCACCCACAAATGGTGTACCCAAAATGTGCAGGTATAAAGGAAAAAATTCTGACACTGATCAGACTGCTCCTGGGTCTACACTGCTTGCTCAGACCTGTTTGTCTTACTATGCAGGTTGATCACGGTAAATGTGCCGTTAAATAAAAAAATAGATCTAGTAGGGTGTCCCAAGTGGCCATCTTTTTTTTTTTTTTTTTTTGGGGGGGGGGGGGGGGAGGAGGGCGGGGGGAGGGAGGGGTAAGGTGAATTTTGGTGTGTAGGTAAGCAGTTGCTATCTACCCACCAAACGTGCCGGGTCCAGACTCAGGGGTAAGGTGAATTTTGGTGGGTAGGTAGGCAGTTGCTATCTTCCCACCAAAAGTGCAGGGCCCAGACTCTTTTTTTGGAAATTTTGGGTGGAGCCAGGTTATTTTTTTTTCACTGATTTTTGAGGCCAGATTATTTTTTGAAATCCCCTTATGAGCTGATTTATTTTTTACTTGCATATATTTTCTTCCAAAGACAGGGATTTTTTCGAAAAATATACCAGCTCCCCCCCCCCCCCCCCCCAAATCCCCACTGTCTTCCCCCCCCCCCCCCCCAAGAATATCAAATGGTCGGTCCCTTAGCGCCTAGCGGGTCAGGGTTTTGGCAGATTTATGAGGAAGGACAAGCTGTCTCTTGTACTTTTTGTTGGATGACTTCTGAAATGGTACGTGTGTGTTGAGGGGGTGGGGGGGGGGGGGGGGGTGGCGTCGTTCGGGACAGAATTCTTTAGAAGAGCGAGTGGTCGCAGAATGTGGGGCGCGTTATCTTGGAGGAAGTTGTCTAGGGGAGTTTTCTTAGAATCTGGGGCGAGTTGTCACCTGAAGATGGGGCGACATGTCTTGTGGCTTTTTCGTTTGTCAAACTTTATGGTTGACCAGTGTGTTTGTTTTGCTTTCTCTCGTTCTCGGCGTGTAGCCTAAATTCAGAAGCCCAAAAAATCGCAGGCAGACAGACTAACGCAAAATCTTAATAAATTCACAGTATGCTAAATGATTACAAGCTTTACTATACCATAAATGAAGAAACAGTTGGTCTCCTCAAGTCGATCCAGCTGAAAAAATGTCTGTGTGTTGACGAACGCACGTGCCATGTATACGTAAAAATGACCAACTTCATTATCGATTTTCAAACTAAATAGACTTTCTCCCGAAGATATACCACGCTAAAAGACGGTCGAATGTATGAACAACGGTTCAGTTATAATGGCATCTAATTTGGTTTTTGGGACAATTTTCTTTGCAAAATAACTTTGGGGTACTGTCGTAGGGCTTTACTTTTCTGAAAAACGGTTGTCAAACTGTGATCGTTGTTTTGGGTGTGCAAACTGCATTGAGGTACCGATATGCGTCTGATTTCAATAACAAAACATCAAATTTCATTCTGATCTGGTCCGTTGGAAAATTATGACTGCATATCTTATCAAACGAGCATTATTTTGGGACTGTTTCTGTTCAAAATTTCCCGCCATTTTTTTCCGGCGAAAAAAGGGATTATTTCTTTGTGCGTAGACGACCGCTCAGAAAATGAATTACTCAAATGTGATGAGTCTGCGTTCCCACTGTAATAAAAAGTAAAAGACAACCAAAAAACCTTAAAGGTCTTTCAATTAGATCTAACTTTAACACCAGGAAGGCAGAGGTCAAAAAGTGTAAATCAGCTAAATGTGGTTTATGTCCATATTTAATAGAAGGCAACCAATTTAATTTTAAAGGTGAAGACGTCAATGTCATGTACAGTTTCAAATGTAATATATGTTCTTTCGTGCAATGGATGCGGCGAATACTATATAGGCCAAACTGGTGACAAACTAAGGAATAGGGTAACAGTGCACAAGCAACAGATTAGAGACCCCTCGGTAAGACAAATACCAGTAAGCAAACATTTAGACGACTGTTGCAAAACTGCACCAAAATTTAAAATATTCCCGTTTTACAAATTGTTTACGGAAAACGTTTCAGCTAGGTTAAACCTGGAAAAACATTTCATAAACTCTTTTAATCCATTACTGAACAGTTTTAAAAGACGTCAGAAATATATGTGCAAAATAACGTAACGGCATAACGCCGTTACTATGTATACAACGCCATTATTCCCCTGATGATCTTATACAGTGAAATGCATAGGGAAAATTAAATTATTTACAGACGTTCCATCTCGTTAGTTTGATTTTTCATATATGATCCAAATTATATAGACTATAACTCTTAAATAGGTGAAAATTATCCAACACCCAACATTTATGTCTATAAATGGACCCTATTGGAAATAAGCCATTTAGGCTTTATGATGTATCCATGGGTATTAAGATCGAATCTTTCGAATCAGTGAAAATCGGTATGGGTGTTAGTTTTAACCTCTAGCAGCCTAGCCCATTCCAAAACTCCTTAAATTCTAGTCCAATTCAGTGATATTTTTATTTTTCTTAAATTGAATTCATATAGATATATTCATAAATATCATTTAAGCTTGCTCTTAAATACTTCACTTGTTGATTATTTTTTTGAATTTCAATTTTAAAATCGCTTGTAGATAGTATATGTTTCTTTGTTAAATGATCTTTATTCCTGAATAAATCTTAATCCTAACCACCTCACTGCAATTTTTGAAGTGAACACCTGTGGTAAACCAGCATCGATACAAATCACTATAATGACACATTCGTTCTTTTGGCAGGTGCGCTGTCGTTAATCCACAAAATCTGGCACCACATCCACTAGTTATTTGGCTATGTCACTGCTTGCAATACTTTAAATATGCAAACTACTTACCTTATTCATGTCAAGATGGCCGCTGACAGAACGGTTACGGTATCAGTGCTATGACTTAGGTTGTCACTATTGTCTAGTATGTTTATAAGAGCGATGAGTTTGACTTTGATGTAGTTAGACATGCCACATTCGACATCTTATGGGATTTTTATTTCTCAGCGAATAATCTAATTGTCTGAGTCCACGGGTAATGTTCTTTTTTTTTTTTTTTTTTTTTTTTCATGCATTCTCCGAAAAATTGTTTGAAGTTTTATTGCGGTACCTAATTGTGTATCGTTATTTTCGTCGCGAAGTATACCTTGTCAATCTTTGGATTATTTATTAATTACATGTATAAAACATCGCACCAAACATAAATTCTTATCAAGGAAAGCTAAACAAAATTAACAGTTGCTCCCTCTAGCAATTCGCCTTTAAAGTGCAGACTTTAATTTCTAAAACTCAAACAGTTTGAATTAATTGATGACTGTATTCTGAGTGATTTAATAATGAATAAAAGTCAATGAATCAAAATCATTCATCATTCATAAGTCCGACCTAAAAACACAGAGATGTAATTAGGGTTTTGCGAACTGAAATGTAATTTTCTTCGTTTGAGTTAACGAATAAGGAGAAAATTAATTTCAATTCTTTATTGAGTTTAAGCATAATGTGCCTCTACTCTAACAAATTTACAACAAGAAGAACAATACAAATGGAAGTAACAAAATACAAACATTGCTCAAACATACTCGTTATCGGCAAGACAGATGCATATATATATAAAGATTGATTTTCCAATATCAATCATGATGCGTTGCTGCAAATAACATGCACAAACAAAATAAACTGAATAGTATGTCCAATATCTAAGATACCAATGTATTACGGTTTTTCATTGCTTTATACATTTTTTTTAATAATATATAGTAGGCCTACTAAGTTATAAACTGGTTTTGTCAAGGTATGTAATCACATGATGGCAATTGTCACGTGGAAATCGAAGTTGAATTATAGTACTGAATCATTCGAGCCAAAGCCAGGGACAAAGAAACACATACATTTCCCCCACCCACCTAGCCCAGCTCTGGGCCGGAAAATGCCTAGAAACAAGTTTCAATTTTCACGGCCCAGGTCTCACCTATTCCGCTACTGCTGGGTTTTTGCCGGTAAATGCTACCGGGAAATTTCTATACACTGATAAAATCATTATTTTTGGATCACTTGGGAAAAAACATTAGCGGTTGTGTTCTTTGGCCATTTTGGATCATGACTGCCACCAGTTTTACCTTTTCTAAGAGACCCTGGGCTGGCCTTGAAGCTTTTTCCTCAAGAGGGGTGAAAAGAAACTGCGTTTCAACGGACATGTTGACAGGATATGTAAATGAGCTCGTGGAGGTCACGTGATGACGCCATCTGTCAAATGATAAAATCCAGTACCAGAATTGCAAAGACAGGCGTACTCCAGACAACCCAAGTTAAGCGACTAACTTCTGGGTTTAAACGATAACAGAATATTTATACAACGACTGTTTGCGCATAACAGACATCTTTGAATCTTGTTAAACATGAAACGTGTGTTGTTATTCAGGTATCCAGTGCTGTTTGTATCAAAATGAGCATGCCCTGTCCGAGTGGTCGGAAAACTTACTTTTATAGCTCCACTGCAGAAACAGGGGGTGGTTGGGTGGTGCGAAGGTGCTGCGGGTAATGTCCAGTGCCGGGGCGTCCTACTGATTTGGACTATAGTAGGGCAAGGGCCTACTGTGCTTACAGTAGGTGCGGGTGGGGGTTGTTTGGACATTTTTTCTCTCGTCTGTCATTTCTCTCTTCTTTCTCCCTCTCTGGGAGACGGCCCGATATAGACTGAAATACTGTCTCAAAGGGCCGTTAAACCCAAAACAATCAATCAATCAATCATCCACTGCAGAAACGCTTTTTAATTACAAATTACATCGGAGGGGAGGGGGGCGGGGGGGGGGGGGGGGTAGGGTGAGTAAGAAAGGAAGGAAGTGTCATAGTGTCATATCCTAGGAGGTGTCATATCCTAATAATCGGCGGTTCTTTGATATTTTTTCTCCGTTCCACGCCCCCCCCCCCCCTCCCCCGATACGCCTTACGCCTCCCTGACTGTGATTTTTGTTTTGTTTGTTTAATTTCTACTTTCTTTTTTCTTTCTTTGTGTGTGTGGCAGGGGGGGGGCGGGGGGTCGGTTGTTTGATATCTGCTCCCAGTTACGCCTTACGTCTGCCTGACTATATTTCTAGTTTATGTTAGAATAACAGGGTGACCAGCTTTATTACATAGGAAATTACCGATCAATAGTATTCTCCGACGTATCGATCAAAGGACATTTACGTTGCCAAAAAATGTGATGATGTCGAGGTTATTTTCTACCACATTATCTACTTATAGTACTTACCCAAACTTTCACAACTGTTCCGACGCATGAAATGTTTTTATATTAATTTCAATGAACCAAAAAAATATGAGATTTTTATTACAGCTCGCTAATATTGCCTCGTCCGTCATCGGTATTTGAAACGGAGACGAAGAAAGTCAGTGGCTCCGGCGAAGTTTTATTTTCCATAGTTTCAGTTGTTGAAATTAAGTGAAATACACGCAGACGAGAACAAATCGCGCCATAGCGAAACACGTCTAGCTGTGCAGGCCCAGACTAGTAAAATATTGGTTGTATAATAGGTCCTATTCTATGCAAAGAAAATGCGTATTTTCCCAAGAAATATTATATATTTTTCTATACGCAGCTCATTTTAAAATCGTACAGATAATTTTATGAATTTCAAAGAAGTACCGCACTTTTACATAATCACGGCTCCGATCGCAACATATCAAGAGAACGTCCTCGCAGTTTGAAAATATCGCTTTTAATGCTTGGGATCTTAGAGATTCTTATCAAGTTGCGCGGATATATAATATTGTGATCGTTCTTTTGCAGTCTGATTTCAGCATTTGTCTGAAGACTTTTTGCAATGTGTTTAAGCATAACAACAGCACGTGATTTCTTTTAATCGCGTCCTCTCTAATGATAGTTGAAAGTATACATGTCTGTCGGCGATTTCAAACACACAAAAGTTGTTTCATGTGTTGTAAAGTGTTTAGGTTTAATTTCTTTTACCAATGTTACGTTTTGACATGGACTACTATAAAATTGATAGCTTAATTAAACAGCATTCCCTTTGTTTCTTTTGTGCGCCAACATTTATGAAAAGTGAAATTGTGTTCGGACATTCGGTGTCGGCATGGTAATTGAACATTCATAATGGTAAATTTTATTGTGGTACTTAGTTAAACCTAAAAGAGAGCTCAGCCTTTTCACAGAAGCACACTCACTCGTGCTTAAATGAACTTTGGACACCAAGGCATAAAATAAATGCATATATAGGTATTGCAAGCAATATTCACAGATGTTTGTAATTGCGACACTCATATCTCTTAAGGTACTGGGTTTTATATCCTTGCCATTTTTATCACCCAATGACGTCATCCACAACTGGGAAAATCCCAAGCAAACATGGCGGTCTTCGTATTCCTTCTCACAGCTACGAATGAAAAATCGCCAGTAAATATGAAGTAAGACACTTTCGGAAGGTCAGAAGAAGAAAAAGGCTGTTATTTATCAAAAAGAAAACATAATATATTGATTAATGCACAGTTTACTATGTGCCAAAATGATTTTATCAGCATCTGAAATACCCACACTGAGGAAGACTTACAGGTGCTGGACCTAAATTAGAAACTTGTTTCTGAAATAATTTCGGTCCGGAGCTGGACTACCACCCACCCACCCCGAGCAATGGGTGGGTTCTGGGGAAAAAGCCTTAGAAACCTAGGTTGCATACTGTTTCTGGCATTCTGAGTATTTTAAAGGTAGAATCAGTTCAAGCGAATTTGAACTTACGTAAATTTATCATTACACGTTTATTTGCATTATAATATCAGCATGTGAAAGGCCAAAACAATTGTTAACCGTTTTGTATAGTTTACTGAATAATATGCATGTATGTCCATTAATGTTAATAATTTAATATTTATAGCAAAGAGAAGCCATAGGAGCTATAACTTATCATGGCTACAGGAGGGTAATACCCAGATCCGTGCGAAGTGGTAATTATGACTGACAGAGGCATCTGTTCTACAATCCATACACAGGAGGGTAATATTTTAATTTTATAACGTAAGGTATTTTAATATAGTTTCATAGAATAGTAACAGGAATTTTCTCTATGAATATGTTTTATTTCTACTGTTACTTCTACTACTTATGATAAATACAGACAGAATATTGTTTAGAATTCGAATATCGTGTTGACAGTGCAGATTTTGCAGTTTAGTTAAAATTTAATTTTAGAAAACAGATCAACCATCTAAGATACTTAAGTAAGTTTAGTCTGTTTCAGAGCCAAATGTCGTCACACAGTTTCACTATCTAGCTGTTGTTTACGAGATGATCGGGTGGTTCATTGGGATGACAGGATGTTCTGTGAGCAGAGATCGTCTTTCAACAACAATCATTCTATTGCTAATTTCTTGTCATTGTCATTGAATCAATACACTAGTCCAGCAGCTGGCTGTTGGCACATCCTATACTTGTATTTTTGTTGTCATTGATTAGGAAGTTTCCAGGCTCGTGCTGGAACAACAAAGTGGTTGCGGTAATGAGTTGTGGGTCCTTCTTTATAAAAGAAGTGGGGTGTGGGGCTCTCAAGGCAATAAAATATAAATGATTTATGTTCGGATGAGACAGAGTCGAAGGAGAACGTAATATTTATACATACATACATACAGTATGTGCGCACTTGGGTACAACCTGTTATACATGTGAGAAGGTGCCTATGCAAGCCTGTATTAATGAAAATGTATATGTAAATTTCTTTTACTTGTTCTTTCTTTTCCAAGTAAGTGACCACTAGCACTAATAAACTGCACACTAGTACACATACAATGTGCAGATAAGGTTCCGACAGCTGGAATCGTACATTCATACGCATGGACGTATATGCGACCTCATATATACATATATATATGTACGTGTTGTACTCCTTTCCCTCCATTTTTAGTACCTCAAGATCAAATTGTTTTCATTTGCCTAAACTCTTGTTACAATTACTTTTTTTGTCTCTCCCTCTTTTTTCTAAATTCAACCTATTTGGTACTTTTCAAGTATAATTTAATTTGCCTCCCCCTCCTTCCTCCACACATACCCATAACTATAATGTCCTTGTAAAATACAGCTCTACCGTTCCTTACTGCTTTCCCCTACACTCTTTGTTTTGTTTTTTGCATTTTTTTCTTTTCCCCTGGCAACGTTTACTCATACAGCGCTCCAGATTGGGAGAGTCTCAGGTGGCTTCTGTAAAGTTCCCATTGCAGCTTGTCTGGGCGCCACACTGGAGCCACCTCATCGAGGCTGTTCTAGTGGGCGCCACGCCAAGTGTCCCTTTGGCGTTATGAGGTCCCTGTCTGGAGCCGTGTTTGATTTACTACCATATTTACTTGTCAGTTCTCCGCTATTTATAATTGATAGGTAGCCTTTACTTGAATCAACCATGCTTCATAATGTTGTACGAGGGTCATCCAATAAGTCCTGCAAACGGCCAAGTTTCAGGAAAATGGTAATTAAAAACGAATCAAGCAATGCACATTCCTACATTGCATCTTCCCTTCTTTCCAGTCAACTATTTCCAGAATTGTCATGATCTTGCAAATGGCGTTGCTAGGCAACTGAAGAATACTACCATTATGGGTGCAGCGGTGGCTTCTAGTTGTCTGTTTAAGATCCCCTAGCTTAGTTCAGAACGTTTGTAAATATATCTGAAGATTGCTGGGAGATACGGAAAATAATACTGTAGTATGTACACGGTACCAAGGTTAAGATATTGCCGTCAGTTAAGTTATTTTTATTGTTCAAAGGAAGATCACCATGTCTTGCGGGCAGCTAAAATATCATATAAAATGAGTATATGAAGAAGAGACTTTCACAACAGATGAAGTGTTTCCTAAACTGCCATTAATTTGTTATCAAAGAATAATACCGAGATGCTGAAATGTAGATACTAGAGAAAATATAAGTTTTGAGCCTTATTTAATATCGTTTGCAGCCTTAAGAAACCATAGATAAACGTCAAAAAGTAGAATTTTGCTAAAATTCTGTAATAGTCTCTTGGTTGCCTAGCAACCACATTTGTTTGGTAATATGAAATGATAACTGTCTCTTATTTGAGTTCTTAATTATAAGGCGATTACTTTAAAACAGGAGTTCTTGTAGTTTGAAAGAATTATAAACATATATGCAGGAATTTTCTTCCCCTCATCTTTTGTAAAAGACGTCGGATTGGTGCAATTTCACCGCCGGTATCGCTTACACCTTTGCATTCAAAACCCTCCCATATGAGAGAAAGGAATGTCACATGTATGATTTTTAACACATATGTGTATTACATACGTAAGCTGTTTATGGTGTAATTTGATTACCCAACCCCAATTAATAAAGCAGTAATGAAGGCGTTTGCAAGACTTATTGGATGACCCTCGTATTGTATGAATATTTGCTCTTATGTCATATAATTTGACCTGAGCTATTAAAAAACGATTTTGTCTGTCTGTCTGTCTGTATAAATAGTGTGACCGGAAATTATCGAGAATCGCACATTCGACTGCTTCAAGCTCACACATTCTAATTTGTGTTACATCTTATTAAACAATATCATGTTAATCAGTGTTGTCATGTGTTATAAAATAGCTAAGCCCTGGTGATAGTAATTAAGTTTTTTAAGCAACTGAAATTTGGGTTGGGCACATGCAGGGTCAAATCTAATAAATTTTGGGCTCTGTCATATTCAAGACATAGTGAAATAAATATTCAACAAGTAAGATCAATTTTCTGACCCTGAATTACACATAAGTCATTAGTGTTTGCAATCGTATAGTTATGCTAGTTTGTCATATTAGTTTAATTCAGTGGCTACATCTAGTTTAGAAGCCTTAACATATCTTTTAGATAATATTTACATTAGACTTGGTACTAAGTTATACAGAAAAATCGTTGGTATTCCGATGAGTACTAATTGTGCTCCTCTTGTAGCGGATTTGTTTTTATTTTGCTATGAAAGAGATTTTATGGCTTCTCTTTCTAATGATAAACAATCTGAAATTATTCAGGCTTTTATTTCTACATCTCTATATCTAGGTGAACTATCGTTACTTTGAAGGTTTGTGATTAGAATCCACCGGAGCTGCAGTTAAACAAAGCTAATGAAGCCGATACTGAAGCCCCATTTTTGGATTTACATTTATCTATTTCAAAATAATTTGTTTCAACCAAAATTTATGATAAACGCGATGACTTTGATTTTGACATAGTGAATGTTCCATTTTTGGATGGTGATGTTCCCCGTTCTACCTCTTATGGGGTTTACATTTCTCAACTTATTCGGTTTGCTAGAGTGTCTAGTCATGTGACTGGCTTCAATGCCCGTAATAAAATTTTGGCTGCTAAGCTTCTCCAACAGGGCTATCGGTATCATAAACTTCGAAAAGCTTTTTCAAAATTAATCGCCGACACTATGAATTTATTTTTAAATTCAAGGTCGGATTAAAAAGTCTTTTGCAACAGGGCATATCGGAACCAGAATTTTATTGTGACTTAGTTTATAAATTCAAAAAAATTGTAGGTAGCTCTGATTTTCTGATCAGTTTAGAAGAGTTGTCGTTCGTTGCAATCGTATTGGATATAACATAAATGTAATGCTACAGTCTGCATGTTTAGTGGTTATCCCAATCATGGTGAATAACGTTGCTTCCCTCTTTAATTGCATGACGGTTGGTCAAGTATCAGACTCAATGATGGGTCCGACATAAAGCTACTTAGTTTAGTTGATTCGGGCCTGAGTTTGCATTGTCTGTTGCTTGGATATTCGGGGTCTAACTGCTGGTTTTATTTGGGTCGGGTATTTCAGTCGTGTAGTTTGACTTTCCACGGGTCTCCTGGTGTTATTTCCGTCGAGTCCTCATCTCTGATTAGTCATAGATCTTATACGTGATTTGTTTGTTTCCGATGATGTTTCATTGATGGGTTAGGAAATCTTCATGCGGACCAAACAGCTGTCTATATGTTTCGAACCACTGCAGAAGCAGAGGGCAAGGTTTGGATCCAGTAAAATATGTTTAAGCCCCCCCCCTTCCCCCAGTAACCTGCTGCTGACCGTTCGAAGGCGGTACTTCTGTTGTGGTTCCTTGATGTTACATTGTGCTATGTCCGCTTGTCTATGTTCTTTGGCGGTTTGGTAACCTGTTTTGCTACCTAATCTGCCATTTGTTTTGTTTTGTAAGTTAAAAATAAAACAGATAAAAATAGATGTTGATGATGTTTTTGATTAGGGTAGCTGAATGTCCACCTGTTTAGGAAAGAGCTGCTAATTCGGTTTACCGTGCTTGTCTTTCGGGAACTTGTGTCAATTTTTCCGCGCGTGTGTGTGTGCTTCTCTACCTGTTGGTTTTGAGTGCGGGATGTAGGGTTTGATTGTATTGATTTCTGACCATTGCCTTTTTTTAAACGCTGTCCACCCTGCTATATATTTACCGTTTTTCATAGAATCTGATAAAAATTCGGAAACGTAGCTGTTGTTCAGATGCAAATGCTTTCATATAAAATAAAGGTGATGGTAACACCATACATAGTTGCTAATTGTACAGCAGTGTTGTTTCTGTATTTGAAAAAGTAATTTTAGTTTTTCTTTAGCATTTTCTTGTGGACATTTTATTTAAAATTTTATCTTATTTTGCGATTTTTATCAAATTTTGCACTTGGTTAATTAAACAGGAGAAAATATACATCAAGAAGATGACTAACAAACATCAAAGCCGTCTCATTGTACTCGTGATGAATATATCAACACCATCTCGTCAGTTTTGAGCCGCGACACGATAAAACCAACAATGTGGTTGTGCGCCCAGTGCGGACTCAGGTCAGCCTGGGCATCCGCCCAGTCTGATCAGAGTCTTCGCTGTCCGCATGAAGGTGGTTTAGTCCCTTAGCTACCTTTTAAACGCTTAGGAAAGACTCTATTCAGATTGGGCGGATGCCCAGGCTGATCTGAGTCTGCGCTGGGCGCACGACCACATTGTTGGTTTTCTCGTGTTGCGGCTCATTTCATTTCCGATACATGCACCGCTTACATTATTTTGAAGAGTGCTAACTGTTCACAAAGTAATTTTATATTATTATGGTCGCTTTCGACGTCAGATGTGTACATCTTCTTATCAAATTATAACAAGAATTCTGCGGAATGCGGTGTCTCGCCTGTCCCACAAAAACAGTGCTAAACAAGAAGTTACATTCTTGGCGCTGGAAGAGTAATACCTGCCTCTCGTACTCTGCTATAGTTGCAAGCGAGACAGCATTTGTACAGTCAGTGAGGTGTAAAATATAGATCAAGACCTAACAGTGGTGGTTGGTCTTAGCTTCCCTCTCCCTGATCAAGCATGAACCAAGTTTCATGACTCTAGACTTTAAACTTTTACCTGAACAGGGCTAAAAAGAATGTCCACAAAAGTTTGTCCAGTCAGTGAAACCGCGTAAAATATAGATCACGACCTTACAGTGGTGTAAAAATGGATCGAGGTCCATGACTCAGTCTTGTAATTCTAGCAATTTGAAAACAGCTAAACCAGAAAACTCGACACAAATCTGTCAACTGAAGTGAAGCGTAAAATATATGTCACGACTTGATAGTGATGACTGCTTTCAGCTACCCTATTTCAGATGTAAGCGTTAATCAAGTTTATGACTCTCTGTCTTTTTGTTTCAGAGAAACAAAGCCAGACCAGAAAACTCGACGCAAATTTTTCAGTTCAGTGAAGTGTAAGATATATGTCACGACTTTATAGTGATGACTGTTTCAAGCTTCCTTCTTTCAGATGTTAGCATGAACAAAGTTCATGACTCTCTCTCTTATTGTTCCTGAGAAACAGAGCTAAACCAGAACACTCGACAAATGTTTCTGCTGCCAATGACGACAATACCGGAAAAACCAACACCTGTGCCTCGCTTCTGCTATTGCAAACTACTATGCATGCGTCGCGACACGACTAAACCAACAATGCGTCCTTCTACATGTATTAAAAGCTGTAGCCAACATATATGCATCATTTGGCTTCCGCTAGTCCCCACTCAGCGGACACACTATTCGACACAATGTTGTTCGTTGAAACTTTAGTGTATCAACGTATCGCGTCACGTTGCATGGCGTCTTGACGTTACATGGCGTCTCAACTTTGCATAGCGTCTTAACGTTGCATCAATTTGATACAAGATTAGGGAATATGGTTACACCTCTATGTTTTTTGCCGGTTTTAAAAAAGTGGAATAATTATCATGATTTTGCATCACTGGGCAAAGAAATTCTTCCAAAACGGCCGACCGCCATTGAGAATGTAGGCAAAAAGGAAACTGGTGGAAATTGTCCCTGAAAGTGTTTCCAGTCACTTTATCACCCTGTGCCTGTTCGACAGTAGCCCTGGGCCCGAGGTTATAAACAAGTGATGCATAACGTGGAATAGGACAAAACCAAAAATTTCAGTTTTCTAGTTTAACAACATATCATCAAAAACTTCAATTGTGACTCACTAAATGACTTTCTTTTGAACATGAAATAAACAATTCCTATTTAAATGACGTCGTGAAAATGTGATGGTTTGACGTTTTTACGCAAAATTTATAGCGTTCAGAGATCCGCATTAATCGACATTGCTCTGCAGTCCGTTGAGGTATTGAAATAAATTCCATACCAAATTACGTGCAAACAAGAGGTCCATAAAGCTGTGCTTTACTTTCTGCGAAGTCTCTACGCATTACGAGTAAATTGACGAAAACCTTAAATTTCCATAAGCTGTTGAAATTTCGCCCCTTTTTCACGTAAAAATTGAAATACATTGTAGAGATAAAACGTCTCCGAAAAATATATCTAAAATGTTGATATGTTTTAATGAAATGTTAAGTTGGAATATTAATGAAAGAATATTAAAATTTTACCATGTAAATATTTCTCAAAGTAGAATTTTCAAACCATACCCCCCTGTTCAAATAACGTCGATTTTTTATCGTCAAACTAAATTGGGCGCTAAGAGCGGTTTCCGACATATTTTTTTTATTCCGATAAAGCAATGTCGAGTTATTCTAGAAAAATAATGTAAATGAACAACGAAAAATTCGAAATATCTTATTCCGTTTTCTAGACAGAAGCGTTCAAACAGGTCAGGGGTTCATTTTCTCGGTTTTCGGTTGTTTTCGAAAGTAATTGACGTCGCGAAATACGCGGTTCGTAAGAGTTCAATTAATGGGACGTCACGTTACGCAAAATAAATATCATGACAAAAATGAACCCCTGGTGCCTTGAAATCTTCCTCCCTGGAAGACGGAATAAGATATTAATTCAGTTTTCTCTAATTATATTCTCTAGAAGAGATCAAAAATGTTCTACTAGAAACAAAACGTTAACTGAAAAACATTTTTAGGAATAATCTCCCTTTGACGTTGAAAGAAACGAAATCATCGGAACAGGGGGTATAGTTAAACAAATATAGTTTGTGAAAAATTTGCACGGTGAAAACTTAAAATTATTTAAAAAAAATTACATGTCAACATATTTCATCAATACATATAAAAATTTCAGATATATTTTTCGGAGACGTTTTTTTTTTTTTTTTTTTTTTTCTCTATTTAAGCGTTTATGTAAAATTAAGCAGTATTCGATAGCCAATGAAAGGTCATATTTACCTAAATCAACACAAAATGTGGAAATAATTGGAGGAAATAATAACATATCTTTAAAGGCCTCTTGACGGCTCGCACTTTGGTATGAAATTTATTGCAATGTCTTTACGGACAGCAAAACAATGCGAAAATCATATATACACGAGCGCTATTTATTTTGCGTGAAAAACACGTCAAACCCTCACATTTTCATGACGTCATAGAAAAAGAACTATTTGTTTCACGCTTAAAAGAAAATCATTTTGTAATTTAGAAACTGCTGAGCTTCTTGATCGTTGCTCTTTTTACACGAAAACTAAAAGTTTGAGTTTAGTCCTATTCCACCTTAACTCAGCTGAGCATGAAATTTAAAATGCTCAAAAATATAAAAACAAAAACAAAACAAAAACAAAATAAACAAAAAAAAAACAAGAAATTTCAGCATTTTTCAGGCTCAGATAAGCCAAGAAGGCTATTTTTCTGCTCATGAATGTTATGAGCAGAAAAATTTCGTGCTCAGCTGAGTGTGAATTTGTGATATAACCTCGGGGTAGATCGAGTTTATGTATCACCAAAATTTTGTCCATAATTGTAACCTTTTCAGTGTGATTTACCGTAAAAACATTAACTGTTAGGACAATTAGGGATGTGCAAACAGTGCAAACCCAGATCAGACTGCTTCTGAAGCCGCAGTCTAATCAGGGTCTACACTGTTTGCCATTCCATATGCATCTTTGACATATTACATCATTGCCAAGCCAAACTGATCGATTTTAAGAGCAGTAATATTAATTATTTTAGATGTCCCAACTTTTAGTATGTTTGACGTTTTTTTGCGTCTAATAGGAAAGGAAATGAATAAAAAGCAATGGCAACATAAGATATAGTTTGTTCATTTCAGCATTATTCAAAATAATTGTCACAAAATAACTTCGATATAACAACAAATAAATGCATGTTTTGATACATACATTTACATAACAAGAATCCACTATCCATAGGTTTCAATATCATTTTTTCATTCCATATACATATTAAATTAATTCAAATCTTATCCATGATCAATATATGCGTCTTACTACAGGAGCCGCGACACAACCAAACCATGAAACCCAATAAAGTGGCATGTGCACCCTGCGAAGTCTCAGATCAGCCACACTGACTAGAATCTTCATAGTACGTAAGACCCTTAGCTACGCTTTAAGCCCAAACCGTAGACTCTAATCAGACTGGTTGGATATCCTGTCTGATATATACGCCTTCGCTGGCGCACATGCCACTTTACTAGTCTGTCTAGTCGCAGTCCATTAGACAGACCGTTGCAAAATTCTAAAACAAAGGGACAGCTAAATTAAAATAGAACTTTTTTTACAATGCAGCAATGCGTGCAAAAGGTGCTGATGGAATTCCAGACAGTGAAGACCCTGATTAGACTGCTCCTGTGTCTTCTGTGTTTGTTCAGATATGTCTGTCCCAATACTTAGAATTTTTACGGTCATTAATATTTGAGCCTTGACACGAGAAAACCAACAATGTGGTTGTGCGCCCAGCGCAGACTCAGATCAGCCTGGGCATCAGCAAAGTCCGACTAGGCTCTTCGCTTAGCGCTTAAAGGTAGCTAAGGGTCTAAGCTACCTCCATGCGGACAGCGAAGACTCTGATCAGACTGGACGGATCTGAGTCTGCGCTTGGCGCACAACCACTTTGTTGGTTTTCTCGTGTCGCGGCTCATTTCATCATTCCACTGACATCGATGATCAAATATACTGCAACATAGACATGTAGGTAATACTACAGAACTAATACAGTTAACATTATACAATGAGTTTGAATTTGAATGCCAGTATACACTGCCTTTTGATCTCAAAGATTCATTTTTCACAAAACAATCGCAGCTGTAAACTAGACATTTGTTTTTTAAACAACAACCAAATAAATAAATACTAACGGCTTTCAGCCCCACCTCAACAATGTTGCACATCCTCGCTATCTCCGGTGTGCATATCCAAATCTGGTAGCAGCAAAAAACTTCTCGGTGTGAACCGATCATTCCAAGTTATTCCAAACAATAAATCACTAACTAGGTATTTCGAGAAAATAGCTTGCCTCGTGATGCCGAACAGTGATCCCGATTGACGGATTTTTCTATCCACACCTCACACCCATGACAGATACTTTTTCTTGCACGCCACGTTTTGTTTTAACTTCAGAACTTGTTAAGATGCGTAATTTTAGTGCTTGAGAGGTTTAAATTTGATTTTGAAAGAAGGCGCCGCTTTCAACGACCGCCATTCGGCTCTTTACGTCAACGACTGGCGTGCATAAACTGACGTCATTTTTACCGTCTTCGTGACATCATCATCTTAAATGCCAACGTCACTTGACGACGCAGGTACGTGAGCTACTTTACAACCAATGCATTGACAGCTCGTGATTTTTTCCTGTCCATGGTCAGAACACCAGGGTAAGATTATAAGTATCTTTCATGGGTATGAGGTGTGGATAGAAAAATCCGTCACGAGGGTCACTGTTCGGCATCACCACGTTTTGTATTATCTTTAGAACTTGTTAAAATGCGTAATTTTAGTGCCTCAGAGGTTTCTATTTGATTTTAAACGAAGGCGCCGTTTTCAACGACCGCCATTCGGTTCTTTACGTCAACGTCTGGCATGCATAAACTGACGTCATTGTGCCGTTTTCGTGACGTAATCATCTAAAAGTAAAAAGTATGCAAAGACCAGGAACTGAAACAATCAAAATCCAAATCCAGCCCTCAAACCATAGTTGGAAACAACTAAGAATACAAATATTCAAGATACAGAGAACATATGGCCAACCGAGTGAGCAGCTTGTTCCCAAAAGGTGGCCACTCAGCAACCCAAACCGAACCAAAAATAATAAGAGCATACATAAGGTAAAACATCACAGAAACTCTGACACCAAAAACAGGCAACAGAGAACCACAACAGAACTACCGCCAACGTCACTTGACGACGCAGATACGTGACCTTCATTACAACCAATGCATTTAATGCTCGTGATTTTTATCCGGTCCTGGGTGAGATAACATGGGTGAGATAAGATTTGTAGGTACAGGGGAAGCACGCGGATATCCTTATCCAGTGTGCAAGAAAAGATTTTCTATCCTAGGTGAAAAGAATGGCATTTTTTATCCGGTGTGCCTGAAATACGAGTAATCCCACCTCCAACCAGTTTTCAAGTTATCTGGCGGAAAAGGTTTCCATTTGAAATTAACTAAGCCACATAATTACTTTAGAGTAGAAGTGGAAACTAGTACGGTTGGTTCTTGTACTCTGTATGTTGCCTGATGACGCTTTACATTTACACCAAGTTTGGAGAAGATACCTTCGATCAAAGCAGAAATTTCAATAACGGACCGACATACAGACGCATTGGTGCACGGACAGGCAGACAACTATGATAAAAACATCATGACTCCCCTCGCAGACCGTGAAAGAGACATATTATGGCATTCAATACTCCGTTTCTCCGAGGGAGATTCAAATATTAAGCGAAATTATTACATACGAAAACACTGACAATATTACAACATATCAAAGTGCAGTTTGTACAATTGTGCATCTCCATGTTTTTGCCATTTTGTAAAGGCAGACAAATTTTGTAATTTCCTGTTTGGGTCTCTTCGCAACAAAACACTTCCAAAGGGGTGTTCACTCTTAAAGGAAAGAATTTGCTCCAAGAGGAGCAAATTCTTTCCTTTAAGAGTAAACACCTATTAAACAAGGAGGAAAAACTGAAAAGTATAGAGTTGCTTCACCTGATAGTTTACCCATGCACCTTCATTTCATAACGCATAGTCATTAAATATAATTACAATCGATATAATACAGTGGGATCACGCTTAATGGCCACAGACGGGCTAAAACTGGCCACCGCCTTCATTTCACTGGGATATTTACAGCTGTTCGTTAAAACAAGCAAATGACTCGAGGCCCATGCGGTGCCTGCCGAGGGTATGTTATCCGGAATCACATCATATTTTTTATTTAAAGTCACCGTTGTTAAGGTGAATGAGTATATACTTTCAGGGAAAGTGATCCGCCACTTTCATTTTACCTTCCTACTCAGTCCGCCACTTTCATTTTACCTTCCTACTCAGTCCGCCACTTTCATTTTACCTTCCTGCTCAGTCAGTTCAACTTTTCACGGAAAGAATTTGTTCCCTTTCCTTTGACAGTGGACCTACTTTGTAAATAGGTAAACAGAAATTCTTACTAAGAAGACTTCTTTCTAATTTGGAGTACTGTGGAACAATTGGCCCGGAGGTTATAAAACTAGAGTACATTCTCAAACTCAAAATAAAGCATACTGATTGGCTGCTTCCGAGCACATGCTCGGAAGCAGCCAATCAGTGTGCTTTATTTTGAGCTTGAGATTATACTCAAGTTTTATAACCTCGGACCTTGGTTTCATTGGTCCACAGTACTCCAGATAAGAAAGAGTAACAAGGATAAGTTAAGGATAATTTTCCATATTGCCTCATACAAACAGATGTTGTGACCCCTCAGTAGACCCGTTTCAGCGAGACGGTTATAATAAGGGGTCACGATATATGTTTGCTTAATAAAAAGAAAAAAATCATGAGCTCTGAATGGTGGCCTCTCTTAAAGGTAAGAATTCAATCACTGAATGAGCAAAATCTTCCTTTTAAGAGCAGTCCCCATTTGAAAGTGTTTCTTGTCCGTGGAAGCAAACAGAAAGTTTCTAGTGTTTAGTTCCTTCTGTTTAGACGTGATTTTTTTATCAAACCAAAAGCATTTATATAAATTCATGCAATATATATGGGATGCATTTTTGCTTTGTTATCCACTTTAAGAGTGAATTAGTCAGATCAAACTGAATATACTTGCTCTATGATATAAACTGAAGAACATAATTTTAAAAAAAAACATGAAAAATAAATGCACAGTGCAAGTAATAGCAATAGCTTTCATCACTAATGGGATGTGACAAAAAGTCCAGTGACTTACATTTAAATTGAACAGCAAAACTAAATGTTGAATGTGCTAAACAAACAAATAACATATCAATATGAAGATATTTTGTAAAAATTCAGATTTCAGATAGACCTATGTCAGTCCAAGCCTGTTAGAAATTCATATTAAATCTTACTTGACTCTCTGATACCTTTAAATCTGCCTCCAACACCATAATTATAAGGTGTTGCAGCCTGAAGTTTGACATATGATAAAGATTCTTCAGAGAAGTCAAAATAATAAATATGAATACTATGGCTATAGAAATTCTACTGAAATCAGTCTACCCTTCAAACACACAATAATGCTTACAGCATATTCGTATTCATATTATTATGATTATAGGCCAGATAAAACTGTTTGGCGTCAGCTATATAAACCTCACATAAATGCGATCAGCAAAGGCTCACACAAGCCTGCGCATCCGTGCAGCCTGATCAGAGCCTTCCCTGTTTGCATACACCATACCTGCACCCTGAGGAACCTACTCGTACATGCACTACTGTAGGACCAAATTGGGCCAAAAACTGATTCAATGTGATAACAAAGGAAAACATATTTTCAAAAATACTCAAAATAGGCTCAATGACATATTTCTGCTGAACATGAAACATTAAAGTATGTATGCTGAACCTGTCTGCGATAAAGAATTCTTACCTCACAGTTCACGTGTTTGAGATAGAGCACGGTTCGTCAGCCTGTACGGAGAGATAATCCACAAGCTTTTGCGAGCGGATTTTAGACCGTACAGACGGACGAACTATGCTCTACCTCATTTATAGCAGGATATCCAATGTAGATCTTGCACATTACGTGGTACCTCATGCTAAAAATTTGGATATCGGGATCGTGCTATAATTCCATGACAATTTTAAGACGTCTGATTTGATTTTAAACTTTCTCATGAGCTATATTTAATGCAAACCGTGTATGCGATCAGAGGCTCTGCTTCCTAAGCGACTGATCTGGAGCTACACTCTTTTGAATAATAAATTTACCGATACTGAATTTATTGCACTTTTCAGTATTGTTGCTTAACCTCAAAATTTTGAGAAAATAAAAGACTGATGGGTAGATCTCAACAGGCCTATGGACATCCCTGTCACAGTCCGCGAAACACAGCAAGCTCAGGGGGTAAGAGACAAAAAAGAGAGACTCAGGCGTCCCTCATCGAGCCACTTCTGGCACCAAGTTACCCACGGACATACAGAAGGTAATGTCTGATGCAGCAAAATCGCAACAGTCCGAAATAATCAAAAAGAATGGAATCCAAACTGCCTACTATAAGAGCCAAGTTAAGTAAACAAAAATATGCAGTTGTAGATCTAATACATCCAAACACTGTTTATCAGGCCAGTTATGTATTTACTCTAAGTCAAAAGAGCCTTGAAACAATTTTGTTAAAATGATATGTTCCTCGTATACTAGCGAAGTTAAAAAAAGGTAAATGTTTCCCATAGCCTAATAGCCGTAGGGCCAGTGGGGGTTAGAGACCCACTGTATCTTGGGCACAGCAGATGAAGGCGAAGCCCATCCGTTTCCTTTCGCTGCCTTATCCTTCCCTGATTCGAAGCAGGTACCCATGTACTGCTGGATTGAAAGAGTTTTCCGGTCGTCAAATGGCGAAGCCTGGTCGCGATCTATCGACCTTCCGGCGACTTTCTGCACCGTAACTGAGCGTCTCTTACCACTCGACCATGGCGTCTCTCTAGCGCAGTTGTTCGCTTATAAGACGGGAATTTACATTTTTAAAATTACCGCAGATGTGTAGACTAGCCTTATGTTTTTCAGCTTTAAAATGGTGTTTTGTCTTCTAAATTAATCCCAAAAATCTAGATAAGACGGATCAAGATTTTTTGGGATTGATTTTAAGGTTACCGCCCGTCTTATAACCGAGGAAATACGGTAGCTGGGAACGAATCTAACAACCCTAACTTTGATATTTATACTGAGGATTCTAGGCAAATTATAATATCTTCTATTGTCCAGTAGAGCCTACAAGTACGAAGAACAAATTACAACTGCACAATTGCTATGCAATGGTAGCACACAAAGATCTAAAGAAAAACTAGACAATCACTAAAGGTGATGAATGCCCCCGCCATATGCCTCACTAGATGAGTAATGTATTAAGAGGTATTTGTGTCAAATTATATCAAAATCTGTCAATAATAAAGGTGCTCGAGGGATGACAAATTTTTTTCTAAAAAAAAAGCATCTGTGACGTTGACCTTGGCTCTACAACCCTGAAAGGTGAACTTGTCTAAGATATTGTCATACTTAATATTTGTGTGAAGTTATATCAAAATCAGTTCACAAATAAAGGTACTAGAACCTTGACAAAGTTTTACATGTACCTATAATAGCATCTGTGACCTTGACCTTGGACTGACAATGCTGAAACGTAAATTTGTCCATGATATTGCCATGCTAAATATTTGTGTAAAGCTATGTCAAAATCATTCAAGAGGGATGACAACGTATTTTCTAAAAATAGTAACTGTGACTTGGCCTTGACCCTAAAATTCTGGATCGCGAAATTTTCCAAGATAATTGTCACACTAAACATTTGGGTGGCGTTACATCAAAATCTGTCAATGAATAAAGGGGCTACAGGGATGATAAAAGTTTTTCTAAAAATAGCTACTCTGACCTTGACCTTGAACCTGCAGTGCTGAAATGGTAATTTATTCAAGATAATGTCATACTTAACATTTGTGTGAGGTTATATATATCAAAATCGATCCATAAATAAAAGCGCTAGAGCGATGCCTAAGTTTTTGGAAAATAGCACTGTGACCTTGACCTTGATTCTTCCAACCTGAAACGCAAACTTGTTTGAGGTATTGTCATACTCAATATAGCTGTGACATTATATCAAAATCAGTTTATAAATGAGGCCGCTAGAGCCATAACAAAAGGTGAGCCACTGAAATATGGTCAAACTAGGTATGTCATTCAAGGGGACATAATTCTGATAATAAATAAATCATAGTAAAGACCTGAATCAAAGTTCAGTTTCCTTAGTGCACATGATCAATGCATGTCTGAACTGTGTTGCAAGTTTCAATTCCCTGCATCTAATACTGTAGGAGGAGTTGCGGAGACAAGAACAGTACTACAAGTGTAAAATATGGTCAAAATATGTCTGTTATTCAAGGGGACATAATTCTGCAATTAAGACCTAAATCAAAGTTCTGTTTCCTTTATGCACATGATCAATGCATGTCTGAACTGAGTTGCAAGTTTCAACTCCCTGCATCAAATACTGTAGAAGAAGTTGCGGAGACACCAACAGTACTACAAGTGTGATATATGGTCAAAATATGTATGTTATTCAAGAGGAATAATTCTGTAATAAAGACCTAAATCAAAGTTTTGTTTCCTTTATGCACATGTTCAATGCATGTCTGAACTGTGTTGCAAGTTTCAACTCCCTGCATCAAATATTGTAGGAGGAGTTGCGGAGACAAGAACAGTACTACAAAGTGTGACGGACGGACGTACGGACGGAGGGACGGACGGACAAGGGTAAAACTATATGCCCCTCCCCACTTCGTGGCGGGGGCTTAAAAAATATATAACATAAGTGAAATAAGCTCTACAATATTTACGTAGGTACATGTATATGAAACAAAACCAACATGTATTTACAAAACTCTCGATTGATGAAAGCTATGAGATTCATTAGCTAATGTCAATAAAGTCACCTCAATTTGCACCTCATTATGCAGCTGTCTCATACGAAACAAAATATCCACAACACGGAGGTACATTGACATTTACTGTGTCTCATCACTCTGGCTAGTGGGACAGTAAGGATGGTTTAGACCCTGCGGGACCAGGCTCTGTGGTTTGGGTCTTACAAGACCAAACCCTGAGATTTGAGTCTTGCAGGACCAAACCATGAATATTGGTTTTCTCATGACAGGGCTCCGAATGTTGTTTTAAACTGCAGTTTTATTGACTCTCACAATTATTTTTAGAATGGTATTTGTATAGGTACCAATGTTTTTCTCAAATGTATGATATGTTTTATTGTATAAACTGGTGAGACAAAAACAAACGATACTGCTATACTGTTTCTAATACGACTATTGGTACTTTGCGGGACGGAACAGAAGGAAGACATTTTACTGAAATTGGAAATAAATGTATGTGTTTCAAGGAAGGTAGTAAATTCGTTTTATTCCATAAAAATGCAAATTTGGCAACCGCATTTATTTTGATAATCAATAATAAGAGTTTAAGAAGCCAGAGATGGGCGGATACAGCTCTCCTCTTCGAATTGGAGAGGAGAAGAGCAGACAGACTCGGTGCCAGGAATGTGCAATCGATGAACCTCCTCGGGAACATCCATCTTAGAAGTTGACAAAAAAGGTTACTCGATAATAGTTAATAAGTGGCTGTTCCATTCCGTACCGCAAAATACCAATAGCCTAAAATAGTGAACCAAATTATTTGGGAAATATGTTTGATGTCAAGAACTGCAGGATGGCACATGAATGGATTGGACCTGTTCATTGAATTCTGTATCTGAACATGTAGAGTCACGAAGTAGGCATCAATACTGTTATACTATCGGGAGAGAGTGCACTGGAATTTAAATAATCTGCTTTTGGTTGATGGATTTGAATCTCCTTCGCATTACTACAGCGACCATCTTGTCTTAAAATGAACACTTATCCGAAATATCGAGTTCGAATCGAATGATGGCAGCCATTTTGAATCGCTTCAAGATGATTTAGGACCAGGAAGACGGATATTAATACAAAGGTGCACTCACGCGTTGATTGTCAAACGGTAAAAAAATATACAATGACCCTCTTTACAATGACGGCATTTGTTCCAAAAAAAATGACGTTAAACTGAATTTGTTGTTGTAAAGAATGCATATTTTAGAACAATTTAGCCATTCCGTGCAAATCAAAATGACGTTTTAAAGAATTTTGCTGTTGTAATGAGTGTCATTGTAAAAAGGGTTGACTGTAGTGCCATATTTTTTCACAAATTTAACGTGCATTGACGTTCGCCAGGTGCAACGTTAATGCATGAAAACCCATGTTTGAGCCCTATATAAATATATCAGGAGGATGAGATGTGAGATATTGTTTTCTAAAGGTTAGTTTCGTCCTACTGTCATGCTATAAACTGAAGACGGTTCATGTGTGATTAAATTACATTCAAACAGATAGCACAAACGGACGACTAGGTGCCCAACCAAACGCATTTCCAATACACTAGGCAGTAATTTTCTAAGCATATATCTTAGGTAATTTATTGCTAACGAATTGACGAGAGGGCTCAATAACACTCAGTGTCTATTCTAGAGAGGAAGATTGGGGGATTCACCCACATTTCTGACAATCCCCCCCCCCCCCTAATTCCTAGCAGAAGGAGGGAATTATTTTCTTTATTTTATTCTTAAAAATTGATTTAAATGATATCTAAAAGCATTGTGTTTACTCATTGATACTACATTATAGCTGAAATACTATGTTTTATGTAGTTTAAGCCAAATTTTAGAGTTACAAGTTTGAGTGATACCTTTTTTCTGTCGAAAAATCCCCCCCCCCCTATTTTTTCAATCCAAGAATAGGCACTGTTAAACACCTTTAGGTTCATTACTATTTCTTATTTTTCCAAATGCCATTTTACCATACTCAACTGCATCACACCCAAAATTGTCAGTTGCTAAGATATTTGCACCAGCAGATATTAAGATCATCATTCTCTTTGATTTACGACCAGGAAACAGCGAACATGTCATAAGTGGAGTCATGCCCTCAAGGTCCTTAGAGTTCACATTTGCGCCATGTTCTAGCAATATTTTCATGGCAGGGCATACGAATAAATCAGATATTGGAGACTGCACAAAGTAATGCAGGGCAGTTTTGCCAGTTATGTCTGTCATATTCGGATCAGCTCCATTTGCAAGAAGTGCATTCAGTGTGTCCAGAGCTGCATTGTTTATATGTACTAGTATTCTGTAGCATGATTCATTGCCAATAGGATATCTAAATCCACTGTCAATTACGAGTTCACAGAACTGCTTTGTATCTAGAGGATTCCATAGAATGCTGAGAAGATGTAAGGCTGTTTCTCGTTGAAGATCGCCCCCATTATAACAAACTTGCAGAACGGACATATATATTAGTGCTGGGGAAGTCACGAGCTTTGTTAAGCATGCACGTCCAAGCATATCCGTAACATTCGTGTCTGCCTTCATGGACAAAAGTAGCCGTGTTGTTTCTGGCGATAAACTTTCACATGCAACCATTAACATTGTATTAGCATCGGAGTCACGCCTTCCGTTGACTTCAATATTTCTGTTCAAAATTATATCTCTGATAATCTGCAGAGACGTGGGATCATTTACACCTGCTACATGCGCGAAAAGGAAAGCTACAGTATCTTCAATATCTTCAACACTTACTCCGGTTTCGATTTGCATAAACGTCTCGAAGACGCGTAAACCTATAGATGTATGCTTGATGAGGTTTCGCACTAAACTAAGACATGTTTGTCCATCTTTATTCCCAAGCGCTACATCTGCTCCTTTTGCTAGTAGACTGTTTATAAGTGATGCTTTTACATCATCTTGTACAGAAATTCTTAAAATATGATGAAGAGCTGTATTACCGCTTGCATCTGCCAGGTTAACATTTTTTGAATTCTCAATGAGCACTAAAAGCAAATCTTTACGCAAGACTTGGCACTGCACTGCCAACATAATAGAAGTATGGCCTCTGTTATTTTGGTGATCAACGTCAGCACCCTTACTTATCAGACAAACCGCCAAGTACAAAGATACATCAAACCCATCGGAAGAATTAAAATTCGTTTTGTTACAACTTGCACATAGATATTGCAATGCCGTCATACCATAAGAGTCAGCTTGATCAACGTTTGTAAGACTTGTCATCAGCATATGGATTGTCTGAGGTTGGAGAGAAGTTTTCTTGCATGCAGTGTGAAGAGGAATTTGCAGTTCTTTATTCGGCTGATATATGTTTACTTTTCTCTTCATCAAAATGTTCGTAAGTTCCAATAACAGTTCATCACTGTTGATATTTTGTACTGTAATATGCAAGAATGTGTTTCCATTTTCATCCAGTTGGTCGAGGCCATCGGCATGTGTAATGATGAATTTGAGACAGTTTGTGCAGTTAGGTTTGCACATGAAGCTGTAGAGTTGTACGTCAGATAATATACTCTTGAAACAAGGACTTTTATTTATTTCTTTAAGCATACACAAAGCTACATCGCCCTCTAGCCTGGCAATGATAGACAATATAGTTTTACTGTCTTTCCCCATAATCATGTCGTGTGGTTTTATAACTTCTCTCCGAAGTAACACACTAAGTATTCTCATCTTGATATCTGTGTTTATCTGGCTACTTTCCACAATGTCTGAGGTAGTTAACTGTAACAGTTGAGTACTTAGTAGCGCTATCAATATTTTAGTCTTTTCATCCAAGCGTCTGCTGGAAGATAATAATCCTGCTATTATCCTCGAATCGTCAGGACAATCATTAGTGCTGTATTCATATAGTTCACGAATAATTTCAAAATCACATGATGATTCCTTAACTGCGTAATACAAAGCGTTACGACCACATTTGACTAAGCCCTTTGAGCCGGTAAGAAGGACACGGATTATGCTAAGTTTGGTATGCGTGTCTGTTTCACTTCTAATACAATGGTGCAGGACAGACAAGTTATTTGTATCTGTTGCATTCATACTCATGCCTTGTTCCAGAAAATAAGTGAAGAAAATTTCACTGAAAGACTTATTTTCAGCTGCCAGCATCAAAGGTGTTATTCCTTTCTTGTCCGGTATTTCAGGATTGTACTTCCAGGTCAGCAGAATTTCCAATATTCTGCAAAACCTGTAAAATCCATCCGTTTCTGACATCATGAGGTAGTGCATGGGTGTTCGTCCAGTCGCATCTGCAGTATTAAACGTCGATAAAAGGTGTCTCAAATTTTCGACAATTACAATCCCTGTGCTAAGGCCCTTTGTTTGTAAAGTGTATGAAAGAATATTTTGACCAGCCTTATTTTTACGATCAAGACAAGCACCTTGATAGTTAAAAACGTTCAGTGTTAAAATATTGCAGTCAAACACTGGTACATTTTCATTGTCATCTGGCAAGTTTATGTCTTCCCCTCTCTCAAGTAAAGGTTCCACAACCTTTCTCAAACTCTTAAACGGGAGCATTGAAGAAGACAGGTAATGAAAATACCCTCTGCCGTTCTTGTCCACTAGTTTCGGACTGCTTTTCTCAACACATGTGACTACAATTCTTAGATCTTCACAAAACTTTAGAGCTGCCATTGTCGGCGTCATTCCGTTTACGTCTGGTAAGTTTACATCTGCTCCGTAGTGCAACATTTCTTCAAAACCCACATGAATCATTTCCCAAACACAGGAAAACTCTTTTCGTTGGTGCATTTGAACAAGGTAGTGCAATGGGCTGCAGCCAAAGTCGTCGACAGTATTTACGGTATTGTTTCGGGAAAAGCATGAAATAAAATTCGAAAAGAACTTATCATGCTCAAACTGCACGTCTAGAATAGGATGCTGAATTCGGAGAAGGGACATGGGATAAACGGACTCCCGGCATTGGTCAATATACGCCATTATCCAATGCAAGCAGGAGTAGCCATCAAATGCACCTGTTACTGTCATACCAGCCTGCAGAAGCTCTAAAATGATGCTAATACTTGCACCTGTCAGTAGTCTATAAACACAATGTGTCATTCGACCACGCGGGGTATACACATCTTTATTCACCCGTACTCCATTTTCGAGAAGTATTTTTATAGTAGCTTTGTCTGATGCTAAATGCACTGGCGAAAGTACGCACTCTGATCTAAGCTTTAGGATATACCTTATAATACTGCAATTCCAAAACGTGGTATCTAGTTCGCTTTCTTCCTCTGACTGGTTTAGAAACCTGTGGTTTGATTGTACAGGAGCCGGGTTCCATACGCACTGCGTCTGTACAAGTTCTTCTACTATACCAGTTAGACCTAACTGCACTGCAACAATAAGGACTATAGGTTCTTCTGCTATGTAAATTCTTCCGCCGCAGTCAATAAGTAATTTCATTAATGAGCTGTTTCTCATAACCACTGAACAAAGTACAGAGTTGTACAATTCAGACAAAAAATGCAAGTTACAGCCTTGCACGTATTTGCTATAGCGATTTACTTCTGTATGTGCCACTACAAAATTCACGTCAGCTCCGGCTTGAATAAGCGTTTTTATAAAGCTTTCCGATGGGAAAATGAAACAGGCACATACTAAAGCTCGAGAAAGCATTTGTTTCATTTGATCAGAAATAAAGCGTTTCATAATCTCATCATTGCTAAGGATTTGCAAAAGAGCTTGTTCACGTCGGAAGTACATCAATACCTCTATTAGGTTCAGTTCCCAACGTTCGAAAACTGTGTGGCACATATTGATCTTACAAAACACATCTCGGAAAGAATCAGTCTCTCTTTCAGTTTCCTTTTCTTCATTCTGAGACATTTTTACAACGTAAGCAATCCACTTTTCCACAAACCAGTGATCAGTCCATGCTTGATGACGACAAACCGGAATAATCTGGCCTGCCTTTATTTCTCTCACTGTTCTTTCCACAAGAGCATTTGTACAAAACAATGGCAAAATAAAGACGCTCTCATGAACAGGTAATGGGTAATCATAACACCTTGTGTGGTCAACCAAATACCTGAAATCAATATCTTCAATTGCATGAAGAGGGCTATCTTTTATACACATAAAGGCAACATTTTCCCTAATAGACTCATGCGAAAAGCGAAATGAGCCGTCTAGGTCTTCATAAACGTATGTATTTCTTAAGCTAAACAATGCTTTTTTCAGCTCAGATTGTGCGTGGTCGGTCGATAAGCCCGCCGCTTTGAAGATCTTTATTACATCTTTGGGAGGATCTGACAAAACAACTTCCTGGAGATAACTCATTTCTAATCTGTTGTGTTTAAACAAAATTAGAAGCAGGAGGCAGTATTTTATTTTATCGTTGTCTTTGAAATTCTGTATCTCCCTACAAACGTACTTCATTGGATTTTCAAAGAATGACAACCCTTCTTTTCTCAAAAATTGATTTGAACAAAATAATTCAACACAATGCGGAAATCCATGAGGAGAAATGATAGGATTGTATATGCAGCTAGGCGGACTACTGCTCACGTTATATTCTTTGGTATAATTGGTCCAAATTTGCATTTTTTCACTGAGTGTTAAAGCATGTATTACAGATGTCAGATCAACAATAGCGGTCTCCTGGAAACAAGAAAATCTCTCAATTTTAGATTTAACGTCTTTGAAGACATACGATCTGCTGGTGCAAATAACCCTTAATTTTCCCTTTCTCTCCTTCACGACCCTCTGCATAATGTCAAGCATAGAAACCCACTCGTTAACTTTCCTATCGTCTACACTCATACTACCAAACATATCATCTATCATAACAAACTGACTCTCGGCCTTGTCTGTATCATCGCTACCTTTCACCATTGTTTTCCAGTCTTGAGTGTTTGTCACAATAACAGGTTCAAACCCTTTCTCTTGATATTGCAGTAGTAGATGAGCTGCCATAGATGATTTTCCATCACCTGGTTTTCCAGCAATTAATGCCCAGTAGCTGTCATCTAGTATGTCCCTCACTTCTTGAAAGGCTCTTGTCTCAACGAAGAGATGGTCCTTTGCTTTATAGCTTTTAACGACATTAGAAATTTGTTCTGTAAACAAAACCGAAAAACTAATTTTATTGCAATGTCAAAGTGGTGAATTTAATTATTCCCAAAATATTCATTCTTTAAGTAAAATTTGTTTTGAGAATGATTACGGAGAAAAACATAATTGGGGCTATAATCTAAAGCGCGTCAAAAACAAGTGAATGGTAGCAAATGAGTTTGTTTTTTTACAGGTACGATGACGATATTTATAGCAATCACTGCAAAAGATTTTTGTTTACAGCTGACACACTCAGTTTCTAAATAGTTGACTTTCTGGCCCATTGAAGGCTCTACAGAATAAATATACGATAAGTCAGACTATCGGTATTACTTAACTACCCTGTCAATACCATTTGTCTGTACGTACGGAGTTTGTGTTTTGCAACTTTTCTGATATGCCAAATCTTGTTTTCTTGTCAAATTTTCAAGACGTTTGGACCAAAGAAATGTAATTAAATAAAACCTAAGTATGAATCCAACCCATAATGGAACTTTAACCTCAGAGTTCTCAGAAATAAGCTCAACGATTCTAAAGGGCCAGAAAATATAAAATACTCTGTGGCAAAGTACCAGGGAGACGTTTCACGTTACACAAACTAACATTGACCGATGGCAACAATGATGAAATTCATACCAAAAAAACTTCTGAAGACTGGGATATTTAAAATAAGGTTTAACATGCAGATGGAATGGCAAACAGTGTCGACTCTCGTCAAACTGTCCAGAAGCAGTCTGATATGTGTCTGCACTGTTTGCTCAGACCTGTCTATCTCAATATCTAGAATCTTGACAGTAAGCATGAAAACAGGGTGTTCATTTTGATATTAGGCTTATCTTAGAAGTTACTAATCAATATTAGATTTAGCAAAATCCACAACCTTTAAAATTATCCGTCGCTTTCTTCTTTTCTTTCTTGTGTATGTGTACTTCCGCCTTCTTTGCAATAGTTACATTCTTGGAATCTTTCACAACTGTTGCTCTTGTAATAGGCCTAGAAGAGCATCCTAAAACAATTCGTTGATTAATAACGGCCATAAAATAATTTATTGTATCTAAACCGTTCAGTATATTTCTGTATTATTTTAAACTTTATTTATAAATTAGTAGTGTATAATCGAAAATCCATTCAACAAAAAGCTCAGCGAAGAAACCATGCTCATGTATGATCCGCCTGTATTATTGGTACAAAAACGTTTACGCTCATTTCGATAAAAAGTAGACGAAACAAGTGGTGGACAAAAAAGGTGTCTTTTACGTATGTAAGGGTTAACCCTTTGTCAATAAAAGTAAATTTAAACTACAAATGTTTTTCAATGAAAAACTGAAGTCCCCCACGAGCCCATATCCAATCCCCCCTTATGAATAAAAAACCTGTGCAATTAAAATACTAGGCAAGTTTGGAGAAAATCCATCCACTGGTTCTAAAGACATCCTACATAGATGACTATGTCCTTGCAAATGAGGTCAAGGTCACCAAAATCTAATCAGCTCTTAAAGTTGACCCAATGATGTATCCATACAAGTTTGGTGAAATTCCATCCGTTGGTTTAAGAGATATCGTGGGTACAAAAAATTGTCAGCTTAGTCCTACAGTGACCTTGAAAATGAGTTCAAGGTCACAAAAATATACCATGTAATCAGCTCTTAAACTTGTCTCAATGATATATCCTTGCAAGTTTGGTGAAATTCCACTCATTGGTTCAGGAGATATTGTGTATACCAGAACTTTTCACGCCATTTAAGTCCTCCTGTGACCTTGAAAATGAAATCAAGGTCACCAAAATCTAATCAGCTCTTAAACTTGTCCCAATGATATATCCATGCAAGTTTGGTGAAATTCCATCCATTGGTTCAGGAGATATTGTACATACAAGAAATTTTCACACCATTTAAGTTCCTCTATGACCTTGAAAATAAGGTCAAGGTCACCAAAGTCTAATCAGCTCTTAACCTTGTCCCAATAATATATCCATGCAAGTTTGGTGAAATTCCATCTATTGGTTCAAGAGATATTGTGCATACAAGAGTGTGACGCCAACGCTGACGCCGACGCACCGGGAACCGCACTGAAAACAATATGTCCCCCTCACCTTTGGTGGGGGGCATAATACATCTTCTGTTTACATGAAACGCTCATATTTTATTATTTTCTGAGTTTTCTGCGAGTCCATATTTTGGAATTTGCACGCGACTATCGAACTGAATCACATTTTGTTGAATGAAAGTTTCAGATATTTTATGTCCTAAAGTGGTTATGTAATTCACAGTTTTCATATTGCAATGAGAAACAAGAAAACATACTTAGAAGCACTTGACGTTCCATTCCAATCTCGCCAACGTTGGAAAGTGCGGATGTATCGTCCTCCTCGGATTCGCTCGATGATAAGTCATTATCTGTTTGGTGTTCTATGTCCTCTCGATTTAGTGTATCTAAACTGAAATGATATATACGAGGTCTCGATTTTAGTTGCTTCAGCAGCATATGGATCATTGCAAACATTTTTATTAGCCCAAGGATCTAATATGTGTACTTATAAAAGTACATATAAAAGTACCCAAGTACCAATAAAAGCATCAATGAAATGAATAATAAAAGTACTTACAAATACATTAATAAAAGTACCAAGGAAGTGCTCTATCACAGACCACAACTTTCCCATGGCACCAGTAAGAAGAGTAAACCAACTGTGGCGCATACAATACATACGAAACAAACATACCAAAAGCAAATCAACACACATAAACACACACACTAACACACACACTATCTGCTTAAACGGGGTACACAATTTTTCACTGCCACCCGCCAATCGTCCTGATCTGAAATATTGTAAATCATTCATCAGTACAAAGCTCCTGACCGACGCCAAACCGAAATTAATAGTTATACCATGGTTTGCCCGCCTGTACGAGGAGATAATCCACGAGCTTTAGCGAGTGGATTATCTCCCTACAGCCGGAAAAACCATGGTATAACTATTTTGTACCACCCTTACCAGTGAAGGCCTTGCTCATTGCGAAATATTTCGTGGTAAAGTTGGCGTTTTCTGGTGAGGGTGGTATAATTTCTGTTTGGCCGCTTTCAGTAGCTTTGTGATAACTCCTATATAACTGAAACTATGTACTAAATATGTATTACAAATGTCGATTAGTGTTTTTTACAGCAATCAATTTGCTTTAGCTTGAATTTTTAATTTTCAAGTGGGAATGGCATAGCGCGTTAACCTGGCCTGTATTGGCGGCATTGGCTTTGCGCGTGTCAAACACATAATGATAATGATAATAATAATAATAATGTAATTACAAACGTTTACATTTCTGGAGGAATACTCGAGCTCCAAATACTTATCACCGATCAATGCTGATTTTGTTTCTTTAAACATAAGCAAAATGTATGATAAACAGGTTGTGAAATAATGCTAATCATATCATACTCCACTTCAAAGCCCGGGGGGTTTTGGCCGATATGGGAGTCTCGGGTCGATTTGGGTTCTGACATGACAATCTCTATATATCCAAACCAATGCATATTGAAATGAAATACTTACCTCTGAAGGTTATCCCTCACAGCTGAAAACCCTCCTGACATGGAGCCACCAGCAATGCTTTTGCGTGAATGTTCTTTGATCATTTTCTTTGCCTGTTTCCCTAAGCCCGATTTCAGTATCTTGTTACTGGCACCTTTAACGTATATTGTCTCTACCACTCTTTCTAGACGTTCTTCAGCGCCAACTGTAACAACTGCAGGTTCATCTCTATCAGTTTCTGATTCTGTGTCGCTTGCTAATTTATCAGCTGCAGAAGACGGCTCCAACAGGTTTGAAGATGCAACACCATAGCTATCCTCGTCAGGCTCTTGACGTGTAACTAATGAGTGGAGTCTGCTATCATTATCTGCATCTGATAGGTTTTGAAAGTCTGTTGTTGTAAATGTTTCCGAAGCTGCATCATCTAACGTGTTCGCTAAAATGTTGCTAGCTTCGCCTGCCAATGCCACTGGTGTCGAAAATGTATTTTTCAACCCAAATTCAAATTTCTTTCGATGTCCAGGTTTGTCTATACACTCTTTAATATCGTCAGGACTCATATGTTGTAAAATCTCCAGCGTATCCCAACCCAGTTCCTCGAATTTTACGGCATACTTATGAAGCCCAAGACCTCTCAGCCAGTTTCTGACATCCTCCATCCTGTTGTATTTTTTTTTCTTTATTTAATTTACATTCTTGACTGTTTTGTTGCAACTCTTGTTTCTAAACATGTCTTTCCATAGCGTCTGGTCCGTGTGTTCTGTTCGCACATGAGACCTGTTAAATGTAGAAATGTATTACCACTTTGTCCAACTACAATAAAATAACCGCCTTAGAACGGTCAGGGGGGTTTGGTTGGGCGGGGTGGTCGGGCGATGGTGCTGATTATAACTTCCAGTGCCGGGGCGTCCTACTTATTTGGTTAAAAGTAGGGCAAAGGCCTGCTGTATTTGCATTAAGTGCGGGCGGGGGTTGTTTGTATCTTTTTTCCCTAAACCCAAAACAAATTGCAAAAAAAGCTTTTTTTGCATTTTTGTTGAGGACTAACATTTACATATGACATATCAAAAGTAGGATGAAATCGGATAATGCAAAATATATTTTTTCTGCATTTTTACATGCCCCTATTTGTGTCTTAGATATACCAATTATTTGTAATGTTTTATATGACATAACATTATTGCTGTGAGTTTTATTTCTAAGAACCCATTCTGCCTCTGCCAGAATTGAATCTAGAAGCTTAAGATTGAATTTGACCCATTTTGTTGTTGAATGTAAAGACATCTAGGTCTTAAAATGGTATAAATTACCCCACCCACTTTATTCTGCCTAAAAATCTGAAGTGAATTTTTGAAGTTCAGTAACTTAACTGCAACAAGAAATATGTTGTACTGATGACTTAGCTTAGCATAAACATGCTTCAATTTAGAATACTGATCTCTGAAGGCAAGAGGAACCCGAAACAAAGGCACAAAGAGCAGAATACTACATGCATAATAATACAAACAGTGCAACATATTTATGAATACTCTTTGTAAATCTCCTCGGCCGGTTTTATGAAGGGCACCACTAAACATTGCTACATACTAAATATGTCAAGGAAGATGATTTTTTAAGATTTTTCCCCCATTATAAGTCTTTGGGAGCTAATGACCCCTGGGGCGTGGCCAATTTGAACCCAAGGCATGGTTGGCAGGATTTATGTACGTGACAACTAAACATTGCTAAATACTAAATATGTAAGCTCTGGGCCTCATGGTGTCAGAGAAGAAAATTTTTTAAGGTTCTTTAGCGATATAGCTCTATATAAACAAATGACCCCCTGGGGTGGGACAAGTTTGGACCCCAGGGACTTGGTTGGCAGGAGTTATTGGACACTAAACATTGCTACATACTAAATAAATATATAAGCTCTGGGCCTCATGGTTTCAGAGAAGATTTTTTTAAGTTTTCCCCATTATAAGTCTATGGGAGCCAATGATTGATCACGGGGGGTGTGGTAGATTTGGGATTTTGATCCCAGGGGCATGGTTGGCAGGATTTATGTACGTGACCACTAACCATTGCTAACCATTGCTACATACTAAATAATATGTAAGCTCTGGGCCTCATGGTTTCAGAGAAAATATTTTTGAAGGTTCTCAGCTATATAGTCCTTTATTATATAGTCCTTTATTAACAAATGACCCCTGGTGTGTGGCCAGTTTGGACCAAATGGGCATGGTTGACAGGATTTATACAGGGGACCACTAAACATTGATACACACTAAAGCTACATACTAAACGCTTTAGCTCTGGGCCTCATGGTTTCAGAGAAGATTTTTTTACGTTATTCACTTCATAAGACTATGGGAGCTAATGCTCCTGGGGCGTGGACAATTTGGACCCTAGGGGCATGGTTGGCAGGATTTATGTAGGTGACCCCCAACCATCGCTACATACTAAATATGTAAGCTCTTGGCCTCATGGTTTCAGAGATGAAAATTTTTGAAGGTTCTTTAGCTATATAGCCCTATATAAACAAATAACTCCACCCCCCCCCCCCCCCCCCCCTAGGATGTGGCCAGTTTGGACACCAGGGGCATGGTTGGCAGAATTTATGTAGGGGACCACTAAACACTGCTACATGCTAAATATATCAGCTCTGGACCTCTTGGTTTCAAAAAAGATGTTTTAAGTTTTTGTCGTCATAACTCTGTGGGAGCTAATGACCCATGGGGTGGCAAATTTGGATCCCAGAGGAATGGTTGGCAGGATTTATGTACGTTACCACTAACCATTGCTACATACTAAATATGTAAGCTCTGAACCTCATGGTTTCAAAGTTGAAATTTTTTTTGAATGTTCTTTAGCTAAATAGCTCTATATAAAGCAGTGGGTCCCAAGGGTGGGGCCAGTTTAGACCCCAGGGGATGGATTGGCAGGAGTGATGTAGGGGACCACAAAACATTGCCAAATACTAAATATATAAGCTCTGGGCGTCATGGTTTCAGAGAAAAAGATTTTTTTAAATTTTTCCAATTTTAAGTCTATGGGAGCTTTATGTTGCCATGGTGACCAGAGTTCCGATCTGATCTGCCCTTTAACCATATGCAGTCAATCCCCCACCCCAACAATGCTACACATAAAATTTGATCAAGACTGGGCAGATGGTTTAGGAGGTATGTTTTAAAGTGTGGAAGATGACGACGGACTACCGACCAAGGCTATACTATAAGCTCACCTTGACAATTGAGATAAAACCTTGATAAACATCCCATATTTTAACATGAAATTTTCAGTTCCATGACCTTGACCTCAAGGTCACTGAGGGGGCAATGGTGTAAAACGTAGGACCATTATCTTGCATAAGTCAAAGTATCAACTTAGGCTATCAATGGGTTAAAGAGATATGAGCGTTTTAATAGGCATTTCCGACATAAGCTACGGTACCATAACGAACGAACGTTAGCGACGATAGCATACGTTAGAAGGCTAATTTTAGGGAGCAATCATTATTTATTTAGCCCATCTGTAGAAGTGCTATATATGCTTGTAATGTTGTCTCGCCGTAGGACGAAAACTATCTTCAGCTGCGGACGACCATATCAGCCTGCACAGGTTAGTCAGGACATATGCAAAATCTGATAACTGCAAGATTTCATCAATGTTTATGCGAACAGCGCTCGCTATAGCGGGATGTACTCATGCGCAGGTTAGTCTGAGTATCAGCAGATCGTGTCCAGATTCGCGCGGCGCATCCCATACATTGTATAAATGTATCACTATCATGCGTTACCAACATAAAGTATTAAGAATATGTGCATGTATTCTCATTGTTTACTTATTCTCATTGTGCATATGAACTCTTGTTTTGTGTTAAAATGTCCTTTGAGATATCACTGTGTATCAAGCGCTTTCACATACTTGCAAAGAGAGAGAGGAAAAGAAAAAGACGAAGGAAAAATAAGATTTATTAAAAAAAAGAGTCCGAATGCCGCACATACTGCAGTCGAATACAAGCAGTAGCTTTTGCAAAAAGCAAGCAGTAATTGGAAGCTTTTATCAAAAGGCCGTGCCCGATGTGACACTTAAAGGCACTTTTCATGTATTATGGCTATTAATAATGTGATACCAATGTTTTTTGAAAGCATTGATAAATATCAGATTACATATTCTGGGTCACCTGTGTTCTTGCGTCATTTTCTTACTTCATTTTGAAAGAGGAACCCCCCAGAATTCTTCACGTTTTACTCAATAACTTGTCGTTTCTGTATGCATTCTGTTAAAATGAAGCCCAGAGAATGTGTAATCATGAGTACTTTCTGATAATATTACCGATTCTGTCTTGGGTTTTAGAGTTGTTTGTTTTTTATATCAGGGACAAGCCATTTATTACCAGGTGAGGGGTACAAGGCGGGCGGATTTTTTGTGAGCTACTTAAGCGGGAGGGGCGGGGGCGGGGAAATCATTAAGCCATTGAGCAGGGGAGGGGGTGGGGTGTTATATTTCTTTAGGCATATAGGGGAGTGGGTGGAGTCAGAATTCTTCCATCAGTCTTCGTTTTAAAAAAATGTCTCAGATTCTGTTGGACCCATTACTACTACATTTTCAGATTAGTTCTACCTTTATAAACATATATTCATTAAAAACATTTACAAAAAAAAAAAAAAAAAAATGCCGAAACAAATGGACCTTTAATCTGTATAAATAATTAACATGTTCAAAAGACAAAATGTTCATTGTCT
The DNA here is from genome assembly GCA_963989385.1 of Ctena decussata. NCBI lineage: Eukaryota > Metazoa > Mollusca > Bivalvia > Lucinida > Lucinidae > Ctena > Ctena decussata. The sequence goes on from OZ022506.1 coordinate 9,583,129, forward strand.
TTCGAAGGTTTGATTGAGGTCAGTCTGACATAACATAGATAATATGTTCATTATCATGTGAATGTAGGGTTGTGTGGTGGTGGTGTGTGTGTTGGGGGGGGGCGTCCTTAACTTTTTGTCACTTATCTGGTGGGGGGGGGGGGGGGGGGGGTCGAAACAAAATCTGGTGAGACTACCCATCCCACCCAACTTGACAACCTGATACGAAATGACCCGTCCCTTAAATCGACCCCCAATATCAGAAACCGAAAGTAGGCTTTGGTATTCTAGATCTCCATTAATGTTGTTGCTCCGATTGTTTGAGGTTTAAACTGTAAAACTTGTCAAGTCTCAGCAAAGAGAAGCATACCAGTTTAAATTACTTACAAGTACGCATTCTCTACGCTATCTTCTATAAATCTGCATTCGGGCATAGAAGCAGATTGTTGTACTGGAATTCTCAGTATTTTCTATGCCGTGAAATTCCACGTGATCATCCACACTGATATCTACGTCGTCAAAAGCGCAGGTCATAAAAATGTTTGAAATATGTAGTTTTGAGAATTGCGAAATATATATAAAATACTAAGCCATTTCGTGGAATCTTGTTAATGCTGTTAAACTTTTATGAAAAATAAAAACATATTACAAAACGCCGTTTTGCTGTAGATTGTACTATGTTGACCCCTTGGTACATAGAGAGTGTTACGAGCCAAAGATATATCGAAATGTTTTCAGCAGCTGGGACAAATTCATGACCCTCAATTCTCTAATGTTGCTACGTTTGCAGAAATGTCCATACCTTAAAAAAGTAATATAAACTAAATCGGTCTATTGAATTTGAAAGGAGGTGTGTCAATAAGGTGGTTATTCTGCATCCTACCAAAGTTTTATTTTTTAAATGATGATATACTTCTGTGAATCTAGTTTATTGAACCAAATTTGATTTTGGTCGAAAGACCCAGTTACTGAGCTAGTGATGGGGTATTTCAACATGGTTTTAACCCGTCTTGTAAAACTATTCTCATTTGGTAGGAGAGTACAACAGACAGACAGTGTTTGATAAAATGATTAACTGAACATCTAAAATGTATTTCTGTTTGGTTTTATTTCGTTTAATTTGAACATATGGTGTCAAAAGAGACTTCCTTTGACATGTAGCATTTTTTATATTTTTCTTTTCAATATTTCTTGGCGTCATTGCTAAATAATCTGACCAGTAATCATTCACCTCATGTCAAGGAAGCACCTTGACCAGGACAATTGGACGATGTGACCAGAATTCCACAATGACCGAATGTTCATGGTTGACTGTACACATAGACTTGCTTGAGAGATGATTTTCCTTCGATTTATGACCTAGAATTACGAAACTTTGGTAAAATAAATATTTTAACTGCTATACTATGCTCCACTACCCCGCCATTTATGGTGAGGGAATATATGTTGGCTTCAGTGCGGATCTCGTAGGCATCTGCGTCTGTGTCCTGCGTCACATATTAAGTCCTTCTGTGACCTTGTAAATAAGGTCAAGTTCACAAAAATTTGATCACTTCTTAAGCTTGTCCTAATGGTATATCCATGCAAGTATCGTGGAATCGCGCTTATCGTTTCTAAAGACATCGTAGGTACAGGAAATTGTCACGCCTAATTTAACACTTAAGACCTCCTGTGACCTTGAAAATGGGGTCAGATTAAACAAAACTGAATCAGCTGTTTGGCCTCTCCCTATTGTGTGTTTCAAAGCAAGTTTGATCAAATTGCACGGATTTAAGTTTGGTAAAATTTCACCCATGATTCAAGAAATGGGTACAAAGCTAACTGTCACGCTGACGACGACACAGACGCCGACGGGATCCGCAATGAAATCAATGTGTCTCCTTTCATCATAATTATGTGGTGGGGGGATCTAGCAGATAAGATATTAATTTGGCCACAGTTTTATATTACTAGGTTATAAAGTTGAATGGAAACCATCTTCCAAACAAGTTTATGTGTTCAGCCAACCATGAAAACTAGGTCATGGTGATATTCTGGTCACGTCATCCGATTGTCCTGGTCAAGGTGCTGCCTTGATATGAGTTGGATGATTACTGGTCAGTTTATTTAGCAATGACGACAAGAAATATTAAAAGAAGAGATCTAAAATATCAAAAATGCTGGATGTAAAAGGAAGTCTTTTTGTCATATGTTAAAATTAAACCAAGTAAAATGATATGGAAACACATTTTAGATGTCCAGTTAATCATTGTATTATATGCTGTCTGTTTGTTGTACTCTCCTACCAAATCAGAAAATATTACAAGACAGACTAAAACCATGTAGAATTAACCCACCCACTTCTGTTGACCCATAGCTCAGTAATTAGGGCTTTCTGTCCAAAGTTACATATGGTTCAATAAACTAGACACACTTGAGTATACCATCAGTCAAAAAAGAAAATTTTGGTAGAATGCAGAAAACCCACGTAATTGAAACCCCTCCTTTTTGTTCAACTATATTAGTTTTGTAAGGATAAAATTATCACAACTCTATTCTGTTTCAATTCTCGTAACGACCAACCCCAAGTGGCCTATTAAAATATCACAGATATTGCCCTTGATTTAAATGGGTTTTTACGGAAAATTAAAATCTTAAAAAGTTCCTTCAAGAGCAGAGAATACACACAAAAATAGGAACATGGGCCAGACTACGTAGTTTCGGCTAATAAAGCCTCGTCAGTGACCCTGACAATATCTGGTACAAAAAAGCATACTGTAATTTCTTAATTTTAATTGGGCAGTCGATTCAAAGACTGATTAGTTTCAAAAGGATCCAAATAATATAAAACTCGACGATCTAGAATAATAGTCTAAATCGATCTCAAATTTTAGATTTCCCAGAATCTATCCTCTGATCAAAGTTTGCATTTTTGGACTAATGCGAGGGTGAATTTGTTTATTTTCAATAATCGCATAGAATCTTGGTTATGCTCATCTTCGCTAGCCAAGAATACTAAGTCCACTTTGTCCCTTACTTACCTGTAGCCGAAGGCCCATTCGCAAGTCGGATTTTCCGCAGCGCAGCAGTGACTTGTTCCTCTTGGTGCGTTATTTTTAGGCCAACTGCAAAACAGTCCCTCAGCTTCGCATAATTGTTAAAAAATACTGATGACCGTTTCTATTGTATGTTTTTTGTTGCTTTACGTCCGCGTTACACAGCTATGGTCATGTCGGGAAGGTCAGTTAAACCTGACCACACTATTCGTGGGCAGGCTTAGAACTTCTAATCGGTTAATTGCACTTACTTTCGCCAGTAACTGACTTCTGCCGTTCTTGAAACAGCGGAAGGAGAAAGTATGCGGCCGGACGGGGTATCGAACCCGGGACCTCTGTGACTGTTATGGATAATTTGATTGGATGCGAGTGGAGTTGCTTCCATCCAATGAAATGGCACATTGGGAAATTCGAATTACGATTTTTTTTTCTGGGGAAAATCGTTATGACAATCGAAACAACAACAACGACAGTTTGAAAGATTACCAATCCACATTCTTCAACTTCACTTTTTATATTCCGCTTCTCATACATGTAAAGGTTGGAAAGATTTATATCTCCATGAAGTCCGATTGACTCACAGTGCCCCGGTACTGTGGTCTTGGCTGAGTTTCACTGAGGTGTGGGGAAAACATCGTAATACAAGAATATATATACACACACAGTTTTACATCCAGTGGATATCGGACACGGTACCAGCCGAAGGCGGAATATTTCCAACAATAAACGAGATCCCATTGCACACAGCCTTTCATTATCACTCGCCCATCGTCTTGATATGACTGAAATACTGTTATAAAGGAACTAGCCTGGCTCCAGTCGAATCTGTATGTTGTTACCCTGGTGGTCAAGGACTGCGACTGCTTGGGGATAGTATATACCCTAATGAGTATCCGTTGATAACACCTTACAGGGCAGTTGCTGTTAGAAATGTTGCCAGATTTGAGCAGAGGCGGCAGCGGTTGTTTAATACGAAACTGCGCACAAGACGGGTGTATGTGGAGCATATTGTAAATGACTTTAAAACATTTCGGTGGCTAGCAAGCATTTATAGACACTGTCGGCATTTACTGCCATCTGTAGTTGAGTTGCGTGCGTGATTAGCACGGCGGAAAACTGATTTTCTAAATACTTTGTAATGTTAGACAAATGGATGACTTGCCATTTTACGCCCCTTTTAACAGTAAAGCTGGGACCGCTAAATCACCAGCAGCAGGTATACAGGCGTTTAACCTACTCAGGCTCCTGTGGCTACGTGAGATGTAAAACATATATATTATGTCAGTGGCCTATTATAATGAGCCGCGACACGACAAAACCAACAATGTAGTTGTGCGCCCAGCGAAGACTCAGGTAAGCCTGGGCAGCCGCTCAGTTTGATCAGACTCTTTGATAAGTGCTCAAAGGGTAGCTAAGAGTCTAAGCTACCAGCCTGCGAACAGCGAAGACTCTGATCAGACTGGGCGGATGCCCAGGCTGATCTGAGTCTGCGCTGGGCGCACAACCACATTGTTGGTTTTGTCGTGTCGCGGCTCATATGGTGTTGTACAGAATACATTCATACAGTATACATTTCCATGCTTTATATGTATATTCCTTTGCCTATTTCTATACAAATGTTATTCATCTACGAATGCTCTTGTTGGATTCAGCGAATGTGTAAAAAATTGAATAAAAGTGAACATTGATGAATCCCCAATAAACAGATTATAACGTCTGCTATCGTTCGCCTATCGTCGCTAACGTTCGTTGGTAGTATAACCTATAACACCCAAACGGTGGACATGGACGCGGGTGCAAATGCGGAGCCCGACACAGGGGTGACAATAATAGCTCTTCCTGAAGGTAGTTCAGGCAAGCTAAAACAATGACTTCTTTCCAGAGGAGTGGGCGGGGCAGGGAGGTGGCTGTTAGGCGGGAAGGAGGTAAATTGGTAAATTTTGAACCAGAAAAGTAAACATTTTACCATTTGTGAATGCAAAAATGTCATGGAGTTCATCACCTAATATCCCAAAGTATGTCCAAGTTATCTGCTGCTAGTGGATTATCCTTTCATTACATGAAGTATTTAGCCGGGCCACATAGTACAGTCGGTAGCGCGTCTGACTCAAAAGAGGTCCTCTGTTTGATACTTGGTCCAGCTACTTACTTCCGTTTCTCCTACCGCTGATTCAAGAAGGGCAGTTGTCAGTTACTGGCGAAAGTATGTGCACTTAGTACTGCTTAACCGCATAGGAGGTCTAAGCCGGCCTAAGAATAGTGTTGTAAGTTAACTGGCTGTCCCGACATGCCCATGGCCGTTACCGTGGACGTGAGGCAACAAAACAACACTCAGCAACAAAAAAAAAAAAAAAAAAAAAACACTCAGAAGTCCCATCATTTGATAAATAGGTGTTACATCAAGCTGTTTTCTTCTTTTGTTTTGTCACAGTCTTCATTTATAAACATTGATTCTGTTTACTATCTTCATTACCATCCATTTTGTCCATCTGAATAGAGGTTATGGTAAAAGCAAAATTTGCACTGGTGGGTGGGGTAAACCAATAGTAATATACTATATAATCGATCGGTTATGCATAGTCAGCAAATTTAATGGTAGACAAAAGCTAAAGAACAGTATATAATTGCTTTATCAACGAATTTTTATGGATTAAACTTGTGTAGAAATGATGTTTAGAAGTGGCTTTCCGACCAAAAGTAGCTGTGCAGTGGTTTAAATCCTTTGAAAACAAGACATGTGAAAACTAGAAATGTTTTTCAGAGAAAAACTGATGTCCCCTCCCCCAACCAGCCCATTTCCAATCCCCCTTATGAATAAAAAACCTGTGCAATTAAAATACTAGGCAAGTTTGGAGAAAATCCATCCACTGGTTCTAAAGATATCCTTCATAGATGTCTATGTCCTTGCAAATGAAGTCGAGGTCACCAAAATCTAATCAGCTCTGAAAGTTGACCCAATGATGTATCCATACAAGTTTGGCGAAATTCCATCCACTGGTTCAGGAGATATAGTGAGTACAAGAAATTGTCATCTAAGTCCGCCAGTGACCTTGAAAATGAGGTCAAGGTCACCAAAATCTAATACCCTCTTAAACCTGTCCCAAATCATATTTTCATGCAAGTTTGGTGAAATTCTATCCATTGGTTCAAGAGATACCATGGGTACAAGAAACTGTCATCTAAGTCCTCCAGTGACCTTAAAAATGAGGTCAAGGTCACCAAAATCTAATCAGCGTTAAGCTTGTTCTAATGATGTATCTATGCAAGTTTGGTGAAATGCCATCCATTGGTTCAGGAGATATAGTGGTTACAAGAAATTGTCATCTAAGTCCTTCAGTGACCTTGAAAATGAGGTCAAGGTCACCAAAATCTTCTCAGCTCTTAAACCTGTCCCAATGATGTATCAATGCAAGTTTGGTGAAATTCCATCCATTGGTTCAAGAGATATCGTGGGTACAAGAAATTGTCAGCTAAGTCCTGCAGTGACCTTGAAAATGAGATCAAGGTCACCAAATTATAATCAGCTCTTAAACTTGTCCCAATTATATATCCATGCAAGTTTGGTGAAATTCCATCCATTGATTCAGGAAATATTGTGCATACCAGAAATTTTCATGCCATTTAAGTCTTCCTGTGACCTTGAAAATAAGGTCAAGGTCACCAAAATCTAATCAGCTCTTAAACTTGTCCCAATGATATATCCATGCAAGTCTGGTGAAATTCCATCTATTGGTTCAGGAGATATTGTGCATACAAGAAATTTTCACGCCATGTAAGTTCTCCTGTGACCTTGAAAATGAGGTCAAGGTCACCAAAATCTAATCAGCTCTTAACCTTGTCTCAATGATATATCCATGCAAGTTTGGCGAAATTCCATCAATTGGTTCAAGAGATATCGCGCATACAACAGTGGGACGCAGACGCATACTGAAAACAATATGGCCTCACAAGGGGGGACATAAAAATCAAGTTTCGCGTTTTCCGATTTTGTCCTACTTTTAGTATGTTATAAATGTAGGTCTTAGGAGCTTATTACTGCAAAGAAACCTTTGCGATTTGTTTTAGGTTCTCCCACAATTTGACTGGACTAATGTTCAGAAACTTATGGTTTATGGAATAAAAACTATAGGCTCAGATGGAAGACATTTCTCATTGACGTATTTCTATAATATTGAGCTTGAAATGTTCTTTCGTGCTAGACGTTATAATTTAATGTCGGAAAATATATTAAATAAGAAAAAGAAATTTATTTATGAACTTCTATACATTTCCCTATTAAACTGAGACCCGTATGTATACAGGTAACTGCTTATCTCCGGTTCACTCGGAGATTATCGGAAAATCCCGTGACTATAACGACTATTCTGCCCTATGTGACCCAAAACAATTGATCAGTCAGTAGTAACACTACTGGGTATGGTGGCTGGTTTGTGCCATTTCGTCTTCGCCGCGAAAATACGCCACGCGAAAAGGCGAAAAGACGAAAAGACGCCATGCGAAAAGACGAAAAGACGAAAAAACGCCATGCGAAAAGACGAAAAGACGAAATAACGCCAGGCGAAAAGACGAGAGACGAAACCCGCCACGCGAAAAGACGAAATTTCAGCGCGAAAAGACGAAAAAACGCCATGCGAAAAGACGCCATTTGAAACTCTTAATTGTCGTCTTTTCGCGTGGCGTCTTTTCGTCTTTTCGCCTGGCGTCTTTTCGTCTTTTCGTCTTTTCGCATGGCGTTATTTCGTCTTTTCGCATGGCGTTATTTCGTCTTTTCGTCTTTTCGCGTGGCGTTATTTCGTCTTTTCGTCTTTTCGCGTGGCGTTATTTCGTCTTTTCGCGTGGCGTTATTTCGTCTTTTCGTCTTTTCGCATGGCGTCTTTTCGTCTTTTCGGCGCGAAAAGACGAAAAGACGCAATGCGAAAAGACGAAAAGACGCCAGGCGAAAAGACGAAAAGACGAAATAACGACACACAAATACCCTTTTATTGATAACTGTATTGATTCCTAATACTAAGACAGATTTGTCTGAGTAAACGATATAGACTCATATCAGACTACTGCAAACGCAGCTACAGAAGCAGTCTGATAACAAAATTTGCCACTGAAATGCTTTTTAATATATCTTTTTGACAGCTAAAAATTGTAAGGATAGACTATAAAATTAACGTGGGGTCGGCAACATTTTCGGTCAGTATGGTACCGTTTAGATTGAATAACAAAGGACCTCTGACGGTTGTAATGTTAATTTGCCTATAAAATTAGTAAAAATGAAATTTTTTATATACCCAAGAATTTCTCTTGAAATTTGTTGCTCTCAACTTCCCCTAACTGGCTATGAATTTAATTTCTGATTTTTTAGCATACAAACTTCATTTTTTGGTGGAAAAAGCCAAATTTTATAATTGAACGTAATGGAAACAGGAAAAGTTTTTTAAAGATTCTTTTCCCCCCGTGCCTCAGCTAGCCACTTTGCATATACATGTGTACTATCATAATACACATTATATGTGAGTGGCTTGCTGAGGCACGGGGGGGGGGGGGGGGGGGGGGGGAGATAGTCTACAGCTGAAAAACTGAAAAAGTGGGTGGGGTACTTACACCTTTTATATCTAAAAATAGGGTAAAGTCCTTATTATTGAAAAAATACTGCATACTATCAGTAACAGTAGTGTGTACGTCAATTTTAGCATAGTTATCAATTAAAATTTCTATGTATTAGAGAACAAAAAAAATGGACTTATTTTCAGAGACTGAAAAACGCACGTACCCCTCTTGCTAAAATCGGTTTAAGTTAGTCTAGAGGCATTATAAATTTTTCAAAATCACTGATAAAATGTCTTTATAGTACACAAGTCTACATATTAATGCCAAATATTTCAACTTTTGCTGCCGGGGGGAAGGTGCGATAATTTGTCGAAAAATAGGCAAATATGCATTGATACTGTCAGAGGTCCTTTGTGCCTTGTTGACTGAGATCAAACACAAATATAATCAAGATAACCAGTATCAAGCAGCAGTCTTATGAAAATTAGAATGGATTTGCCACTAAAACTCTATTTTATCCGACAGAAAAATAAAACTTGTTAAAAGTGAAAAGGATAGCTATAAGTATTAGTATGGGGTCGGCAATAATTACAGTTATTGATTAAAATAATCTGGGCCATGTTGACTTAAAAATTAGCAGACGCAAATTTACCCATTCAGGAGCGTAGGCAGACCTAATACGTTGTTGTAGCAAGCATTTTTGAGAAATACAGTCAAACCTGTCTTCAGGGGTCACCCAAGGGAAGGACAAGAAGTGGCTACTTAAGACAGGTGACCCCATAATACATTTCATTTACACTGTATTTTGGTTCAAAGGACCAAGAAAATGAGCCGTCCTAATGTTTTGGAGGAAAATACTCAAATCAATTTCGGATTAAGAAGTACCTTGTTGACAATCTAATCTCCCACAAATTATGGAGGAAAAGTTACAAGTGTTTATATTAACGCTGAAACATTATATGAATACGGGATACTTTAACCTGCAGCTAACCCAAAATTTGAACAAATTTATAGTTTTCTAAAGACGTGCCGATCGCAGACAGAGCAGAGCCTGATCAGACTGCTCTTTTGGCTAATGCTCCTTCCGCCACTTTTACAAAGGGGAACAACTTCTGCGACTTCCTCTTCAAGTTTTCCCTAGTTAGAAATCGTTTCTTAAAGAGGTTTGCTCTTAAACGAAAGAATTTGCTCCAAAAGGAGCAAAGTCTTTCCTTTAGGTGTTGTCCCTTACAGAGAAGGAAGGAAAAAATGCAGTGTGGTTATTTCGTCTTTTCGTCTTTTCGCGTGGCGTTATTTCGTCTTTTCGTCTTTTCGCGTGGCGTCTTTTCGTCTTTTCGCGTGGCGTCTTTTCGCGGCGAAAAGATGAAATAACGCCATGCGAAAAGACGAAAAGACGAAATAACGCCACGCGAAAAGACGAAAAGACGAAATAACGCCACGCGAAAAGACGAAAAGACGAAAAGACGCCACGCGAAAAGACGAAAAGACGCCACGCGAAAAGACAACAAAATAAGAGTTTCAAATGGCGTCTTTTCGCATGGCGTTTTTCGTCTTTTCGCCCTGAAATTTCGTCTTTTCGCGTGGCGGGTTTCGTCTTTTCGTCTTTTCACCTGGCGTTACTTCGTCTTTTCGTCTTTTCGCATGGCGTCTTTTCGCATGGCGTCTTTTCGTCTTTTCGCCTGGCGTCTTTTCGCGGCGACAAGACGAAAAGACGAAATGGCACAAACCAGCCACCATAACTTGGACAGATTGACAATTTTGAAAGCCTGCAAAATCGCATTTTAATTGAAAACAAGAAGTCACAGGGACCTTGATGACCTATAAATAGAGACAACGATTACATTGGGAACGTTCGGAATAATAACTTGGGTAAAACCGAGCAATTCCCAGGTATTTCTCGGACTCCTCGAAGATACATTATCTTCTTGTAGCCCGAGGAATACCTGGGTATGTCAAATGGTAATTAAGTTAACACAGTTCTGAAGTAAATGAAACTTCCTACAAAAAAAAGAAAAGAAAAGACAACAGTTTGCTCAGTCTTTATCAGGTTCATAAAAATTAAAGCAATTCTAAAATAATTTTTATTGAAATATTTAGATCATCTCCCTTTGAATTAAATGCTACGCATTATATTTTCATGTAAAGCACGTAGATATTAGCCTTTGAATTTGTCAAATTCGTTTTGTAAATGCATAACAGATTATATGACAATATATATTGATTTTGTATCACTATTTGAATCCAGACTTTATAAATACACGTCAGATTAAATTACGAGTTCTGATTCTGGCCGCATAACTTTGTCTAGCGTCATGCTAGGGACAAATGCTATACATGTATTAAAAGCACTACATTGCGCCTTTACAGTGAAAGCAAACACTATACAAAGATACATTTTTGTATTGAGTTAGAACGCGTGTTATTACGGCCCAGTCATACCACTGGGCTAATTTTATAAGTGAATGTATTTTCAATGTGTTATTCAGGTCAAAAATCAGTGTTATTACAAAACAATTTTGTCAGCTTTTTGTCATTCGTTGCTTTCAATATCCGATCAAAAGTTAGAAGGAAAGCAAACGTTATCGAATTAGTCCATGCAAAGCAATCCGCTGTTCTTTTGCCTTATTTAAACCGACGTCAACGTTATTTTCGAAAGACTGTAGCGGCTTCGTTTTTTATTACATTAATTTTAATTCGAATTCGTCCATGCAAAGGCTCTTCCTGAGAAGATTTTAAATGTAAGGGCACTTGTTTTCGTTACAAAATCATTGTAACTTTAGTAGAAAGGGAGAATTTATTACCACATAAAATGCGGATAATTTAAATTAACGGAACAGTATGGAACCTAGATTAAATATAATTTCCGCGATATTTACAGGACACAGTTGCCTGGGGACTGTGTTTCAGTAGCAATGATGAAAAAATTGAAAGACTGCCTCTATATGAACTATGGCCTTCTAAGATAAAGATCTGCAGTGGCTGTATGGGTATACCTCTTTCAAAAACGTTTAAAATGTGCCCTTTAGAAAATATACACCAAGTTTGCAGAGTTGTCCAGATATATCGTAGCTTTTTATATATTTTTGCCATTAGAAGCTCTGTATTTATGATGGTAAGCAAAATAAGGCGTCTCGAACAGAACTTTCTGAACATCCCTCGGGCTGTTCAGAAAGTTCTGCATTTAGCCGCATAACTTTGTTTAGCGGCATGCTTATAACAACTGCTATACATGTATTGAAAGCACTACATTTTGCCTTTACAGTGACATCAAACACTATACAAAGATACATTTTTTGTATTGAGTTAGCACGCATGTTATTAGGTCCCAATCATACCACTGAGCTAATTTTATAAGTGAATCTATTTTCAATATGTTATTCAAGTCAAAAATCAATGTTATTACAAAACAATTTTGTCAGCTTTTTGTCATTCGTTGCTTTCAATATCCGATCAAAAATTAGTTATCGAATTGGCCCATGCAAAGCAATGCGCAATTCTTAGGCCATTATTGAAAACGACTTCAACGTTATTTTCGAAAGATCGAGGCGGCTTCGTTTTTTACATTAATTTTAATTTCTCGACGGTTTCAAATTGGCCTATGCAAAGGCTCTTCCTGAGAAGATTTTTAATGTTAAGACCATTGTTTTCTTTTCAAAATCATTTTAACTTGAGAAGAATAGGAGATTGAGATTTTGCTACTACATGCAATGTGGACAATTTAAGTGAACGGGACAGTATGAAACCTAGATTAAAAATAATTTCCGCGATATTCACAGAACACAGTTGCCTGGGGAATGTGTTTCAGTAGCAATGATAAAAAACATTAAAGACTGCTCATTTATGAACTAAGACCTTCTGAAGTAAAAATCTGCAGTGGCTGTAGGGTATACCTCTTTCAAAAACGTTCAAAAATGTGTCCTTTATAAAATACACACCGCATTTGCAGAGTTGCCTGGACATATGATACCTTTATATACTTCCGCTATCAGAAGTTCTCTATTTATGATGGTTACTAAAATACAACGTCACGAACAGAACTTTCTGAACATCCCTCGTATTTGGAAATGGTGACCAATTAGAAATAATAAGCAAAGTTTGCTTTCATCCGTTACACATGGGAACACTCCGAACACATACGCCAACAATTTCCGAATTGACACGATCCTTCCATACCAACCATGAGATAAAAATCTCCGCCCCCTCTAAATTAAATACTGACAGTCCCAAGGCGATGCTTCTTTTCTGGTTGTCCCTACTTTTTTACAAAAATATTATTATTATTAGTTTTTTTATTTATTTACTTATTTATTTATTTTTTATCAGTTTATTTTCTCTGCTTTTCCGTTTGTTATTTATGCTACTGTACATGTAAATGATGAATGCAGATTCTTTTCATGTGTGTGTGTGTGTGTGTGTGTGTGTGTGTGTGTGTGTGTGTAATTCTAGTATTATGGTGGCTTGTACAGCTGCCAACTCTTTTTCTGGTTTCTTTTAAAACAAAACTAGAAATGTAGGCTAAAAGTAAGGTTTTGTATTTTTTTATGCTTGTTATTGTGCTGAGTATGTTTGATGTCAGAATGTGCGGTTACGTCTCGTCATTTTTCACATCTGTCTGTCCGCCTGTCTGTCTCAAGTTCATTATCATTATAACTTTAGTAGAAAGGGAGAATTTATTACTACATAAAATGCAGATAATTTAAATTAACGGAACAGTATGGAACCTAGCTTAAATATAATTTCCGCGATATTTACAGGACACACTTGCCTGGGGACTGTGTTAAAGTAGCAATGATGAAAAAATTAAAGGCTTCCTGCATATGAACTATGACCTTCTAAGTTAAAGATCTGCAGTGGCTGTAGGGTATAGGGTATGTTATATATCATTATTTTTATTCTATCTCATTACCTTACAAGGTCGTTGGGGCACCACAGATGACTTCGAAACAATCCCTTTCCATTCCACCTTGTCCTGTTTTCAGATGCCCTGGTTGAGCTGGCAAATTCCATCCCTGTCCACTCTTTAATGTTGTCTTCCCACCTCTTCTTCTCTCTGTCTCTTCTTCATTTTCCTTTCAGTATGCCCTGTTAAATTATCTATGCTAAACCAGAAGACCTTGAGACGTGGCCAATTTCCGTACCAGGGTCAGGAGTTCATCATATTCTCCAATGGCTGCTTGGGTCTTTCTGCGAACCTCCTCGTTGTTTATATGGTCCTTGTACGAAATGATCAGTAACCTTCGGTAGCATTTTATCTCGAAGGCCTGTGTTCTTTTCTCTAACTCTGCTGTCAAGGTTCACGATTCACAAGTATACCGAAATATGGAAATGACAAGGGAGCGCATGAGTTTCACCTTATATTCAAGTGATATGTTGTTATGTTATCTCTCCAAATTGGTTTCAGCATTGTAAGAGCTGAAGTGGCTTGTTCAATCTTTGAGAGAAGCTCCTGTATTGAGACGTCATCTGAGACAACTGCTCCAAGGTATCAGAGGTTTGTTACGGTACCCAGCTTGTGCCCTTTTACCTTAATCTCCCTCTGGGTGCCATTTGTCATTGTATGTCAATGTTGAGAAACAGTTATGCCCCCAACATTGGATAAGTGGTAGGGCATATTGTTTTTGGCTTGTCCGTGCGTCCGTGCGTGCGTCACACTTTTTGATGCCTGCCATTACCTTGGAACCCTGCTAGCTAGGGTCTTGAAATTTCATATTTGGAATTCTCATGGAAAAATAGCTGATACATTTTTTTCTTTTCCGAGTTGTGCTCCTTTCTGGAGTTATGCCCCTTTTTCAAAAACTGAGTTGAAATCTTGTAAGCAAGCTATCTCAAAAAGTATTAAAGCTAGGACTTAGATATTTGGTATTCGATCAGGTATGAGGAGTAGATTACCTGATACTCTTTTGACATAATTTCGTGAAATTTTGGCGGAGTTTTGGTCTTTTGGCCTTTTGGCATTTTTCCAACTTTTGAACCGCTTGACCTTGGAAGCAAATTTTTGGTACGGAATTAGTTCTTGAATAATTAAATATTTTAGTTAAGAGTAGGTTACTCTGCATTCATTACTTACAGAGTTATTTCCCCTGATGCTGAATACTTATGCAGCTACTGTGTTTAAGAACCACTGGGCATAGGGTCTTGAAATTTCATATATGGATTCCTCATGGAAAAATAGCTGACATGTATTGTTTTTCTCTTCCTAATTATCCACCTTTTCAGAGTTATGCCCCTTTTAATAAAATTGAGAATGAGATGATTATCTTGCTGCAAGATGTATTTGAGCTATGGCCTTGATATTCAATTAACTGATCGAGTAAGAGGAGTAGATTATCTGATTAACTTTTGACAGAATTCAATGAAAATTTGTTAAGGGTAGGTAAATCTGCATTGATTACTTACAGAGTTATTTCCCCTGGTGCTGAATACTTATGCAGCTACTGTGCTTAAGAACCACTGGGCATAGTGTCTTGAAATGTCATATATGGATTCCACATAGAAAAATAGCTGACAAGTATTTTTCTCTTCCGAGTTATCCCCCTTTTCATACTTATGCCCCTTTTTAGAAAATGAGATTATTATCTTGTTAGCAAGATATTTCAAAAAGTATTTAAGTTATGGCCTTTGTATGTGGAACACTGAATGTGTATGAGAAGCAGATTACCTTAACTTTTGGAAGAATTCTGTAAAATTTTGAGGGAGTTTTGGCCCTTGTTTGAATTTGTATTTCTTTCCAACTTCTGAACCGCTTGACCTAGGAAGCTGATTTTTGGTATAATAGTAGCTGTTGATTGGGTTAATTTTTTTGTAAAGATTAGGTAACTCTTTTGAGACTTAGACATTCTAAAGTTTGACACCTTTCGTGGCAAGCATATGGCTGAGGGCACAGTGTTTCACAAACACCATTTCTAGTTTTATTTGTAAATTGAGATAGAAAATAATTGAAGATGTACTGGCTGTGGCCTTATCTGAGTATCTTCATTTTCTTATGTTGTGATTACTTGCCCACCTACTTGGCCACCTATTTCGAAAAAACTTGTACATTTAGCGTTCCGCATATTTACATTTAATGCGGTCACCTACTGTTTCTGTTCTTTTCCCAAGTGGTATAATTTGTAGATGGGGTGTAGAAACTAGAGTAGGCCTGTGTGAACACCAAGCACATAACGTTGACTAAATATTGAGTCAACTTTGATTCAACGGTATGACGTTGAATCAATGTTGATTGAACATTATGTGTCCAATGGTTTTAGTGTCTTCGAAAGAATTTATTTACTTAAAATAATGGTAGATATGCTCTTATTCATTTGCATTTTGTCACGCTTATCTCATATATTCCAGCATGCTTTCCCTTCGTACAAATATGCTTAAAGACACATTACCCTAATGACAGTTTATTGAAACATGCTGCTCAGAGATAAGACCTTCTCGGAGACTTGTGACTGAAGTACAGGTAGGGGCCAGATAAAGGAAAATCAGCTGTCGAAGAAAAAGAGAAAATATGATTATAAACAAATTATTATGGATCAGACTGTGTTGTTGAAGACCCATATAAAACTGTAAAAAATACCATTATTTGCTCAAAGACATTTTTTTTATAGGAAGAGATGATATAAATGGGGCCAAGTAAATAGGTACTCGTACATTGTAACACTGATGCACATAGAAGACTTTGATCAGCCTGTGCAGTCTTATCAGAGTCTTTCCTGTTTGCATGAACAGTATGAGATTCCTGGAAATTTAAAACAGCAAAACTGATAATCCAGATCAGTCTACACATATGTGACGGCTGATTTGAATATCTACTGCTCTGAAAATGAAAATCCTGATCAGTCTACACAGATATGACGGTCCATTTGAATATTTACTGTTCACATGAATAGTCTGTCGTTCCTTGAAATTTAAAACACAGAAATGAAGACCCTGGTCAGTCTACAAAGATGTCACGACTGATCTGAATATTAATTGTTCTCATACAAGTTTTGTCAGCGATGAATATTCATATCAGCCTGCACAGCTAAACAGCGAAGAAGACCCTGATAAGTCTTTGCATATGTGATTAGAATATTAGTATTCAAATCGATCTGCATAGCTAAACAGCAAAAGTGAAGATCTTGATTAGCCTACACAGATATAACAACTGATTTTAAAAATAAACTGGTCAGATTGAAAAAGTGTCATCAAAGAGTATTCGAAACTTCATGCTCATCTGCACTGACTGATTAGTCTTCATTTTGCTTTTCACAGAAAAGCATTTTACTGTTTTAAAATGCCAAAACTTTTAAAAAATTAAACTTCAAGACAATTAAACATTTTTGTTTGCATTAACTTTAACAAATGATAAACTAAATAGATAAAAAAGAATGTTCATCCACTAGTTTATATCAGATCAGAAAAATATAATTACTATTTAAAATACAGGTTTCATTTATCATGAACTAATAATTTATTTCTATCTTATCTACTTAATTTTTCTCAAAGTAGATGCATAAATAGGATAATAGCAGTTTCCCCATATTAGGCCCCCTCATACAGTCTTATCACTGGCTTAAGCCCCTCACAAGTTTAGATTTTGAAAAAGCTTGAGAGGTTTTCCATCAGCAATGAATCTATAGGATGCAAGTGGTACAGTAGAAAATTGGCAGCAATACAAGTTCGTTTTATTTTATTCTTGGACTTTGTTGAAACTGTAGGTAAAGGGCGAGTTTGACAACTTTTTCATAATGTCTATTGTTTGCTTGTAACAGGTGAGCTTCAGTGCTATTAACTTTTGTTAGGTGACATGTACTGTTTAGTGACAGCTCTTCCTAAGTGGACTGTACTCTCTGGTAGTTGCTTGTATTAGGTGAGATGCTGGTGTTATGTGAGACGAAGTGTCAGGACAAGTTTCACAGCTCATGCCTCAGCGATGCTGGGAGGGACCCTGCAGCTGGGTGCGCAAAAATATGGGAACAAATACCGGGAAATATCGAGTACAGCTTGTTATTGATCTGTACCCTTAAGTGACAACTCTTGGAAACTGTACTGAACTCTCGGGAATTGCTTGTATAGGGCGAGATAGCGTGTTCAAGATAAGCTATAAAGATCATGCATTTGCGATGCTGGCGAGAATCTTGCAATAGGGTGCACCAAATGTAGAGGTACCGGGAAATAGTGGGACCCTATTTCACCAAAAGGAAACGGCGTACAATCGAGACTTAATATGGTTATCCCCGAGGGGATAACCAATAATCACCTAGATAAGATAAGCCTTTGATGTGAGCTATGGCCCTAAGTACTGTTTATTGTGGGTGATCAAATTGTGCCACCTCATTTTGTTAAAGAAAAAAATGTGTCTTTAAACGCATAACTTACCTAATAATGACATTCTAGCAACTTCCTTGATTTTCTATATCCGGTATGCAAATGAATTGAAAAAGATACTAGGAAAAATTGGTGTTACGTATATAAGTTACCACCAACAAACACACATTCAGAATCAGAACTGTCAGAACTGTTTATTGGTGATACATCCAAGGACAAACATTCTCTTTTACCTGTAATCCGCTAGTTCTGTATAATGACAATTTGTCCATTAACTCTCTCTACCAGTATGATCCAAGATGGCGACCCGCAATTTATCGGAAATCCAAATATATATATTTATACTTTCAGTTTCGATTTGCTGAAAAATTCATAATCTCATAAATTACATAAAAATTAAAAGGGGTATATAAAATATTTTATGCCCATCCGTTGTTTTTTTGGGATCTGGGAGCACTAGCAATTGTTTTAGGGAACTGGGGGATCAAGCTATTCGTTTTGTGGCGCTGAAGAGCACTGAAAATGTTTTTTTTCTTAAATGCTTTGGCTCCTGTGGGGTGCCCTCCACACGTTATCGCTGATAGGCAGCATTAAAATACAATCTTCGAAGAATATGGCGTATGCAAGACAATGGCCCTCCACACACACCCCTCCCCTACCCCCCCCCCTACACACACACACACACACACACACACACACACACACACTTTCTGTAACAGTATTAACAACTATTGCGTCAGTCAATTTTGCATTAAGAGACCAGTTACTTTCGCATCATGAGCATCCTTCGCACACTTCCATATTTATTCTAAAATAATGTATCTATTAGAAAAATGCATAGTCAGTCAAAGTGGGCCCTCTTACTACTGGCTCTTGTCAGTCAAAAATTTAGATATTAACATTTTTAAATCTCATTTGCCCTGACTGGTACCTTTATATTTCTCCAACATCTTCTACCTTCCCGTTCCATCAGAAAAGCCAATATGTTTTCGACTGGCTAGAGTTACATATATGATGATGCAATTTCAACTGACAACTTGCCATCCGTGGCTTATCAAGACCTCTTACAGAGCTGAATTTATGCATTGCCTTAGAAATAGTCAGTGTCTGAAAGCCAGGTAAAACCATGAACATTCACACAGATACCTATAGTTAGTCATTTTCTGAATACGTTTATTTTCATATTGTATTCTCGTTTGTATTGCCTATCAAATGATGTCAAAATGTTATTGATACAAATATAAAATACTATTTATACTATACTAAGTAAAACAATTGAAGGATATCAAATTCAGTCATATTTGTGATGCCCAACAAACTATGTACCAAATAAGGTATTTATTTATATAGTAGTACCGGGGCTTTGGCAAAGCCAGGTTCAATTAACGTCACACTTCAGTGGTTACAGTAGAGTAACCCTCCAAATGTACTAGCCCCCTACTGCAAAAATTCACAGACAGTTAAAATTGAATTTAAAGCCCTGTTTCTGCACGTAATCCTCCAAAACAGACTGCCTGATCATTTGAAAGATTCTTACAATACTCTGATGCTTACTATTATGTAGCTTATCGAAGTTAAACTAAAGAACATCCAGGACAGAGAGCAGGGGTAGTCTTGATTGTACACAGCTGCAAATATATCTAATGCATTTATTGTCTTACTAACGTTTTAAGGTTATGGCGGCCTTCTAACAGTAAACCATTCAACTCCTATTTAAAACGAGCATTAGCAACAATTTAGCGATTAGTTTGCATGTTTGTGAATTTATGCAGTGGGAGTTAAGATATTTGGAGCGGTACTGTACTGTAACCACTTAGGCGTGAGACATGCTCTGCAACTCTAATTTGCATGCAGATTAAAATTTGTAAATATTTTGCTTCAAGTGAAAAATCATTATATAAAATTTTAATATCCTTCAATTATTTTACTAAGCATATTTGAAGAGATTTCTAAGACAGGATCATCATATTTCAATTCTCATATCGACGTTACCCCCGCACCTCAGCGGAACGAATCCATGTCTGCATTTTTTTTTAATTAAATATATGTTATGCATATTTTTTTTTTTTTTTTTTTTTTTTTTAAGTAAACCCATCCATCAGGTTTAGGAATACTCTTTAATTTCAAAATATTTTTATTCTGCATGCACAATGCAAAACTGTTTGTTTACATGTACTTTGTAGATATGTATATTTAAATGTCACTTGTAATATCTGTACATAATTGTATATATGAACATGTATATTATTGTATAAATATATATAATTTCTTGAGGGCCTCATGGAAGATTAGCTGTTACATGAATATATGTATTTGCTAAATGTTGTAACCCTCTATAAATAAAGTCTTTACTTACTTACTTACTTACTTACTTACTTACTTATAGCCGCAGTAACGGGGCGCCGAGCGTCCGTCCATTCTAAGACAGGAAATGTTTTTCATAATAATTTATACTATGCAAAATAACTTTAACAATTGTTTTTTGTATGTGTCAGCCACACAATATCAAAATTTTAGTGGCACTTTATTGCATGCAAATACAAGCGCCGATCACCCAAGAAGAAATAGGGCTTAGTTTAAACTTTATTTTTCTTTGTATAACAAACATATGAAACAGTACATTCATTCACAAAATATATCATATGTTATACAAAACGGGATTCAGAAGAAAGTCAGCTGACTTATTCAAGTCTGTATCCCTTTTTTTTTTTTTTTTTTTTTTTTTGGTTTAAACTTATCCGGCAGTGCTGCTAGCAGGTGTGTCAGATTACAAAATCAGCTGCTGCGGTAAAACTAGACAGTCTGCCAGGTAAACCTTCTGTGTATTTCTATAGAAATAGTCTGACCTTGATGTGTAATTATTTGATTGGTAGTTAATTCAAGGTTAATTAGTTTAAGATGGAGTGTGGTAATTTCAAAAGCAAGTCTGTAAAATATCTACAATATTTTTTAAAAGACAGAAGAGTCATATTTAGCGTCCAAAGGAAGGCTGGTCTTGAATCTTTAGCGTCCAAAGGAAGGCAGATCTTAAATCTTGTGAGATCGAACTATATTAAACTGAACATAGAAATAGACCCTGGTGGGTTGATTTGAAGACAGTGCAGATATTTTGAATAGGAAATTATTGCTGTCTGATGGGACAGTGCTTCCTTATCCTGATATACTTCCAGGGTCAAGTCTATGTTGCCACCAGAAATGCACACAAAACTAACATCATTTTACAAGCCTAGGATAATTTCTCCCAGCATGTCAGAAAGACAAAAACCTCGTTTTAAAGTTTACTTTAAAATTAGTTTCATGAAAACACTGATTTAAAACATACATTAACGGTGGTGATCCTCATATTATTCTTCATTACATGATAAACACTAAATTCCAATTTAGTTTTGTACATGACATATGAAATAGATGTAATGTTCCTACTGTAAATTTTCAGACAGACAGACTTATGAACAGTGTAGACCCATATCAAAGTGAAGGAGTAGTCTGATCAAAATATGCACTGTTTCCCATTCCACCTGCGTCTTTTGGAAACAATATTCTACGGCAGAACAAAATCCTCCAAAATGATGACCGACTATCTCATTGAGTTGCTCACGAGGTCTTCCACATGCCTTTATCCATGCCTTCTACACTTGGGTTAGGAAATGGAAAGAAAGCGACCTTTTGCATATGTGACTGTAACAAGTGTCACTGTTACAATTTCCCCAGGAACGCATTTTAGTAACCATTTTTACACACCTCATTCACAAGCTTTACTTAAAAATCTTGAAACACTAATGAGAGAATGTTAATGTGTGGGAACTTTTATTACGCTTTCGCCCTTAAGATGGATTAAAATATGTAATTTTATTGATTAACCTCAATCTAACCCCATGTCAACAATAGTGTATTGGCTGAGCAGCTGATAGAGTTTGTACCGCAGGCAAGATTGTTTACATTCTACACATGGCTTATCAGCTCTAGCCGGAGAAGGCCTATTCCAGAGGAATTCCAGTCTACTAAGCACGGTCACTATACGACTAGTACGCCAGAATTTCGCGGACTATTTGATTTCCTGTAATGGCTGCGCCCTGTTAGAGAAAAATGCAATGCTTCGTATTTTTAGAGAATGCCACTATTTTATGTTTCATACAGAAACAAACTCATAGAATTTCAAACAAGACAAGAAAAAGAACTAGTTGGAACGGTTTATCGGTTTGATCATAAATGTTTTCAGGCTGAAAATGAGTTTTTCTTCACTTTTAAAAGCAACATTGATATTTTGGTGGCTAGAACTGTTCTAGAAGAAACATTAGGAGAAACTGTTCCTTGTTTGTTGATTCAGAAAATAGATCCTCGTGGGGAAAGGCACCAGTTTTATCTTTTTTCAGTATGCCATGACTTGACCAAATTTATTCCTCTTCGTAATGTAGGAGATTCAGAATATTTGGCCTCTAGTATCTCCAGGGGACTGATAACAGTCTTAGATGGGCCAGTGATTTTGTCTGTTTGTGATAGTACCAAGGTTTCCATTTATTTCTCTGAGGAAAGCAACATGTGCATCTTGGCAAGTCAAAGTTGTGAATTACCAGCTGTGGAAGAGAATGTAAATGATTCTGCAAAATATATGAAAGACAATTGTTCAGAAAATGTATTTCTTCTTCATGTGAGCTGTACACAAAACAAGTATTTAGTGTTTATGAATCAAACCTTAACATGTAAGTGTGCTCCGTATGGAAGGGCTAGTAAGACCAGACTGATTATCATGAGGTACAGTTTTGTTGATGAATTCAGTTTTCTGGATCAGAGGGAGTATATACCTGAAGAATATCAGACTTCTATAACTTGTCTTTATCATATTAAATTTGAGAGGAATTGTGTAAATGGCAACAAAGACATCAATAAAGTTATCTTAGCTACCAAAGAAGGTTTTATTATTGAACTGGAAAATGGACATCTTATAAGGTGCACTTCATTGTGTCCTGAGAGCATGTTACCAATACCTGTACAGATAGAGCTGATACACTGTCCAGCAGTCAGTCAGTACAACGAGGAGACTGGCTTCCTTGTTATTGCAGACAATGCCACAGTTGCTTTGAATGCTGAATTGCAAGTAAATATGACTTTTTTTCTGACACTTTTAACCAATGTCTGACTGGTGGTTTTATTTTACTCTGGCTTCAGATTCTCATTGGGCCTCAACTTTGTAGCACCAGAAGCAAAGCTTCTGATAATGTGACTCATACAGGTAAAAAGTGGATCTCATAACATAGTGGCTTAAGGGGCAGTAGGGCTTAGACTAGAGACCCACTGTTTTATGGGCACAGCATATTAAAGAATGGAGTACATCCCTTTCCTTTCCCTGCCTTATCATTCCCTGATTTAGAAAAGGTTCTCATTTACTGCTGGGTTGACATGCTGACTTGTCGAATCTCTTGAACTGGAACCAGCACCCTTCTGCTCCATCCTGCACCATTTAAAGCAAGCATCTGTATCTAGATTTTTGGAGTAATTTTGGAAGAAAGAAAAACGGTCTCATAACAAGAAATATGGTAGGCTATTCTGCATCTTGAACTTTGAATTTAATACAAAAAAAAAGTCTAGAAATTTGGACAGCTGAAATAATTACCATAATTGTCCTAAACATGGAATACATTTGAGACGCGACATGAGAAAACCAACAATGTGGTTATGCGCCCAGTGCAGACTCAGATCAGCCAGGGCATCCGCCCAGTCTGATCAGAGTCTTCGCTGTCCGCATGGAGGTAGCTTAGACCCTTAACTACCCTTTAAGCGCTTAATGAAGAGTCTGACCAGACTGGGCGGAAGCTCAGGCTGCTCTGAGTCTGAGCTGGGCGCACAACCACATTGTTGGTTTTCTTGTGTTGCGGCTCATTTGTTGTCCAAGGCAGTAAATGCACCCAATAGAAAAGATACAGATGAAATGGCAAAAAGGGTAGACACTGACTGCTATTACCACAGATAAGAACGGATAACCGATAATTTGCAGATAATTTTCCTGATTTTTCCATAAACACATACAGTGGACTCGACAGTATCGGATCAAGTTCAATAAAACTCCTGTTTTGTTGTATGTGAATGCTAAATGTATGTATGTTATGGCACATAACAATTGCAAAATATCTCTCCTATCTATCCATGTCAAAATATTTACGAAATTTATTCCTTTAAGGGCAGATAACCTATCGAGACTTACAGGAGGGTCTTACGACAGTAATGAATCAGGTGCGACAGTATCGGATCATATGATATTATTTTATAGGAGAGTTTCTCGGAGGCATTCTGCCAACCTTCTTAGCTTCAATAATTTTGCTACATAAAGAGTTGGACCTATTAAACTCTCAGAGAAAACTTTTACGGCCTTTCAACAATATTTTTCATGTCTGATGTGGTCCTTCACCAGCAACGGTTATGTCTGTTAAATAAAAGTTAAATGTATACAAAAGTACAAGCATGCTAAAAAATCTTAATTCAGTAATCCCCTGCGCCCCATAGCACGGAACTGCTCAAACAGTAAAGATCATAATCTGCCTTTGCAAAGTGTAGATCCTGATAAGACCGTAGTGTCTGATCAGGATCAACAAATTTACTGTGATTTTCCGCCTTAACGATATTTCAGTGCACTCAGTGTATAAACACTACATGGTAATTTGGCGAGTTCTCCGGCATTAATCTGAGTCTACACAGTGTACAGATGAACGCCTGTCATTATTGGGTTCACAACACATATGCGAGCTGATCTCGAATGTATCTTCAGAATGTTTAGCGGAAGCTTAGTTGTGTTGCGCATAACCTTCATTATCATATGCTAGCATGCTGGGCGTGTGATGGGGGATGTTTTACATAAGGATGTTGTCTTAGTTTATACTGATCTTCTTTGAAAGAAGACAGCAGCCACTGAGGTAGTTGATTTATGACTTGTTTTCAGGATCAGGCCATACATCCAACATGCAGTTTTCAAGCTGAGGCCTGTATTTCAGTTTAAATTATATAATGATCCGTTACTGTCGCACACTAGTGCCTCACTTTTCAAGTCTTTAGTTTCATCAAATACTGGGATGTCACAAAATAATGACTTCCTGCAATTGTAGGGATGCTAGGACACATTACAAAGCAAAATTGGTTTCAATCGCCTAGTGACAAAATAGGTTAAGTAACCGAAATCTGTTTTGGGGTAACGAGCAACAGGCAAAATGCAAGCTTGCGCCGCTGAAGAGGGGCCAAGCTTTTCAACAACTCCGATTTGTTTCACAGCCGCAGATTTCGATCGAATTTTTCACCCTGCACTTTGCCATTGGTCTACCTTGATGACTGTGATACAATGATAAAAACTACTTGCTTCCTTTGTGAGAAAAATGGGTGATATCCTACGAGTGATCCGATACTGTCGATGATCCGATACTGTCGAGTCCACTGTACATTGTGACTTCTGATAGTAGAACCTTCTTGCAGAACATTGAGAAATTAGAAAAAGTATGATTTTTATCTTCAAATTATCCTCAAAATACCCTGTCTTACCTCGAGCTCAGGACTGCCCCTTTAGGAGCAGTCTGATATGGGCCTGCACAGTTTGCTTTGACCTGTCTGTCTCAATACTTTTAACTTTTATGGTACTGAATGTACTATAAATAAAAGTTCTTTGCTGCCTGTATTTGATAGAAATAATTTAGACACTGTTGGCAACATAGACAAAAAAACACAAAAGTAAAAGCCCTCTGTTATTCAAGTTTTCAGTGCTAGATATTCACATTAAACATGAACCTTTATGAAAGCATCAAGGCACCATTTTCTTATAACATAGCTGACTACCGTAAAAAAAATTAAAATTGGGACACCTAAAATAATTGTAGTGACTGTCCTAAAAAAATTACAGTTTGGATTTTTCAGTGCAATAATGCATCTGAAAAATGCAGATAGCATGGCAAACAGTGCAGACTCTGATTAGACTGCTCTTTCATATGTTATAATTATCATGGCAGTTACATTGTTAGTCAAGAGGATCACATTGTACTTAGTTGAGGATAATTGGTGTAACCGGAGCTCTAGATAAGAGGGGTATTTGATGATAATAGAGGGATCATTTTTTTTTATTTCTCATTGAAACCATATGTTGTGACCCCTCATCTGAACCATTTCATCGAGACAGTTCAATTGAGGGGTCACAACATCTTTTTTTTAACAGAATTAACTAAAATAATCCTGAATTATCACCAAATACTCCCTCTTATCTAGAGCCCTGTGTAACATTTACTTTAAGCCTCACAGTACCAAAAAGCAGGCAACTGAATTAACATTGCTAAATTTCAAATAATGTTTCATCGAAGCCATATCATATTAAGGTAGACGAATACTGAATGGAAATATTGGCGGGGCATTCAAACCATTATACCGTCTTAATAGCCCAAAGAGCTATAAAACATTTGGATGAGAGAAAAATTGTTTCACCGTTTTGTTTTCCTAAAAAACAATAGTTTGTATTTCTACATAAATTTATTTTTACACATTTTCCATTGAAATTCATATCTCTAGCACATGAACGCACTTTCAGCAAATCATATAATCTGTAATACAGGATATTTGAAACAAACTGGTAACAAAAAATTGCAGTTATCTTGTTAATAAGTATATTTTTACATTCTTTAAAAAAATGGAAGAAAATTGAATTTCATGAAAAACGTCATGAAAAATATATTCAATCGATGGGGCATGCTTATGCATATTATTTTAGTAAAACTTACATTATATGTTAAAGAATAAAACAAAAAAAACAAACACTTCACCGTTTCGTTTCCTAGAAAAACAATGTTTAAGTTAAAAAATATCCCCAAAACAGACTGCCCTAATTCTGCACCTGCTGCAAGTACAGCCGGTCCTTGCCCTACTATTTATTTTCCTGTTATTCGGTTCTACCATAGAGTAATGTCGACAAAAATGCGCAGATGGAATGGAAAGTGTGAAGATCTTGATCAGTCTGGTTCCTGAGGAACAGTCTGATCTCGGGTTCCACTGTTTGTACAGACCTATGTGCCCGAACACTTAGGATCTTTACGGTACACATTGTTATAGATCTATAGTGTGTGTTATAACTGTATGTACTCCACAGTTAATCGATTTGATGATGAACAATAACTCTGTTTGTTTTTTTTAAACAAGTAAGAACAGAATCGTTCCACCTTAAGAGCTCAAACACTAGCGGGCAAACAGTGTAGATCCAGATATATGCTGCAGAGCTCCAGATAGGAGGGGGTAATGAGGATAATTCGAAGATAAGTTTTCTTATTTCTCTGATTTTCTCGATGAAAACCTGTCGTGACCCCTCATTAGAACTGTCTCGGTGAGATGGTTCTACTGATGGGTCACAAAATATGTTTTTATGGGGAAATAGGCAAAATTACCCCTAATTTATCCCTGTTACCCCTTCTTATCTGGGGCACAGCACTGTAAGCAAATTAACTATTTTTGTTTTTGGCACTTTAAAGGTTAATGATGTCAATATTTCATATCTGTTGAATTGACAGATCCTAAAGAAATGGGCTGGGATCTCAACGGTGATATCAGGAAGTTTTACTGATGCCAGCCAAGTCCAGTATCTTCTCTTCAGAGGAAACAGTCTTTCTGAAGGCTGGAATCTTGTTGATTCACAGTCTCTAGAGAGTTGCAGTGAAGAATGTGGAAGTCACAGCAGCAACAGAGCAAGTTCGGATGGAAGAGTCATACCTGGTAACTTTTAGTCTTCCTCCAGAGTTCCAGATAAGAGCATGTTTTCAGGATGGGTATGAGGTAGTTTCTGTTCAAACTGCATAAAACATGTTACAGAGCTCTAAATAAGAGGGTTATTTGATGATAATTGAGGGATAATTTCTTTATTTCTCATTGAAACCATATGTTGTGACCCCTCATCTGAACAGTCTCGTCGAAGTTGTTTAGATGAGGGGTCACAACATACGTTTTTTAAGAGAATTAACAAAAATTATCCTCAATTATTACCAAATACTCACTCTTATCTAGAGTCCTGAATTGTTCAAACCCTCGTTAGAACACTATAAGGTGAATGGGTAGACTTTCAGTTTCAGGAAAGCATATGTTAGTTTCATTATTACATCCCTTCTCAGTGGCTATTAACCCTTAGCATAGAGAATTTGTTCCTCTTAGAGCAAAGTCTTTCCATTTAAAGTAGGGCCCTTTTCAGAGGGGTTTTGTTACCCAGGGAGGCAAACAGGAAATAACAGAAAGTGTATCCCCTTAAACTAAATGGTGGAAAAACATGATCTAAGTAAACCCATATACCTTTAATGCTGCACTGTACAATACAATATGCTTTTAGAATTTATATGCGTTAGGTGTCAAAATGTAAATCTGTCCAGGAATTATCCTAAAAATAAATCTCTCTCTGTCTGGTCATATCGGAATCCCAGTAATTTTTGTTGTATAACATTTGTACAGGACATTACTACATTATAAGAGAAATGTTCGTGGCTGTTTATGAAATCATGAGAAAACTAATGTGAATTTATATGCAACAGATCACTATATATGCAGTATTGACTACATGAAGCTAGTCAGTGTTGACTCTGCAAATCCCTATTATAGCTGTCTTTTTTTCTCTAGTAATCTGCAGGTTGATGACAGATATTTTAAAATCACAACATATTTTTCAAATTTGTATGACTCTTCCTTTAATGTGCTCATTTCATTCATTGTCAAATGTTACTAATATATATTAGCCGCCACACGACAAAACCAACAAAGTGGCATATGCACCCAGCAATGACTCAGATTAGCCTGGGCATCCGCCCAATGTGATCAGAGTCTTTGCTTTGCACTTACTTATAGTATTCCTCAAAATTATTGAGAATTTTTTGCAAAGTGAAAATTAAGCACTGGTAGTTGACAGATCATGTATATACTAAATATCTTTGTTTACTTAGTTAGCAACATCCCTCTGTGAACTTTTAAGCATACCAGTATTACTCATATGTTTGAGTCTCAAATGTTATCTCCCCTTGAATTGTGCCTCCCAGAGATTTTTTGTCCAATTGGAAAATTATGTACCCTTACCAAATAAAACCGATATTTGTGGAAAAGATATTAATAAATCAGTTGATTTTTTATTGGTTTTCTCATCAAGAGCAGGGATCAAGCTGGACTCAAAGTTTAGGGAGAAGTGACTTCTCCCTCCAGCTGAAATAGGGAGAAGTGACAGCCGTGAAGGGAGAAGTGGTATTGCGCGATTATGACATTTTTCATTCAGTTTTAAAGAAAAATAGCTATTATGCATACTATTAACATTAAATTGAAAGATTAATAAGCTGCAATGGGTTTCTAGGGTAAATTGTCATAACAACTTGTTTGTGGAATGATTTGATGAAAATTCTACCCTCCCCCCCCCCCCCCCCCCCCCCCCCCCCCCCCCCAAAAAAAAAAAAACATTTCGCCCAAATCGCCCCGTAGCTTGATCCCTGCTAGAGATAAGGTGTTGGCGAACTGAAAACAGAATTATGTGTGAGCTTGTCAGCTGTAGATGCTGCTGGCGTTCAAACATGTGACGTTATTTCGGAAAAGTGCCTGAAATTGGGGAAAATTGCAATTTTGACAGAGGGCATGTTGCTCTGATTCATTCTTATTCTATACATTTTGACGGAAAGGGCACAAAACCATATTTTTGTAAGGCTTAGTAAACGTGCTTTAAGGGATATGAGTTTTGACATGAGTATCTGTACCTTGCCAAAAATATTCTATTCAGATTACTAACAGATCAGAATTTTTGCTGTTTCTGATGCCTTCAATATTCATCCTAAAATATAACAGCCAGTCCCTGACTCAGAAACTGGAATTTGTAATTGTAAATCTTGCAACATATGAAAGGCAACATTAATAATGTATATGATGTTGAACAATGGAGAAAATAAACTATTTTACCTGAGATAGTCTATTTCTAGCAAAGGTAGTATAGGAAAACATAGTCAAAATCAAGGGACATATTTTTTTAGGGGTGAACCCTAGCCCATCCTTACCTACCACTGACGAAAGAAAATGCATCATATTGTAATTTTTGTATATCAAACTTGAAAAAGAGGTTCTTTTATTGTATTTTACGTGTTAAAAATATTGTTGAACGTGTATGGCTAGCAACTGTGTGCCAAAATGCAATTCTCAATAATTTTGAGGAATACTGTAAAAGCTAAGGGACTAAGCTACCTCGGTGCGGACATTAAGACTCCGATCAGGCTTGGTGAATGCCCAGGCTGATCTGAGTTTTTGCTGGGCCCACATGCCACTTTGTTGGGTTTGTCCGTTATGCCTCAAATGATTGATTATTGAGCTGAGTCGGTGTAAAATCAGAATGATTTAATTAACTATTCAGATCAGGAGAAGTCTGATGCAAGTCTGAATTCAGCAGTAGAAGCTTTACAGACAAGGCTACAGGTAAATTACTTCCCACTGGTAACTAGCAAATTACTTTAATACCTTTGGTTTCTAGCAAATTACTAGCCTCTAGGTACTAGGAAATAACTACCTCTGGTTACTAGCAAATAACTTACCACTGGTTACTAGCATATTACTAACTTCTGGAACTAGGTAATTAATTATCAAAGGTTACTAGCAAATTACTTGTCACTGGTTACAAGCGTATTGCTGATCACTGGATACTTGCAAATTGCTTACCACTGGTTACGAGCAAATAACTTATTTCTGGGTACTTGGAAATTATTTACCACTGGTTACTAGCAAATTACTTACCGCTGGTTTCTAGCAAATTACTAGCCTCTATGTACTAGGAAATTACTACATCTGGTTACTAGCAAATTACTTACCACTGGTTTCTAGCAAATTACTAGCCTCTATGTACTAGGAAATTACTACATCTGGTTACTAGCAAATTACTTACCACTGGTTACTAGCAAATGACTTTCACTGGTTACTAGCAAATTACTTACCACTGGTATATATAGCCTCTGGTACCAGAAAATTACTTATCATTGGTTACTAGCAGATTACTTGCCACTGGTTACGTACTGCTGCTTCCCTTTACAATGAAGGAAATCTTTAGAAAGACCCCATTTTGGAAGAGTTTCATTGAACTGAGAAGCAAACAGGAAGTCAGTCATAGGAGTTGTTCTTTTTGGGGAAATGAAACCTGTCCAAAAGCATCTAACTGTATTCTTAAAGGAAATACATGTAGTGTGCTCAAACAGGAGCAAAATCTGTCCTTTTGGAGTTGACCTACCGGTACATTTAGAAAAGGGTAGGGGTGCTTACCCTGAATTGTGCCAATTTACTTCTATCTTTATGTTTTGAGACAAAACATTTAGTAAGGTGTGAGAAACTACTGATAAATCTGATATACTCATGGCCAGGGTTGTTTTGCTTTGCTTTAGAGTTTTGGTGCTTTACAGTTGCATGGGCTTGCTATTTCTTATTGCCTCTCAAGATGTTTATGGCCAGGGTTTGATGCTTTCTGTTTTAGGGAGAAAGATTGTTATTGTATGAAGAAGAACAGCAGTGTAAAAGATTAGAAAGGTTTATAACAGAGGTTTCCACAAGGCAGCAGCTGATACAGGAGGGCCTGGAACCAAGCAAGGGAACACAGTCCGTAAGTCATCGAGTATTGTGATATCAATCATTCAATACATTTTCTTCATTAATGCTCTCAGTAAATGTTATTCATTGATGCTGTATCAATATGGGTAGGAAAAGTACTGAAACATTTTTCCAGATA
Source organism: Ctena decussata (assembly GCA_963989385.1). NCBI lineage: Eukaryota > Metazoa > Mollusca > Bivalvia > Lucinida > Lucinidae > Ctena > Ctena decussata. Next base: position 9,614,704 of record OZ022506.1, read on the forward strand.
TCCAGTCCACTCCACAATTATCATACCACTCTAATGCACTTACAAATACAACCTGACGTCTGATTGGATAACATCAAAAATTTGTGACAGTATATTCTGCGATATACTGTCGCAAACCCGACGTCATTAAGAAACGTCACTTCTCATTGGCTGATGTATGGTTTTACGCAGCTGAAAGCGCTTGCTATGGGTGAAAAGTAGCACACTTTTAGATGTGAAAATGTGAAGTGCATTAGAATGGGGATAAATGTACTCAAAATTGTCATTTGGGGAGGTAAATCGTTTTTATGGTCGCAAATTGCGTTTTACGGCTCCCCTGGTGCGTCGCCGTAAAACGAAATTTCCGACCATAAAACCGACAATTTACCTCCCCAAATGACAATTTTGAGTACATTTATCCCCTAATTTATAGCTGAAGTTGAAAAAGACGAAAACGTTTGGCTGGTTTAAAAGAAAAACGGCTTTACTGGTATATCACACACGAACTCCTCTTCTCCAAGTTAGAGAGGAAACACAGAGACTCACTACCTGGTGGTGTGAGATACAGGCTCCCTACCAGGTGGTGTAAGTAACAGGCTTGTGCCCTGCCGGCTCATAGGACTGTTGTTATCAGAATTAGATTAAAAAAAAAGATACACTGGTATGATTTTAATGTACATATACATTTGTACATGTATATTGTAAGCTGAAGACTATGCTAATGTGCAGTGCCTTCAAAAGAAAAGAAAAACAATGCCACGATAGGTATAGGTATTATTTGACACACAGCTGTATAGATGCCTAATAGTCACTGTCTGCTTTACCTGTCTTCTAGAATGAATTGGTACACTTTCAGGGGAAGCAACTCTGCCATTTTCATATTTGCCTCCCTTCTCAATAGGGGTCAACTCTTGAAGGAAAGAATTTGCTCCTCTAGGAGCAAATTCTTTCCTTCAAGAGTAGACCTCACTTTGGAAGGGTTACATTGTCTGGGAAACAAACAGGTTACAAAAGTTACTCCCCTCTGTAAAAATAAGGTAAACCCCCCTGACAATGACGGCCAAGTATTTTGACGTTAAACTGAATTTCCTTTATAAAGAATACATATTAAGAACAATGATACCATTCCATGCATATCAAAACAACATCAGTTGTATTGCCATTGTAAAGAGGATTGACTAAAGTGGCAAAACATGGGGATATATCCATACGCTTTCAATTTCAGGATAGGAAGCACTTTGCCACTGGGTAGATAAATTCTGGTTATATTGTTATCCTGTCCTCATTTATTTCAGTCAGATCTACTTCCTTTGATTGAAGGACCTACCCAGAATCCCCAGACAGCTGGAAACCGGCATAAACCAAGACAGGAACCAGACATTGAGATTGTAGAAGTGTGGCAGAGGACATACACAGATCAGTGGCTGGTTGGGGTTTGTTTCAGAAACAACAGTGATAGGTATTACTGCTCAAAGAGTTCTGCACATACGAGGGATGATCCAGAAGTTCGTGGACACAGTCCATAAAATCCAACTGCAATAAGTTATTTCTTTCAAATCTTAACCAATGCTTTTCTATATATTACCAAATAATTCCTCACAATATCAGGTAAATTCAATGAAAATTGGGTTCGGCATTTACGTTTGAATATACCAGGGGTTGTCTGTGCGGCGCACTCCAGATTTTTTGCAGGAAAATACAAAATGTTCCTTTTAAAATAATCAAATATATTTTTCATCCTTAAAATTTCGGTATAAACTTTTTGTCAATAATTAACGTAGCATTTCCCAATCTCAAACAATAAGAATATTCATTATCAGCATTTGACATGGCATTCTATATATACAAAACAGACCACCACCCTCTAACATGAAAGAAGAAAATGACGTTTATCCATTGTCTGCGCGCAAACAGTTTGTCCAATGGTCGACATAGAAAGACATGAAACCAATGGAAACAAATCATATTTTACACGAAGCATCATGAGACATACATGTTTCAAGATACTATGTGAAAAAGTGCTGAAAATAATTTTAGAGCCATATTTTTGAGCCTCTGGATGACAATGATGCACTCATTCAATGAAACAGTAGATTTTACACCTCAAAACTGAGCCCAAGAAATGTTTACCTATATCAAAGTTGTGCTTTATAAAACCTGATGGAAAACTTGTGATTGTCTTAATGCTCTATTACTCGTAGTATATATGCTGAAACTGTGATTTTAGTGTCATGATTTCTTTTAGTGGTTCATATCAGCTTCGCATTTTGAGCACTAGCATATACCGGACGTCAACGTGACGTTGTGGCGTGCGCCGCGCAACCTAGGGTAACTGAACAAAATGCAATGTTATACATGAACCGTTTGAGATATCTGATTCAAAATTTACACGTGTGTTAACCAATAGTGTGGCAGTTGGCATGTAACGTTTTGTCGATGAGCCTTTACAGATTCCTTAGTTATTTAGGGTGTGCACGAACTTCTGGATCAACCCTCGTAGAGTACCAGATTAAGTTTGATATCTATGTGATTCATGGATAATTTACATATGTTCTGACTTTTTGTTAGGGCCCAGTTGTTCAAAGCATCATTATTAGCCTTACGAGTTATAAGTTATGAAGTCATAAGACACTTAAAGTGTTAAAGAGAGGTCAACACTTTAAGTGTCTTATGACTTCATAACCAAACACACTGATATTTTTTGTTGTGCAAAAGCTTCTCACATTTTTTCAGCAAAAAATATTGGCATATTTGAAATACAAATGTATTAACATTTGAACTTTTAACGAAACATTAACTAATGACATGGTTAGTTTTGAAAAACCGGCCCTAGAACTGCCTCTATGAGTCAGTTCTAATAAGGGTGGGCTTACGGTCTATGTTTTTGTATCATCCAGGATTAGGAAAAAGTGATACATACGTATCGTGTTTCTGGAGATGTGATGACTGATTTGGGAAGGCTTTGTCGATAGTGCAAAGTGACAGGCAGGTACCATATAAGTCTTGTTTTGAAGAACCAGCAGAATTTTTTTCTGAAATATTGTCAGAGGCCAAAATTACCTTGCACTTTTGACAAGTTTGATGGTTGAACAAGTTTTATGCTTCTTAGAGCTTTTACAAAATTAAGTACTCACTGATGGCTTAGTATTGAAAAAAAACAACATCTTTTCATTTTAAGGCATTATGCAGGATTGAAAATTTGTGACACATTTTAAAAAAGAAAAATAAGACAGCTTGCCAACAGGAGCCATGGAGAGGGTTAATAGACAGTTTTCAGCTGCTAACAATTTGTCACTGCATTGAAAAGTTGCACCGATACGGTGTTTTGGTGTGCTGAAACCACACAGTAACACATGCCATGGAATACCATTCATACATGGTAAAGTTTCCTGCAGGCTGGTCATTACATGCTTCTCCATTCCATACTGCAACTTCAAGACGAAGATAAACATTCAGCACAGTCTGAGTTACTTTTCAGATTGGAGAAACATTCGAACAGGTGCAGATAATCATTGAAGTTTTGTGGATCCTTTTGCTTTGAGTTTTATGGCCCTTCCAAGAGTATTTCACTTGTATATTGAGCCATCTATTCATTAGAAGTAGGTGCATAGAGTGAGAGTGCTCAGAGAAGAAACATCTGATCTCCATAAGCAGAACTTTGCTTTTCGCATATAACCCAAGCCAGGTTCAGTTTGCTGTAAAAGTTTTATAAGTTCAATAGCCATTTGCTTCAGTCAGAGTCATGCAAGTTTGTCTGATGCAAGTAAATATTGACAGGTGAAATTTATTGGGTACATATGTTTATTGTCCCCCGCCTTTTTGAAGTAAAGCGGAGGGACATAGTTTTTGGCATTCCGTCCTTATTTCCATCCTTCCGTCCCCCTAAAGTAGTAGGTACCTTGTGTGCGCAATTCCTCCTACAGTTTTATGCCGATTCTTTCAAAACTTTACAGCTGTTTTTGTCATGGTCTGAAGATATGCATGTGGTTTGGATATAATCCTGAGATTATTTTTTGTCACTTTTTCCACAAGTTGAACTTAGTCATTTTTTAGGTGTTTTTACTATCAACGTGGCTAGATAGTGGGTACCTTGTGTGCGCAACTCCTCCAACAGTTTTATGCTGATGACTTTGAAACTTCACAGGTGTTTTGGTCATAAACAATAATGGCGGGGGACATAAATTCTTTGAATTTGCTTGTTAGTTCAAGGAAATCTTGAAAAAAAAATAGTTATTGATAAAGGTTTTAACCTTTTGCCTATAGCTTTATATCATTTGTGTACAAAGATGAAATTTTGAGTCATAACAAATTGACAGACGGCAGAACATGAAAGTCTTTTGTTACAGATTCTAGCATGGATACACATTTGCCCAGTGGGGTCAAAGCAAAGGAAAACATTTGCTTCTTTTGTCTTCTGAGGAAGCAAACTAGTACAGTAGAACTTCAATGGCTCGAACCCTGATGGCTCGTTAACCCTGCCTGGCTAGAACTCTTTTCTTGGTCCCCAGAGGTCAATTTATATATGAACCAACCCTGGATGGCTAGAACTACCCTTGGCTGGAACTAATTTTCATGGTCCCAAGCCTGTTTGAGCCAATGAAGTTCTACTGTAGTTACAAAAGTTGTCTCTAGGGATGTAAAAATGGCAGAAAAAGGTAGATGGGGTGGGGGTTAGGATGACGAGGTTTGTACCTATACTACTTAAGGTGAATAGATACACTACAAACGGAGATTGCTTCCCCTCCCACAAGGCATTCTCTTAAAGAAAGAATTTACTACCAAAGGGGAGCAATTTAGGGTCAGGGAAGCCACTTGTGACCAGCTAGTATTATAACAGTCTTACAGAGTTGATTTCTTTTTTCAGTGATATGTTGGTTTCACTCAGTCTCACCCCCTCCAGTACAAGTGGCTTCCCAAACACCCTGACCTGCCAGAGTAAACAACTACTGTCTAGAGGAAAATGTAGACAATCTCACCAGAATGAGGCAAAATTTCCAAGAACAGAAGTACGCTACAATGAACTGTGTTCCAATAAAAATTTAGATGCAGGTTTTTCTGAACCTGAAATCATTGTAGCTAAAACAAGTATTCCTAATTTTGGTGCTTCAAATATTTATTCTGTAGAAGTTGTTATCACATGGACTAGGAGAAAAACAAAGGCAATAGGGCATGGCAGCAATATTCAAAGGGACTTTACTCTGACTCTCACAGATGAAAAGTATTCAAGGGACACTACTAGTAACAAAAGTGAAGAAAATGCCAGAGAACTGTTTTCAAAATGTTGCGGAGAGATGGTTTTGACATCAGATGATGTAATCGTGAATAAAATGGAGCTGGATGTGTTGAAAGATTCTGATTCCTGTGATATTGAGATGCAGGATATGAAAGGTATTTAAAGTTAAATAAATTTATAGTAAATTCTTAATAAAGGTGTATGGGTATACTAAGGTAAAGTCGGGTAAATTTGGACAGTGGCCATATTCGGACAGTGACATTGTTTCCATTATATGTCAGTTGTTTGGAATCATGATAAAGTTAACTGGGCAAACAGTTAAAATCCTGATGAGACGGCTCATTATGAGCCGTCTTATCTAGATTTTCACTGTTTGCAGTGGTATGTCTGAATTTATCAGCTGTCCGAAGTTACCCGACTCGATCCTATCAGAGACTCCACCAACTCCACCATTTTCATTTTAGCCTTATTTAAAGAGGTAAACTTTTAGAGGAAAAAATTTCCTCCCTCAGGATCAAAGTCTTTCCTATAAGAGTAGATACCATTTTGAAAGACATTTGTTATCCAGGAAGGCAAACTGGAAGTGACAAAGGTTGTCTCCCTTTGTAAAATGGTGGAAAACATGAAAGGGTACCCATGCACCCTAAGAAATAGAGCTGTTTTGTTTTCTTATTTAGCATGTATGGTGTAATATACTTTTAGAGTCAGCAACTTATATAAAAGCTACTGAGTTCCTACAACATAAGTTTAAACCAAAAAGTTTCCTTTTAATGCCCAGAATAATTTTTCTGCACTGTATAGCACAGAATCTGACACTGGAGGCAATCGCTAGTGTACAACATGTTGGAGTTTCAAAAATTTCTTCTTGGCTATTGTGATATTTTATTCACTTTCTATTGTGGCAACCCACCATAAAATGTATAGATTTCTATAGATTAGCAATAGTGAGTTTGGCCCGATCTATCTCAGCTGCGATTTAGGTTAATGACTTGACACTGAGTTTTATTAACCTTTAGAGCTCTAATCATTTGAGCCGCAACACGACAAAACCAACAAGGTGGCATGTGTGGAGCAAAGACTCCGCACATGTCACTTTGTTACCCATCCAATCTTTTCAGAGTTTTTGCTGACTGCATAGAGCTAGCTTAGACGCTTAGCTACCCTTCAAGTGCACAGCTAAGACTCTGATCAGACTGGGCAGATGCCCAGGCTGAGCTGAGTCTGTGCTGGGTGCACAACCACTTAGTTGGTTTTCTTGTGTCGCGGCTCATTTATGCTCAAACCTAAGAACATGTCTGTTTACCTGTTTTACATGTATGTGCTTATTTTATTATCCTTCATTTGTTTTCAAGCATCCAGAATACCATCTGCAATATGTGTATTATCATCATTAAACCAACTCAAGAATAGTAATACTTTCTACATTTATGCAGAATCCAAACAAGATTTAGTTACCTTGATGATGGTTCAACAGACAACTCCTCTAGAGCTCAGATCCACCTCAGCCATACTTACCTCCCTTGATCAGCTGCTGACAGACAGATGTAACTTTACATACAGCCATAGATTATCTTTGTATGTGACTAAGATCCAGCCACTAGTCCGAGTACAACTACAGCTTGGTACTTATACTGGAGGTGATAGGAGAATGGTTCAGGCATATACAAGGTAGGTATGTTAATTATTATTATACCCCCTGCAAACTGGGGTATACTGTTTTGACATTGTCCGTCTGTTCTTCTGTCCAAAATATTCTAAATTTTCAAATGAGGTCCTTGAAAGTTTGTGATTATGTGCACCTCTGAAAATAAGGATATGGCTGTTTTAGAGATTTTTGATCTGGCCCCTTTTTTCATAGTTATGCCCCTTTGAAGTTCTGAGTGACAACGATTTTCTTATTGCTTCTCCTTCTAGACTGTTAGACAGATTTTCTTGAAGTAAAGTTTATGAACACATATTGGTATGAAGATGTGCATTAAGGTTTAACTAGCATCTTTTTACAAGGAGACAAAATTGGACATGCAGTTGTAAAAGCTTTGAGTAGATTAGAAACAAAAAAGATATCAAAGAAAATATAATTATTGGGACAGATATGTCTCAGCAAACAGTGCAGATCCAGATCAGACTGTTTTTCATTCCATCTGCAATCTTTTGGATGCAAAACTGCATTGTGAAACCAAACTGCTCAAGTTCTAAAAGTTATGATCATTAGTTTAGGTGTCGCAAAGTCTGTGGTTATAAATTGTTTTCTTGCATGCCGGATATGGATATCCGTGTTTTTTGCTAGTGATAGAAATTCTTATCTTACCCTGGTTATCTGACCTGTGGGTAGGATAAAAAACAGAAAGTTTTGCATGACTTCGGTTTGCATTGGTTATATTGGACGTCACATAACTTCATTGCTAGCTGATGTCGTAACATCAGAAATCACAACAGTTGTCAAAATGGCAGACGTCGCAACACAGTGTCTAGAGGAATCTTTGATGTAATTAAAGCTTCAGCACTTAAAGGTATGCAAGAAAAAGAATCTACCATGAGTGTGAGGTAAGGATAGACAAATCCGTCCCTCGGGTCACTGTTTGGCATCACTCGGCGAGCATAGTGATGCTAAACAGTGACCCTTGGGACAGATTTGTCTATCCATATCTCACACTCATGATAGATTTTATATTATTTCTTGTCTTTTTCTTAGCTGTGAAAGGGAGCTATTTCTGTTGGTTCATCACTTGTACTCCTGCTTGCCTGACCATGTGATTATCCTGCTGCAAGAGCCATCTGCTGGTGAAGTCATACAGAGTTGTCTACCATCATTACAGAGGGAGCTCCACTTCCTGTCACATGGTGTGAGAAAGCTGCTGGATCACTCTGACTCAAAGGAATCTAGTTCAGCCAAGGGTCATTTAGGAACAGAAGAAGATCTAAGAAAAGTTGGAGAGAAATTTAAGAGACAAAGAGAAGAATTAGCAGAAAAGACAAATAGATTGGTGAACAGCAACAGATTGAAAGAATTGTGGGAAGAGATTAATATGCATAGTGGTGACACAGATTCTGATATTGCCAAATTTGTTTCAAAGAAATGAAAGGAATCTTGTGTTTATCATGTGGCTTATGGCAGCATCACTTGAAAAAAAAATGAGCCAAATCATGTGACTTCCGCAATGTGGCAATTTTGTCCTGTGAAATTCAGATCATCCATTTCATTTACACAAGATAATCAGAAACCTCACCACTGCTTCTATGGCTTGTGCTACTTCAATAGAAGGCTGAGGTGACAAGCAAAGGCTCTGATCAGAGTGCACTTTGCTTCTCACCAGTGCCATATTGTTGGAAATCACATGAGTGGCTCATTGCACATAGTGATAAATGAGTTGATGACCAAGAAGGAAAACTTGAGTTGAATGGAATTAGAGAAAGCAACTCTTCTGGCTCCGAGGTTATAAAACTTATTTTGTGGTCAACTCAGCTCAGCATTAAATTTTCTCTGCTGATGAATATGAAAATGCCAACTAATGTTGGCATTTTCATATCCATCAGCAGAGAAAATTTCATACTCAGCTAAATAAGCAGAGAAAATTTCATACTCAGCTAAACTGAGCAAGAAAACAGCTGTACTTGTCAAGTAATTTGCTATATACATGTATTAGCAGCTCGACTGAGTTGAGCATGAAAAAAGTTTTATAACCTCGGGGCCAGGTTTCAGTTTTGCCTACTTAGTTGGGGTAAACCATTAAAACAGAGAATTTGCTGCTCCAGAAGCTGAATCTTGCTTTCAAGGGTCCACTTTTATGGAGAATGTTTCATCATCGAGAGTAGCCTGGCTCCAGTGGAATATGTGTATTACTGTGGTGGTCAGATTCTATGTTCCTTCACAGGGGATATATTGAACTTAGGGTCTGTAGCCAGACTACATAGAGAGATGCAAATAAGAAGTTGCAAAAGTTGTCCAAAATGGGAACTCATAGAATTGTATGCATACACATTAAAGGTAGGTTCCTGGGCTAGCGATGTCAATTATGTCCACAAAATAATTTCGTCTTTTTCTGAGCAGTATTGAATTCTCTTATTTTTCTGAATTTGTTGCTACTGAGAAACACGCCAGATGTTGAAGAAAATAGTCGTTTTCCCTTTTGGTTTATTTTCTTTCTTTGGAATTCCAGTTCTAAAAATAACTATGTTTATTTTGATTATAAGTGCGTGATTTCTGATGCCATTTTCCAAAGGTCAATTTTCCCTTGACGTGAGCTCTCCTAGAGGTCCTGGCAGGGCGGACGGGTTAAAACTATCCCAAAATGCAATGCAGCATGACATCAGCTGCGTTATCTATTTTTGGCGCGAACTAAAAATAACGCTAACTGGTGTGCGAAGCAGAGTTAGGAAATCCCTTGCAAAACAACTTTTCTAATATGTTTTTGATTTACACTTTTTAGTGAAACTTATTAATTCCCTTTTATAAGTGCTTTCCAACAACTTGGATGAAAGTTCATCAAGATTATGATGCATTCCAAAGTACAGGAACCTACCTTTAAGAAAATGCTACTCAGTATGCTCCTCTATAGTCAGACCATTGTGTTTTGATTACCTGGTCTGGGGATCTTTCATAGCAAACAGTGAAGACTGATCTATGTAAAAACAATGTTCTTGTTTGCTAAAAAAAAGTTTCTTTTATACTTTTCAATGAATTATGGAGATTTCTTGTAAAATTATCACTTTAGATAAATTTCACTGTTGCAAAAATAGAGTTTTGTGAAATAGTCTCATTTATTTGTTGATTGATTGATTAACCTTATCTATCTTGACATAAACTACATCTCGCATGTTTGCGCATCATTACAACTTTGATGACATCACTTAAAGCGCCAAAGTAACATCAGACGCAATTTTTAGGCTGCCTTAGTCTCCTGTAGGCAATCTTTCATAGCAAATTTTGTGAGATCTGATTATCAAAATGAATTTTTAAGCTATTTTCAAGTTGCAGATTATTTTCACAACCAGTATCATACCCAGTAAACATGCTGGAAGCATCAAATGTGATGCGAAATGGCTAAAAAAAGAAATTGTGTCTCTGTCATGATAGCTGACGCTTTGGAATAGACTGTATTATTGCAATTTTAAAGCATAAAAGAAACAGAAAAATTGACTATTTCAGTGTAAGATCAATTTTTTATGTTCGGTTAAATAAAAATCGATCTTACACTGACAGTCAAATATCCTCTAATATCTAGGTACTATAAGACTTAACAACTCCTTGGCTACTGATCTTATTAGCTAACGATTCTTTCAACAAACCAGGCCCTGGATGTATACCACTAATATTTTGGTATTTTGGAGAAATTTACTGGGGGTGATATTTACAAAATGGATCATTTCAAGAAAAGTAAGAGATTCTCTAATTTAATATTACAGCTGTTCCTTTCAGTTATAGTCACAACTGCTTGCTTACAAATTCTTAGAACAAGCTAAGAATTCTGAGCCTTGAAGAAACCAACCAGGGTTGTCATTGGTAAGGGGAAAAAATCTTGAAAACAATTTTGTAACAGGTCAGGGAAAAGTCACTGAATTTTGTCATGGGAAAGAACTTGAAAATTCTGGGAAAAGTCAGGGGTTTGAAACATGCAATATACTGTTCTACTCAAGGGGAAATAATCCAAGCACAGAAGCATTTATATTCCACCTCTTTGGGACTATTCTTAAAGGAAAAAATTGCTCCTATGGGAGCAAATTCTTTCTGTAATAGTTACCTTAATTTTCAAGTGATACATTATCCCTGTTAAGGTAAAGAGTCAGGTAAGCTTTTGGATCCATAAAAAGGTGTGGAAAACTGGAAAACGTCAGGGAAAAATTTTTAAGTGGAGGTTAATGGCAAGCCTTGTTAGAGCTAGCTAATGATCTGCAGCTGCTGAAGAAATTTGCTAAATCTCCAGAATTAAGTAATTACAGTAATTTTAGTTGTTGAATGCTTATGTGTTTTAAGAGATTTGGATACAGTTTTAGGGCAAGCAATTCTACCATTTTCTTTCTGCCTTTCTCTTCAATTGGGGTCTATTCTTGAAGCAAAAGGAGGAGCAAATTCTTTCCTTTAAGAGTTGACCCCATTTTAAAGAGGCTCTTTGTTTTCCCGGAAAATGAAGAGGAAGCCATGAAAGTTGTTTCCCTTTGTAAAAAGGCAGAAAAATGGATGCCCATTTCCCTTTACTTGTTTCCCTACTTTAATGGAATGATAAAGTTAAGAATGTGGAAAAAAGTATGAATAATTCTATTATATTGTGTATGTGCTGTCAGAACAGATTTTTAAACTGATAAGTGTTAATGCATTTATTTCATGATAACAATCCAATTTTAAGCTTTTTGCTTCAAGTTGTTGGCATGTGTGTTGTGTATGAAAATAATAAATTTCTATCGCATGTTCAATTTCTTATTATGAGTTGGCTTGCCGATTTGGTCCTTGATTGTGTTCACAGGGGAGTACTAGAATAGATACAGTCAACTCCTGATATCTCAAACACCGCTATCTCAAAGAACCTCTTATATCAAGGAAACAGTTTTGACACATTCCCTATTTTAATTTACATATTAGCTCCTATAATCTCAAACTACTGTTATCTCAATGTAAATTTTCTGGGACCAGAAAATTTAATCAAAGATATCAGTAGTTTGAGATGAACTTTGACTTCGAGATATCGAGAGTTGTCTGTATTGTTTGTTCTTCAGTAGGGATCCAAAGTTGAATGACATACCAGTTGAGGCGTATGGATACACCACCATGGTGGGCTTTTTTGCCATTTTTACAAAGGGGAACAACGTATTGGACTCCCTGTTTGCTTCTCTGGGTGACAAACCCTCCCAGGAACTGAGAAAAGGATCAAGTCTTGAAAGAATTTGAATTTGCTCCAAAGGGAGCAAATTCTTTCAAGATTTGACCCCTATTGAGAAAGGAGGTAAATTGAAAATTACAGAGCTGATTCCCCCTGAAAGTGTACCCATTCACCTCAAAACATTATAGATACATTGTTTCAACGCCATGTGCTTCTGGAATCTATTCATAAGCTGTTTGTATTAACTACTCTTCCAATGTCGGAAAGATTTTCTAGAAGCTATATAGCTACCATAATCAATATTTTAGTGCCCTTTGCACTTGGCATTTTCAAAATGGCAGCAAATACTTGTAGTAAATTTTCTTATAAGCACACATTTCAATGAGTTGTTAAAGGAAACAAATTCAAAAGTTATGCATAAGAGAAAAACTGCTTATGGTCACAGAAGGATAGAGAAGCTTTGCAAGTGAAAAGTGAAAGATTCTGTAGCATTTTTCAGCTCTTTTTAACTTCTTAATAAATCCGTAAAAATATGTGCACTTATATGCCTCATAAACTACTATGATGTGAGCTTACATGTGCTCCAATTATGTCAAATATGGTAAGTTGTTATGATTACACTGACAATATTTTTCATACCCTGTCAATAGAGTTTTGGGGAAGTTACACTATTTTCACGATGTCCATGATTCTGATTTTCCATCATCACTATGGGCTTGTTTCTGAATAATAAAGCTTGTCAGATTTCATTGAAACTTCTGGTGTCGATACGCATTGAAGGTTTTTTATTCTGTTTAGCTCAAATGCTCATAGTGAGGTATTTATTTGGGTACTGTTCCTTGTTAGTCTATGTGACACCCACCACTACCTTGTGAACACAATACATGTTACATTTTTAATAAGTCATGTCCAAGCTTACACAGTATGTATATGGCCATGAGATTTTGGTCAAATTTGATAATGGGCCAAATCACACTAATAGTATCAGAGTTACTGCCCCTTCTTACTGAAAATACTGTATATTGAGAACACAGCAGAGGCATCAAGGCTCAATATGTTTATGGCTTCAAGATCTCAGTCAGGTTTAATAATGTGCCAAATCAGACCAGTAACACTAGAGTTATTGCCCCTGACTTTGTTCAAAAGGCTGTATATCATAATGTGAACACAGTGAAGGCAACATTTTTAGCGGAAGGCAACATTTTAGCGTGCCTATGCAATACAAAGCGGAGCTTATACGGTATCCCTGTCATTGTAGTCAGAGTATGTGTCAGTGTTTGTGTCTGCATTCGTGTCTGTCAGCAGTTTAATCTATGTTAACCATTTGCATTTAGGTCTTTTTCTCTTGATGTTTTATGGCTAGAATAATGAAACTTGGTACACTTACATCAGAACATAATTGCCTGAATGCATGCCGTATATATGACTTTGACCTAAATGTCATTATCTTCTGACTTGGATGAAATTATATTTATGTATGTTAAGCATTTATATTTAAGTCAGTTTCACAGTGGCTTAAGGGCTAGAGTCATGATATTTGGTCAGCACTTGCATCTGGGGGAGAGTATTTTAGTCCATCCACCCATGTAGGACAGTGCCCTACATTTTTACGCTTCTTTGACTTTATATTTCTCAGTCCCTATAAGGGTTACAGTCTTAATATTCAAAGAATGACCTTGACCTTTGGAAACCATGTGTCTTCATTTAGTTAAACCATAATTACCAATTATTATATCTAGGCTTAAAAAGTTTCTGATAAATCCACTGTTTAAGCATTTTCCCATATAAAAGCATGAAAAACTAAAGTTGACCTTGCCATAAATCAGGTCCAGATCAACTCAGGGCATCATTTGAAGAAATTTTGTAGGGCTCAAGTCCCTGATGCTGCATACCAAGATTCAAGGTCATCAGCCCATAGGTTCTTGAGAAGAAACATTCTAAATATTTTTACCATATATGGGTGTCATGCCCAGATATGGTAAATACCCTGTTAAAGTCTTGGTCATGTGACCTTCATCATTTTATGAATAAATTTTCATTTTAATGTCCCGTGCAGGTTTGATACGAAATATGGCTTCATGCTCCCAGTGATTTTAGAGAAGAGATCATTTCAAATTGAAATCTCTTTGACCTTGAACAAAGGTAAAAAAATCACCTTGACATTTGGCAACATAATGTCTTCATCTACTCATTTAGCTAACCATATATACCATGTATTATGTCTTAAGCCTTATAATTTATGTGAATTCCACTGTCTGAGCTCTTTCCCTTAAGGATCCAAAATCGACTTTGGCATAGATTAGGTCAAAGTTAATACAGGGTCTTCATTTTAGCAAACTTTGTTTGGCCCAAACCCCCATCCTTCAAAGTTTCAAGTTCAAGGCCTTTGAGTGCTGGAGAAGGGTTTTAATTTTTTTACCGTATATGGGCATGGCAGCCAATTTAGTCATGTGATGAAGACAATCTGAGCAAACTTTTTGTCCCCCCCCCCCTTTCCCCCAATCAACCACCACCACCATCAAATTAGGAAGGCCCAATAAGGATGCTCTACTTGAAATACGGATTCATTGGGTTCAGAGGAGAAGATATTTGAAGATGTTGAAGGATGGATGCAAGGACGACAGAGGCCTGACTACACTATATCCTCACCTATGACTTAAAATGCTGTATATCTCATAATTACATTCCCTTTGATTTTCCTTAGATGAACCTGTTTCAGAGAAACAGTCTTTATACTTCCATGAAAACAGTTGGTCACGCAATGGCGTTGGTACTCAATGTCACATGTAAACAAAAGACGCCATTGGCTGTTGTAACGTTCTGTTGGATGTCGTGTCATAGCCATGGCTGTTTAACATAAGCGGCTAACCTGTTGTTTAATGACAGCTTTTCATCATATATTTTATAAACGTTGCTCTTAAAATTTGAATATGATCCTCAATATATTTTGAAATTAAATGTAATTATTAACAGATAAATTTCATTTTTCCAAAATTCATGGAAGTATGAGCACAATGGGTCCCATGCAGAGTTAACGTGAAATGCCCTTCGGGCATCACTTACTTTGCTCGTGACCCATTGTGTTCATACTTCCATGAATACCAGAAAAATGAAATTTATTTCTTAAGTGAATATAGTAGGTGCAACAGCATTTGAGCAAGCGCTATCAAGTCTTGCACAGTATGTTGATCTTTACAAGGTCTCATTCAAGGATGATAATGGGCCAAATTGGACCACAAGCACTTGAGTTGCTGTCCCTTAGTTGAAATGGTGTTTATGAGCTATTGGACACAGTATTGGCTACATCTTTGGAGCAGTTATATGTATAATTAGACTTAGATAATTTGGTTATGGCCACAAGATCTTGTTAAAATTTGATAAAGGGGTAAGTTGTAGCATTTGCACCTGAGTGATATCCCTTTACTTAGTGAAAAATAAGCATGCTATATCATCTTGTGAACACTAGTGATAAACATTTAACCCATGGCATTCTGGGTATCTTTTGTCATCTGCTGAAATTGTCGTCTGCATTAAAAATCAAGAATATTTTGACAATATTGTTCTAACCAACTCTTGTTGAAATGATGTCTAGGCAGCAAACAGTTTGGATCTCAGATCAGGCCCCACGTTTGTGGGGCCTGATCTGGATCCAGACTGTTTGCCCAGATACCCCTAAAGGGGTATCCCAAATGAAATGGGTTAATATAGGGATCAAACATGATTTTTCTTGCATTTACATTTGCCAGGTCCTGAGGGAGCTGTTGAAAACCAAGGTCAAAGGCCAAGGTTTTCAACTGCCCCTGAGGCACCTGGCAAATGATAGTGAAATGATAAACCATGTTTGATAGCTAATCTTGCACAGGTAAGATCTTCTTCAAGTTTGATGATGGGCCAGTTGAGATTAAGACCACAGTTAATTATTATGCCTATATCAGTAAGAAAAGTTGTGGCTGACATTGCCATGTTTTCAGACTTGCTCAAAATTTTATTCTTTTATCAGCTCACCTGAGCACCAAGTGCTCATGGGAGAGGTATTGTCAATTACTTGAGCAATTATGCACTCAAAAAGTGAAAGCCATTGCATCCAAAATTCAGTGGCCAAATATTGTAAAAATCATTTAGAGGTAGGGTAATTTTGGAAAAATTATCTTAAATTTGTATCTAAGAGCTGTTTGACCTTTGCTGTTGATTTTGATTAGCTGATATATAAAAATGTAATTTAGGCTCGGGTGAGTGATCCAGGCCCATCATGGCCTTGTTTGTTGTGTAATACAGGGATATAGTGTATGTTTTGTAATCAGCTCTCTCAAGCTTACACATGTAGCTCTGACAAAACAATGAGAAGTTTCAGTTTGAGAAAACAATTTGTAAAGAAATTACCGACTTTCAAACTTACACATGGTGAGCTATTGTGATTGGTCAGTGGTAATTGTCTGTTCATCCTTCATTGTCCACAAATATCCTTGTGAATTCTTTAATGGCTACACTTGGACGGACACACGGCGCCAAGTGTGTGCAACTATGGTTACGTACCGTTGAGCCACTTGGGTAACGTCGATAAGAGAATTGAACTGAACTGAACTGATTGGCTATACTATTCAAGCAGTCATACCCGTAATGTGCTTAAGTATTGGGATGCCTAAAATAAATAATTTTTCATTTGGAACAAATGGAAAATTAATAATTTTTGGTGTCCCAAAATCAGTGCATGTTACAGTAACTGAAACCAAACTTACATAGTAAGCTTATGACCAGACATTCATGTCCAGGTTTGATAATGGGCCAAATCTGACTATTAACACCAGAGTTATTGCCCCTGAGTAAAAATGTTATATGTAATGTGAATAGACTGAGAGGAGGGACGAGATACAGGGGATCTATGACGAAACATAGAACGACAAAACATAGAAAAGCCAGAACATACAAAAGACAATGCATAGAAAGACTAAACGTAGAAAAAAAAGATCGAAAAAACATCGAAATAACATTGAAATAACATCGAAAAAAATCAGAAACATCAAAAATTTTATTTACAACCATTTTACGACAACATTTTTTAAAAAATTTCGTTAACATATCTCCTGCCAAATAGATGGAGGAAATGGAGGTTCTCTCCAAGTCAGGCGCAAAGGGTGCAATGCATCAGTACTGGAATACTGTCCAATATATGTCCATTCAAAGTACAGCGCAAGCATAGAACGGCAGTCTTCGGCTTCATGTGGCAGAGGTGATTTGATTTCCTGGAAGGCATGAAGGACAGTATCGGGTGAAAGGAACACAAGTGTCGTGAACATGTGTATATTCAAGCTGAAATCAAGAGCCCACTTCGAATCTAGAGTACCTACCATAGTAGTATTTTGGGCATGCGCAAAGTTCCTATACTACTATAAAGCTACAGTAACTATAGTTTGATTCGAAGTGCACCAAGGTCGTCAACGTACTTAGTTCGAAGGCCGAGTTAAAAAATTTTGCGCCAGTTTGCCTGCCCAATGGAGCGAATGTTCAATAACTCATAGCATTGCTGAGCTGTCAAGTGATCATTGTTTTCACACTTATTGTTCTATTATTGGTCGTTCTAGTATTCGTCGATCTATTAAATGTCCCGTCTATGTTTTGACTTATCTATTAAGTGTCGCTTCTCTCTTTTGTCTTTCTATGTTTCGTCGTATACCGGATACAGGCACCTGTGGAAATTGTACTTTCTGCATACCGTAATGTGCGTATATATTGGGACACTTAAAAATAATGAATTTTCCATTTGGGACAAATGGAAAATTAATTTTTAGGTGTCCCAATATTTAAGCACATTAGGGTATTTGCTCTGCATTCTAATAGATTTATGCTATAGAAAATGTAAAATTTAGTGTGTGTAAAACAATTTAAGGGTAGATGCACAAACATGCTGGTTCCCACAAATTTTACATTGTGTAGTTTGACTATATGACTTTTGACAATCAGCTTATTCACTCTTCAATCTTTCTCACAGACATAAAGCCCAATACAATGACCAGGTGCATTATGAGTAATAGTTTTACTACCTGACTTTATTTACCACCACTCAATGTATACAAATATTCTTAAGTTTTACAACAAATCTATGTTTAAATTATCCTCACCTTTAGCCTAAGTACCCAAGGAATGTTTATTCAGACCTAGATAAAAGGTTAATTTGGTCAAGGGACTTAACATGTAAATTATATTACTTTATTTGATAAATTATAGAAACATCAGAGGGTATTCAATGACGTTTATGGTATCAAATGTATTAAAGAGCAATAATAAATCTTTGTGTATTACCAAAGCATTGTTAAATATACACCTGTTTAAATTGCATGTTTAGAAAAAATAAATAAGCGTAATAAGGAATATTGCATGTGGTTATTCAAACTTACTAAATAAATGAATAACTTCAATAATGTATTTTGTTTCAATATTTATTAATTGATTTACAGAATTTCAAAAATTTAATTATTTCATTCATGAGTCACATTTATTATAAATTCTCAAATTTTAGTTGAATGTACTCAAGGTATCTTTTGATTAGTCTCATTAGATGAAACAGGCTAGATTTATCCTTTGATATTACATGAACAGGAGTTTCAAATGTATGAAGAATCATACATGCCAAATATTTTACTCAGAGTGATAAAAAGCTCACATTTTGATTACCATAAGATCTGAAAATCTCACTTATTTTTCTGTGTGCTTTTCTTAAAACGTAAAATTGGATGAATTGCTTTAATTTTAGACTGGAGCAAAAAAAAAAATTGTTGTTGTTGTTACATAAAAACACCAAATTATAGGTTATTATCCCTTGAAGTGCCAAAAATGGATGACAAAATTTATGCCTGTAAAATTTTTAAGGATATTTCTTCAAAGCTATATCATACTGAGCAGACATGTTGCAAAGACTAGAAGGCAAACAGTGTAGATCTAGATGGTGGCTCATGATGAACTGCCTTGTCTGGTGCCGGACCGGGTAGCGCAGTCGGTAGGGCACCTGACTCGTAAGTCAGAGGTCCTGGGTTCGAATCCCTGTCTGGCCACATACTTTCGTTTCTCCTTCCGCTGATTCAAGAAGGGCACTTGTCAGTTACTGGCGAAAGTATGTGCACTTAGTACTGGTTAACCGCTTTGGAGGTCTAAGCCTGCCCAGGAATAGTGTGGTTAGGTTAACCGACCATCCCTACATGACCTTAGTTGTTTACCGTGGACGTTAAGCACCAAATCAACCAACCAAAAAAAGCCTTGTCTTGATTTCTGCTGTCCGCAAATTCAAATATTTTTTTGTGCTTTAGGGCTTAAACATACATTAGATTAAAAAAATGATGAGTCTCCCTTATTTGGTTAATTTTCGCTTGAATTTTAAAGATCATCAGGTTTCACAGACTACATTTCCTACCTTAATAATTTTCAGTTCAGTTCTATTCTCTTATCGACGTTACCCAAGTGGCTCAACGGTACGTAACCATAGTTGCACACACTTGGCACCGTGTGTCCGTCCAACTACCTTAATAATATTAAGATTCAGGCATATATATCTTAGCAAATAGTGCAGACCCAGATCAGACTGTTTCTACAGAAGCAGTCTGATCAGGTACTACACTGTTTGCCATTCCGCCCTGTACTGGTTAACCGCTTAGAAGGTCTAAGCCAGCCCAGGAATAGTGTGGTTAGGGTAATAGACCGTCCCGACATGACCATAGCTTTTTATCGTGGATGTAAAACAATAAAATAACAACAAAACAACAACTACTAAAATATAGAAGACTTCTTTTTAGCTCGCCTGAACGAAAGTTCAGGAAGAGCTATTGTTGTCACCACGGCGTCGGCGTCCGTGTCCGCATCCGCGTCCGCGTCCGCGTTCGAATTGGATGTTTTGGTTAAAGTTTTTTAAAGACCTATATCTCCTTAACCCATGGATGGATTCTTTTGATACTTGCACTGTAGCTAGATATTGGTCCAAGGTTTAACAGGGTACCACCCCCACCCCACTCTGTGACCTTGAAGTCAAGGTCATGGACTTAGAAAATTGGTGTGTTTTTTTGGACTGGATGTTTTGGTTAAAGTTTTATAAAGCCCAATATCTCCTGAACCCATGGATGGATTCCTTTGATACTTGCACTAAAGTTAGATATTGGTCTAAAGTTTTCGAAGGTACTACCCCCACCCCCCTCTGTGACCTTGATGTCAAGGTCATGGACTTAGAATATTTTCTTTTTATTGATTGGATGTTTTGGTTAAAGTTTTTTAAAGACACATATCTCCTTAACCCAGAGATGAATTCTTTTTATATTTGCACTGTAGTTAGATCTACAGAGTACTACCCCAACCCCGCTCAGTGATCTTGATGTCAAGGTCAGGGACTTAGGAAATTTTTGTCTTTTTTAAAGTTTTGTAATTGCATACTGATTCATAATGCTTTGCAGAGATTTAGTTTATACTTGAACTGATGTTAGACTCTTTTTTGAGTTTTTACAAAAAATCTTATACTTACCCCACTGGGTGACCTTGAAGTCAAGGTCATCGACTTAGAATTTTGTTTTAAAGATTTTGGTTAAAGTTTTATATTTATGAAGACATAATTTCACAGTGCCACGATGATGGACTCAGTTGATACTAATACTTGGGCTGATGTTAGATAATGGTTCAGGGTTTTGATACATACTAGCCCCCACCCCCCCTCTCCCCCCTACTCGTCAGTTTTTTTACCTCAAGCTCATGCACTTTGAAATTTCATTTCATTTTTTTTATTTTAATTTTATTTTAAGACTTATATCTGAGATAGCTTTTGTGTTTTCATTATGGACATGCTTGCATGAAGTTTTATGCATAGCAGTCCACATAGCCCCTCCCCCCACCCCCACCCCCACCCCCCACCCGTCAGTTTTTTTTTTTTTACCTCAAGCTCATGGACTTTGAAATTTCATTTCAGTTTTTTTATTTTAATTTTATTTTAAGACTTAATTCTGAGATAGCTTTTGTTTATAAATGTGTTTTCATTATGGACATGCTTGCATGAAGTTTTATGCATAGCAGTCCACACCACCATAACGGCTTTGTGATGGGCAAGCACCAATTCAGGCGAGCTATGCTGTCAGGCGACAGCTCTTGTTTCTTTTGCATTAAATCCTTATGCTTTTATGAAATATTTTTCATTAGCAGTAATACAAAAATTGACCTTTTCACTGAAGGTTATCATATGATTGTCAGAACAGCCAGAATGTAGCATAACCTCATTGTTTACTACAGTTGTGTACGTTTTTAAATGAAGAAAGTGTCTCCAAGTAAGATACCATCTCAAGACCACAAAATACCACAAACATTGAACTACATGTATTTCAGAAACAAAGCGCTAACTCTGCAAGCCTTTCCTTTTAAAAGGAAACTTTATTGACAATTGGATTGTAAAACCAGACTGTTGTTGGTTTTGGAATATTCTGGTAATTATTTAAGGTGTCCCACCTTATAGACCTTTGTATCGTAATAGTTTTGTTTGTTTTAAAAGTGAGAAGAGTGTTTAGTATAGGTAATATGGTTGTCTCATATAGTTGTATCAGTGCAAGTCAAGACAGATTTTCAGATCATAATCTCTTTCACACCTCATTTACATATTCAATTAGTCTGATTTTTTAACTAAACAATCTTATTTGAAATTCTTCACTTTCCCATCATGGTCCATTGAGCTTGCCGTATTACTAACCCCTACAGCCCTAAGAAAGCAGACAAAATTCAAAATAAAGGTTTTGTCCAAGCTATAATTATCCTATTGAGAATATAAAGACTACATGGCAAACTGCAGAGCCAGATTAGACAGCTCTTTATGACCCACCTCATCTGGCTCTTGACTGCAAATTCATTTGAGTCGCGACATGAGAAAACTAACAAAGTGGTTGTGCGCTCATCACAGACTCAGATCAGCCTTGGCGTCTGCCCAGTCTGATCAGACTCTTTGCTAAGCGCTTGAAGGGTAGCTAGGAGTCCAAGCTACCTCCATGGGGATAGCGAAGACTCTGATCAGACTGGGCAGGCGCTCAAGCTGATCTGAGTTTGTGCTGGGCGAACAACCACTTTGTTGGTTTTCTCGTGTCACGGCTCAATTTTATTTTCATTTCAGGCTCATTTAGTATTTGGATACCATAGATATTACTATGAAAGATACTGGACTCTTAAAATTTTCAGTTCCGCTACCGTTCTTGGTGGTAATACACAAT
Organism: Ctena decussata; assembly: GCA_963989385.1. Taxonomy (NCBI): domain Eukaryota; kingdom Metazoa; phylum Mollusca; class Bivalvia; order Lucinida; family Lucinidae; genus Ctena; species Ctena decussata. The sequence goes on from OZ022506.1 coordinate 9,636,942, forward strand.
ATTTTAGAGGTTTGGTGATCTTTTCACCTGTTTGACAAGTACTTTAGAATGATTCCTGTGATACATCAATGCTCTTAATTTTGTAATGCCTCAATCAAATAAAATGAAATTTTATGCATTTCATTTCAAACTGATAATATTTCCACTTATTTAAAGAAATTATCATCTGTAGTTTCTATAATTTTAAATTTTGTACACTGGATACTTTTTATTTTGACTGCCAGTATATAATGTTTCTTACTATAGGTAAGATAATTTCAGTCAAAAACAATTTGAGCCACATAATGTGATTTTTATACCCCACACGTCAGTGGCGGGGTATTATGTTTTCACATTAGCCGTCCATGTGTCCGTCTGTCCGCACTTCGTTTCCGTTCGATAACTCAAGTATTTATTAATGGATTTCCTTCAAATTTCGCATATGCATTTGTACTGAGAATGTCTCGCTTGGGATTGTTAATGGGCAAATTTAGTTAATTTCTGACAGAGTTATGGCACTTGTCAATGTACAGAAAATGGTTTCTGGCCTCTAGTTCCTTTACTACTTTGAATATCATGAAGAAACTTCACAAGCTTGATCGAAGTAACAAAAGCTTTTTTATGAGCACCGAAATTTTATCATCGGGGGTTATCTGCCCCTGCCCTGGGACTATATACATGTATAAAATCATGAAAAATTCCATATAAAATCAGAGTTTGAAGCAATTTTTCTGAAACTTTCAGCAAATGATCAGAGTGATGAAAGCCTCCAATGATGCTCAAATTTACCCCATGGGAGTTATCTCCCCCTGCCCCCGGCTATATACATGCATAAATCTGGAAAAATCAGTGTGTGAAAAAGGTTTTCAGTGGCGGGGTATCACGCAGTCGTTTCAGTGTCTATTCTAGAGAGGGGGATGGAGGGATTCACCCTCATTTCTGACAATTCCCCCCTAATTCATAGCAGAGGGGGGAATTATTTTCTTTATTTTATTCATAAAAATAGATTTAAATGATATCTAAAAGCATTGTGTGTACTCATTGATACTGAATTATAGCTAAAATACTAGGTACAATTGTTTTTATGTAGTTTAAGCCAAAGTTAAGAGTTACAAAAGTGAGTGATACCTTTTCTCTGTCGAAAATCCCCCCTATTTTTTCAATCCTAGAATAGACACTGCGTTTGCGATGCTTTTATTTAACAATGTGGCATTGATGACAAGCAAAGGCTCTGATCATTTACTGATTTCAGAAATATATGGCAGCTTCCAGAAGTGTGACTTTGACATGCTGTTTAACCAGTTTTGTTTAACTTGTGTCCTGCATGTTAACCAACATTATTGTGTGTGGTATATTAGATTGTTTTCACTTGATCAATTTCTCTATATGATAAAGTTGTGTTAGAATGTGTTTCCCTTTGATTAATTAAACTTTTAGATCAACACAATTTAATTGCAGAAAAAAAATGTTTTATTAGACATAAAGATTAGACATGAAATATGTATCTGCTGTTATGAATCTTTTTCTTCCAAGGGAGCGAGTTTGTACTTCTTACCTCAAAAGTTCACTGAAGCGTTAATTAAATGTCAACATCAATAAAAGCGGTGATCATTTTCATAAGGGTTATATGCACACTTTAAGGGTTATATGCAATCATAACAGCTACATGTATAATTACTGTCACAGCAGTTGGTCAAAAATACTGTGGAACGGCAAACAACGTAGATCCTGATCAGATTGCCCTTTGAGAGGCTGTTCTAAGTCAGCATTATTTGCCTAGGTACTTGTGGCCCAATTCAGTTTCATCCTTGCTTGGACACAGTAAGACACTAGGGCCCAGTTGTTAAAAAAACAAAGTTACACGTAGCAAGGAGTTACATTTTCAAATGCATTTTATGCAAACACTGCCACTTTTGCTTAGAAAGTTTGGAGAGCTAACTACAAAAGCTCACATTTTTGCCGTCAAAAATCATATATACACATGATTTTATGAGCACTTAAACACTTAATGAATACTTGACTATAGAGATTTCATTAAGCTAAGAAGGCTTTAAACAAATGGTCTCAGATTGTATCAAATACTTGGAAAATGAAGTTAACCTTGACAAAATAGCAGAGACATATTGATATACTCTGATGTGCTTTTAATAGTATTGGAACACCTAAAATCAGTAACTTTCCGTTTGTCCAAAATGGTTGATAGATGTCCAAATATTTAAGTACATTAAGGTATCTCAACTGTACCCTCTTAGGTCTACTACACTGTACCCTAGCAGGAATACCCTAATGTGCTTAAGTATTGGGACACCTAAAAATAATAAATTTTCCATTTGTCCCAAATGGAAAATTCATTATTTTTAGGTGTCCCAATATATTACATTACAGTACTTTGGTCTATGATAGGTCTACAATGTATGCAAAGCATTTCCATCCAAATATTGAGTGCAATTTGGTAATATTTATTATCCCTTAAGTTTATTAGTACAAATTCTTTAATATTATTTTGATAAAAGCATTGTTTGTTGTCAACATGTCATTACACTCTTGGCTGTCAGTATTTGATGGGCTTATTCAAATGACAAATGACCGTCACTTTCACTTGATGTTAATAATGCCTTGAGCCGTACAAGTCAGTTGACGTGATACGAGTATATATGGTAGGAGAGATCACAATAGAGTCAGTCAGTCGTTCATGCCAGATCACTGATTTACTGACTCACATAGTACACTGGAGCAGGTAACCAGCTCAGGTGAACATTTACCTGTATAAAATCGGAATTCTTCAAATTACTCCTTGATTGTCTCTAAACTTGGAATGTGAGTATTTGTGTCTCATTCAGAGTTCAATATGTATTGATAGACAGAAAAAAAAGATCTAGGATAGACAGATTGTTGGATAAACTATGGCAATGTTGAAGAGATTTCTCTGTGTGTGCAATACAAGGACTGGGAGTTTAATATGTGGCTGTTACACACTCGTGAGTATTATTTGCCATCTTTTTGCAGTGGGAACACTGTGTTGGACAACACTGAATCAACATTGATTCAACATGATGTTGAATCAATGTTGATTTAATGTTGTTTCAATTTGGTATTCCTGCTGAGTTCTTATTACCATCATGGTTTTTAATATGCACTAGGTTTCATGGCCCTTCAACACTTTTTCAGACTTATGCAGGGAAGAATTTGATGATTAAAGATAAACTTGTTCAGAGGGTAGACCTTGGTCAGACTCAACTTCGCAACCCACAGCTTATACAGCAATTTTGTATTACTAGGCAAAGAGTAAAGACACTGTATATTGGGATACCTACCGACTTTGAGCCGCAACAAGACAAAACAAACAAAAGTGGTATGTGTGCCCAGTGAAGACTCAGATCAGCCTGGGCATTCACCCAGTCAGTGTTCACTATTGCAATGGAGGTAGCTGAGACCCTTCTCTACCCTTATAGCGGTTACCAAAGTTCTGATCAAACTGGGCGGTTTCCCAGGCTGATCTGAGTCTTCACTGGGCACTCATGCCACTTTGTTGGTGTTGTCATGTTGCCGCTCCTTTTACCTCATCAACACCACGGTTTGCCCATTCCTTTCTTGCACACCGGATAGAAAATGCCGTTCTTTTCACCTGGGATAGCAAATCTTATCTTACCCAGGTGGTCTTACCCAGGAACGGATGCGTACCTTTTTTCAAAATCAAAAAGAAACCTCTCAAGCTCTAATATTACGCAATTTAACAAGTTCTTAAGTTAAAACAAAACATGATGTGCAAGAAAAAGTATCTGTCTTGGGTGTGAGGTGTGAATAGAAAAATCTGTCGCTCGGGATCACTGTTCGGCATCAGGAGGCAAGCCTCGTGATGCCGAACAGTGACCCTTGTGACGGATTTTTCTAGCCACACCTCGTACCCATGAAAGATACTTATAATATGTCCCAGTATTTAGAAAATACAATAACATATTGTCATATTTTGAAGAATATCTGTGTCAAAATTTATAAATGACTTACTAAATAAGATGACAGTGATTGACTTGACAACATGACACATACTATCTGAAATTACTGTTAAGGTATTGCCAGTGATGTAATGTTACAAAGTGATCATTTGACAATTGACAATGCTGTTGTTATAGATAGGGAATCACAAACTTTTAAAATGCCTTAAATTGTATAGTATGTAGTTTAGAAGGATCTGCTTTTTTTCGCACATCAACACTTTTCTGATCCAAATGGAGCTGTTTAACCCTTTAAGCACCAAAACGCAGACAAAATTTATGTCTGCAAAAATTTCAGAAATGTTTCTTCCTAGCTGTATCATATCAAGAATTCAAAGACAAGAGGGTCAACAGTGTAGATCTAGATGAGGCAGCTCATTATGAGCCACCTCATCAGGATCTATGCTGTTTTCGTATTCTGCTATTTTCGTCACTGGTGCTTAAAGTGTTAAAGGTCTTCAAACACAAGCCCACTAGTTCCTCAGGACCCAGTATAATTATTTCAGCAAGCAAATAAAAAAAAAAACGTGCTTCACTTGTTTTCACTGTAAATGAAGCATGAATGAAGTTAAAATAATTTTTATGTCTCCATAATCCTAACAGTGGTTAAAACATCTAATTCATTTCTCTTTCTGCTGATTCAAGAAGGGCAGTTGTCAGTTACTGGCGAAAGTATGTGCACTTAATACTGGTTAACCGCTTAGGAGGTCTAAGCCTACCCAGGAATAGTGTGGTTAGGTTAACTGACCATCCCGTAGCTGTTTACCGTGGACGTTAAGCATCAAATCAATCAATCAATCAAAATAAATATGAAAAGTATTTCAACCTTCACGATTCTTGATAAATTCTTGGTAATGTGCATATATTGAGTCATATAACAGGCAAAAATCGAGGTACCATGTTTTGAAAGCTAACAATTTGCTCGACAAAAAAAGGAGTTCCTTTTCTGGTTCCCTGTCAAGCAATGTAATACAAACAAAAGTGTGACAGTGAATGGGGCTCAATGCCTATACAATGTATTTTTACCATTTCATTCAAGTTTATGAAATCAAAAGTAGGTCATTTAGTTTTCGTCTAAAATAACACAAATCTTTTTTAAAACATTTTTATGTGAAACTCAAGGGTGTTATATTTGTTGAAAGTTGGCTTATCAGGTCATTTGCAGTGACGAAACTGCCGTGAGAAGTTGGCGGTGATACCCCAAGATAAAATATTTTTTGACTTCAAAAGCCTTTGATATTCATGATAGGTTGCTTTTTCGACATAGAAAAACTAAACAGTAAGAGAAGGCTCAGATTATCGTCTCCCCTGACATAATACAGTCAAACCTGTCTTAAGGGGTCACCCCATGGGACCCACAAAAACTGGCTGCTTAAGACAGGTGACCCCTTAATACAGGTTCATATGCACTGAATTCTGGTCTAAGGGATCCCGAAAAAGTGGCTGCTAAAGACAGGTGACCCCTTAATACAGTGACCCCTTAAGACAGGTTCGACTGTAATTGAGATCATACTTTTTAGTCTTGCAATAATTGTCCTAACTTCAACAGCTAATTGATAGTTCCTTGTTGAACTTCATATTTTGTAATATTTCTGAAACAGTTTTCTGCTTGCTTTTTGTTCGTCATCAAACTGAATAACCTTAGAGGCTTCATATTTCTGTTTAATATGTTGTTTGTTTCTCAAACATTTATACATACTATATCCAAATATTAAAAATATTAATGAAAATAGTTGGATTTGCAAACAGCATGGAGCAAGAAGAGGAGGCTTTTAATAGATATGAGTTCGCAAACACTGTTTCCCCTCTGTTCTTTGAATTCTCTATGATACCACTTTGACAAACAATTTTTTGAAATTTTGCGGACATAAATTTTGTCAGTTTTGTCATCTGCCAGTTTTATCTGTAAAGAAAACAAACTTATGTCAAATTTACACTAATTGTATTTAGTATAGTTTGTTTTCACAGAGTATAAGTTTTAATCCAGTTTTAATATATTTGTATAAAGATCTATATTGTAGAATTGTTTGAAAACTGGACATTATCCATAGAGATTAAAGATTATGTAATGGTAAATAAAGGTTTGACAGATCAGACTTAGTGGGAATCTTTGGCTCAGGAATGCCAACGGCTGTTAGTCATGAAAATAATCCCTTCAAAGTGCTGTTTCACTTTACTAGTCACCTTGTGGTCACTTTACAACTGATGGTGTGGTTGTTTCAGAAGAGCTTCCTTTGTTGCGTGGTCCTATAGTACAGCAATGACTTGGACAGTCAGGCCTATGCCTGCTTGACTCAGGGCTAATGAGTGACTAAAATCTGGTGTAATATTGTAACCCCATTCCCTTTCCCTTTCCTCCGTATAAAGGCTCACAAATACACAGCAAATATTAAACAGAGAATTAATAGTATTTAATATTGTTTTGCTGTTACTGTTTAAAGATATGCTAAATAAATGAAAAAAAAGAAGAGCTCAGCCCTATTGAATATGAAAGGCAAAAAAGAAAAATAGCAATTATTGCGTGGCCTTCAGCTTAGAAAGGGGGAAATAATGAGTACTTCTCTACAGACTAACATCACCTTTGCCTCAGAATTAGTAACAGCCTCACTGAATATTAAACCTAAAAGCACTAAAAGGCAGACAGTATATGTCAGCAAGAAAAAATTCAAAGATTAGAGGGCAAACAGTGTAGATCCAGATGAGGCAGCTCATTATTATGATTATTATGAGCTGCCTCATCTGGATCTACACTGTTTTTAACTTCAACTATTTTCATTTTGAGTGCTTTAACTTCAGTGTTATTAGGTTTTGTGTGATGTGAATGTGCATTCAGGTGAACTCATCTGTCCAATGACAGCTCTTGCTGCTTTTGTCTTTTATGAATAATTCTCAATTTTCAAAGTGATTTCTTTTATATATTGTATTCCACATTCCTGTGGTAACGTTTTTGTCAGTTTAATGTCACTGTAATCTAAATCACAGTGAAAAATTGCTCTCCCTTATTTGACTATTTTCTTGAATAAATAACCTGCCCCTATGGGTAAACGTGTCAAACTAGACATTCATTCTAAGGGTCGCAGCATGACTTAGACATACCGTAAGCACCCTGAACATTTGCTGTGACCCCTAGAATAAAATTCTAGTTTGACACTTTGATCTTTGGAGCCTTCACTGTTGTAAGTTCTGCCGATGCTGAATTACCAACAAAATTAACTTTTTCAAAATTTTAGATCCGTAGTGCTGAAGGTGTGTTGCTATTTACCGTGTAAATGGTAATTTCATTATAAAGTTGATTGTTGTATTTATTGTCGATTTCCTTTAAATGTCCTATTGAGCTGTAAATGTCCCATTGAGGTGTTTAACTGAACCCTCCATGGGATATTCATTGTTGGCGTAATAACCCTAAAATTTTGGACTCCCGAGAGTCGCACAATTATTGTTTGAAAATTCTTAGAAAGTGGATTTTACACATGTTAATGCATCCAAATGATGCTTAGTGAATGGCAAATGTTGTAGACCCAGATAAAACTGCTCCTTTCCTTTAGGAGCAGTTTGATATGGGTCTACAATGTTTGTTCATACCTGTCGTTCTGAATATTTAGGGTCATTACGGTACCTTTATCCAAATGTCAAGGAGGGGTCTGTTGGGTCAGTTAATGTTTTGAAGAAAAAATATGGGGTGTCTGATTTATTTGAGGCTGGGGACGGAAATGGACCCAGTCACATGAAAATCCCATATATGATATAATGTCCCCAGGCAAAGTCAAATTATCATTAAAGATCACAAATACTATGAGAATTTGGATGTCTTAAGGTACAAAAGTACACTTTCAGAGGAAGCAACTCTGAAGTTTTTTCATTTTTGCTTCCCTTCTGGGGAGGGGGGGGGTCAACTTTTAAAGGGAAGAATTTGCTTCTCAAGCAGCAAATTCTTTCCATTAAGAGTAGACTGCTGTTCAGCTGCCCAGGGGTATGAACCCGAAATCATAAAAGTCATTTGGAGCATATAACATGATGAAAATTACCTTCCTGTGAAATATTGTGCTATCTGGGCATTTCTACCCATATAACATAATACTGGCATAAGATGGGACTTTATCCATGAAACACTTTTACTTGGGCACTTGAAAAGTTTAATTTAACGGAAACATCTGCTGGGATTGTGACAGATTGAAAAGGCTCCGAAATTTATGTTAGGAGCTTTGCATGTTCAATAAGGAATTTTATCCGCATATAATTTATTTTGTTGGGCAGACACTCGACTGAACCTTTGGCCTTTTCTGCAAATAAAGACTGAATATGAATTCTAATGAGATGCAGGAGCCATTTTGATGTTGCTTTAAGATGTATGGATAGTCCTGATACTATTCCATATTACAAAGGGGAACAACTTTTAAGTAATCCTGTTTATTTCCCTGGATGCTGAATCCCTTTCAAAATGAGGTCAACTCTTAAAGGAAAGAATTTGCTCCTAGAGGAGCAAATTCTTTCCTTTAAGAGTTGACCCTCCTTAAGAGAGAGAGGCATAAATGAAACTTATCGAGTTGTTTTCACTGAAATTTAAAATTGCCAAAAAACAGACATCGAAATAATGTCTGAAAATTTTTCAAATGCTTTTTGACGGCAAAGCACATAGCTCCAGATGAGGCAGCTCATCTAGATCTTTGCATTTTGCAAATTCAACTATTTACATTTTTTGTAACTTTTCGTTAAAATTTGGATTGTTGTCTTTTCAATTTTTCTTTTCTTTCTATTGTAATATTCTAGTTGTTATTTGAGACCAATAGAGTATTTTGTTTATTATCTATAAACATATCACACAGTTAATCTGAAAATAAAAAAAAAGACCTATTTGGGAATGACAAAATTTTAACAAAATCTTTATCAGACTTGATCAGTGAAAAAATACAAAAAAAAACTTTTCACATAGAAACAGAGAATAGAAGACAGTAGATAAAATCTTTGAATACTTTGAGAAAATTAAATACTGGGACTGAAATTCCAAATAAGCTGTGTAAACCAAGAATATGAGGAAATATTTTGGAAAACAGTCCAGGCCTTGATCAGACTGCTCCTTTTAGGAGCAGTCTGATCAAGGCCTGGACTGTTTTCCGTTCATTCAGTAATTTATGAGAACTAGCCCGATCTGATAATCAAATCAAATTTCAATAAAAATAATTACAGCAATAAGGTAACTTGTTCCAACATTTTCGACAACTATGGTTCATATACTGACCACAAACAGTTCAACAAAGGGTGTAAGCCACGGTTTGGTCTTACCGTCTTGTCTATTTCTATCAAAAGTGTCACTCACTTTATGGGTGTTCATGGGACATAAAACGAACATAAAAATTCAGTAATGTGATAGTATAACAAAGAAACAGAATGATTGTGTAAGATAAATAGTTTCATTATTTGTTGTAAATGAAGTGCCCCAAGCCTAAAATACAAGTAAAGTCCTTAAATTGCCTAATTCTGTGCCATAAAAAGAAAATGACTACTTATATAATTGCAAAATCACCCTTTTAAGTTGAGCCTTTGATGACTTTGGGATAAGTAAAGGTTTCAGATAGACTTATAGCCGTAGGGACAGTGGGTTTAAGAGACCCTCTGTACCTTTGGTACTGCATATGAAAAACTTCACCCACGCCTGTCCTTTCACTGCCTTTAACCTTTGAACCTTTGCTTATTGGATAAAGATACCCATTTTCTGTTGGGTGGATTGAGCTTTTCAGTCTGGACCATTGGGGATTCTTCTGATTTTCTACACAATAGCTGAGTAACACTAACCACTAGATCAATGTTCCAAAAATCACAATTTTCAGTATCAGACTGTTTGAAAACAAGGTTAAGTGTAACTGAAATAACAGTGTGTAACAACTACGGTATACTAAATCCACCATTGTTTTTAATAACTTTCATCATTTTCCATATTGTAATTAGGGCCTACTTTATTTCTTGCAGACAATATCCCTAGTGTGCCTAGTTTATTATCTCTTCCGCTATGTTGGACACAAGATTATAGAAGATTCCCCGGAATACAAGGGCATCATATATGGTGGGTTTGTCCTGTATGGGTTTATGATAGTGGCATCCCTCGTCATTATACCAGGAGTCCAACTGGTGAGTATTGTGAGAATTCTGATAAAGGGGACAGGTTAAAATTCATTTATAATTGGTAAATTTATTAAAAGAAGTGCAACAGAGATTCTGCTTATCAAAATTACCGTAATGACCCTAAAATTTCGGACACCCGAAAGTTGGACAATTATTGTTTGAAAATTCTTAGAAAGTGGATTTTACACACATTAATGCCTCTAAATGATTCTTAGTGAATAGCAAAGGTTGTAGACCCTGATCAAACTGCTCCTTTCAGGAGCAGTTTTTTCTGGGTCTACAATGCTTGCTCAGACCTGTCTATCCGAATATTTAGGGTCATTACGGTAATTACATCCATGGAATGTTTAAGTACACAGACACATAAGAATGTGCAATGCTATAGTATTTAAGATTCCGAGTGGATGTGAACTGATGTTTAATACCAAATTCTAGTTAAAATCTAGGTATATGTATTAAAGATTTAAGGTTGATGGACAGGTGTCTAAAATGCAGCTATTCAAAAGCTTTTTTGTTTCTCATGACAATGTCAGATGGTGTATTATTCTGTTCTATTCTTTTATGGATATTTAGTTTGTGGAATTTGCTAAACTCTAACCTAGTTAACCTATAAATAAGATATAAAATACAGCTTGTCAAATTTAAAATACCTGTATTTGTCACTTAAATACTACAAAACCTTGCTGCTCAAGATATTCAATTTTCACACAAATGCATAATTACATGTTCATATTACACATTTTACAAATTTTACAAATTAATGAAAAGAAATAAATTGGGGTTGCTGATAAAACTAGAACATAAAACACTATTTTGAGAAGTAAAGCTTTTTCTTAAAGATGGGTATTATATTTCTGTTTTGTCGGTACTAAAAATAATTCCAAGTCTGCCTAGCGAGACCCGAATGCTCCTCAGACGTAGATTGATCATGGTCTGCACCAAGTGCTAAATGGACTTGTCGCATTCTCAAATGATAGTCAAAAAATGGTCAGTGAAAATCAAGTGAGTGCAAATATTTACTAATATTCACTACTAGACAAAAATTCAAGAGATTCAATGTCAAAAATATTCTGTGTTATATATTCATGTCTTCTTTTTCAGGATAAACGTTATTTACTCTTGCCATGGATATACGTCATGATCCTAGTGGTGCTGTACGACACTGGCTCGGTGGCTCTCCTCACTACTGTACATTTAGAAAGAGAAAAGGTATGTCGTGGGAAATTTTTAGCTCACCTGGCCCGAAGGGCCATAGTGAGCTATTGTCATACCAATGCGTCCGGCGTGCGTCGTGCGTCGTCCGTCAACACCTAAAAACAAATATTCAAACATCTTCTTCTGTAAAACTACTGGTCCCATGGTTCTCAAATTTCACATGGAGCATGACCTGACTCCAGGGTCTCAGAATTGTAAAATTGGGTCAGGTTGAAAATCCAAGATGGCCGCCGTTACTAAAATAGCAAAAACAACAAAATAAACTTCTTCTCCAGAACCACTGGGTGTATTTGTCTGAATTTTGGCATGGAACATCAGTGAATCCTTGGTATTCAAAATTGTAAAAATGAAAAAAATCTGTAGTGGAGTTTTGTCACAGTGACCTACTTTCTGTTTAGTGTGTAATTTTGCCCAAATGCCAATGTCAAAAAATGACCTATTTAAACAACTTCAAACAACTTCTTCTCTAAAACCACTGAACCCATGGATCTCAAATTTCACATGGAGCATGACCAGACTGCAGGGTTTCAAAATTGTAAAATTGGGTCAGGTCAAGAATCCAAGATGGCTGCCGTTACTAAAAATAGCAAAAACAACAAAATCAACTTCTTCTCCAGAACCATTTGGTATATTTGGTTGAAAGTTTGCATAGAACATAAGTGGGACCTTGGTATTGAAAATTGTAAAAATAAAAAAAATCTATAGCGGAATTAGGTCACAGTGACCTACTTAGCGTTTACAAGGCCGATTTTGCTCAAATGTCAATATCTAAAGAAAATGCAACCAATTCTTACCAGATTTGGTCAGAAATGGTTCTTGAATGGAATTATTTCAATTTTGTGCCAGTTGACTATCCAAGATGGCCACCATGGGGGCCGTTACTAAAAATAGCACAAACATAAAAATGACAATTACTCAAGAACCCTTGAATGGAATTGGACCAATTTTGTGTCAGAATGTTCCTTGCATGAAGTCATTTTGATTAATTGCAATTTGGCATTCCAAGATGGCCGCCATCTGGTGTTACTAAAAATAGCACAAACATAAAAATGACAATTACTCAAGAACCCTTGAATGGAATTGGACCAATTTTGTGTCAGAATGTTCCTTGCATGAAGTCGTTTTGATTAATTGCAATTTGGCATCCAAGATGGCCGCCATCTGCCGTTACTAAAAATAGCACAAAACATGAAAATGACAATATCTCAGTAACCGCTGAATGGATTTTGACGAAATTTGTGTCAAAATGATTCTTGCATTGAGATGTTTCAAAAATATCTAACTGTAGACCAGTCATATTGGCCTCTGTTACTAAAAATAGAAAAATGTGAAAATTAGAAAATCTCAATGGAATTGGGTTAATTTTGTGTCAGAATGGTCCTTTCATTAAGCTTTTTCGATTTTTTGCATTTTGGCATTCCAAGATGGCTGCCATCTGCCGTTACTAAAAATAGCACAAAACATGAAAATGACAATATCTCAGTACCCGCTGAATGGATTTTGACGAAATTAGTGTCAAAATGATTCTTGCATTGAGATGTTTCAAAAATATCTAACTGTAGACCAGTCATGTTGGCCTCTGTTACTAAAAATAGAAAAATGTGAAAATTAGAAAATCTCAATGGAATTGGACCAGATTTGTGTCAAAATGGTCCTTGCATGAAGGCTTTTCGATTTTTTACATTTTAGCAATCCAAGATGGCCGCCATCTGCCATTACTAACAAGTAGCCCAAAGGGCAACAATTGCTCACCTGAGAGACATTGTAAACCTATAGGGATATTTAAGATGCTCAAGGGCAGCTAACTCCACAGTCAGTGGTCCAATCAGGCTGAAAATTAATTTCATCCAAAACATTATGTATGCCCTCATTTAATATATGCAAGTTTAAAAAGTATCCGATCAAGAGCACAATAGACAGAGCCGTCAAGGCCAGCTAACTTCGTAGTGGTTGGCCTGATCTGGCCAAAATTTGAGCTTGTTTAAGATATTATGCATTTCCTCATTACCTGCAAGTTTGAAAAGGATCGGATCAGTAGAAACCAAGAAAAAGTGGCGACGTTGATTTTTTGGATGCTCATGGCAGGCACTCCATAGTCAGTGGTGGGATCTAGCCGAAATGCTAACTAATCCAAGTTTTAAAGCATATCCTCATTACCTGCAAGTATGAAGAGGATCCGATGAAAAATGAAAATGTGATGACGTTGTTTTCTCCATTATAAGACTATGGGAATTTTTTTCAAACCCTCAAGGGCAGCTAACTCCGTAGTCTGTGCTCGAATCCTGCCATCCAAGCTCTTATGTATGTTATCATTACCTGCAAGTATGATAAGGATCTAATCAAAAACCTTGATTGCAGCACCCTGAAAGTCAAACTTGCTCGAGATATTGTCATGCCCTACATTTGTGTAAATTTATTTTAAAATCCATTGAGAAATGTAGGTGCTAGAGCGGTGACAAAGTTTTTCTAAAAATAGCCACAGTGACCTTGACCTTGGGCACAGCATCCTGAAAGTCGAACTTGCTTGAGATATTGTCATACGCTACATTTGTGTCAAGTTATTTCAAAATCCATGGAGAAATGAAGGTGCTAGGGCGATGACAAAGTTTTTCTAAAAATAGCCACAGTGACCTTGACCTTGGGCACAGCACCCTGAAAGTCAAACTTGCTCGAGATATTGTCATGCCCTACATTTGTGTGAATTTATTTTAAAATCCATTGAGAAATGTAGGTGCTAGAGCGCTGACAAAGTTTTTCTAAAAATAGCCACAGTGACCTTGACCTTGGGCACAGCACCCTGGAAGTCAAACTTGTTTGAGATATTGTCATGCCCTACATTTGTGTGAAGTTGATTTAAAATCCGTTGAGAAATGTAGGCGCTAGAGCGATGACCAAGTTTTTCTAAAAATAGCCACAGTGACCTTGACCTTGGGTGCAGCACCCTGAAAGTCAAACTTGCTCGAGATATTGTCATGCCCTACATTTGTGTGAAGTTATTTTAAAATCTGCTGAGAAATGTAGGTGCTAGAGCGCTGACAAAGTTTTTCTAAAAATAGCCACAGTGACCTTGACCTTGGGCGCAGCATCCTGAAAGTCAAATTTGCTTGAAATATTGTTATGCCCTACATTTGTGTGAAGTTATTTTAAAATCTGCTGAGAAATGTAGGTGCTAGAGCGCTGACAAAGTTTTTCTAAAAATAGCCACAGTGACCTTGACCTTGGGCGCAGCATCCTGAAAGTCAAACTTGCTCGAGATATTGTTATGCCCTACATTTGTGTGAAGTTATTTTAAAATCTGTTGAGAAATGTAGGCAATAGAGCGATGACCAAGTTTTTCTAAAAATATGTGATGACGTTGTTTTCTCCATTATAACACTATGGGATTTTTTTCAAACGCTCAAGGGCAGCTAACTCCGTAGTCTGTGCTCGAATCCGGCCAAATTTTGAACTCATCCAAGCTCTTATGTATGTCATCATTATCTGCAAGTATGATAAGGATCTAAGCAAAAACAGTTGAGAAAACGTGATGACGCCATTTTCCCCATTATAACCCTATGGGATTTTTTTCAAACGCTCAAGGGCAGTTAACTCCGTAGTCTGTGCTCGAATCCGGCCAAATTTCGAACTCATCCAAGCTCTTGTGTATGTCATCATTACCTGCAAGTATGATACGGATCTAATCAAAAACAGTCGAGAAAACGTGATGACGCCATTTTCCCCATTATAACCCTATGGGGGCTATCTGTTGCCATGGAAACCAGAGTTCTGAGCTGATCGGCACCAAAACCTAATGCAGCCTTTCCCCCACCCAAATGATGCTTCAGATAAAATTTGATTGCGATCGGCCCACTGGTCTCTGAGATATTTATGTTTGAAAGTGTTGACGCACGCACGCACTAACGGACGACGGCTCGACTCCCATCCTATAAGCTCACCTC
This sequence comes from Ctena decussata, assembly GCA_963989385.1. Classification (NCBI taxonomy): domain Eukaryota; kingdom Metazoa; phylum Mollusca; class Bivalvia; order Lucinida; family Lucinidae; genus Ctena; species Ctena decussata. The sequence goes on from OZ022506.1 coordinate 9,652,183, forward strand.
TGAGCCTTCGGCTCAGGTGAGCTAATAAATGGTTTTTGGGTGTCCCAATATTTAAGCATGTTAGCGTATGTTACAAAGGATCTCTTCAATATGTTCTTTTTTTTAATACAAACTGTATATATATATTAAAATGAAAATCACAACCTCATAAGTATAAATAACATTTTTCTGTAATTCAATCACAACCTCATGTGTAAATAAGTTCTTGCTTATGAAAATATCTTGTTTAAACTGGAATTCAAATTACATGTATTGAAGAATCATGCAAATTCTCCTCCATCCATATAAACCGTTCATACAAATATTTTGTGTGCCCCTCATCAAGAGGGCCACTTTCAAGCCCTAATGAGGGACCACAATTTTGCAGAAAAATTATTCCAGAACTAACAACAAAAGAGCTCTGCTTCTTCAGATCCATATTAAGGTGAATTGGTACACTTCCTGGGGAAGCAATTCTGCCATTTTCGCTTCCTCTTTGCAATGGAAATCAACTCTTACAGGAAAGAATTCTTTCCTCTAAGAGTAGACCCCATTTTGAAAGGACATCTCCAATAAGGAAAGCAAACAGAAAGTCAGAAAAGTTGTTTCCCTTTGTAAGATGGAGAGTGTACCCATTCACCTTAAAATGTTTATTAAATACAAGTAGCCCAAAGGGCAACAATTGCTCACCTGAGAGACATTGTAAACCTACAGGGATATTTAAGATGCTCAAGGGCAGCTAACTCCACAGTCAGTGGTCCAATCAGGCTGAAAATTAAACTCACCCAAAACATTATGTATGCCCTCATTTAATATATGCAAGTTTAAAAAGTATCCGATCAAGAGCACAATAGACAGAGCTGTCAAGGGCAGCTAACTTCATAGTGGTTGGCCTGATCTGGCCAAAATTTGAACTTGTTTAAGATATTGTGCATTTCCTCATTACCTGCAAGTTTGAAAAGGATCGGATCAGTAGAAACCAAGAAAAAGTGGCGACATTGATTTTTTGGATGCTCAGGGCAGGTCCTCCATATTCAGTGGTGGGATCTAGCCAAAATGCTAACTAATCCAAGCTTTTATGCATATCCTCATTACCTGCAAGTATGAAGAGGATCCGATGAAAAATGAAAATGTGATGACGTTGTTTTCTCCATTATAAGACTATGGGATTTTTTTCAAACGCTCAAGGGCAGCTAACTCCGTAGTCTGTGCTCGAATCCGGCCAAATTTCGAACTCATCCAAGCTCTTATGTATGTCATCATTACCTGCAAGTATTATAAGGATCTAATCAAAAACCTTGATTGCAGCACCCAGAAAGTCAAACTTGCTCGAGATATTGTCATGCCCTACATTTGTGTGAATTTACTTTAAAATCTGTTGAGAAATGTAGGTGCTAGAGCGATGACAAAGTTTTTCTAAAAATAGCCACAGTGACCTTGACCTTAGGCACAGCATCCTGAAAGTCGAACTTGCTTGAGATATTGTCAAACCCTACATTTGTGTCAAATTATTTCAAAATACATGGAGAAATGAAGGTGCTAGGGCGATGACAAAGTTTTTCTAAAAATAGCCACAGTGACCTTGACCTTGGGCACAGCACCCTGAAAGTCAAACTTGCTCAAGATATTGTCATGCCCTACATTTGTGTGAATTTATTTTAAAATCCATTGAGAAATGTAGGTGCTAGAGCGCTGACAAAGTTTTTCTAAAAATAGCCACAGTGACCTTGACCTTGGGCGCAGCACCCTGGAAGTCAAACTTGTTTGAGATATTGTCATGCCCTACATTTCTGTGAAGTTGATTTAAAATCCGTTGAGAAATGTAGGCGCTAGAGCGATGACCAAGTTTTTCTAAAAATAACCACATTGACCTTGACCTTGGGCGCAGCACCCTGAAAGTCAAACTTGCTCGAGATATTGTCATGCCCTACATTTGTGTGAAGTTATTCTAAAATCTGCTGAGAAATGTAGGTGCTAGGGCGCTGACAAAGTTTTTCTAAAAATAGCCACAGTGACCTTGACCTTGGGCGCAGCATCCTGAAAGTCAAACTTGCTCGAGATATTGTCATGCCCTACATTTGTGTGAAGTTATTTTAAAATCTGCTGAGAAATGTAGGTGCTAGAGCGCTGACAAAGTTTTTCTAAAAATAGCCACAGTGACCTTGACCTTGGGCGCAGCATCCTGAAAGTCGAACTTGCTCGAGATATTGTCATGCCCTACATTTGTGTGAAGTTATTTTAAAATCTGTTGAGAAATGTAGGCAATAGAGCGATGACAAAGTTTTTCTAAAAATATGTGATGACGTTTTCTCCATTATAACACTATGGAATTTTTTTCAAACGCTCAAGGACAGCTAACTCCGTAGTCTGTGCTCGAATCCGGCCAAATTTCGAACTCATCCAAGCTCTTATGTATGTCATCATTACCTGCAAGTATGATAAGGATCTAAGCAAAAACAGTTGAGAAAACGTGATGACGCCATTTTCCCCATTATAACCCTATGGGATTTTTTTCAAACGCTCAAGGGCAGCTAACTCCGTAGTCTGTGCTCGAATCCGGCCAAATTTCGAACTCATCCAAGCTCTTATGTATGTCATCATTACCTGCAAGTATGATAAGGATCTAAGCAAAAACAGTTGAGAAAACGTGATGACGCCATTTTCCCCATTATAACCCTATGGGATTTTTTTCAAACGCTCAAGGGCAGCTAACTCCGTAGTCTGTGCTCGAATCCGGCCAAATTTCGAACTCATCCAAGCTTTTGTGTATGTCATCATTACCTGCAAGTATGATAAGGATCTAATCGAAAACAGTCGAGAAAACGTGATGACGCCATTTTCCCCATTATAACCCTATGGGGGCTATCTGTTGCCATGGAAACCAGAGTTCTGAGCTGATCGGCACCAAAACCTAACACAGCCTTTCCCCCACCCAAATGATGCTTCAGATAAAATTTGATTGCGATCGTCCCACTGGTCTCTGAGAAATTTATGTTTGAAAGTGTTGACGCACCCACCCACCCACCCACCCACGCACCCACGCAAGCACGGACGACGGCTCGACTCCCATCCTATAAGCTCACCTCTGAGCCTTCGGCTCAGGTGAGCTAAAAATAGTACAAAACATGAAACTGGCAATATCTCAGTAACCCCTGAATGGATTTTGATGAAATTTGTGGCAAAATGATTCTTGCATTGAGGTGTTTCAAAAGTAAATATATAAAGACCAGGCAAGTTGGCCTCTGTTACTAAAAGTAGCAAAATGTGAAAATGAGAAATTCTCAGTGGAATTTGACCAATTTTGTATCAGTATGGTCCTGTTGCACAATAGCCAGGTGAGCGATATCAGGCCCATTTGGGCCTCTTGTTAGTTGTTAGAAATATATGAGGGCACACATCTTTAACTATTTTCATTAACTTTTCAAGGTATCAGATGCATAATAACTTTGGCATCAAACTAAAATGTTCTGAAGTAATTTTATTTTGTTCTATGGGAATGAAAAGGGAGATAAGGGGCAGCAGACTAAAACTAAATATGTGGTACTTTTTCATGAAAGTAGGTCACAGTGACCTAGTTTTGTTGTATGTGACCTGGAGTTGTAAGGTGCATGCACTGATAAAGTTTCAATGTTCTGGGGCCAAGGAAAAGAAAGATATGGGGCTGACATAGAAAACTAAGTATGTGGTACTTTTTTGTGAAAGTAGGTCACAGTGACCAAGTTTTGTTGGAGGTGACCTGGAGTGGTAAGGTGGATGCACTGATGAAGTTTCAATGTTCTGGGGCTTATGAGAAGGGAGATATGGGGCTGACCTAGAAAACTAAATATGTGGTACTTTTTCATGAAAGCAGGTCACAGTGACCTAGTTTGTTGTAGATGTCCTGGAGTGGTAAGATGCATGCACTGATGAAGTTTCAATGTTCTGGAGCTTATGAGAAGGGAGATATGGGGCTGCAGACGAAAACTAAATATGTGGTACTTTTTTGTGAAAGTAGGTCATAGTGACCTAGTTTTGTGGGAGCCAATTAGCATTTTGGTGGGGCATATTGTGATGAAGTTTCAAGTTCCTAGGGTCTATCAAACTCAAGATATGGCTCCGGACGGATGGACAGATAGACGCACCAACACCAAACGGGCGACTATGTCTCACTGACCGCAAGCAGGCTCGACAAAAATGAAATTTTCTATCAGCACAATTTTTATGAAATCTTAAAAATGAATTTTACAATACTGATTGTAAAAGAGTTTCATCTATGCCAAGAAAAATCATAACATTGTAATTTGAAAATAGCTAAACATGTAAGTTGACTATATAATAATGTACAGAATGACTATAGATGATAACATTTTCTTTCAGACTTTGCAGCTGTGGGAGATAGTGTGGGTGTTCTTTTATTGTTTACGACTGGCAGCTAATGTAAGTATTGTAACTTGGATGATAAAGTACAGTCAGCTCTCGATATCTCAAACACTGATATCTAAAAGTATCCTCTTTTATCAAGGAATATAGTTTGTACACATTTCCTATTTCCGTTTAAACTTGAACTCCTTATATCTCAAAGCAAATTTTCTGGGACCAGAAAATTTACTTTGAGATATCAGTAGTATGGCATGAATATTGACTTTGAGATATCGATAGTTGACTGTACATTGTATAGTAAGAAGTTAATGTCTAAGGTGCATGGGTATTCTTTCAGGGGAAGCAACTGTGTCATTTCCATTTATGCCTCCTTTCTCATGTGGGGTCCACTCTTAAAGTAAAGAATTTGCTCCTAGAGGAGCAAATTCTTAGCTTTCAGAGTAGACCCCTTTTTGAAAGGGTTTTGTCACCGAGACAAGTAAACAGGAAGTAACAAAATTGTTTCCCTTTGTTTTTAATCGCAGAAAAAAAACAGAGGTGTACCCACACATCTTAAGGAAACCTTGTGTGGCACAACTTCCTATTCATGGCAAGCATTCATGGGTTGCTCCCCACTGTTAAAAAAGATGCAAGAGACAAGAAATCATGGTAAAAAATCTGAAAATTGGGACTCATAAAAATAACTACCACAGTTGTTCTAAAAATGGAACAGTTTGGTTTTACAATGCAATAAGGTGTCTTAACAAAGCATATTTAACAGTATAGTCTCTTATCAGACTTGGCCTATCTGGGTCTGCACTGTTTCCTTTTACCTTCTTGTCCCAATACTTAAAGTTTTATGGTATTACTATTAGATCTATCCAAGTCACTGATAATATACATGTACACCTTTAACTCTTACGGTGCCAAAATTATATAGAAATGCACTTTCCAGCGCTAAAATCATTTTACAAGGTTGGGCATTTCTGGTCAATAAAAACCCTTGAAAGTCTATACAGCCAATTTTTTTTTCTTACGAAAAAAATCTTGTTTGCCATAATCTGGTCAAAGACTTTGAATTATTTCCTTGGCAATGTCGTAAATGGAGCTATTTAACATGACTGTGCTGGTCGCATTAAAGTGACAATGGCGCTCTGCCTAGCAGTCACATCTGGCTGACAATGCATCTGGGCAACAATGGCGCCGAAAGAGTTAATGTCATTTAACTTGAAAAATTCACTGTTGTGTACTTTTGACTTGCAAAACATAATTTTTTTATAACAACAGTGCCACCATCAGACAAACTTTCCATAACATATTGATAATACAGACTTGCAGTAGCATTATACTGAGAAAATCATTTTAGCTCTTCAAGCACTAAAGACAAAAATATCAGAATTTGCAAACAGCATAAATCCTGATGAGGTGGCTCATCATGAGCCGCCTCATCTAGATCTACACTGGTTGTCCTCTAGTCTTTGAATTTTCAATATGAAATATCTTGGACAAGGCATTTTTTTAAATTTTGCAGACGTAAATTTTGTCGTCTGCTTTTTGGCGCTTAAAGGCTTAATCTGTGTCTGGTAATAATGGTTCTTCAGTTTTTGGATGTTTAAACTCAAATAAGACAGCTCATCAGTCTTTCTGTATATTTTCAGTGTTATTGTTGCACTTGTGTGGTGTCCCAGTACCAAGAGCTCACAGATGGCAGAGGGACATATGATTACTTCTATAAACAGGTATACAATTAGACATATGTAGAGCTTTAGTGAAGCCTAAATTTGAGCTCCAGTTAAACATTAATAGGTACACCATTTTTTCAAAGGAAGACAAGATTTGGGAAATGCTATTTGCTTGCCTAGATGACAAAACTCTCCTAAATAGGATCTACTCTTAAAGAATTTGCTCCCAGAGGAGCAAATTCTTTCCTTTAAGGGTTGATCCTTATGGAGAATAGAGGCAAACATAAATACGACAGAGACGCTTCCCCTGACAGCTTATCCAATAACCATTTATGAGTTTCTTATTTCTCAGCAGAGGCTGCCCGCTGAGACCTTGTCACAGCCCATTCTCTGAGACCTTATCACAGCCCATTCTCCGTAGTCTTAGTGCATCAAACATATTACATGTATTTAGCTAAGAGCATCTTTTCAAAGTGATTATGGAATGATAAATATCATGAAGAAAATTTAACATTATGCAGCCTTCATTCAAAAGAAATAGAAGCCACGATGTAATTTGTCCACTTCAGCTGGTACTTTGAAGACATTGCAGTATATGTATTTTCAGAGCTGTAGATAAGAGGGAGTACTTGATGATAATTAAGGGATAACTGCTTATTTCTCATTGAAACCATATCTTGTGGCCCCTCATCTGAACCGGCTCGATGAGACGGTTCCGGTGAGGGGTCACAAGATATGTTTTTGTGCAGAATTATCCTTAATTATCACAAAATACTCCCTTTTATCTAGGGGTCTGTATTTTGAATCATTTCTTATTTATCTTCAGCATAGAAGAGCCAGATTAAGACGTCCTAGTAGACAGCTTGACTTCGATACCTACGATTTACCATTTGGTGTTCATCTTCCGCCATACATTGCCGAGGATCAGACTGAAAATAATCCTCCAACATATGATAAAATATATCCAGATAGTGCTCAAAATTATACCACAGTTGCTATAGAAACACAAAATAACAGAGAAAGAACTCTTTCAATAAACCATTCATCAGATTCACAACACAGAACAGATCATGAGTCAAATACATCAGCGAGATCTAACAATAGAAACTCTTACGAAATTGTTGTTTACAGTGGCTGGATTTGACTTGTGCTAATTTTAAACCAAAGAGACAGCAAAGAATGTAAACATCTACACATAAATGAGCCACGGCACGAGAAAACTAACAAGTGGTATGTGTGCCCCCCAGCGAAGACCCAGATCAGCCTGGGCATTCTGATCAGCTTCTTCGCTGCATGCTTAAAGGTTTGCCAAGGGTCTAAGCTAGCTCCATGCCAACAGCAAAGACCCTGATCAGACTGGGCAGGTGCCCAGGCTGATCTGAGTCTGCTCTTGGTGCACAACCACTTTGTTGGTTTTCTTGCTGTGGCTCAAATTAAGATCTACAGAGAAGTAAAAAGCCTGTATTGCTTCTAATTTTTCCACTTAATATCCATGTGACCTCACAGAAAGGGACCTTTGAAGCACCCAGCAAAAATGCTCAGACTGAGACAGAAGTTACTGGCAGAAGTATGTGCACTTAGTAATGATTAACAGCTTAGGCGGTCTAGACCTGCCCAGGAAAAGAGTGGTTAGGTTAAATGACAGTCCTGACATGACCATAGCTGTTTAACGTGGAGGTAAAGCAAAAGGACAACAATACAACAGAGCTCTAGATAAGACGGGGTATCTGGTGATAATTAGGGATAATTTTTGTTAATTCTGCATAAAAATATATGCTGTGACCCCTCATCTGAACCATCTCAGTGAGACGGTTCAGATGAAGGGTCACAACATATGGTTTTAATGAGAAATAAGAACTAGAAAATGTGTTTATGAAACACTATGCCCCCAACCATATGCTTGCCTCTAAGGGGGGTTCATATCATAATTTATAAGTCAGAAAGGTGTATTAACCGGTTCATCTACATCTTAGTCTGTACTGTATGCCAAATACAAGGAACAAAGCTTGAGCAGTTCTTTGGATGTTTTGTTCACAAGCTCGCTTATTTTTCATGTACATGCCACACATAAAATTTCAACTCCCTATCTCTAACGGTTCTTGACCGTATATACAGGTTCTTTTATACCACCGGCTTCAATGCACTAAGTCAAAAAAGGGGCTTAACTCAGTCAAAAATTAACAAATGGTTTTCAACAGTTGAATGGGTCATCTACACCTTGGACATTGTCTTCCTGCAAAAAATCATGATCCTAGCATCAGGGGCTCTCAAGATATTTTGTTAACAAGGTTCCATAGGCTTAAATGCACCAAGCTGAAAAAGGGGCATAACTCGGTCAAAAATTCCTGATATTTTTTCAAAAGTTAATCAGGTCATCTACACCTTTGGCAATGTCTTCCTGCAAAATATCGTGATCCTAGCATCAGGGGTTCTTGAGATATTTTGCTAACAAGGTTCCATAGGCTTACAATGCACTAAGTTGAAAAGGGGCATAACTCGGTCAAAAATTCACGATATTTTTTCAAAAGTTAATCAGTTCATCTACTTCATAGGCAATGTCCTTCTGCAAAATATCATGATCCTAGCATCAGAATTCTCGAGATATTTTGCTAACAAGGTTCCATAGGCTTACAATGCACTAAGTTGAAAAAGGGGCATAACTCGGTCAAAAATTCACGATATTTTTTCAAAAGTTAATCAGGTCATCTACACCTTTGGCAATGTCTTCCTGCAAAATATCGTGATCCTAGCATCAGGGGTTCTTGAGATATTTTGCTAACAAGGTTCCATAGGCTTACAATGCACTAAGTTGAAAAGGGGCATAACTCGGTCAAAAATTCACGATATTTTTTCAAAAGTTAATCAGTTCATCTACTTCATAGGCAATGTCCTTCTGCAAAATATCATGATCCTAGCATCAGGAGTTCTTGAGATATTTTGCTAACAAGGTTCCATAGGCTTACAATGCACTAAGTTGAAAAAGGGGCATAACTCGGTCAAAAATTCACGATATTTTTTCAAAAGTTAATCAGTTCATCTACTTCATAGGCAATGCCTTCCTGCAAAAAATCATGATCCTAGCATCAGGGGTTCTTGAAATATTTTGCTAACAAGGCTCCATAGGCTTACAATGCACTAAGTCAAAAAGGGGCATAACTCTAGAAATACATGACCAGTGGAAAAAAGAAAAAATACGTGTCTGCTTATTTTTCATGTAGATGCCACATATAAAATTTCAAGATCCTAGCATTAGGGGTTCTTGAGTTTCCAAGCTGCTTAAAAGTGTTACGGACGGACAGACGGACAGACGGACGGACAGGCCCAAACCAATATGCCCCCTCAACTTCTCCGAAGTTGGGGGCATAAAAATTATCCTTCAGTTATCATTAAATACTCCCTCTTATCTACAGCCCTGGCCGGCAAATACTGGAAGGGCTTCATCATCCATGGAAGCTAACAGGAAGTCAGAAATGTTGTCTCCCTTTGTAAAAATGACAGAAAAATGCGGTGTACTTATACACTTTAAATATTGATAACATACATAAAGGATCTTTCCCTCATGGTCATTTCATATGAAATTTATGAAACAAGCCTTGGGCAAGTTTCATAAGACTCTCAGGGCTCAGCCAACAGGGCGATTTGGGTGAAACAATTTCCCTAAGCTAGCTGACTTCTCCCTATTTTCAGCTGAGGGAGAAGTGGAAATATAAAGAACATATAGGGAAATCCAAAATTTGGACCAAAACTTCTGAAAGTGCAGAAAATGCAAAAAGAAAACTTCTCCCTGTCTGAAAGCTCTAGGCTGCCCCATGTATTCTGTGAATCATATGACCCTTTATAATGGAATTTTAACACCTTCTAACTTAACATTATTTCTATACGAAAACACATTGTTGACACCGATGATGTCACTGATGTTATTTGTATGGGCCAAAGTGTTATTACAGGTGTGGTCATACGATTTTTATGACACGATGTTATCCACTGAATAACAGCAATGTCATATGATAAAATATTTTTAGGAGGGAGTTAGTCTCAGGAACCTTGCCATAGAGCTATTACAAAGCATGTTTTATACCTTGTTCTTTTAAACTTACTGCCTTATATAACTCACTGCCAGAAGAAAATTCAGTAATTCTTCTTTTACATTTTGTTGGAGGGGTTTGTGTTTTGGCATAAAGATAATACATTGTGTACACACAATATAGAAAAATATATTTTTATTTGTGCCTTGGGTGTTTCATTTTATAAGGGCTGTTCTACGAAAAAAAAAAATTGGATCATATCCTTTTTGTCACAACTGCTTCAGTACAAAGGGCTGTCTTTGGAATTACTGCTCAGTAAGTTTTTTTTTGGAAACTCTACTAAACGTGTAGTCGTTTCAAAGTAAGTTCTCACTGTCTTTTACATGTTAGACATTTGGTCATTTGTCATGAATAACTTATTAAAATTCTGCCTCAGGTTTTCAGCAAAGACCCAAATGTATGTGATATTTTTGTACAACACTTGAAAATAAAGAGAAAACCACCATACTTGTTTCATTTTATGTGACTGCCCATCACATCTGTTGACTGAAAGTCAGCCATTAGTCCTATGCCAGTGCTGGTTGTTAGACAAATCAGTTGTTATGGAATGTAGCTGTTTCTCCAAGAGACCATGAAAGACTGATGCATAAAAGCAGTAGCACAAATAAGCTACTGCAATTAACATACTCAAAAACGAATCTGAAAAAAAAATCCTGATTTTCAAGAGTCAAATTTTTCTTAAAATAAGCCGTGACATGAGAAAACCAACAAAGTGGTTGTGTGCCCAGCACAGACTCAGATCAGCCTGGGCATCTGCCTGGTCTGATCAAAGTCTTCACTGTCCACATGAAGGTAGCTGAGACCCTTAGCTACCATTTAAGTGCTTAGCGAAGAATCTGATAAGACTTGGTAGGTGCCTAAGCTTATCTGTGTCTGCGCTGTGTTGGTTTTCTTGAGTCACAGCTCAAATGAATCTCTTAACCCTAAGCAAAAACAAAAACTCTGGCAACACTTTTTCATGAACACTTTATTCAGCCATCATTTATTGCCAGAGCTCTAGATAAGAGGGAGTATTAGGTGACAATAAGCAAATTTGGTGAATTATATCCCCCGCCAAGTGGCCCTGATGCTTTATGGTTTATTGTAAGTTTCATAAAATTTTGTTCACTGGTTACTTAGTTACGGCTGAACTTGTAGACTGTAAATCAAATCAAGGGCTATAACTGTGGTATATGTAAGGCATAAGCTGAAGCCATTCTTAAACACTTGCCTCAGCATCATTGCACTATAATGATGCAAGTTAAATTCAGTTTCGAGAAATTTTGTTCACCTGTACCTTAGTTCTGGTTAATTTGAAGATTTTAAATCAATTCAAGGGCATTAAATCATGCCCTACTGATGCAATCATGACAACTTTATGTCCACTGCTGTGTCTTGACAATACACAATTATTTTAATTTTCATGAAATTCTATTCATTGGTTACTAAGTTATGACTCAATTTGTTGATTTTAAACAAAGTCAAGGGCAATAACTCACTCCTTACTGAAGCAATTCCGACAAAACATAAGATGCACCAATGTGTTATGGTGATACATATTTAGTATAAGTTTGATAGAATTCTATTCATTGACTACTTAGTTATGACTGATTATGTCAATTAAAAATTGATTCAAGGGCAATAACTCATGCACTACTGCATGCTATTCTACTGAAACTTTATGTGCGGAGCCGTGTTATGGTGATACATATTTAATATATGTTTCATGAAGTTTCGATAATTGGTTAATGAGTTATGGCTCATTTTACTGATTTTAAGTCGATTCAAGGGCAATAACTCATGCATTACTGAAGCCAGTCCGACAAAACTTCACGTGCATCAGGGGGTTATAGTGATATATATCTATTTTAAGTTTCATGAAATTCCATCCAGTGGTTACTTAGCAATGGCTCCGGATGGACAGACGGACGGAAGGATGGACGGACAGACGGACGGACATGGAGAAAACTATATCCCTCCGCCTTCGGCGGGGGATAACCCTTCGGAGGGGATAATTAGGGATAATTTTTATTAATTCTGCATAAAAACATATGTTGTGACCCCTCATCTGAACTGTCTTGTTGAGACGGTTCAGCTGAAGGGTCAAAACATATGGTTTCAATGAGAAATAAGAAAAATTATCCTTCAATTATCAAATACCCCCTAGAGCTCTGTATTGCACTTACAAATTCTGCCAAAGATTGTAAACTAGCATACTAATAGATTCATCAGCAAAATAAGATTACTATAAAATAATTCATTTTTGCAGTTTTCCTGATGGCATCCAATTACATGATAAATGTTTGCAAGAACATCTTCCGTCTCTGACATGAAAATTTGTGCCAAATACTTTCTCTCCAAATTCAAGAAAATACATAGCTCACAAAACCAAATTTGATTCAAAGCAGTCCATCCTACTAGAAGTTCAGAATCGAGTGTTGTGTTGTTGTAACAGCCCTTCGGCATAAAAGTCTCTCTTGTATTTTGCAGGCATCTCTGGTGTTCCAATATTACAAACATACATAGGGACTGGAAAACTCAGGTGTTCCAATATTACAAACATACATAGGGACTGGAAAACTCAGGTGTTCCAATATTACAAACATAGCATAGGGACTGGAAAACTCAGGTGTTCCAATATTACAAACATACATAGGGACCGGAAAACTCAGCCACTGTTTCCTTACCAAAGTATCGTGGCAACTGAATGTCATATCGTCAAGAGTTGCCAATCCTCCTCCACTTCAAAATTCCCAGCCTTTTCACTGATGCTTCAGATATCCTTCACACAGCCAAGTATCAAAAGTCTTTCCCCAGAACTGCATTTTCCACAGACTTCATTGTACTTGCAAGTGTGTAGGGAATTTTGCTGTAGAAATACTGCTTATCGTATGATATTACTTTTTACTATATGGTTAGAAAGAGCAATAATTTTGGCAACATATAATAATTTTTATTTGACTTCAAGTTCATTGTTCTTTTAGAAACATGCTTTTAAAGGCAAAACCAGCAACTTTTTAGTAAATATCAGACAACATTATCATTGACGCCAATAGAAAACTGCCATTTGTTAAAAATTTTATTTAAGTTCAAACAGGTGAAGTTTGATTACCAGTAGGTTTAGAGCAAGCTAAAAATTGATTATAGTGAAGAAATCTTTTAGGGTTTTAATCGTGCTTAAAAGTTATGAATATTTGAATGCAAGCCTGACGGTAAAATTTCTTTCATATTTGCTAATGCACAAAAATCAGTGGAAAATACATTTTGGGGAAAGACTTTTGACACTTGGCTGTAGAGCCAAAAGTTTACTCTTTAATTAAAGTGCTACATTTAGGACAAGAAAATTTTATGGTTTCTCTAAAAAGAAAGAATTTGCTTCCTCTGGGAGAAAATTCTTCCTTTAAGAATAACCTGCACTGAAGGGAGAGAAATAATTCTGGCTTTCTAAGTATAAATTGATGAAATGAGCCGCGACACGAGAAAAACAACAAGTGGTTGTGCGCCCAGCGCAGACTCAGATCAGCCTGGGCATCGGCCAAGTCTGATCAGTGTCTTCGCTGTCCACATGGAGGTAGCTTAGACCCTTAGCTACCTTTTAAGCACTTATCGAAGACTCTGGTCAGACAGGGCCCATGCCCAGGCTGATCTGAGTCTGCGCCAGGTGCACAACCACTTTGTTGGTTTTCTCGTGTAGTTGCTTAAATCAAGATGCCCCTGCAACTATTCACCTTGAAATTGATACAAAGCAAACGTTCTGTAATGCAACTGAACAGTTTTTGTTCCTGACTGAAGTTACTCCAGTTAAATAACACTCAAGATTATTGGTACCCAATGGCTACCAGTCAGTAGCTAATTGTACTGAGGGCCACCAAACTGGTCCATAAAGTCAGCCCTACCATCTGTTAATTTTGCTGCTGAAGGCACAACTGCCAGTGGCAATCCGATGGTACACACTGTGTCAGCCAACAGTAGAATTCTGAACACACTCAATGTTTGGAGATAAGTGGTGGCAATCACACTGAAAGTCTTTCTTCGGATAAAATGTCATGTACATGTAGCCACATATCATCACAGTCCCCTGGTAAAGACTGTAACCCTTTAATCTTTAGCTGCACTATTTGCATTTATCTCCTTCACTGTCAAGACTGAAACATAAACACAAGGAAACTTAAGATATCATTATAGAGAGAATAAGGTAAACAATGCTACTACCATTCGGACCGGAGCTCTACAAATGTAGATAAGAAGGAGTATTTGGTGATGACTAAGGATAATTTTTGTTATTTCTGCATAAAAACATATGTTGTGACCCCTCATCTGAACCGGTTCAGATGAGCGGTCACAACATGTGATTTCAATGAGAAATAAGAAAAATTATCCCTCAATTATTGTCTTGCCTGCCAAGCAGAGGCGAGACATATTGCTTTTCCAGTGTCGGTGGGGGCGTAAACTTTTGTCAAGTTTTTGCGTTTAGGTCATTTCCTCAGAAACTATAAGAGCACGAGCGATGAAACTTGGTTCATGCCTACATCTGGAAGAGTAGATCTCAAAGCCATCATCAATATTGAGTCTTGATCTACATTTTATGGTTGACTTACTTTGCAATTTATTGTCGAGTTTTCGTGTTTAGGTATTGCCTTTAGGTCATTTTCTCAAAAACTATAAGGGCTAGAGCCATGACACTTGGTACATGCATACATCTGGAAGAGTAGATCTCAAAGCCATCATCAGTATTGAGTCTTGACCTACATTATACTGTTGACTGGTTTTGCAATTTTTTGTTGAGTATTCGTGTTTAGGTCTGTTCCTCAGAAACTATAAAGGCTACTGCTATGAAACTTTGGTCACGCATTCATGTGGAAGAGCTCAAAGTCATCATCAATATTGAGTCTTTACCAACATTTTAAGGTTGACTGACTTTGCAATTTTTTGTCAAGTTTTCGTGTTTAGGTCTGTTTCTCAGAGACTATAAGGGCTAGAACCAAGAAACATGGTTCATGCATACATCTTTGCTGATTTAGCTCTGTTTTGTGACAAAGTGCCAGCAGGCGAGACACCATATTCCACGGAATTCTTGTCATCAAATACCCCTCTTATCTAGAGCTCTGCACGGTTCCACAGACACAACTTGTGTCAAATAACAGAATAAACCCCTGCACAAAGTGGCATATAAAACAGCTTCAGGTGAATGGGTACACTTTCAGGGAAGCAATCCAACAATTTTCTTCTTCCCTTCTTCACCGATGTCAACTTTTAAAGGAAATAGTTTGCTCTTCTAGGAGCATTTTTTTTCTTTATGAGCACATCTTATTTGGAAGGGCTTCGTCATCTAGGAAAGTATATAGCAAGTCTCAAAAGTGGTTCCCCTCTGTAAAAATGGCAGAAAAACCCATACAACTAAAAGTGTAAGATGTATTTTTAACACTTACCCAGAAGCCTAGACAATAAGTTTACTAACTTTAGAGGAACGGCTGTAGTGTAGTGGATAACACTCAGGACTACCAATCCAGGGATCGGGAGATCAATCCCCCGCTTCTCCGGTCTTTCAGATGAGACTTTAAACCGAGGTCCCGTCTCCATATGACCTCGTTGTCGGTGGGACGTTAAACCCGAGTTCAATCACTCACTACTAACTTTAGTAGAAAACTTTTAATATAATTTTTAATTTCCTAAGCCTATGACCTTGAGGTTGAGGTAGTTTTTTTTTAAATAAATTTCTAACTGCTGTGCAAATATCAAAAGTACCCATGAATGGGTTCAGGAGATATGGGTCTTTAAAAAAACTTTAACTAAAACATCCAATCCATAAAAAGCCAATTTTCTAAGTCCATGACCTTGAAATCAAGGTCACTGAGTGGAGTCGAGATGGTACCTTGGAAAAACTGGACCAATATCTAACTACAGTGCAAATATAAAAAGAATCCATCCAATGGTTAAGGCTTTAAAAAACTTTAACCAAAACATCCAGTCCATAAAACTCCAATTTTCTAAGTCCAAGACCTTGACATCAAGGTCACTGAGTGGAGTCGAGATGGTACCCTGTAAAACTTTGGACCAATATCTAACTACAGTGCAAGAATAAAAAAAATCCATCCATGTGTTAAGGAGACGGTCTTTAAAAGCTCTATTAACCAAAACATCTAATTCTGTCGCTGATGCCAGGGTGACAAAAACAGCTCTTCCTGAACCTTCGTTCAGGCGAGCTAAAATTGAGATTTCACAGAAAGCAGTCACAATTCGACTTTTCTTTATAGAAAAAGTTGTTGCTTTTTAACATGCAAAATGAAATCTGCAATATCTGAATACATTGTATTTTATTAATGTCTTTCTTTAAGTTTTCCAGAATTCTAACAGGGTTATGAAGGTGGGTAAGTGAGGTTGGCCTGTCAGTACCGGAGATATAATCGGCTTAACAAAAGAAATGCCAATATTTTGTCCTTATGTCTTTGTAATTTCCTCAAGTTGTTTACCTATCTCACCAGGTAGGTGGAGTATGAGGGTAGGTGGGGATGACCTGTCAGTACCTGTAATAATAACCATAAGCCATGAAATATCAGCATCATTTTGTTCTACTATCCTCTCTGTGATGTCCTCAAGTTGTTTACTCACCAAGGTGAGTGGGGTATGAGGATGGTTGGGGAATGACCTGCCAGTACCTGGCCCAGAGGTTATAAAACTTGAGTACATTCTCGAACTCGAAATAAAGCACACTGATTGGCTGCTTCCGAGCACATGCTCGGAAGCAGCCCATCAGTGTGCTTTATTTTGAGTTTGAGATTATTCTCAAGTTTTATAACCTCGCATGCTCGGAAGCAGCCAATCAGTGTGCTTTATTTTAAGTTTGAGATTATTCTCACGTTTTATAACCTCGCATGCTCGGAAGCAACCAATCAGTGTGCTTTATTTTGGGTTTGAGATTATTCTCAAGTTTTATAACCTCGAACCCTGAGATACTAACCGTAAGCAGTGAATTATCAATATCATCCACTGCTCTGCTATCTTCCTCCTGTTCAATCATTCTCTCTGTGATGTCTTCAAGCTGTTTACCTAGCTGTTTACCTAACTCATTTAAAGTGGCTAGTTCAGCTGAAACAGAATATATATCAAAGCCCCAATATTCAAAGTATCAGCAGCTTAACAATCCCAGAGGGCATATTTTCACCACACCAGAATGCTTTGATCACTTTGATCATTCACTGCAGTTTTGGAAATAAGAGCTGTCACCTGGCAGCATAGCTCGCCTGAATTGGTGCTTGCTCATCACACAGCCGCTATGGTGGTGTGGACTGCTATGCATAAAACTTCATGCAAGCATGTCCATAATGAAAACACATTTATAAACAAAAGCTATCTCAGAAATATGTCTTAAAATAAAATTAAAATAAAAAAAAATGAAATGAAATTTCAAAGTCCATGAGCTTGAGGTAAAAAAAACTGACGGGTAGGGGGAGGGGAGGGGGGGGGGGGCTAGGATGTATCAAAACCCTGAACCATTATCTAACATCAGTCCAAGTATTAGTATCAACTGAGTCCATCATTGTGGCACTGTGAAATTATGTCTTCATAAATATAAAACTTTAACCAAAATCTCTAAGACAAAATTTTAAGTTGATGACCTTGACTTCAAGGTCATCCAGTGGGGTAAGTATAAGGTGTTTTGTGAAAACTCAAAAAAGAGTCTAACATCAGTTCAAGTATAAACTAAATCTCTGCAAAGCATTATGAATCAGTTTGCAATTACAAAACTTTAAAAAAGACAAAAATTTCCTAAGTCCCTGACCTTGACTCAAGATCACTAAGCAGGGTTGGGGGAGTACTCTGTAGATCTAACTACAGTGCAAATATTAAAAGAATTCATCTATGGGATCAGGAGATATGTGTCTTTAAAAAACTTTAACCAAAACATCCAATCAATAAAAAGACAATATTCTAAGTCCATGACCTTGACATCAAGGTCACAGAGGGGGGTGGGGGTAGTACCTTTGAAAACTTTAGACCAATATCTAACTTTAGAGTAAGTATCAAAGGAATCCATCCATGGGTTAAGGAGATATTGGGCTTTATAAAACTTTAACCAAAACATCCAGTCCAAAAAAACTACAAATTTTCTAAGTCCATGACCTTGACATCAAGGTCACGGAGAGGGGTGGGGGTGGTACCCTGTTAAACCTTAGACCAATATCTAACTACAGTGCAAGTATCAAAAGAATCCATCCATGGGTTAAGGAGATATAGGTCTTTAAAAAACTTTAACCAAAACATCCAATCTGAACGCGGACGCGGACGCCGTGGTGACAACAATAGCTCTTCCTGAACTTTCGTTCAGGCGAGCTAAAAATCACTTTCAAACTTTGAGTCTGCATGTTTGTGCATTTATACTATGACAAACAAATGCCATGGGTTTCTTGGTGTGTTTTTTTTTATTATGACTGGTAGCTTTTAGAAATTCAATATCCATATTTTTGATAATGTAACTACAGATTTTATACCATCAGTTTTCTTCAACTAAATTATGATGTACATTCATGAGTAAGAAATTACAAAATATGAGATTATGTAAAACTGTTTGCCTGATTCAATTTACAATTAAACTTTTTCTCATGTTTCTGACACACAGGCAAATACTCACAACTGCCCGTATATGTCCATTTCCCTTCTGCTATAAGAAAATTACTAAAGGGTAAGAGTCTGCCTATTTCTCATGGCCATTGCGCCCGATCGGTGCGCCCGATGCCTTGGGACTGCTAGGGCCATTGATGAAAGAGAAAATACAGAGGTTGAGGTTGGAAACGAAAAGGTGGAAGTTGTCCCAGAGTTCTGCTACCTTAGAGACATGCTCTCTGCAGGAGGTGGCTGCGAGCTGGCTGTGATCACACACTGCAAATGTGCAAGGGGCAAGTTCCGGCAGTTGCTTCCCCTTCTCACCAACCACCATCTGCCACTTCTGACCAGAGGTCAGGTGTACTCAACATGCGTGAGGAGTGTGATGCTGCATGCAGCAGAGACTTGGGCCATGAAGATGGATACACTGAACCGTCTCCGGCGTAATGACCGTGCCATGATCCGTTGGATCTGCAATGTCAAGGCAAAGGATGAAGTTAGCTCAGACTCCCTTCTCACAAAGCTTGGCATCCAGGACTCTGATGTGGTGCTCCGCACCAGTAGGATGAGATGGTTTGGACATGAAGAGCGCACCACAGGCTGGATTGCAGAAGTATGCAAGCTGAACGTGGTTGCACAGAAAAGACCGGGCAGGCCAAGGAAAACATGGGATGAAGTGCTTGTGAACGACAGAAAGAAGCTATGTATGGATTCTGCTGACCCTCAGAATCGTTCTGAGTGGAGAGGCACCTTCGAAGAAACTTGTCAAACAAGCCCAACTCTCGGTAGAGGAAAACAGGGCTTTAAAATGGATATGATGATGATGATGATTGCATATACGAAATTTCAAAATCATCTATAATGTGATATTTCAAAACCCTAGGACCTATACATCTGCACAAGTGTTGACAAACAGGGACACTTATTCACTGAAGCAGATATTTTGGTACTAGCAAAACCTTTCAGGTTGGAGTGATCTCTCTTTAAATTATAGCTAGAACCTTAAACTATACTTACAAGGATCTGTATCATTAAGACCTTCCTGGCTCTCCATACCAAGGCTTTCTAGATTAACGTAGGACTGTTGTCGTGAGATGTCATCCTCACTGTCCATAATATTAACATCCTTCTCATCATCTTCATCAGACGATATCATCTCACCAAATATATCTGAAGTTTAAATTGAATGGATTACAACTTCATTGTAAATTGAATGGATTACACCTTCATTGTAAATTTAGTGGATTACACCTTCATTGTAAATTGAATGGGAATATCATTGTAAATTGAGTGGATTACACCTTCAATGTAAATTGAGTGGATTACACCTTCATTGTAAATTGAGTGGATTACACCTTCATTGTAAATTGAATGGGAATATCATTGTAAATTGAGTGGATTACACCATTGTAAATTGAGTGGATAACACCTTCATTGTAAACTGAGTGGATTACACTTTCATTGTAAATTGAATGGATTACACCTTCATTGTAAATTGAATGGACTACACCTTCATTGTAAATTGAGTGGATTACACCTTCAATGTAAATTGAGTGGATTAAACCTTCATTGTAAATTGAATGGATATCACCTTCATTGTAAATTGAGTGGATTACACCTTCATTGTAAATAGAGTGGATTACACCTTCATTGTTTTCAACGATTTTTCCAAAGGAAAACAACTTTTCTGACTTCCAGATTGCCTTCCTGGACAATGTTGCCCTTTCAAAAAGGGGCAACTCTTTAAGAATTTGCTCCTATGTGAATAGATGCTTTCTTTTTAAAGCTGATCTGCAAGAAACTCTTAACTGTCCCTAAATTCTTTCCTTTAACTCTTTAAGCCCCAGTGACGAAATGAGCAAAATTTGCAAACAGCCTAGATCCTGATGAGGCGGCTCATAATGAGCCCCCTCATCTAGATCTACACTGTTTGCCCTCTAGTCTTTGAATTCTCAATATGGAATGTCTTGGACAAAGCATTTTTTTTATTTTTGCAGACATAAATTTTGTCGTCTGCTTTTTGGTGCTTAAAGAGTTAAGAGAATGCCTTATTTTGGAGGGGCTTTATCCATTAGGGAAGCATACAGGAAGTCGTGAAATTTGTTTTACTTTGTAAAAAATAAAAAGAAAAATATTGAAATGTACTTATACATTTGAAAATACAAATGTCTCTGTAGCCAAGATCACAGTGGTAAAGCAGCTATACCAAAATAACAACTCAATTCACAGAATTCTGTATCCTCTACATGAAAACCTTCCATATAAATCGTCAAAATATGTTAGCCAAGTACAAAAATTCAAGGTGATACTGCCCAACTTTTTAACACTATTGTTATTATTCATGTTGTATAGTATAACTATTTGCAAATCTTGCACTCATTAAGTTAACTCTCTGCAAGTACATACTTTTAAGAAAGGCTTAAAAGAAGAAAACAACAAAAGTGGGTACATTTATACACCCAAACTTGTCTGGACTTGTTAATGCTTGAACTTTACTCCCTGCAAAACTTAAATACAACGACTAACCCTGAGATATTTTTTCTTAATTCTCAACCAAAACATTACGTTGTGATCCTCATTCAGAGCTCTAGATAAGAGGGAGTATTTAGTGATAATTAGGGATAATTTTTGTAAATCCTGCATAAAAACATATGTTGTGACCCCTCATCTGAACCGTCTCGACGAAACGGTTCAGATGAGGGGTCACAACATATGGTTTCATTAAGAAATAAAAAAAATTATCCTTAATTATCATCAAATACTCCCTCTTATCTAGAGCTCTGTCATTTGAACTGTCTCTGTGAAACCGTTCTAATGAGGGGTCCATGCAGAAATATTGAAAAATTATCACTAAATTAAACTCTACTACCCCTTCTTATCTGACACACTGAAAATTCTACCTATATCTAGACTAGCAGTAGTGTCAGCCCTCGACAGCCCACTGGTTCCCGCTGTAATACCAGACTTCACCTCCCCTGATTCTACTGTTGGTTTTTCATCATCTTCTGTAATAAGCTCCCATTTGACACTGATGGCATCTGAGTCTGTGCGGAAAAGACGCTTGACTTCCTTCTCAATGTCAGGCTGTTCCATATACTACAGAAACAGAGGGGGCTGCATGAGCAAGGTCAGTTAAAAGGGTTTGTATACAAGAGAGCTCTCATTATCTAAGTAAGTCAGCACCAAATCACTTTGAAAACAAACTAGGCAATGCTATGTATCATCTGTCTGCATATAGTCACAAAACAGAGCTAAAGCTAAAAACTAACGTATTGATCCTATTAAACGTCCTGGGAGGATTGCATTTTGCAAAAGAGGGGTGTGTTATTTAGACCCTAAAAAGTAGTAAATCAGCCACTGCCAAAATACCTCTAACTAGAAACATGGTAATTAATAGGGCCCCGCCTTTATGAAACTGTTGACTACATTTAAGTCATATGTGCCCAACCAGAAAGAACAATACCAGCTTTCTGCTATCATGCTGTTCCTTCATATTCAATATGTTGTTTGAAATTAAGCCTCTGGTAGTGTCATTAAGATATGGGCAAAATACCAAATCATGATTGATTAAAATATGGGCAACAACTCTGTGAAGCAGAAACTGATGTTCTGCACACCTTCAGCTCATCCGGTGATGCTTTATATTTGTACCAAATCTTATAAAAATATCTTCAAAGGCTTTTAAGTTATAGAGCGGACAAGATCCATACCTAAAATAATGAAGGGTTATAACTCTGTTAAAAATGAAGTTTTAGTTATGGTTCTTTTTCTCTGCACATTGTCTGATGATGTTTATATTCGTACGAAGTTTTGTGAAAATATCTTTAACAATTTTAAAGTCAGAGAACGAACACGTTTTCCAGACTGTAAACTACAAAGGGGAACTAGAAATGTTTTTCAGAGAAAAACTGATGTCCCCCCACCAGCCCATTTCCCATCTCCTCTAATGAATAAAAAGCTTGTACAAGTAAAATATCTATGCAAGTTTGGAGAAAATCCATCCACTGGTTCTAAAGATATCTTACATATAAGACTATGTCCTTGAAAAATGGGTCATGGTCACCAACTGCTTAAAATGTCTTATGGTCACCAACTGCTTGAAATGTCTTAAACCTGTCAAAGGATATATTCATGCAAGCCTGATGAATATCCATCATTTGGTTCAAGGTATAACTCATTTAAGAGAAAAAAAATAAGCATTTGTAAGTTGAGCTTTTGACCTTGAAAATGGGGTCAAGGTAATTAAAACATAGTACACATGTAGACTCTCGAGATTGTCCCAAAGGTATATCTATGAAAGTAAAGTGCAAATCTAGCCAAAGGCTAATGAGACATATCACTTTTAGTGAAATTCCTCTTGTTATCTTGAAAATGAGGTCAAGGTCACCAAAATCTGATCAGCTCTTAAGCTAGTCCTGGTAATGTATCCATGCAAGGTTGGTAAAATTCCATCTACTGGTTCAAGAGATATAATGGTAACTAAAAACTGTCATTTAAGTCCTCCAGTGACCTTTAATATAAGGTCAAGGTCACCAAAATCTAAATAGCTCGTAAACTTGTCCCAATGATGTATCCATGAAAGTTTGGTGAAATTCCATCCAATAGTTTAGGGGACATCGTGGGTATAAGAAACTGTCATTCAAGTCCTCCAGTGACCTTGAAAATGAGGTAAAGGTCACCAAAATCTAATCAGCTATTAAATGTTTCCAAATGATGTATCCATGCAAGTTTTGTGAAATTCCATCCATTAGTTTACGAGATATCATGGGTTCAAGATACTGTCATCTAAGTCCTCCAACGACCTTGGAAATGAGGTCAAGGTCACCAAAATGTCATCAGCTCTTAAACTTGTCCAAATGATGTATCCATGAAAGTTTGGCCAAATTCCATTCATTGGTTCAGGAGATATTGTGGGTACAAGAAATTGTCATCTTAGTCCTCCAGTAACCTTTAAAATAAGGTCAAGTCACTAAAATCTAAACAGCTCATAAACTTGTCCCAATTATGTATCAAAAAAATTTGGTGAAATTCCATCCATTGGTTCAGGAGATATTGTGGGTACAAGAAATTGTCATCTAAGTCCTCCAGTGACCTTGAAAATAAGGTCAAGGTCACCAAAACTAATCAGCTCATAAACTTGTCCCAGTGATGTATCCATGCAAGTTTTGTGAAATTCCATCCATTGCTTCAGGAGATATTGTGGATACAAGAAATTGTTGGTTGGTTGGTTGATTTGATGCTTAACGTCCACGGTAAACAACTAAGGTCATGTCGGGACGGTCAGTTAACCTAACCACACTATTCCTGGGCAGGCTTAGACCTTCTAAGTGGTTAACCAGTACTAAGTGCACATACTTTCGCCAGTAACTGACAACTGCCCTTCTTGAATCAGCGGAAGGAGAAACGAAAGTATGTGGCCAGACCGGGATTCGAACCCAGGACCTCTGACTTACGAGTCAGGTGCCCTACCGATTGCGCTACCCGGCCCGGCTCACAACAAGAAATTGTCATCTACGTCCTCCAGTGACCTTGAAAATAAGGTCAAGGTCACCAAAATCTAATCCGCTCTTAAGTTTGACCCAATGATATACGCATGCAAGTTTGGTGAAATTCCATCCATTGGTTCAAGAGATATTGTGGATACAAGAAATTGTCATCTAAGTCCTCCAGTGACCTTGAAAATGAGGTCAAGGTCACTAAAATCTAATCAGCTCTTTAGTTAGTCCAAATGATGTATCCATGCAAGTTTTGTGAAATTCCATCCATTGATTCAAGAGATATTGCGCATACAAGAAATTTCATCTAAGTCCTCCAGTGACCTTGAAAATGAGGTCAAGGTCACCAAAATCTAATCAGCTCTTAAGTATGTCCCAATAATATATCCATGCAAGTCTGGTGAAATTCCATCCATTGGTTCAAGAGATATCCTGCATACAAGAAACTGTCACGCCGACGCCAACGCTGACCGGATCCACACTGAAAACAATATGTCCCCCCTCACCTTTGGTAGGAGGACATAATAATTCCGTAAAAATTGTAGATGAAGTTACAGTTCTTATTCTCTGCTCATTGTCTGATGATGCTTTACATTATGTTCAAGTTCTATGAAAATATCTTTGATGCTTTTAAAGCTATAGATCGGACATAATTTCTATATTCAAAATTACAAAGGGGCATAATTCAGTAAATAATGTAGGCAGAGTTAGGATTCTTGTTTCTTGCACATCGTCTAATGATGCTGTACATTTGTACCAAGTCATGTGAAAATATCTCTAACGGTTTCAGAGTTAAAGAGCGGATACGATTTCTGTAATCAAAATTACAAATGGGTATAATTCAGTAACAAATGTTGTCAGAGTTATGGTTCTTGTTCTCTGCACTTTGTCTGAAAATGCTTTACATTTGTACCAAGTCTCACGAAAATATCTCTTACGGTTTAAAAGTTATGGAGCGGACCTGACTTCTGAACTCAAAATTACAAAGGGGCATAATTCAGTATATAATGTAAACAGAGTTACAGTTCTCGTTCTCTGCACATTGTCTGATAATGCTTTACATTTGTACCAAGTCTCATGTAAATATCTTTAACGGTTAAAGAGTTATGGAGTGGACACGATTTCTGCCCTCAAAATTAATAAGGGGCATAATTCAGTAAATAATGTAAGCATAGTTATGGTTCTTGATCTCTACACATCATCTGATGATGCTTTACATTTGTACCAAGTCTCCTGAATATATCTCAAACAATTTCAGAGTTATGAAGCAGACAAGATTTCTGCACGCAAAATTATAAAGGGGCATAATTCAGTAAAAAAATGTAGGCAGAGTTATGGTTATTGTTCTTTGAACATTGTCTGATGATGCTTTACAATTGTACCAAGTCTCGTGAAAATATCTCTAACGGTTTCAGAGTTATGAAGCGGACACGATATCTCTACTCAAAATTAATAAGGGGCACAATTCAGTAAATAATGTAAGCATAGTTATGGTTCTTGTTCTCTACACATCATCTGATGATGCTTTACATTTGTACTAAGTCTCCTGAATATATCTCAAACAATTTCAGAGTTATGAAGCCACGGGGGGGTCACTTCCATTATAAAGCAGGGTACATATGTGCCGCTGGAATAGCCCTCCTTTTTGATCTCTCAGATACATCAATAGGTATGGTTTAATTGGCCAATATACAGGAATAGGTCTTATTTCTCCAGGCTCTATACATAAATAATTAGCATATCTGAGTTTTATTACCGGAGAGAAACAAATATCAATTACCAAATCAACAGGTGCACCAGCTGAATAACTCTTGGCACACTGTCTCAGCATGCATGAGCTCTGAATTATCTTAAAGGCCAAGATACGAAAGGAGCAGTTTGTAGTTAAACTTTTTAGCACCTAGTTGATAATGGCAATAGCCCTCTCTCTGTCTTAGCATGGTTCCAGTTCAAAGGTGGTGGATTCATTATCATCTTACACAAAGTCATGTAAGAATCTCACACCTGTATCTGGATCCACTACCTATTCAGTAGATAATCACCACTGTTGCTGCAGATAAGTATTATGTATACATATTAAACTGATACCGGTATAACCAATAGATGTAATGCTAAGTGTCCGATATTGCAAACAGTAAAGATCCAGATCAGTTGGAAGCAACGTAGTTTATACCCTCCTTATACTGGCAAAGAATGGACTTGTCCGAACTTTGAAAGAAAATATTATTTCGGATTTTTTTCTTCTGTTTTTTAGTTGTGACAGTTACTGATCAGATGCTTCCCTGTTTGTATATTGCCAGTCTAATAATTTAGCATTTACCATGTTTACTGATTTTAAAACAACTAATATGATATTCTGGCATTTTTAATAATGCATTTTCAATGAGGTTTTACATTGTTTGAATTGGAAAAACGGGGGAAAAAGAGAAGAAGGAGCTACCATGGAATAATTCTGAAATTTTTGGAATGTTTCAAACTATGATTCTTAGACAATTAAGCTGTTACAATAGGCATGTACTAAAACATAGAGTGGAGTTAACTTTTGGAGTGGAATGGTTTTTTGGAGTGGTTTTTGGAGTCAGGTAATAAGTCATATAAGGTCAGAAGATGACCTCTCCTTGACTCAGAGACTATAGGAATTAAAACCAGATCTACTGCTCCGGAGTCCATTGTCAGTATAAAAATAAGTTGGCCATGTCAATGAAAATACAGGCCCAACAATCAAGTAAGTATATAAGTGGACCACCAAGCCAGCCAGCCAGTAAGTAAGTAAGTAAGTACATGTATACATCTTTTCCAACAGTCAGAATGTACAATTTAATTTTGTTAGAATTTAACATGACTCATTATCATATCCCAAGGGGGCTATTTCAAACTGCCAAGACTGTATGCTGCTGATAGTTTATATGCAGTATGGCCATTATGTTTAATTATTGGTTCCCCAAAGTATAATTGGCCTGGCCTTGCTTGGTCCATAGTAGTATGCCATCAAGCAAGCTGTTATGTCATTTCACATAATCGGGTCAGGCCAGCTCAGGAATCACAACATGCCCCTTTGCAACCGGTCATTGCCGGTGAAAGGTTAGGCTTGTTTACTTTTCTAGACATTTTCCTTGCAGAGTCAGATTAAGTTCACACCAAATCTCCACTCCAAAAACACCCCAAAAAACCACTCCACTCCAAGACTCCACTCCAAAGGTTAACTCCACTCCAGGTTTTAGTATATGCCGTTACGGCATTACAGGTTTTGATCAGCCTGCATATCTTTATAGTTTAGCATTCAAAAGCTGCAGATAGTGTAGACCACAATAGGAGCAGTCTGATCTAGGTCTGTACTGTTCGCTCCAGCCTGTCTGTCCCAATATTTAAAATATTTACAGTATTATGAAAAGTTGGAATAAGATCATACAAGCACCTGTAACATGGAGTCAGAATACAGACTAGTGAAGGAGCAGAGGGCTTTTAAAGCTCAGTACATTATGCAAGAGAGTATACATGTATCTAAACCATCAGTTCAAGTAGCTCAGTGGGTTTAGCATTGGTCTGCTGATCTAGTGGTCCTAGGTTTGATACCCAAAATCTTCTCATTTGTTGACAATGTTCCCTTGTGCACAGCCTTTCATTAATCCTGATATCACTGAATCACAGTAAAGCCTAGGACATCCGATTCATCTATCCATATAGCTTTACCAATGGATGGAAATCACTCACAAGAACGTTGGTGTGATCGGATTAAAATTAGATATTATTGAGCCAGGAAGATCTTTTGGGGCCTCTTGTTTTTTTTTTTTTTGTTTTTTTTTTTTTTTCTATTTTATAAGGAGCCGGGGTAGCTCAGTAGGTTAGGCGCTGGCCTGCTGATCTAGCCACCCCGGATTGGAGACCCACACCGCTGAAGGCGGGAATCTTTTCAATGGTAAACGAGGCTGCACGCAGCCTTTTATTACCACCTACCCATCGTAGTGATGTGACTGAAATACTATTAAATAGAACAGTATTTAGATACCAGTAGAAGAAGAAGTAAAGAAATGTAAGGGGCCGCTTTACTGTTTATTCTCTGTTACATGATATCCATAATTCGAATAATGGATATCCATTATTCGAATTATTAATATCTATAAATCCATTTATGGATATCTATAATTTGAATAATGGATATCCAGATATCTATACTTCGAATTACGGATATCCATTAATCATGTTGAATTGAAGATATCTATAGTTTGAATTATCGAATTCTGTAAATCGGATTGTGGACATCCATAGTTCGATTTATTGATATCTATAATTCAACATGATTTATGGATATCCATGGTTTGATATAATTTCAATTACGGATATCTGTATATAGGTATTGATATTCATAAATAGTTATCGATATCAATACTTCGAATAATGGATATACATAACTCGAATTATGGACATCAATAATTAGGGTATAAATAGTAAAATGGCACCCCATAGAAATTTGCATGGCAAAATAAGTATACTTAGATCCGACAGTGTAGAAGTAAAGTTTGGATATCAATATATTGAAAAGTGGATACTGAAAACAAATTATTGGTATCTATAAACAGCAAATCAGCACCTTATAGAATGTTCACTACTAGTTTTGGGTATCCAAAAGTTGATTTTTTGATGTCCGTTAATCTCTTTATACATCTAATATTCTCAAGATTTTTGGACATCCATAATTTGATAAATGGATATCCATAATTCGAGTTTTGATGTCCAATTTTCGAATTATGGATATTCAATAGCCATCATGATTTCCAAAATTTCATTTTTACATATCCATAATTCTGCTTTTGATATCTGTAATAATCCGATTTATGGAAATTACAAAATCAGATACCCATGAATCGAATTATTGATATACAAATATCGAGTTATGGATGATGACTATCCGCACTTAGATGGTTACTGTATATCCGAAAAATAGAAGTATGGGTTTTTAAAGTAAAAAATGAATTTCAGGCATTGAAAAAAATCGATTTATGGATATCAATTTAATTCGATTTTTTTATATTAAAAAATTATTTAGTTTAGCCATAATACTTTTTGTGATACCACAAAAAAATATTGGATAATTATGGATATCCTGAAGAAATTATAAATATCCAAAATATATGAGAATATATAGAAAAAGGAAGTGACAAGTTGTCCCCTCAGTTTTCTGGGGTATGGAACTACAATTGCTTGATCATGGACCAGGAGGATTAAAAAGACTGGCTGTTATACTCATTTTGGGAAAATAAGATGCTTTAATAAAATTACAGTATGTAGACATACTGCCTGAATGACGCAGGCTGGTGATTGTCAGTTATATGCGGCAAACTAGGAAGAAGGAAATTCCTAAAACAATTAAACTGTGAAACTTATCAAAGTTTCAGGTCTATAGCAAAAAAGGAGGATAAAATCACAAGACTTAGCATAAATAGAAAGTAAAGTTACAGAAATGTAGATGTTCAATCTAGTTTGAGTTAGGCTTTCTGCTGCTTTGAGTATGGTTTCGATTAAAAAATTTCAACATTCAAAAGTAGAAAAAAAAGAATTAAATTTCAACCATACTTTTAGGTCTTGGAAATCGTACATACACCTTGTTTATTTCAGGGCAATAAATAAACTTTTAAAATTGGCTATGTAGTCAAAACAGGCTATGTATGTCTCCATTCGTTCTTTGAACAATATCCATTAGTACAGTATTGCCTTCATCAGTAAGTTCTTATGATGTTAGCTCTGGATCTGATTATCTTTCCATATGTGTTCTTGTTCCTTTGTCTAAAATGGAGATAATTTATGCATATACCTGCAACCAAGATTGTCTCTTAATTTGGCCACATTAGGTCCCAATTAATGAACTTATCCCTATTATGCTACATTATTAACACCTATCAGCCAACTACAACCTGCTGCTGGTGTATCTTGGCCTTTAATGGCTCAATAACTCACAGAATTCTAACCTAATGATCTGTTATTATAAACAAATCGCCAAGAATGTTTACACATGATGTTTTGACAGCAGGACTGGTCCACTGCAAAATCAAGAGTTCAGAAAATAAAAACAATCATTTATGATCATTTATATGTTTATATTCTGTGTCAGTCGCTGCTTTATTTGCGATTCCTTTTACAGCTAAATACAGCGACTATGTTATGAAAAAACTGTGCCAACTCAGGCAGCCGAGGATGGCAGGAGAAAGAGCCAAAGGACTAGGACAAAGATAGCATATTTGTCCTAATACAACAAGCAAAAACAATATAATTATATGAAGACATAGTGAAGATTTAAGACTCTTTTTTTTTCACAGAAATTTGGCTTCCATGAATGCTCAGAATAATTCCTTCTTAAATATATGAATAGGATTTAATTTTGATACTGAATACATGAATAGGTATATATTTTGTCATTTGTGTTATACATGAATAGGGTGGGTTTTCAAAGTTTCAGCGGCACATCTATACCCTTTCAGCGGCCAAGTGACCCCCCCCGTGTATGAAGCAGACAAGATTTCTGTACGCAAAATTATAAAGGGGCATAATTCAGTAACAAATGTAGGCAGAATTATGGTTCTTGTTCTCTGCACATCGTCTGATGATGCTTTACATTTGTACCAAGTCTCATGAAAATATCTTTAACGGTTAAAGAGTTATGGAGTGGACACGATTTCTGCACTCAATATTAATAAGGGGCATAATTCAGTAAATAATGTAAGCATAGTTATGGTTCTTGTTCTCTACACATCATCTGATGATGCTTTAAATTTGTACCAAGTCTCCTGAAAATATCTCAAACAATTTCAGAGTTATGAAGCAGACAAGATTTCTGTACACAAAATTATAAAGGGGCATAATTCAGTTAAAAAAATGTAGGCAGAGTTATGGTTATTGTTCTCTGAACATTGTCTGATGATGCTTTACAATTGTACCAAGTCTCGTGAAAATATCTCTAACGGTTTCAGAGTTATGAAGCGGACACAATTTCTCTACTCAAAATTACGAAGGGGCACAATTCAGTAACAAATGCAGGCAGAGTTATGGTTCTTGTTCTCTGCACATCGTCTGATGATGCTTTACATTTGTACCAAGTCTCGTGAAAATATCTCTAGCTGTTTCAGAGTTATGAAGCGGACACGATTTCTCTACTCAAAATTACAAAGCGGCATAATTCAGAGACAAATGCAGGCAGAGTTATGGTTCTTGTTCTCTGCACATCATCTGATTAAGCTTTACATTTGTACCAAGTCTCGTGAAAATATCTCTAACGGTTTCAGAGTTATTGAGCGGACACGAAATGATGACGGATGGACGGACAGACAGGCGGACGGACGGACAAGGTGATTACTATAGGGCCTCGGCAGACTTCGTCTGGCGGGGCCCTAATAAGCAAGATAAAGGTGATGGGTATCCTTTCAGAGAAAGCACCTCTACTGTTTTTGCCTCCCTCCTTAGTTGGAATAAAGTCTTAAAGAAAAGAATTTGCTCCTAGAAGAGCAAATTCTTTCCTTTAAGAGTTTACCCCATTGCTAAGAGCTACCTTATCCAGAGAAGCAAACAGGAATTCAAGAAAGTGAATAACATTATTTTTGGAAAAGAGGTGGGGATGGGGGGATGCATTTGTTAAAGCAACAATGACAGTGATGCTGGCCCAAGAGAAGCAAACCTATGTCTCGCTTCTGCTAGTTTAACTCATAGCCAGTAGTTTGGCTGGACCTCCAGATGCCCAAATGAAAACAGCCATAGAGATCTATAGGTGAAGTTCAGAAACTTTTGCATTTTATAACAAACATGGAATCAAATGACTTGAGAAAAATTATTTGTTTGAGAAAATCTGAAGTTTCTGTTGAAAAAAATTCAGTTTGTAATGCCATTAAAAAAATTGAAGGAGCATGGCAAACACTGTTTGCCATGCTCTTATACCAATGACATCATAGACCGGTTACCATAACA
Source organism: Ctena decussata (assembly GCA_963989385.1). Lineage (NCBI taxonomy): Eukaryota > Metazoa > Mollusca > Bivalvia > Lucinida > Lucinidae > Ctena > Ctena decussata. The sequence continues at coordinate 9,684,292 of OZ022506.1, forward strand.
ACTATGGAATTGCCAACTAGTGTACTTAGTACCTAGGCATGATTAGGTCTTGATGACATCACTTTGATCTCAATATGACATCTTGGTTGCTATGATAACAAATTTGTGATGTCATCAGTATAGGAGCATGACATACGGTGTTTGCCATGCTCCACCAATATGTCAATGACATTACAACCTGAAATTCTTTCAACAGAAACTTCAGATTTTCTCTAACAAATAAATATTCTCAAGTCGTTTAAATCCATGTTAACAGTGCCCTGCTGTCCTCCATGGTTTGTAGGATCTCGATAAGTAACAACATTTTAGTTTTGAACAAACAGGCTCACAAAGTATAATCAACAAAATGTTCAAATTTTCGTATACATATTTAGTACACATTAAACCAAATATCGGTACATGTATATTTAGTACATACTAAACCAAATATCGGTACATGTACATATATTTATCAATCATGGTATGTTACCTTTTTCTTCAATGTTTTTCTAAATCTTCTCCTCCTTACATTTTTCAGAGGTGGGGTAACTGAAAAGAAGATATCAATTTGAAAACAGTCAGATATACAGCAGTTCAAAACACTGGGATGCAGTCAGCAAAGGAAGGCTGGTATAAAATCTACCCATCAGTGTATCTTGAGAAAACCATATAAGTGTCTTTTGATATCAAGTTTATCAGGCGAGACCAGAAACAGCGTAGGAATGGCGAGGATTGCCGAGCCAGTCCGATGTGTTTCTGTTCGAGCCTGATAAACTTGATATCAAACGACACTTACATGGTTTTCTATTTAACTTGAATCATTAGAAGATTTTAAAGCATAAAGAGAGTCAAACAAATGAAAAGCAAACGCAGTTTTGTTCAAACTTGCTGACGTCGCAAATGTGATGTGACATAAGTCGGTGACATCATATAACCAATCGAACGTTGTTATCATGGCCATGCCAACATCAGTATATAGCCAATCGTCTTCAGAGATCACTTTTAAAGGCATCGCCTGATAACATTCCTGCATGTGCAGATCTACAGTGACATGATATCACATCATGTTGTCATACCCCTGTTATCAGGTGAATTTTGCAGCAGATGCATGATAAAACATAACAGACATTGCCTGAACATCGAGAAAACCTTAGGTCAACAGTGGAAAAGAAAACTGCAAAGAGTGAGGTAAAATTTTGTGATTTATCTAAGCAGTGTCAAGCAAAAAGGTGGGTTAATGTGCCTGCTGACAGCAAGGACTTAAACCAGTCTGAGAATCCATGCAGTCTAGTTTCAGCCTCTGTTTTGTACATTTGTGCAGGTAGAGTCCTCGGGACCTATATACAGTGTGTGTAAACAGCAAAGGCTTTGAATTTTTACAAAGGGTGACGACTTTTGTGACTCCTTGTTTCAGTCTCTGGGTGATGAAATCCTTCCAGAAGGGGTCAACTCTTGCAGGAAAGAATTTGCTCCTAGAGGAGCAAATTCTTTCCTCTAAGAGTTGAGCCCTATCGAGAAGGAAGGAAAAAAAACAAAAAAAGCACAGCTGCTTCCCCTGAAAGTGTACCAATTCACCATAACTTACTGCCATGATTCCAGTGATATTTCTGAACTTACTGCCATGATTCCAATAGTATTTCTTAACTTACTGCCATTATTCCAGTGATATTTCTCAACTCAATGCCATGATTCCAATAATATTTCTTAACTTACTGCCATTATTCCAGTGATATTTCTTAACTTACTGCCTTGATTCTAGTGATATTTCTTAACTTACTGCCATGATTCCAATGATATTTCTTAACTTACTGCTATGATTCCAGTGATATTTCTTAACTTACTGCCATGATTCCAATAGTATTTCTTAACTTACTGCCATTATTCCAGTGATATTTCTCAACTCATTGCCATGATTCCAATAATATTTCTTAACTTACTGCCATTATTCCAGTGATATTTCTTAACTTACTGCCATGATTCCAATGATATATCTTAACTTACTGCCATTATTCCAGTGATATTTCTTAACTTACTGCCATGATTCCAATGATATTTCTTGTCTTTATCCTTTTTCTTGGGGCTCTCATTCTCATCCTGCGCCAAGTCTTCTTCCGTGGTTGTCACTAACATCTGTAACAATCAATCCATCTTTACATTTTAGTTTTTAAAGTTGGTACAATGAGGCAAAGCCTAATATCCAGAACATATTCAGGCACATCATAAATGAAGGGATATCTTATCTGTACTTAAAATTGTCATTTGGGGAGGTGAATTATGGTTTTATGACTGCCAATTATAATCATAATAGCTTGACTCCACCCTGATGACATTTCTTTTCAAAATTTTTCATGGAATATTGAAGTGAAAAAGTGCAAATCATAAACTAAGGTGTCTACTAAGGTGGCTACAATAAAAATGTCATATTCAAGAATACTGACCAAATAAACAAACCAGTACATTTGGCAAAAGCGATTACTTGGGACACAAGCCTCTCTACAAAAGTAGCATTTTTTCCAAAACATTTTACTTGGGAAACACACAGTTACATGTACAAAGCTAGCTAAACTGTTCCAAACTGCAGATTTTTTACTGTACACATACTACACAGATTTTCTTGCACACACAAGTACCCTTCATAACAGCTACAGATAAGAAAGGGTATCAGAGACGTTATTGTTGTGTTGTTCCTTTACATCCATGGTATACAGCTATGGACATGTCAGGATGGTCAGTTAACCTTACCACACTATTCCTTGGATAGGCTTAGACCCCCTAAGCGGTTAACCAGTACTCAGTGCACATGCTTTCACCAGTAACTGACAACTGCCCTTCTTGAATCAACAGAAGGGTAAGAATCAATCTCCATGAAGCAAGTGGCTGAACCAGGTATCAAACCACAGACCTCTGGCTCTTGAGTCGGACAGGACACAGCCTGGTAACAGATATTTTAGGGATAGGTTCTTCATAAAATTGTTTGTTGTGACCCTAAACAGAACCATCTAGGTAAGATGGCTGAAGGTTCTAAGAAGTGGTCACAACATATTTTTTTCTTTGGCATCCACAAAGTCTGATCAGAGTCTTTGCTGTCCGCATGGAGCTAGCTAAGATCCTAAGCTACCCTTTAGGTGCCCATTGAACACTCTGCTCAGACAGATCTGCGTCTTCCCTGGAGCACATGACACTTTGTTGGTTTTGTTGTGTCGTGGCTCAATTATGTTTTCAATGAAAAATATGAAAAATTATCTGATAACAGACAAAACCCTACCTTATCTGGAGCTCTGATTTACCCAACAAGAACAGCAGTCTACTTACCTGACAGATGTCAGCCGTTTTATAGAAGGTCTTCATGTCAACAGTTTTAAGACTTTCAATGATACATGGTAAATCAACCATCTGAAATAAAGGGGGAACTGTATAATACTGTATACACGATAATTTGCATGGGTTCAAATTTTCGCGGTTAAGGGTCAAAAACATAAACAGTAATTTTCGTGATTTTTAATTTTCGCGGCTAGCAACATGCGCGAAAAGAAAAACTACTTCTTTTTCACTAGAGCCGGTTCGTTCATTAACCTGCGGCAGGGCTGCTGCAGGTTGATGAAAGAACTGGCTCAAGTAAAAAGTACCAACAATTACCGAAACAAACAGAAACAAAATAAATGAACACTGTGTCTACAGAAGAAACTTTGTAAGAAGCAGGAAATTATTTTGCGATTTTAATATTCGCGTTTTCTATGTGACTGTGAAATACCGCGAAAAATGGAACACCGTGAAAATGATCTTGTATATGGTATATAAATGGCAGTAAGCAGGGCTTACTAGATTACCCCACAAAATCTATCTGCAACACAGTTTAGACCCAACACTAGTCTCATTAGCCATCATAGAAAACATAAACAGCACTAGCACATCATGTACTTGACTGAGCTGAAACCAAATATTTTCCTTTTTTTTTTTTGTTCATCAGGGGCCATAACACCAGCCAAAACTGAAGCATAACCTCCCTTCTTGTACTCAACCTGTATGAAGATATCTCAAATGGTTACTGAGATATGGTGCACACAAGAATGTTGACGGACGGAAAGATGGACAGACAGCAACATGCCATAATACGTCCTTTTTTTCAAAACGGGCGTATAAAAAGGAAGAGAAACTGCCCCGAAAGTGTATGGATTCACCTTAGTTAATCTTACATCCAGCCTTTCACTCTTACCTTTGCATGATAATATTCATTTCCGTATCGGATGGCCCCTCTTCTGAGATCATGCTGAAGTTCTATACTGAATCTATCTTTAAGGGTAATACTCCCATTCTTTACTTCTTCTCTCAGAGCCATAGCTGGACCCTGAAATTATGAGGAACTATTTTTATGACCATGAAATTATGAGGATATATTTCTATCAGTTCCATAGTGAAATAATGAAAATATTTTATTTCACTCAATCTATGCCATAGGTGAACCCAGAAATTATCTGTAAATATTTCTATCAACCATTGAGTGCCATAGCTGGACCCTGAAATTATAAGAAAATATTTCTATGACCCTGAAATTAAGAGGAATTCTTTCTAGTACTGCCATAGCAGGACCCTGAAATAATGCAGGGTTCCCGCTACCGCTCGCCAAAGTCGCCAAATGCGATAAAATAATACTTTTGGCTCCAAAAATATTGATTTGGCGAAAACAAGTGGCGATAAAAAAAAACATCTAAAAAAAAAAAAAAAAAAAAAAGAACGTATGGCAAAGTTTTACGGTATCAGAGACGATCTCCACAATCATTAATCAACACCTTTAATTACAGTTAATCTGCTCCTCAAGTAGTGACAGGACACCAAGCAGACGCTTCATGCCTCAAGGGTCAATGCGTAATCATGTTATGTTTACAAACTTGAACACAAGTACTAAGCTGTCCCCATCTATGCATCTCATTATTTTTGATAACTCAGGTAAACACAACATTGACACCTTCCGAGCTAATAAACTCACTGATCTGTGAAAATACAGGGTTTTTATACCTGCCGATTTTTGATTAGATAACAGTACTTGTGTAAAAGATCAAAGAAGATACCGACGGAAGGTTGACCATGTGCTTAAGGCGCTTAAGCCACTTTTCACAATTATACAAATCAACATGTGCAATACGTTTAAGAGACTTTCGTTTTCGCTTTTCAGATCATAGAGTTCATAGACTGTACATGTGAAAGTCTTATTAGACTGCATGAATGCGCAGGCTGATCAGTGTCTTCACTCGACGCAAACTCCGTGAAGTAGTTTTTTGGGGCCATTTATCCGAACTTTAATAGCTTATGGTGTAAAACATACTCATATTAAAGATGTAAGTTTTGATTCTGCCGTCTTATACATTCCTATCTTTTTATGTCAAAACAGAATTTGGACATTGTTATATATATTTAGTCTACAACAACTCTCAGTTCACTGAAACTAAACTCGTTTGCATGAAGAGGATAAAGCAAAACTGATACCGATAGTAAGGGGGTTGTAAGGGGATGCAACAAAGCATAACTCTCAAGTACTAACTTTTGCAAAGCTTCTCAAGTACTAGCTTTTGCAAAGCTAGTTTCTTGGCTAGATTATCTCACAATAATAATAACTAGTTAAATAAATAATAACTTACACTACTTATATATAATAAAAAGAGGAACAGATTAGAAATAAATAATCCTAAGGATATTTCAAATGTCTTAGGCTATTTATAATGAGATAAGTTCCTACAAAAATAGAATAGGGAAAAGAGACTACTACTCAATACTCATGAAAAACAGAGGGCAGATAAAAGATTTAATTACAAGATTTAAAGCTTTTTTAGCAGTGTTTATCTCTTTCAGTTGTCAGAGTAAAATGATTATGTCATGTAATAGACTGAAACCAGTCTAAGCAACCACAGTAAACAGCAGGTTAAGAAATGAGAGTGTGGTGGGGGTGGGGGGGGGGGGGGGGGGGATATTTTCAAAGAATTCTTAATATTGCGAAAATTTGGCTTAAGTTTAAAGAATCTGGCACAAAGAATATCAATTTGGCGAAAGTGGTGGCGAAAGAAAAAAATATCCAAGCGCTAACCCTGTAATGAGAAAATATTTCTTTCACTCAGTCTCATCCATTGCCATAGCTGGGCCCTGAAATCATAAGAAAATATTTCTATCACTCATGCAGAGCCATAGCTGAACCCTGAAATTATGAGAAAATATTTCTATCATACATTCAGAGCCATAGCTGAACCCTGTACACAGTACACCGCCATTGTAAGTCTATGGAAACTTTAAGCTGCCATAGCAACCAGTTCACATGGGCAATGATAATATGAAATATACTTTAGGTAGAGGCTAATGTTATTAATATGTATGCAAAGTATCAGCTTCATCCTCCTCATGGCTTCACTTTCCCCATTATAAGTCAATGGAAACTATAAGTTGACATAGCAACCGAAGTTCTTATTGGGTTGGAAGAAAAAACAAAATTCATGTAGAGGCTTCTGTCATCAACATGTTTGAACAATATCAGCTTCATCCCCCATATGGCTTCTGAGCAGAAGATTTTTTCATTTTTTTTTTTCGAAAATTTACCCTATATTTTGCCATGGCAACCAATCAAATTCAGCGATTTGGAGAAAATTCATATGAAATATAGAGGACTATTCAAGAAACATTTCTGTAGAAAGAAAATCTAAATAAAAGCCGTGAGACAGCAAAAATTGCCAATTTCCATTTTCCCCATTATAAGTCAATGGAAACTCTTAGTTGCCATAGCAACCAAACTGCTGGAGTAATTGCCATGAAAAATAGTAATTCTATAGAGGCTAGTACTAAGATTCTTTCTGTAAAGTTTGAGCTTTATTGGCCACACAGTTTATGCAGAGATGATTTTTTAATATTTTGCCATTTTTAACTATTCGGTTGCAATGGCAACCAGAAAAATTGCAATTTGTATAAATTTAACAAGGCTGGTTAAAGACTACTCCAGGTACATTTCTATAAAAGTTTTGTCAAAATATCTGCAGTGGCATAGCAATAAATGCAAATTTTCTATTTTGCCATTATAAGTCAATGGCAACTTTAAGTTCCCATAGCAACCAAACTGCTAGAGCAATTGCCAAGAAAAACAATACTTTTATAGAGGGCAGTGCCAAGATCCTTTCTGTGAAGTTTGAGCTTTATTGGTTGCATAGTTTCTGAGGAGATGATTTTTGAATATTTTTTCTATTTTTAACCATTTGGTTGCCATGGCAACCAGCCAAATTGTGCAATTGACAAAAATTTCATGTGGTTGATGGAGGACTACTCAAGGAACATTTCTGTAAAAGTTTTGTCAAAATATCTGCAGTGACATAGCAATAAATGCAAATTTTCAATTTTTCCCATACAAGTCAATGGAAACTTTAAGTTGCAACCAAAGTTCCGAAGCAATTTGGATAAAAAACAGTATTATTGGTTCCCCCTGCCAATAGATGCTATATATGAAATTTAGTTACAATGGGCCTTGTAGTTTCAGAGGAGATGTCGTTTGAAAATGTTGACGGACGACGTACGACGGATGCCTGCCTATACTATAAGCTCACCTGTGAGCCTTCGGCTCAGGTGAGCTAAAAATGGCTGAAAAAAATAAAAAACCACATGCACAGTTTCATATCATAAGAATACAATCTGTAAAATTTCAAATCAATCCGATGAAAGACGTAGGAGGAGTAGCGGGGACAAGATTTCGGACGGATGGACGGACGGAAGGACGGATGCACACACGGACGGACGAGGATCATTTCTATAGCCCCCCTCCGCCTACGTCGGGTGACAATAAGGGCGGAGCTTAGGCTGTCGCTGTAATACTTACACTTCCAATTGGACAAGATATGGAGCTAAATACGTAGTTATGCTTCTCACTGGCAAACGTCAGTCAACAGGTAAATAACAAAGCCCACAGGAGTTGTGTCAAAGGTAATACTGATGCAATGTTTATTGAAGGATGATATAATTTCTGAAAATTGGCGTACGCCGGAACACCTGACTTGAAATTATCCCACACCACCAGTCAACAAACTGGCGTACTTTTACCTGCTGAAAATGGATAGGTTTTATTCGGACAACTGTGATATCGATTTCGGCCGTACAAAGGAAATTTTTGTATTTACCGACTGTTGTCTAACAAAATGGATGCCAGTGGAAAGCGAAAAACCCTAACAAAAGAATCCAGATCAATCTGGCGAAGTGGAGTGTTCATAATGATAATTAACAGCTTATAAATTGTCTTTATTATTCAGCTGTTATTTTCTCCAGACTTGATCAAAAGTGTTTGCTCTGGTTTCAAGTAGATGGTAGATAAAACGTCACTCTCCAAGAAATGAAAATGAAAGTAGAAATGAAAATGTCAGAATAAAAATAGGAATAATAAAATGAAATATTATATAAGAGAGTGGCAAGTTTTATGTTATAGAACTAACGAGAACGCTAATGCATCTATGATGCTTTATTACTTCTTGGGTAGCGATAACACAGTATCAGCAAATTTACAGCTTCCCTTCTGGCAACAGTGCAAAATTGGTCATTTACAAATTAAAGGTAGGTTCCTGGGCTAGCGATGTCAATTGTGTCCACAAAATAATTTCGTCTTTTTCTGAGCAGTATTGAATTCTCTTATTTTTCTGAATTTGTTGCTACTGAAAAACTCGTCAGATGTTGAAGAAAATAGTCGTTTTCCCTTTTGGTTTATTTCTTTCGTTGGAATTCCAGTTCTAAAAATAACTATGTTTATTATGTCTATAAGTGTGCAATTTCTGATGCCATTCTCCAAAGGTCAATTTTCCCTTGACGTGAGCTCTCCTAGAGGTCCTGGCATGGCGGATGGGTTAAAACTATCCCAAAATGCAATGCAGCATGACATCAGCTGCGTTATCTATTTTTGCGCGAACTAAAAATAGCGCTAACTGGTGTGCGAAGCAGAGTTAGGAAATCCCTTGCCAAACAACTTTTCTAATATTTTTTTGATTTACACTTTTAATTCCATTTTATAAGTGCTTTCCAACAACTTGGATGAAAGTCCATCGAAATTATGATGCATTCCAAAGTACAGGAACCTACCTTTAACATTTTCTCATGAAATTTTGCTATTTTCAAAAAAAGAAAATTATTTTGATGTAAATATAACCTTTGTCCTTCATTATTCCATATTTGTTAAATGAAGTATAATCGAACAACAGAGAAACAAATATTCAAAGCGAGTACCTATATGTGAAATTTTACAGCATAGCGGCAGCCATTTTTTTCCAATTTGATTGGTTCAGTCATGTCATGACCCCTTGTTGTTTTGACGTAGCTCATTTGCATAACCAATCAAATTACAATTTTTTAATTTATTCAGTACGACATAGAATTGATCAATGAATCGCATGGTTATTTTTATTTTTAGAATTTCCGTATATTTCCGTGAAAAAATGGGCTGCAAAAATTGGTCAATTTTCAGAAGCGAATATCTTCGCTATTTATGCATCCGAAAGCAACCCTAATGAATCTGAGGGTTTCCTCTACAAACTGGAGTTAATTTTAGAAGTGTAAACATTGGCGCATCTGTGCGCAAAGCATTAAAACACACCCACTGTTTACACAGTCGACAATGGCGCGACAGAAAATCTGATACACCGCAAAAGGTAAAAACATAAAAATACTACTGAGCGATGTGTAAATTAAAATTATTGATCTATAAAATGTCAGACAAAACTTGAGGGGTTGTGTAGTTTGACATAACATAACTTTTTTATTTCTATACGGATTTTGAAAATTTAAACATCTTTATTTTTCTAATGAATTGAACTTTCTCATATCCTCGATGCATGAAACTTTGGTACCCTAAGAGCATACGCGGTTTTCGGCAATAGACAATATGGCGGCCACAATTTAATCCACCATTACCCGATGAATCAATACCTCTCGCAACATTAATGGCAAAAATAATGACCCTGCGATTCCGATTTCTATTGTTTTCAACGCTTCGGCTAGCGTGTGTTCGCCATCTTGTAAACAATGGGAAGTGCATAAAACTTCCTTAGGGCGCATGTGCTGACATTTATGCTAATTAGCCATGCTTCAATTAGGCCAAGGTTATTATTTTTTTGTTGTAAGATTTTCCAAATTAATTTTACTATACCAAAAACAAAAAAATAAAGTAAAAAATAAACAAAACTGTCAGACATTATTTCTTTACTCACCATTACTTTTGGTTCAGATCAGTGCCAGGGTCCAACTTTTGTACAATCATCCCTTGACTGTACTCTCTATTTATTTAGTCCAACAGTAACAATTTTAACAAATTCAAAAATTAATATTTTCAACTAAAACAGTTAACACACTATTTACAAATCTGAATGGGGAGAGTTACCTTTCAGGGGGTGGGGTCTTCTGGGCAGTGAGTACAGTAAAAGATAATGTCTCTCCTCACAGCTCTCATAGCAGTGCAATATATAAGATGGACTCAGTGCTTACATTCCAAGTTTGCACACTGTAACCACTTGGTAAACTTTATGTCCAATGAATTTCTGACTTGATCAGGGGTGTATTTAGAGCAAACACAACATTTTTCAGTTTCATCAATCTCTGATTCGTCAGTAGAGGGGCCTGCTTGGGGAATTACGTTGTTTGATTGTTTTGGTTGAGGTAACTTCCATCCAGCATGTTGCCTTTACTCTGTTTTATAAGGTTTTTTTCTATTGTTTGTTAAATTTGTTTCATATTAATTAATAAACTGCTGAAATATAAACATGCTACAGTGTTTATTCATTTAAAAGGAGTCACTTTTTCCATTTTTGAGCCTAAGGATAGGGACATGAAACTGAATGTAAAATTGGCTTGGCCTAAAATATTTTTTTGATGGGTGTTGGATTTTAACCCTCTATAGAAGTCATCCGAATGATGCGTTCAGCAAACAAAGTGAAAAACTGAAAATCTAGGAAAATGTGGGTATTTTAACACCATGAGAAAAAAGTAATAGTGAGAATTGTTAATTTTAAGCATGTAGAATTTGATTGCTCAGTACTTACTTGCTTGAAACGCATAGTGCACTGGAAAACAGCCGAACAACTTTGACAATTCTAGAGCTCAATGTTTACCAACAGACACACATGGTAGCCTTGACCTCACGCGCGGGACAGGAAGATGACAAAACCTAACGAAGTTTTATGCATAACGAAGTTAGATACATCGACGATACTGCTTTTATTTTTGGGAGTGACTATCGGCACGACCGTCTTGCGGATAAGAATCCTTATCGGCACGACGGTCTTGCCGATAAGAATTCTTATCCGCAAGACGGTCGTGCCGATAAGAATCCTTATCCGCACGACGGCGGTCAGATATTCTATAGACAAAGTTGCATTCATTCTGAGAATTATTATTATGGTAGAATAATATTATTTCATTTCTGTTTTTAAATAATTGTTCTTAAGTATTTGAGTCACAACACACAATGTTAATTTCAATTATTTTTCTTATATTTCATCATGGAAGCCTTTTGACTGTCGAACATAGAGCCGGCAAATAATTGCGAAAATGCGAATTATATATTTCAACATCAGTTGCTGAATGCTTTTTATCGGGTCGGATGATCAGGTTAACGCTTAAAACAAGTTTATTACAGTAATACACAGTCCGATGTGGGTATGACAAGAGCTGTATAATGAACATTTGACATTAAGGTGGTGATTTATGGTAAATGTAAAAATCTGCATAAAACCATAAAAAAGGAACGTATCTCCCTGAAAGTTAGCAGACTTCTTATTTTCATTGTTCTTTACAGTTTAGAATACAAAATAGATGTACATGCTGCTTTAAAAAGTGTTTTTATAAGGAAAGATCAAAGGGTAATTTTCTGCGAATAAATCAGAAAAAATAATATCGTTATTGAAAATTTACGTAGTGCTGAAGGTGCATTATTGCATAATGAAGAGCGTCCTAGCAATTATTTATTCCAACTCTTTCTCAAATTGTAATATAGACCAGATGAAAACGGTAGCTTTTTCTCAATGTTCAGCCATGTACAAAGTCAATGTACACTGGACACATTTATTAAATACAGGGTAGGCAAGCATACCTATGTTAACACCTACAATATAAATAATACATTACTGACATGATCAGTGGTGTGTAGATGAAATTGTTCAACCTTGTTAAAATAGTATCACCTGTCTCACCTGTGTGTTTTGACAAAAAAATTTGGACACAGACTGCATCTTTTTTCAACTGCTCAGCCTGATAATGTGTGAAAGAGATGGAAAAAATAATTGCTAGGACGCTCTCCATTATGCAACAAGGTACTCTAAGCACTAAGTATATTTTCAATAATGATATTATTTTTTCAGATTTATTCGCAGAAAATTACCCTTTGATCTTCTCTTATAAAAACACTTTTTAACATTAACAAATGCTGCATTTTGGGATTCTAAATTATGAGAAACAACATAAAGAAGGCATCTGCTAAGTTTTGGAAAGATCAGTGTTATTTTGAGTATTTTATGCAGATTTTTGTCTTTGTCCCAAATCAGTGATTATCACCACCTTAAGTAATTTAGATTATAGGTCTAAAACAATCTAATTCTGACTATCAGCGGCCGTAGCGCAGTGGCAATGTGCGCGGCCTTGTAAACCTGCGCCCCGGGTTCAAGACTCCACGTGGTATTTTTATTATTTTTTTTTTTTTATTTAAATAAAAAAAATCATTTGTCGCATAAAACTTTGCCAATTAATAGTTTATTTTGTTTACTGACATTAACTTATTTCAAACAAATCTTTGACCTTGACAGACAAGCTGAATCAGGAAAATATTTTATTGTGACCTGCTTGTGTCAGACTTTTTTTCCCAGCAAAGTTTTTGTCAATATTGTGTTTACGGCCTAATTCCGTCTCATTCCAATCATTTTAAATTTATAATATGTGTTACCAATAAAAAAATTGTTGAAATAAACCATTGATTTGAATTAGCAATAGAAACTAATCTTTGATTTTGACTGACAAATTACTGAAAGAAATCTAGACTAATAAATCCTTTTAGGAAAATATCGAAACCTATTAATAAATAGCATTACATACTGTAAATGTATTATCGAGCAAAATCAAATTTATTGTAGCAGACTTAACTGATATAAAATGAGTCAAAAAATCTTTGCCCTTGTCCAACAAGTGAAATAAATCTTTGACCTTGACCGACAAGTTAAAGACAGTTAGTCTGATGAATCATGCCTAACTTTCTTTTAATAACTTGTCGGTCAAAGTCAGTTCTGACTTGTCTGATAAATATTGTCAGATATAACAATTGTTGGGTTGCACTTATTAGTTGTTGTTTATTTATTTATTTTTTGAAATCTCAGGATTTGTACATAAGCAGAACAAATAAAATTTCTTTAAATTAAAAAATGGTAATTAAACCAATTTTTCAGTGCTAACTCATACTGTCACTCTGACTGAATACGTTTTAACATACATATGTATAAACGATACAACCTGTGCACATCGAACTGGAATATGCCCAAAATAAGATTGCCCCGGTTAGCGGTAAAGCTGGGTGCCGGTTCTCAGATGTTTTAACAACTTAAAAGATGGCCATAAGATGCTTTTATACCATTTTTAAAGTTATTTAACATCCTCACTATGAATTGCTGACACGGTGTAAACCATTGTAAGAAAGACCATAGCATCTGTAATGGAGTATCTGATCGCCGTCGTGCGGATAAGAATTCTTATCCGCACGACCGTCTTGCCGATAAGGATTCTTATCCGCACGACCGTCTTGCCGATAAGAATTCTTATCCGCACGACGGTCGTGCCGATATCCTCGGCCTTTATTTTTGGAAAAATCGCAATTTTAAGAAATGCATTGTTATCGCTATCCTGGGACTAGAACAGGATATTGCAGACAACACTTTCAATATGTAACCATGTAAAAGTATCCTTCCTCCTACTGTCCGAATTATCCCAGCGTCCGGACTTCCATGGTTAACCTACAACTTCCATTTCAACACAATTATTCAACCAACCGGCGGCATTCTAAGAATAAACTGTTGTTCCTGGTCGAACACAGCATCTCCAGTCCCTTCTTTCTTCTTTTTAGGCCCTGGCTTAATTGACATTTTGTCTAAATTTGATTTTATTCGCCCAATGACCCTGTAGCAGAATTTTCAGTTCCTTTCACCGGATATTATTGAATTTTGATATCATGAACCGAATCGTAAGTAAATGGACCAGCTTTATATATACGGTCGGGTATGAAAACCACAACCCGTACCTCCGTACTCCGTACCTAAATCCGTACCAGAAAAAATTAGGTCCTGTTGGGAAACAACCAAAGGACTCAAAATTAGAATAATTAGAGATACAAAAAACGTCATTTTATTAAAAAAGAAATTCATTTTGGAATTTTGTTTTTTGACAGAAATTTATTATAGCCTAGCGACATCAGTTTCAGAGCCCTTAAGATCAAAATCAACTTCTTAAATGCACATGCAGCAAGGCTGGCCCAAAAACATATTTAAAGTCCCCTGTGTTTGGATATGCAAATTAGAAAAAATACTCTTAGCTCCTCCTACTGGGAAATCACAGTTGTCACTCATATCGTAGAGCCAATAATGTATGCATGGAATCATTGAGTAGTTAGTATTACACTGTAGACAAATAAACATGTAGAAACCAGCTTGGTTGTCTTTATTAAAATATTTAATAAACAAAACACCCTGTAATGTTTATCCTACCATTACGCTTGTCCTCATGAAATATTCTATAGAATACAAGTCAGGAGTTTGTATTTGAGGAGACTACCTATTTTCACTTATCCTTCTAGCGCGGTATGTGTTTAAGAGCCCTTTTTAAAATTTTGAAATAAAATTTTATTTGGTTTTGTGAGAAGAAAATACTGATTTCAGGAGTAAGCATATTCCTGTTGACACCATTTAATAAAAGGTATCAACCATCAACCAATTCTTCTTGAGATTGTGATAACACTTTCAGATAACATGTCAACCTTTAAGCAATGACAGCCCTTTTTTTTCAAACTTGGCAACCCCTATGCCTCAAAATAGAAATTTCCATAAAGTTCCAAATTTCAATGTTAAAGATTGATATGCACATTGTGTTACAACTGGACCGGGTGACATAACTGCAAAAGAAAAAAAAATAATTTTGATCTTAACAAATCAGATTATAAACAAAAACAATGCAACATACCATTTCTTACTGGTGCTGCTAAACACTTCTTTTGGATATAAGGACCCTCTTGCCAGAAACCTTTTTGAAAAGTACTAACAGGTTTTCAGTTAAACTCAGCTATTGCGTGGCATTAAAGATATTAACCATACCATTAACAGACGGTAAGTTTCTCTTACAAAATTTTGATAGTTTAAAAAATTTAGGAGTCATAGCAACCATGACAAAAGTGCATTAAGAAAAATGGCTACCAAAAGCACATCATGTTTTGAATTCTAATTTCTTTTCTCCTAGATGATATTTTTGGCCATTCTTTATTATGGTAAGGAACAAAACCTTCTGCAGAATATAGATGTCAATAAATTTCCTCAGTGCAAAGGCCTATCGGAACCAGAATTTTATGGTGACTTAGTATACAAATTCAAAAAGATTAAGGGTAAGACTGATTTTTCTGATCAATTCCGAAAAATAATAATACGTCACAAACGTATTGGCTATAATTTAAATGTTATGCGACAGTCTGCATGCTTAGTGATTAACCCAATCACGGTTGATAACTTTGCTGCACTCTTTAATTGCACACCGGGGGATCGGGCGTCAGACTCTATGATGGCCCCGACCTAAAGCTATATATTTTAGTTGGTTGGGACCGGAGCCTTTTTGTCTGTTGCTTGGTCCACCGGGGCTCAACTGGTGACCTTCGTTTGCTTCAGATTTCCAGTGGGGTTGTTTGGCAGGCCAGGGATCTCCACCTGTCAGACGGCCCGTTGTATCTGTTGAGTCCTCGTCTTTGCTTCTTCATGGTGTTGAAATTTGATTTATGTGTTTACCGTGATGATTCATTGACGAGTTAGAGGGTTATCATGCGAACCGAACAACCGACTAAATGTTTTGTACCACTTCAGAAACTGAGGGTGAGGTTGGGCCTGTAAAATCGATTTAAGCCCCCCAGTAATTCATTACTGACCGTTCCAAGGCGGTAGTTCTGTTGTGGTTCTCTGTTGCCTGTTTTTGGTGTCAGAGTTTCTGTGATGTTTTACCTTATGTATGTTCTTATTATTTTTGGTTCGGTTTGGGTTGCTGAGTGGCCACCTTTTGGGAACATGCTGCTCACTCGGTTGGCCATATGTTCTCTGTATCTTGATTATTTGTAATCTTAGTTGTTTCCAACTATGGTTTGAGGGCTGGATTTGGATTTGGATTGTTTCAGTTCCTGGTCTTTGCATACTTTTTACTTTTACCACGTACAGGTTATGGTTATAGTCAGGGCTCTGAAACACATACCGCGCGGAAACACATACCGGGACGATACATTATGCCTCAATATGACACCAATTATTCTAATTTTATGCATTCGGTGCCTTTTACTGTATATCTTAAGCTTATGTCGTATTTTATATTTTAGGCAACCTTTTCTGTATCAAATTATATATGAGTTATGGTAATAATGCAGTATTCTACAGCTACATTATTACCATAGTTCATATATCATTTATGCATTCGGTGCCTTTTACTGTATATTTTAAGCTTATGTCGTATTTTATATTTTAGGCACCCTTTTCTGTATCAAATTATATATTTGATACCATTCATCAACATCGAATTCAACATTTCGTCTGTAGATAAACTCATATTCAGCATACCGGAGTTTATTCTTTTTATGACCCCTGAGTCACATATTTAACATTTAATTTGAATAATTAGCTTACTGCACAACATGCATATTGAAGGTGCACACACTGTGTTGATAGTCAGCTGATTTGTTTTATGAAAGTCACATTTGCATATTAAGGTTCAGTCATGTCTGTATAAAATTAAAGGATGTCTGTCTGTCTAAATGAATGCATATATCTGCGGTTGTGTTTTAATCGTAACTCTAATAGACCCTACTATAATAATTGGTGTAGCTCAGGGTGTAACTATGAGCAGTTACAGTGATTGATTAGTTATTAGCTACTGTAACTCATATGTGTAACTCTTAGCTACAAAGTGTAACTATTGGTAACACTACGTTTAGCTGTATTCGTGTCTCTCATTGTTGTCATTGAATGTTTTGATTTCTAGGACACCCTTGTTTTGTAAATAGATCATCTATCAACTTCATCCGAACTTGATTCTTTTCTGCTCTACCGTATCACCTCTGACATACATCCAACTAAAACGTATGTAGTGGTGGTAGCAAATGAAAATAAAGTCGCTGGTAATCCAACATGGACTTTGGATGAAAAATTTGTATACATTTCGGAAAAAGCAGTACATTTAGATGTAAAACATTCGGGTAAAAAGAATCAAACATTAACATTCAAGAAAGAATCTCAGTAGGTAGACGTACCTTGTATTCATTAATGAATACTGGCCTGCATGGCTTTAATTGGCTCAGCCCGGAAGTTTCTTACCAAATATATGGAGCATATGTCATTCCATGCCTGATGTACGGCCTGGAAATGTACCTCTAAATAAAGCTTATCTAGAGGATATTAGTGAAAACCACTTAAGAGTGTTAAGGAATCTACAAACATTACATCAACGTGTAGCAACTTCAGCTGTTTATATGATTCTTGGCGCCCTTACGATAGAGGCGGAACTACATAAAAGACAATTGAGTTTGATCTATAGTGTGTTGAAGAGCGAAAATTAGTGTCTTCAAAGATTAGTTGAGAGACAGCTAGCCTGTAGCTTTAACGGTCAACAAAGTTTTTTCGATATTGTAAAATGAAGTTCTACGTTAACATGGATTACCTACGCTTAACAAGCTTGTGATTTCAAGTCTCACCAAACTGCAGGAGAAGAATGTGTATACTAAAGCAATCAGTTCATTTAGGACGAAACATTTTGTTAAAGACATAAAGTCAAAGAAATCATTGAGATAGAAACCCACGTGCTGTTCTTTCTGATTGGAAGGAAAAAGAGACTGTTAATCAGGACTGTGAAAAGATATATCGTCAGGTACTCGGACAAAACAGACCATAGACAAAACGGACCAGACAAAACGGACCACGGTTAGGACAAAACGGACCACGTTTCAGGACAAAATGGACCACGTTTCAGGACCAGACGGACCACGATAGAAGACTAACCAGACCATTAATTGGTGCCAATTAAAAGATTTAGGAGTATATAAGTACCAAAGACACTGTTAAATGGCAACAATTATTTGACAACTGTTCATGATCTATCTATCTATCTATCTATCTATCTATCTATCTATCTATCTATCTATCTATCTATCTATCTATCTATCTATCTATCTATCTTTGGTTGTCGCAACTATTTAATTAATTTAATGGGAAGATTTTTATCTTTTAAGCATGCAAATTTCTTTATTAGTGTTGCAACTAAAATAAAACATGCTTTCTCAAGGTTAACGGAAGGTCTAATTGTGGTCCGTTTTGACCTTAAACGTGGTCCGTTTTGTCCTAAACGTGGTCCGTTCCGTCCTGAACGTGGTCCGTTTTGTCCCAAGCGTGGTCCGTTATGTCCGTGGTCCGTTTTGTCCGTGGTCCGTTATGTCCCTAATTCTATCGTCAAGGTCCGGTATTCACTGGGGCATACACCCTCCAGGCGCATCGTAGCACCTTTAACAGAAATTTGGACCCAACTTGTCCGAATTGTCAGCTTAAAGAAGAAGATCTACGTCATATGGTATATCGTTGTCCAGCATTACGTTGAGACTCCTTCAACAGACTGTTATACAAGTGGTAACCTCATTTATTTGAATCTTCATTTTACGAACTGGTCAAATGTGCTTGTGTGTCCGGATTATATTCATAAAATAAACCAAGAACTGATCTCAATTATCCCAAAAGATAGAACAGATATCTAGAGACGTCTTCTATAAAATTTCTGTTAAGAAACTGCTTACAGCAGAAGAGGAATTGATGACTGCCGCATCAAATCAGTTATTTTCGAAATTTAAGAACTTTTGAGCGTTTGTACAGTGCATGGTAAAACACAAAAATATTTTACATTGTATGTGGTGCTCCCAACGAGTGGGGGAGAATAAAGTAAAAAAGAACAAACGATTCAATAAATACTACATCCTATTCATACCGTTTTAGATCAAGGTAGACAGAAAGAAAGTTTTAAAATAAATCCGAAAAAAGCTTATCTAAAAGGCCTATGACTATTGTATCAACAGCATTGCATTGCGCAGGTATATCTAATATTTTCGAAGCTTGACCTACCTAACATGATGCATCTCTAAAGATTGAATTAAATTACTTGAAAATATATTTTTTTAGAAAATCTGAAGTTTCTGTTGAGTGACGTCATCAAGACGTCATTCTGCCAAGGTATTCAGTAAAATACTTCTTTATTCCATAGTTGCCATGACGACAGACCTATAATATCATCTCACTTATAATTCGAGAGATGCATGACATACAGTGCCTGCCATGCTCCTCTAGAATTACTTGTACAAGTGAGATGCTACCTGAAAATAATATAATGGAAAAGTGTGATTTTCTCAAACATTTAATTCATTCTCAAATTCTCTGTTACTGCCCTGTAGAGGATCAAATTAATACGCTATTTGTTAACTCATCTGTATTCCTTCTCGAAAAATAGCAAGCGAAAAAGACATATAAATGAAAGCAAAACAAACCAACTGATATTTAGTTTTTGTAGCTATATGTGATATTATAATGTTTTTATGACAAAAGCAATTTTGTAAAACGTAAGCACACTGTCAGGTCATTGAAGAGTAACCATGGCGCATCATGACTTAGATTCGACACAACTCTGAAAGGACCGATCTTGCAAATCACATGACCTGGTGACGTTATGGTAAGCAATGTATTATCGACTTACCCAGCAGCCTCGTTTGCGGTCGGCCAGTATTCTAATGCTACCTATCAGCGAAAATGTCATCAACAGGCTGCAAGAAAGAAATAAACGACACGAACGTCTTAGGAACTAGGACTGACCGAGGCAGTATCTAATGAAATCAAACTATATGCTTCAACAGATAAATAACACAGAATTATAAGCGAAACCCTACTGTATCTGGAGCTCTACTTATGCAATCCTTGACAGAACATCTGGTTTAGAGCCATCAGCTGAGACAACTGCATTTGAAGCCTGTTTCAGTTCTCAACTTCTGTCGTTTTATTTTGATCTTCCTCTCAGCCTGCCCTCGCGAGTTGATGCGTATGCGTCTCTTATCTGAGGTCTGCAGCTAGTGTGTCTAGCGGAATACAACAGGAAGTGTGGCTCGGAGAGGGATGCTCGTTGCCTGCCAAGACCTGCCATTAGATATATCTTTTCTTTCAAACTTTTGGGGTTTAGCGACACTGAAGAAGTTAAATACAGAAACGCGCGTCTGTTGCACTAAATTTGGTATGAATACGTTTATATCATACCCTTCTAATAATAATTATTGTTATTTTTATTTGTTTATTTATTTATTGTTAATCTGTGAATATTGATATGTTTATCTTGATGTTGAAGGTTCTTTTAATACTGTATTTTGAGATTGAAGATCTGTTCTGAGGTGCCCCTTCCTGTTCTGAGCCCAGAAGATCTCTTCAGCTCGGTGCTTCTGTTGTAGTTTAATATAACTGTCACAGTATCTTGCTTTTCTGCTAGTCTTTGACTTTTTGTTCATTATTTAAGACAGCCGGCTGCTTTGTTTGGCGTATGTTTGTTTAACTTTGATTGTCATAATTGTTTTCACTTCTCATTTGGTGTTCAAAGCTAGATGTGGAAATCGTGTGTATAGGTTACATTGCCTCCCAATTTTCTTTATAAATCTTTGTTCACCAAGATATGAACTGTGTAACTCGTAAAAGACTCTTGTGATGTTTGGCAGCGGATTATGTCCACCCCTCCCCCCCACCCCCTTCCCATCACCATGTGGGGAGGGGGATATATTGTTTTTAGTATATATCCTGTCGGCGTCAGCATTTATAAGCGTCTGCGTAGCTTCTTGTCGGCACTCTGTCTCCTGAAGGGATGGAAGGATTTTAACCAAACTTGCAGAGATGTACATTATTGGAAGAGGGTAAGAAGTGATTAAATTTAAGTGACCTTGGTCCCATTTTCAAGGAAAGTGTGTTTAAAAATGCCTTGTCTACACTCTATCTCCCAAAGGGTTAAATGGATTGAAATTCAACTTAGACAGATATATCACTTGAAGATCGAAAAGAACTGAATAGATTTTGGTGACATTGACCCTATTTTCAAGGTCACAGGAGGTCAAAGAGTGTTGAAAAATGCCTTGTTTGCATTCTACATATATCTCCTGAAGGGATTGATGGATTTTAACCAAACTCACATAGATATGTCACTGAGAAATGGAAAGGAACTGATTAGATTTTGGTGACCTTGACCTCGCTTTCAATGTCATAGGAGGTCAAAGAATGTTGAAAAATGCCTTGCCTTCACTAAATCTCCTGATTGGATGTACAGATTTAAACCAAACTAGCACAAATATATCACTGAGATTTAAAAAAAAGCAAACTGATTACATTTTGGTGATCTTGACATGTTTTCAAAGTCACATGAGGTCAAAGTATGTTTAAAATGGCTTATTGCACCATATCTCTTGAATGAGTGAATGGATTTAAACGAAACTTCCACAAATATATCATTTGGAGATGCAAAATCACTGATTAGATTTTGGAGACCTATTTTCAAGGTCACAGGAGGTCCTAACTTGGCAACATTTAGGGGAAATCATACTGATGCGAAAAAGCATGTGGGGACATTTGTTTTTGCCAAAAACATTTCTTGTTATTGTCAAAAGGTCACGAAAGACACTCAAGGTAAACCAAATTAGCAACTCTTTCCCCAACAGGCGATCATTTAGCTATTCTCATTAAAACAGCAGCAACATCTATTTTTACGTTTTGCTATTCTAAATTACAAACCAAAACAAAATAGAAAGCAGAATGGGCAGCTAGTCAAGGAACCACTCTGCTATAGACCATAGAAAAGGAGACATAACAACATGTAACACTGAGGAAGGAACCGCAACAGAAGTACCCGCCTTGGAACTGTCAGCAAAAGATTACTGGAGGCTTGGCTTTAACTAGTTTTATTGGCGCCAAACCTCGCCCTCCGCTTCTGCGGTGGTTCGAAACATTTAGTTAGCTGTTTGGTCCGCATGCAGGTTCATCATTGAATCATCGCAGGAAACAAAAAAATCACGGATAAGACCTATGGTAAATCAGAGATGAGGACTTGACAGAAACAACGGAGGGTGTCAAACAACACCATTGAAATACCGGGGCAAAAGATAACCAGTAGTTGAATGCCGAATAACAAAGTAACAGACAATGCAAGCTCCGATCTCAACCAACTGAATTAAATAGCTATATGTTGGGCCCATCACTGAGTCTGAAGCCCGACCAGCCCGCGTGCAATTAAAGAGTGAAGCAAAATTATTTACCATGAATTTATTAACCACTAAACATGCAGACTGCAGCATTACATGATATCCATTACGCTTGTAACGTATGATATTTTTCTGAACTGATCTGAAAAATCGGACCACCAACTTACATTTTTTTTAATTTATAGACTAAGTCACCATAAAATTCTACTTCCATAGGCCCTGTTGCAAAAGACATTTTACGCCGACCTCGAATTTAGAAATATAAACGTAACTATATCTAATTTAGTGCGACAGACGCGCGTTTCTGTATTCAGCTTCTTCAGTGTCGCTAAACCCCAAAGGTTTGAAAGAAAAATGTGATGGACAGGTCTTGGCAGCCAACGAGCAGCCCTCTCCGAGCCACACTTTCCGACACACCCCACGAGAAACAGTAGCTGAAGACACCAATTCATAGTGTCGGCGATAGAATTTTGAAACAGCTTTTCGAAGTGTATGATACCGATAGCCCTGTTGGAGAAGCTGAGCAGTTAAAATTTTATTATGGGTATGGAGAAGCTTAGCAGTTAAAATTTTATTATGGGTATTAAAGTCAGTCACATGACTAGACACTGTAACAAACTGAATAAGTTACGAAGTGTAAGCCCATTTAGAGGTAGAACGGGAAACCTCGCGATCCAAAAATTGAAAAAGTACAATGTCAAATTCAAAGTCATCGCGTTTATCATAAATTTTGGATGAAAGAATCCGTTTGAAATAGATAAATGTAAATCCAAAAGTGTGGCTTCGGTATCGGCTGCATTTGTTTTGTTTAACTGCAGCTAAGGTGGATAAATTTGATTTACCATGCCTTCAAAGTAAGGATTGTCAATATTTAAATGATCGTTTAGATATCAAGGTGTAGAGTTGCTTCATCCTTGCTTCATCACAGTTTTTTCTTGATTTTAATTGTTGCCCGTGATGACTCTCTGATGAGTTAGGGGACCTCCATACGAACCGAACTACCAACTAATTGTGTGCACCGCGGCTGAGGGTGAGGGTGAAGGTTTGGGCCCAGTAAAACCGGGTTAAACCCCCACCCCACCCCCAGTAGTTATTACAACTAACAACTATTTTTACCTATTTTCTATTTTTATTATAGAAGGGTTAAAATGAGAACACAATAAATTAAACAGCACCGACCATATAACAAATGCAACCACAACGAAAGTACCGCCTTGGGACGGCCAGTAATAACTACTGGGGAGTTTAAACAGGTTTTACTCTTAGCATTAATTTAACATTACTTAATCTTACATAGTGAGGTGGTGACCTCCCCTAAGCTTACGTTATAGGTGAGGCACCTAGCAATTTCAAACCTACGAAAGCTCGTATGCCGGCTACTATGCATTCTCAGTGCGCAGATTATAAAAAATGTCGTCTGTAGGACATAATAGACAAAACTTTGGTTTATCAATAAGGGGCCTTGTAGTAAAAATAAACATTTTTCTTGTTAGCACGGAGAAGAATCAAATTAGCACGGGTTAGACTATGTCACCATACCCTCCTTTCTGTCGTAATAATTGTGTGGTGGTTTGCACAGGTAGGGTGGATCTATAATATTTTAAATCCATTGTCATATGACGTTAAGGCACTTCGCGTTGTGGTCTGATTTATAAATTAACAGCAGGTGTTGATAAACTTCAGTTTGTATAAAATTTTGGGAATTAAATGTCAGACGTTAATTTATTTATGCTGAATGATGTCTCATCGACATAGTTTAAAACCTGCTGTGTAATGGAGTCGAATGGAATGGATTGGAGGGATAATCTTCTCCACTTCATTCCATGGATTTGGGATGACTTTGGTTGGTTGACCCTTTAATAAAGGGGACAAAGTCCGTCCAGTATGAGTACCACCTCAGAGTCTGGGGTGGGGGGGGGGCATATTGTAGCCAATGGAATGTAGATTATCTCGTCCATTCTACTCCATTCCTTTTTAGGTTTTAAACTATGCCCTACCATCTTATATTATCTTATATTAGCGTTTCTTTGACTGTTCAGAAATGTTAAAATCAAAAAATGTAATCATTGTTATTAAAATCAAAGCTACAAAAATAGTTAAAAGTGCAAAACTATTATCAGCTCAGTAAAATGAGACTAGATCAACCATGAATATATACATGATATAAAAGGAATGCACATTACCCAAGTTTCCCGCTCGTGCCCTAATATGATATCTATCAGTGATAAATTGATTCTAAAAATAAGGCAGGTTATGCGATAGTTGGAATTACCATCCGCGGTGATGTTCTGTTTGGGTTTAAACATATTTATTTAGCTTATTCAGTTAACATATATATATATATATATATATATATATATATATATATATATATATATATATATATATATATATATATATATATATATATATATATATATATATATATATATATATATATATATATATATATATATATGAACAAGTAAAATATCAGTACAAACTATGGGATTAGAAAGGAAGCGATTTCTTCTCCCCGATGTTCGGTTTTCTTGGCTTAGGTTCTATAAAGTGTCTTCAAATCTTGTAGGTCATATATGATAGGACTTAATCTTACAATGCTTCTCAATGTGTAATATCAAGTTCTTTTTTCAGATTTTGTATGTTTTATTATTTCCTTTATATATATGCATGCTCTGTGATACTACTCTTTTTAACAGTTGATTTACCTTTGTTTGTCGACATAAAAGCCCTACAGGGCTTATGTTATACATTACTGATATTCGACAATAAAGAAATCTTTCTAAAGTCGAAACATATTTTATTGTCCTATGAACATACAAATGGGTTTAACCACAAGTTCCAACAACATTAATTACGGTCCGCCCCAATAACGTGTACATACAATACTGCTAAGTGGACAATGACATCTTAAGGCATTGAAGAAATTGTACAGTTTAAAGGTCCCATAGCTCTATCAGCATGAAGTATTTTATCGTGAGGTATCGCTGCAAACTTCTCACTATAGTTTCACCATTGATTATTATCATGATTGTCCGGCTTTGAAAATTCAAAACGTTCTTGAGTTAACCATAAAAAAAAATTTGAAAAAATAACTATGTCATTTTAGTTGCCAACTAAAATGACCTACTTTCGATTTCTTAAGATTTATTTCATGGTAAAAACACAAGGTACAGGAGATAAAAATACAAGGTACAGGCGTTTAACATTTGATAAAAATACAATGTACAAAAATATTAAGCAAGGATCCCATTGATTGTGCCGCGGTTGCATTATTTCATTGCTTAGCGGGGAATCAGATACGAAAACCCGTATTTTTTATGGAGAGACTTATCATTTTTCCAAAATACCTTGTTCCTCATTTTTGTCAGTTATATGATACAAAAAAGCACAACAACCGAAATATTTTCATTAGTTCTGAAGGCTGTACAGGTTTCATAATGATTTGTATTTTGACGATTTTTACCATTGGTAGGACTATGGAGACTTTAAAGAACAAAATATAGTGAAGTAAAGAATGAGTAAGATAATCAGAAAATGGAAGAATAAATGGATTGTACTTCCTTAAATAATTAGAATCTAAATATAATAATCATCATATGCCTCCGACTGAAAAAGGATCCCGTCAGCATCACACCTGGCACAGTCCATGCCAGCCAACTGGAGAGCAATCCTTCATACGGTCCCTGGCAGTTCGCTAATCGGACTGATATGGATCGCTAAAAGACCACATCCAAGACAAAAGATCGCACTAGCCCCACCATGACCGGCGATGATCGGACCCCTCCACAGCCGAATGCACAGGATGATAAAACAATATGTTATTAAACAGAGTAAGATGAAGGATAGAAAGAATTGAGGTCCTGCCGTAATCTTTCTGTTCTATCTATCTATCTATCTATCGCTTCATACTGCAGCACCCTGTTTCGAGTATTATGTGCAGTTGCGCTGTCAGTGCAAGGGTAAAAGAAATACTGTAGGAGATAAAAAGTGCAATAGTGAGACATGATAAAAGACATAGTGTTAGTGCAGAAGAGGTGAAGTTTAAAAGCAGGATAAAAACAGTGTTCTGAACCAAGGTGACCGATGGATGATCTTACAGACCCCATCACGGAAGGAGTTAAGATCTTCCAAAAGAACAACATCAGAGGGAAGTCTGTAAAAACTGTCTGTTCCAAAGAGCTATTGATGCCGGATAAAATGACTGTTGGTAATATATAGCAGAAGTATGTATCTGCAGAAACGAAAGAGGGTGCATGTGACGAGTGTGTCTCTGGGGTCTTTCAAAGTATGGTGGAAGTTGTATTGCGACATGGCTATGTACTACTTTAAAGAACATAATCAAACGAGCATCCTTTCGTCGGTTCTCAATGGATCTCCAACCAGGCTCCTTTAGCATAACAGAAACACTTTCACAGGGGGAGTACTTACTTTTTTTCTGTTCTGTTCTGTTCATATTTGGTGACTTTTGACTATTAGCGATTGGAATTCCCTGGAAGATTCCCTTATTTCTGCTGTTGAGTGTGCAGAGGATTCAGTTACTAAGTTTACTTCTCTTATAAGGGCTATGGACTAGCTTGCCTAATCACAGATCGTATGACAAAACAGTCAAAAACAAGGGACATAATTTTTCATGTGTGTACCCTAGCCCATATCGCAAAGAACTGCACTATAGTGTCGTATTAATACTTTGAAATAATATTTTCTTCTTGTGTAGTACTAAACTGTTATTGAACACATACAATCGGCCAGTGACTGCCAACATCTAGACATCTATGACGGTACATTGAAATAATAAACAATGGAGAACTAATAACAACAATGCCTATTCTCAATATTTTAATAATTTTGGAAATACCGTCAATCAACTCTGATGTCACAGACCTCAATAGTTGTTGATAATTCTACTGCTGCTTCTAATAAATACAATAGCACTAGGAAGCATTTGTATCGTATTGTATTGTATTATATGGTACTGTATTTTATTTTTTTGTATTGTATTGTATTGTATTGTATTCTATCGTGTCGTATATTAGAGTTCCAGTCTTTTAAGTCTCACACAATGCTGAGAGGCGGTTCTCCTAATCAGAGGAGGAAATTATCAACAACAAGAACATGAACAAGAATACACCTAACCCCATCCCCTACATGTCACAAGGAAGAGGGTTGGTGTGCTGTTAGGGACCGACCATTTGATATTCTGGGGGGGGGGGGGGGGGGGGGGGCTGGTATATTTATTCAAAAAATTCCCTGTCTTTGGATATGCAAGACAAAAATAACCTGGCCTCAAAAGTAAGAGAAAAAAAATAACCTGTCTCCACCCAAAATTTCCAAAAAAAAATATAGTCTGCAGATAATTCCATTGGAATTGAGTTTTTATAATGTCTCTGTCTTCTGGGGGGCTGCGCCCCCCCCCCAGACCCCCATATTTATAGTAACATTTTAATATTATCTACAATTGGTTTACACCAGCAGACCCGCATGTGCATACATTTACAAAAACATCCTAAACAGCTTTCAAATTACTAAGTAAATGTTTCCACTAAAACTGAATTGCGAAAGAGTCACTAGCTTATGGGAGACAAAGCCATTATGGCAAAATAAACACTCTAAAAGGCAAAAGTCTTAATATATAAACCCTTATTTTTATCATCATTCTAGTTTGTCTCTATTGTTTCCAGTCTTTAAATTGCCATTGAAATTGGGAAATTGCTTTAGCTTCTGGGGGGGGGGCGTTGCCCCCAGACCCCCCTTTGTTAACTTCTTAGCACATAACTTTCAGCCATTTTCTTAATGCCATTCTTGTATAATGTGTCTATCATGTAAGTAATGTGACTCTATCATATAAGTATCTGTCAAACTTTCTAAAGTATGAATAAAGCATGTTTGGGGATATATTGGGATAGAAAAAAAACTTAAATTCCTAATGTTATCCCTAAAGCTTTGCCAAAATAGCCCTACATTTTGGCCAAAATATCCCTAATTAAACTCTCGACAGGATTAGAAATTATTACCAAGAGGATAAAACTTGTTTTAAAAGTTTTAATGTTTGCCCGACTTACTGGTACTATTTACACTATGTACAATAATTCACTTTAAACTTTCTGAACATACCATAAGTAGAATGGATGTTATGAAAGAGTTAAATTAATCTGAGAAAAAACACCGCCTAAACTGAGATTAACAATTGGACTAATCCCTCTGTCAACTCTGTTCAGGAACTACACACCACATTCCTAACCCTTTCCTGAATCAACACCATTTCTCTTACCCATGCGAGAACTAGATATGTCATTAAAGGGCGGTTGTGGGTGGGTGAATGAAAATGGTTAAAAAAACAATATTTCTCTTCTCAACGTGAAGATGGTGACTCGACTCAGCAATGTCGATTTCCAAACAAAGAAAGAAGACTTTTGGCGGCAGATCTCTGCCCAGCCAATCATATACGAGAATAAAAATACATCCGTGACGTCATCACGGAATTTCTTGTCTAATTATATCTATTTAGACTGGACTTCTCGTTTAATTAATGAGTATGCGAAACATACTCTCGCAATTAAACTCTCGACAGGATTAGAAATTATTACCAAGAGGATAAAACTTGTTTTAAAAGTTTTAATGTTTGCCCGACTTACTGGTACTATTTACACTATGTACAATAATTCACGCCAAAACGAAGTCCGCCAAAAAAGAAGAGAGAGAGGAAGAGAGAAAGGGAAACGAGAAGACCAGTCTACGTGTGTTCAGATATCTTAATACTCCGACCTGGGTTCATAATCCAACTCAAGTGATACCCTGATCATTCAAGCATTCAAGCAGCGTCAAATGCTTGCAAAACCTCAGGCTTATGTTGCTATATGATTGTCTGCTGTACTCTAAATTGGACTATAAACTCCATTCTGATTTTAAACTAACTTTAATCTAATCACACAATTCAACCCAATGCACCTGGGTATGTGTACTTCTCAACTATGGCACTGATTAGCAATCCATACCGCATAAGTGACGTTCTTCGCGACGGCCTCAGCCTATCAACGCTACGGAATATTGATGAATTGAAAAGCCCGCAGAGGCATAACAATCAGTGCTCAGAAAAAACCTAGATTTCTAAGCTCTTAAGATATGCTCACTGGCTGAATACTAGGGGGCCGGCCCCCGCGAAAAACTCCCCCTTACGGTAATAATTACTAGTAAACATTACCCAAAATAACCAAGATTGAAACACATTTGAACAAAATATAAATAAACAATACAGAAGCTGCAAACTACCTGTTTGCTGATAATCATGAAAACTAAATGCTCAACTAAGCAAGCATGCAAACAAAAAATGCTGAACAGTAACATGTAGGTTTACTTACTATATTCACCATGTAACCACCCAGCTAAAGAAAGTTCACTGAAAATATTTGAAATAAAAAAATACAAACAATAAAATATACAACATCTAACAAGTAGATATGTTACCCTGTACAATGTGCTGACTCAATTTTCATCAACAGTGTAACTAATTCACTGCAGATAACCTGCTTGGCCAACAAACCTACCCGCAGCCACCCCGCCAATCAGCTGGACCAAGAAAACTTGTGACGTGCTAAGCTTTTCGAGGCCCCCGCTCTGAAGATTGTAGCTTGCGTCTTCGAAGAGCAGACAAGGTTGCCAAGGGAAATAACTTTTGCCCCGGGTCAACCTGAAACTGCAACTGAAATACGGAGTGGCGTGTCGGGCAGGATTTGGCCTACTTCAAGACTTTTCACGTAATAAATGAGCCACACTGTTGATGAAGAAGAATCTCAACCTTTTGGTTCCTTCTAAATTTAGATGTAGACCCTGATCTCTAACTGCAAATAGCTCTCTCAATGGCTGACAATGCTTCAGAAAAGGTTTATAAGTATGTAAATACTTCACATTTCTCTGTTTGCAAAGCTGCTTGAGTCTATTATTAACAAGTTTGACTTTATGTCCTGTGACCTAATGATCCACAGGTCTAGGAATAATACTAGACATAACTATGTTGGTGTAACTGAATTGCCTTATTACAGTTATCAAATTATTATATGAGCTAATAATAGCTCCAGCGTCCAAAGACTGAATGTCATTTGTGCCAACATGGATAATTGTGTAATGTTTATCCATGAGTAAATGTCCACTCTGAATTTTGTTTGACAAACGACTTATATTAATACCTGGAAAGGCTATTACTTCAGTATGTCGAATATCTGTTATGTGTTTTGCCATCGAATCTGAAATGATGTGGACCTTAATTAATCTTGTCTCTGAAACAGAAGAAAATGAGACACAAATTTAAGACCTACTTAATATCCAACCAGCTCAAAAATTCTCACTCACCTAAGTTAGTGGTGATTTTTGAAGCCATTTTTCTGCTAACCAACAGTTTTTCATGAAAATCAAAAGTTAAGTAATTTTTGTAGCACTCTGACATCCAGTCTCCATGATGCTGAATAAGATTTGTTGGAACACCAGCTTTGAAGGCCCAGGTGCACCCTCCTTGTCTAAATGAGTGAGACGAATAAAGTTCTGGGTCCCTACCTGTCTTAGCTATTAAAGTTTTAATCTTATCCTGTAACTGCTTGTTCATTAACGGGACTACACTTGAGTCTGTTTTCTTGACCGCGAATGCTGGGTCATGCTCACCTGCTGGAGTTAAGGTAATCATATTGCTGTAAGCCTTAACTGGGCATAAAATTGAGTCTGGGATGGCTGCTAAAGGTATTTTTAGCAACCGATTGCCAAACTGGTTTGCTTTGGACCATTTGACAAAAACTAGTAATACTTCCTTAAAAATTGCTACATCCTGCCTTAATAATTGCTTGTTTGGTTCAAAATCTGTCAAGGAAACAGGAACCATGTTTGATTTCCTTGCCATTAAGGAAAACATGAATAAAAACAAACACCAATATGTTGCGTCAGTAGGTGTTGTAATGTCTAACGCCTTGTACATGTCCCGTAAAATCTGGGGAGTCACTGGGAGAGCCCTTTGTGGTAAATGAGGGTTTGATCGCGCAAAACCTCTCAGTACCAATGTCAGTTGGTACATATTATCTGATGGATATTTTACATCCAAAACCTGATGTAAGGTTTTTACGCCTGAAATGTAATTCCTCACTGACTCCACAGACTTGAAGGACCTGCCTAAAAATTGTCCGAAAAGACACAAAGTTTCTACCGTTGTTGGTATTGCTTTTAACCCATAAAATTTGCAGAACAAGAAATATGCTCGCCACTGCACTTTTAGGTTCCTAGAGGTGCCTTCAGAAAATGCAGCCTTCATGGAATGTCTAACCTCTGATTGTAAAACCTCCAGAGATCACTCTGTAAAACAAATAGTGTACTAATGAATTAAGAAAGGACAGATTTTGTGTATGGAATACAAATATGCCATCAATCACTGTCTTCTTTTGCTTAAACATGCGAAAAAATTACCAGGGGCTTGAAAATTCAAACAAGGAACTGTCGACAACCATTCTTTTACAGTGCCTGTCCCCTAATGCATTATCCAACAACTTCTGAGGGTTCTTGCTTAGATGCCAACGCGATAATAAATCCGCCAGCCTGTTATCTTGGCCACTTGTGTGCTGGGCCTTTAAGGTAAACTCATTTGTGGCTGCCACAAAATATATTTCCCTCAAACATGCCTGATGAAAATCGTCCCTGGAAAGACCCTTGTTAATAACATTGCAGGATGACATATTATCACAAAAAATCAAGACCTTTTTCCCTCTTAACAATTCTCCCCAGAGTTTAAGGGCAACAACTATTGTCAAAAGCTCTAATGCATTAATATGTAACTGTTTTTTGACAATATTGGGAGGAAACATCTCATGAAAGCACCAGGACTGCATTATTCCGCCACATCCTGAAGGACATGCATCACATGAAAACACCTCATCAGGCCTCGACCATTCTTCCACCAACATCATTGATATACCATTACAATTTCCACCATAATAAATCTTTGCTTATATATATGGGAATGGGCTGAGGAGACTTTTTACCATGAATATGCCTTAACCAGTTAAGAAGTCGGGCAATGAAAGCCCTGCTAGAATGCACACAAGAAGCCACAAAGGACAATTTTCCTACTAGAGACTGAAGTTCTTGTAATGTGGCTGTTGATTTTAACAGCCAAAGGTTTACTAAATCCAGAGTTTTTTGCACTCTTTCGGGGGTGACACTGAGGGTCATGTCCTCTGTGTTAAACAACACCCATATAAAAACCATTTTTGTACTTGGGGGCATGCCTTTTGTGTAGACTGTTCAATACCACAAGATGCCAATAATTTGCCCAACTTCTCATATGCCTTTAAGGCTAATTCTGGTTTGTCTGCCCTAGCGAAATCGTCCAAATAATTCAATACAGCTATTTGTAACATCCAACACATGTATTTGACTGCGTTTGTGACACGCTGACAGATCTGAGCCGCTGAACGGAGCCCCATCGATAAATATAAATCAAAATAGTATTTGTTTTCAAAGCAGTAGCCCAGTAATGATATGTCACCAGGATCCACTGGTATCTGCCGATAAGCCCTCTTCAAATCCCTCTTGAACAAATGACAACATCTGCCTTTAGTTTTTATAATTTCTACTAAATCGTCCACCCGAGGAAAGGTTAAATTGACTTTTGACTCTAAATAAAAATCTTTGGGGATATGCTCATTCACTGCACTGCCCTCCGGGAAACTCAAGAATAACCCTTCTCTCCGAGGAGTCTTTCTTGCTCACCGTTTTGAGAGGGGAAATACAAAAATCACTGGCGAAAGGAATTTCTGCGAAAGGGCCTAAAATTGCCTGATACCCCTTCTCTTTTTCCAAGTATTTTCTAACTTCTACTGGAAATTCTGTCACCCCTTTATGATTCTTTACCGTATGTGAGCTGGACTTAACTTTTTCCCTAAAAAACCTATGGGAAAACCATATTCTAAGAAGTCACAGACTGCCAAGTCTTCATAATCTGACAGTATAAATCGAAAAAATGGTATATTTAATCTCGTGGGTAGAGGAATTTGGCAACCTTCAAAATTATACCGCCCCGAACAAACTACTTTTTGATGCAATTCAAGAAAATAGTTGTCATCTAAATGAATTTTAGGATCCGCAGAAACTGCATTATCGTGAATTTGGCAATGGGACGTTTGATTATAAACATTTTGGGATAAGGGGCCCCGATCAAGCGTGCCTGCTGTTTCTAAAATGAATGAAAATGGTTAAAAAACCAATGTTTCTCTTCTCAACGTGAAGATGGTGACTCGACTCAGCAATGTCGATTTCCAAACAAAGAAAGAAGACTTTTGGCGGCAGATCTCTGCCCAGCCAATCATATACGAGAATAAAAATACATCCGTGACGTCATCACGGAATTTCTTGTCTAATTATATCTATTTAGACTGGACTTCTCTTTCTTTCTACCGATACTGTCCTCGGTCAATTTTGACCATGATGACAGGTTTTTGGTGTGGCGCATAAGTTGTCACAAAAAAAAAAATAAATAAATGAATTTGTAACATAGCCACCAGCAGATTAAAACTATTTACAAGAAGTCCTCAGGGGCAGGCATTCCATGCCTAACCCCTGCTCTACCCTAGGATATTAAATTTTGGCCTTAAACCCATCAACTGTCTCCGAAGAGACAGCTTCGGTTGTAAGGCCATTCCAAGTTGCAATTGTCCTGGGGAAAAAAGAATTCTTAAAACCGTCCGTGTAAGCGTTTGGACGGTGGTACTGGAATGGGTGGGACCTAGTTCTCCTGCTCCCTTCACCGACCTCAGATAGGTACTTATTCTTATCTACAATGGCAAGATTATTATGAATTTTGTAGAATAGAGACAGAGAAGCCTGCTGTCGTCTTTCCTGCAGGTCTGGCCACTGGAGTTCTTCTAACATTTCTCCCACATGACTTTGATTGCGCCAGCGCCTACAGGTCCAACGGGCAGCAGTCCTCTGTACTTTTTCTATTCTGTTAATATCAACTTGGTGATGGGGCATCCAAACTGGCGCTGCATATTCTAATTTGGGCCGGACCAGAGTTTTATATGCAGCAGCCTTGATTTCCTTCGATGCAAAAGTCAAGTTTCTACGAAGGAAACCCAAAGTCTTAGTAGCCTTACTGGTAATTTCATTAATGTGCTGACCCCACTCGAGGTCATCCGTAATTTCAACTCCTAAATATTTGGCTGACGATACATACTCTAGGACTTGGTTATGCAATGTATAACCATGGATTATTTGCTTTGGAGGGGGATGCCTAGTCACCCTCATAGAGTGACATTTGGCAACATTAAATTTCATGAGCCATGCCTCTTCCCAAAGTGCCAATTTATCTAAATCATCTTGGAGTATCTGTTGGTCTTCGGATCGTCTAATATTTCTATAGAGTACACAGTCATCAGCAAAAAGGCGGACTGTGGAGCTTATGTTGTCTGGCAGGTCATTAATAAAGATCGTTTAATTAATGAGTATGCGAAACATACTCTCGCAATTTAAGGCCTAATTTTTTGCCAAACTCATTCAGGGATGTTTGTATCTGTACCTAAGATGAAAAGAGTAACATGCTCCAGGCACTGGTTTGCAAAAGCAAGCTAAGCCATGCCCTTGGCCTGGTTAAAGACAGCACCATGTTCTTTTTGTGAGAAAAAAAGGTGTAAAAAATACTGATGTGGGTAAAATAAAAGGATATTAAGGTCAAGTAAACAAGGATCTTATAGTTCAGCTATAAAATAAAAAAATAAAAAAATAATCTGTTTGAGTTAGTTTGTAAAAAAAATAAATTAGCTCCCACAAGGTGAAAAAAAAAAAAGAAATTGTTACCAGAGGCCAGTGAAATAAAATGTCGTGTCTCCATCAAGAATACCAGCTCCCCCCCCCCCCCCCCCCGCCCCCAGAATATCAAAATATCAAATGGTCGGTCCCTTACCAGACATCCGTGATCCAAAAACTTGATTAGGAGAGGGATTTATGAACCTTTCAACCTACACTTGAACTTTTCGTAATCGGCACGACCGTCATGCGGATAGCCTGGGGACTTGCGGTTTCTTGCTGTCTTTGTGCTAAGTAAAGAGTTCAGTTAGGACCGTTTGGTGCCGTTTCGAGTTCTTTACCGTTAAACATCATCCGATCATTTGTCATATTTCGGTTGGTCTTCTTATCCTCCGTCTAACGGTCTTTGAGAGAAAAGGGCTGTTAAAATTTATATTTTTCAGTGTTCAGCCTCGACCGTAGCCTCTTCTGTTACATTCAAACGGGACATGCATGAGCTGTGTTGACAGGCTCCCAAATATGGCTGTGATGATAAGATGGTAGGGCCTTATGATTATTTTTTTCGTTTAAAGAGAAAATAGAAAATGCAAGATCAGTTATGTTTTCAGGCCCCCTCAGTCCTCCGAGCCTTGTCTGACCACTCTTCAAAAAAGGAGATAGGTCTTTGGCTTGCAATTACCGACCGGTTTCTCTAACTTGTGTACCATGCAAGTTACTCGAACACATTGTCTGCTCTAATATTATGGCACATTTGGATGAACATAAACTTTTGTCAGACAGACAACATGCTTTCCGTAGGAAACATAGCTGTGAAACTCAATTGATCACGGTTATAAATGACTGGGCTAAAATCTTGGATAAGGGCGGTCAGGTTGACACTTTTATCTTGGACTTCGAGAAAGCTTTTGACACTCCCCCTCATGAATTACTTAAATGTAAGCTATACGGCTATGGTATTGGTGGGAAGACTCTGAAATGGATAGATTCCTTTCTCTGTTACAGGCAGCAGCGTGTGGTGATAAATGGAGTTAAATCGGATTGGGCCCCGGTTTTGTCAGGTGTCCCCCAGGGCACTGTGCTTGGACCATTGTTGTTCTCGTTATACATTAACGATATAACAGAAAATATTGACTCGGAATTAAGACTTTTTGCTGACGACTGTGTTTGCTATCGTGAAATCAGAGATATTGTAGACACTGTGAAACTTCAGGAGGATATAGATCATTTAGGTTGTTGGCAAGGAGTTGGGGCATGAGATTTCAACCTGTTAAATGCAATATAATGCAAATTACAAGGAAACGGATCAAGAAGATCAATGCTTCCTATACCTTAGAGGGAACGGTCCTCAGTAATGTAGAAACTATCAAGTATCTCGGCATAACCATTGCCAATGATTTGAAATGGAACACACATGTCAGTAATATTTGCACAAAGGCTAATAGGACCCTCGGCTTCCTCAGACGTAACTTGGCAGCATGTCCACAAGATGTTAAGGAGTCAGCATACAAGGGACTGGTGCGTCCAGTCCTGGAGTATGGCAGTTCAGTTTGGGACCCTCAAAGTATACTTCTTCAAGATGAACTTGAGAAGGTGCAGAAAAGGGCAGCTAGATTTGTAACGGGAAATTACACATATGAAACTGGGAGTATGACTGGCATTCTGGAGAAACTTAAGTGGGAATCCCTAAAAAAGAGAAGGAAAGATAGTAGACTTATAATGCTTTACAAAGGTCTGAGGGGTGCAGCCTGTATACCCATAAATGACCTTGTTCCCCCAAATAGGCGTACCAGGAATCATCATTCCCTGACATTTCAAACCCCATTGGCTGGGACTGACATTTACAAGTCCAGTTTCTTCCCCCAGACTATTAGAGATTGGAATTCCCTGGAAGATTCACTTATTTCTGCTGCTGAGTGTGCAGAGGATTCAGTTACTAAGTTTACTTCTCTTATAAGGGCTAGGGACTAGCTTCCCTGATTCACAGGTCCTGGTGAATGATTGTCTTTGGACGTATCACCAGTAAACAATTCTGATTCTGATTCTGATTCTGACCTTTCTCTTTTTATTTTGTATGTACAGTCAGAGGTCATGGGTTCGATGAATGATTGTCCTTGGACATATCACCAGTAAACAATTCTGATTCTGATTCGATCCTCACTCGAGGCGAAAGCTTCCTATGCCCGAACACATTTTTCTAGCATCATTTGCAGGGATGATGCTATCAAGTGTGCTGTCCTTTGGAACGGTAACTGGAGGCCCTTATGCAGGGAGAGTCATCCCCTGTGCAGGTTAAATAGAGGATATTTGACTTTTTCAGTGTAAGATCTACAGTCAAGGGCCAAAAGTAATTCCACAAAATGAATTTTCCCATAGACTTCAGTAGGGCTGGGTACCGCAGAGCAAATTTGTACCGCGGTATACCACGTTTTTTCATCAATACCGCGGTACATACCACGGTATACCGTGACTGCCATTCTGTTGTTGTTCTACTTTTGGTTTCGTTTCACACCCGTCATGTGGATTGATAAATTTGAAGCGACACCACCTGCGCGCTTTACAACACAGTCACAGGCTCTACAGATGGCTACATTCTGGTCAATACTACTGTCGGAGTTCTTTTTCAACTCGAAGTGATGCCAAATGCATGCTTTCCTCGCGGATTTTTCCTCAACACTGATGCTGTCCGCCATCTTGAGATGCTTTAGTGCGCAGACGCAAAACGCACGTGGTGGAAAATTTTTAAATATTTTTACATAAATATTAATACAAACACCAGAATTTAACCTTTTACTGATAATTTTCGTTGTTTTTATGTTCTGAAAATAAAATTTATTCTTTTCTGCCCGAATTATGGATACAGATGAACTCGGGGATTTCCGTGTAAATCTTGGTCACGAAGTCAGCCGAAGTACCGGTACTGCCCAAACGTACCGCGGTTCGTACCTCCGGGACTAAATACCGGGGTTCACCGGTATACCGGTTTTACCGCGCACCCCTAGACTTCAGTGTATTTGCATGTTTGCAGGAAATTATATTTTGGCACTTCAGTTAAACGGATTACAAAAATTTTGGTACTGGTAGAAAGCTGAAAGAATATAGCATGCAATATATTTGATTCATTTCGGTAGTTTACCCTTTACTCAAACAGCATGACTTTAACTGTAACGTTTGAATTACTGGTCCAATTTTTCGTTACGTCGCCATTAACGTCAATGGAAACTTGGTAATTTCAAAATTTACACTAAGTTTGACAAGCTGTTTCTTCACGCTGAGGGGTCAGAATTTAGTTCTGTAAACAATGTTTATAGCATAATTGATTTAGCTTTTCAACCATAGTTATTATTTTATGCTTGGCCTAGGATAACTGCCAAAATTACTGTTCTTGTAAACATGCAAATGCCCTAAAGTCTATGGGAAAATATTTTTGTGGAAATACTTTTGGCCCTTGACTGTATTTTTATTTCACCGAATGAACACCAAAAGCAGTATTTTCACGAGTGGCGAAGCCAAGAGTGAAAATACCACTTTTGGTGTTCATGCGTGAAATAAAAATTCATCTTGCTCTGAAAAAGTCAAATTTTCTATTTCTTTTATGCTTGAAAATTGCAATAATTCTGTTTATTCAAGAGCGTCAGCCATCACGACAGAAACATAACTTTTTTTCTAGCCGTTTTGGGTCAAATTTGCTGCTTCCTGCGTGTTTATTGGGTATGATATTGGTTATATTTTTACTTGTAAACAAAGTTTCCTACTGAAAAATAGCTTTAAACATCAGTTTGATGAACAGATCTCAAAAAAATTGCCAAGGAAGAATGCCTACAGGAGGCCAAAGAGGCCTGACGTCATTTGCAGTAACAATGTTATGTTGGCACCTTAAGTGAAGTCATTAACGTCGTAAATTCTCGTAATGACGTGCAAACATGCGTGGCGTAATTTTTGTCAAGCCAGATAAGATTTAGACAATTAATCAACAAAAAAATTGAGCCTATTTCACAAAAATCGTATTTCTGTAACAGTGAAATCAAAAGTGATAATTTCACTGTTTGAAACAGTGAGATTATCAGTTTCGATTTCACCGAGAAATCTCTATTATTCATTGAAAAGTATAAAAGAAAGATCCCTACTATAGCTACATGGCCAGTGCTGGAAACGGCCAGTGGCCCGGTGGCCAAATGCGACTAAATTTCATCTTGGGCCACCAAAATTCTCCAAAATATGACCTTTAGTGGCCCAAATTTATCTTTCTGGCAATACTAAATGAATGGGAACTTTAAGTAGCAGACAATTTGGGCCATTGAAATTTAGGCCTGTTAAGCTTTTGGGCCACCATATCAATCTTGGGAGTTTCCAGCACGGCATGGCTATACGTAGGCTTTCATCCTGCTACACCCGAGTGTACAAATGAACACCGTTTATGTCCCCTTCGTAAATGTAAGAAAGAAAGAAAGAATGCTGTATAGAGAAGCGCGGTGGCTCAGTGGTAAATACATTTGACTGAAGCCAGAGATCGTGGGTTCGATCCCCACCTGGGGCAAAGTCTTCCTATGTCCGAAATCATTTTTTTTAGTATCATTTGCAGGGATGATGTTAACAAGTGTGCCATCCTTTGGATCGGGACGTTAACTGGAGGTCCCCTATGCAGGGAGAGTCATTCCCTGTGCAGGTTAAAGATCCCTCCCATACCGAAATAAAGTACAAAAAAGGTACAAAATTTTGTACCTTTTCCGTACCTTTTATGTGCCTTTTGAATGAAGGTACAAAATTTTGTACCCCAGTGATAACTTAGACAATTTTCCATGTACTTTTTGTGTGCTCCTATCGAACTTAGTCATTTTTTGATGTACCTTTCTTGTACTTTTGCAGTCTTAGTTTTATTTCCATATACCTTTTGAGTGCCTATGTTGAACTTAGCCATTTTTCACTGTATCTTTTTTGTACCTAGAATAACTTAGACATTTCAACAACTCTTTAATTTGCTACTGAAGAACTTAGTCATTTTCTTATGTACCTAAAATGTGCCTACCATAGAGCTGTAAACAGATGTTATCAATTACATAATGCAGTCATATACTAATAAACTCAGAATCTTCATGTACTGTCTTTCACTGAAATATGATACATTTATTGTGTCCATTAGGCTGTCTTTAACCCAACCTCAGAGAGCTTTGCAGCTTGGATTAATTAACACTTCCGAAAACTTGCACATATTTTGGTAAGTGTGCAGTTAGTAAAGGATCTTTATAGAGTGATGATGTGTGTTATAGTCTGGATAAGTTTACTTTTCTTGAATAAAGTATTCTGATTTGGTTAAAAATGAAGAACAGCACCCTTCTAATGGCTGATAATCAAGTAACTGGTAAGTCAAATGTGTTTTTCTTTTCATATAATGCATGGGAATAGTACAGAATATTTTAGCTTGTATTACAGCTCCTGAGATTGTTTTCATTTTCAAAAAGTTCATTAGTTTTAAAGAAACTTAACTTATTTTCAAATACTAGATGAACGAATGTGCCATATGAAGAGCAAGATAAATCCTACTCATAATATTTCTGACTCAGGCCTTGCAGCTTTTCCAAAACAGTACCTTGGTCTGCAAACATTTCCTGGCATATATTAGATTCAATTTTTACTTAGAGGACAATTCTTTTGAAAAAATAATAATAAAAATGTGCTCATAGTGCAGAAATCCACTCAGGTTGGAAGCAATTTTCCATTAACATAAACTTTTAACTGAAAAAATATATATATATATGATAAGTAATTTAAGAAAAACTTAGTGGATAAATGAAAGTGTAAGATATCTGACAGCCACACTGTCATATTTACTAGAGAATACAAGAGAAATTGTGGATTTACAAAATTAATGATGAAAACACTTCAGAGGGAAGCGAATTCCATTCATACAAACATTATGGTGATCAAGAGCAGGAATTAGTATCATATTTTGGCAGTTTTGTACAAAATATGTATACCTCTTTAGTGCCCATAAAAATGTATTACTTTTGTACATTTTTTTTTTTGGTGTGGGTATCTGCTAAATATCTTCCTTAGTTCCTAAAAGTATTTGATATATGAAGTTATGTTTTCTACCATATTAGTCCTACTAAACACCCAAGGATGTTGCATTTTACTAAAGGGGCATCAGTTAGAGCCTAAAGAGTAGCAGATCAGCTACTCCAAAATTTTTATAATAAACAGTATTAGTGTGAATGAATGAACTTTCAGATGGAGCAATTTTACTACTTTCCCTTGTCTTGCCTCCCTTCTCAGGGTCCCACTATCTTGAATAGTGGGCCTTCTTTGAAGGGTTGCATCCTGCATGACAGAAAACAGAAATTCATGCTGTTGCCCTGATGGAAAACATGGAGGTTAGCAAATCAAGTAACATTATTACTGGAAAAGGCAAGCAGGGGCACGTTTATTAGAGCACAGGTATTTATTAGGATTAATACTGTATATAAATCTTTTGGTCAGCTCATGTGCCTATAATGTACCCTGGCTTCTACATGTGATTGGCCTGTTTGCCTTAAATGTCCCCAAGGTATATCCAAGATACAGCTTATGATTAGTCAGTTATTTTAAGAAAAAATCAGATTGATCAGCTGGTGTACCTGCAATGTACCTCAGGTACATTATAGGTACATAGTATGATTGGTCAGTTTCTGTACCTACAATGTACCCCAGGTACATTAAAGGTATTCCTGTACCTATAATGTACCCCAGGTACATTATAGGTACATTTCACAAGTGGGCTATCAATGTACCTGAAATATACCTGCATACACTTGATTGGTCAGTATCTGTACCTACAATGTACCTCAGGTACATAAAAGGCACATTTTTATTCACTGTGTACCTAAAATGTACCCCAGGTACATTTTAGGCACTACAGGCACACTTTAGGTACTTCAGGTACATATTAGGTACATCAGGTACAATATAGGTACACCAGGTACACTTTAGGTACATCAGGTACACATTAGTTACATATTGGGCATGTGGGTATATTTTAGGTACATATGTACCTATTTTGTATCAAATTGGCCTTATTTCAGATATTTTTGGCAATTTTGTACAAAATAGGTATACCTTTTTTGTACCTACGAAAAAGTACCAATTTTGTACCTTTTTTCGGTGTGGGAGCTACTATAGCTACATGGCTGTATGAAGGCATTCATCCTGCAACACCAGAGTGTACACAAGTACACCAACTGTGTCCTCCTTGGGGTTAAGACGTAATGGAAGATAGATAGAAAGGAAATCATGTATTGTTTCCCCCAGAATGCCAAAAGGGGCAGGGTATTTTGGAAGCAAAAGGGCACTTGAAGGTGTCAAAATCGATGACAACTTGAAAATGGCAGCAAATTGTTTAAACGCCATAAACCACATTATTACCATATCTGTTTCGGCAACTTCTCATTCCTTTTGAAGGCTAGTAAAATAACTATCTGTTTTTGGGAGTTTTTGTGTGTGTGTGTGTGTGTGTGTGTGTTTCTTTATCTCTCTCTGGTCAAGCATCTCTTGCCTCTGCCCTACCTTCCTATATGCATCCCCCGGACCCACACACATACACACCCCATCCCTTTCATAATGATTGTCATCATATAATATATATTTGTAACAACTGTTTTGCTGCCCTCTTCTGAAGGTGGAAAAACTTGATTAAGGGCGTGTTTACACGACCAAAGTTTCTATGACAAAGTAGGTTTGTCACAGAAAAATTTGCTCATGTAAATGCCAAAATATGACAATGTTTCTTTGACAAATATATATGGTAAAGTTTCTTCGATGAATTAAATTTGTCCGTGTAAACGGAGAACTTTGCTAAAGATTATGTAACAAAGAACATTGCTACAAGCGTGGAAAATGTGACAAAGATTTTGTTTCATCGCTGCAGGTAACTTTGACGAATAACATTTGGTCGTGTGAACACTGCAGCAAATATTTCATTGCCAAAGTTTATGTGACAAAGATTCTATGGCACATTTTTTAACAAATAATTTGCTCTGTGTAAACGCAATATGTTTTTCATACTTTCTTTGTTAAAGTTTTTGTGACATAGAAACTTTGCTCGTGTAAACGCGCCCTAAGCCTGCAAAAGGTCAACAAATAAAACGATGTCTCTTTCGTTAATTGACGATCTCCACGCTTTATTACCACACTATAATTACCAATAATTAATTTGATTGTAAAGCTAACCAACCTTTGTTATCATTATTTTTTTCTTTCTCGTTTCTGAGTTTGCCCAATAAGGTTGCCATGTTCTGGTTGAGGAGAAAATGGCATAACCCCCCGACCACCCCCCACCCCCACCCCACCATGCAAAACCTTTCTTATAGGCACACATAGAAATAAAAAAAAAAGATAACTGAATCAAACAATTCTTACAATTCTATCCGTGTCATTACTACAGTCTGAGTCAAACCAGTCTAAAGCCATATAAGCCACCTGACCAGTACCTATGGCAGAGACAAAACAGTTCCCCAAAATTTGCTGGGCCCATGAAATTGCGGTTGCCCCGTATAGGTGCGGGGGCGTTTCATAAGTGTATGATACTTTGAATAAAATAGCAACAGGAATGGTCGTTTACACAGAATCAGTAGTCGCTACTCTTCTGTTATAAACATAAGATGGATGCTGTACCAGAACTTGAACGTACTTGATCGGCATTTAAATCAATTGTACTGAACAGGTAACTGTTATTTTCATCTAGGGAACAATTTATTACCACAAAAAATCCTATTTACTTAATAAAGCAAAGCAAATCTATACAAACAATGCATCACAATACTGTATCGTATCGCCTGTCTGGTATTGTGATAGTATTGCCAACATTTTTTCTGGCAATACCCAGCTCTACCCTACAAGATAATGTAATGTAGCGCAGAGTTACCCAAATCGGTGGGGATATCAAAATAATCAGGGTACCTATAAAACGAGAAATGGAACCAAAATGAAATGAAATGCAATGAAACGAAACAAAACACAACGAAATGCGAGTTTAAATAGTAGAAATTATTGTCACAGGATTCATTTCTACAGATTAAGCTTATTTGCTTAAGCTCTGAAACTGATATGACAATTTTGCACTTTTTTCCAAATAAAGATGCAGTAACAATATAATTGACAGATATCTATAACAGGATCTGGAAAACAGGAGAATGGCCTACCCCATGGACTCAGTCGCTGATTATTATGCTCCCTAAAAAGGGCAACCTACAGCTCTGCCAGAACTACAGAACCATCAGCCTCATCAGTTATTCAAGCAAAGTCATGCTGAAAGTCATCTTGAACAGGCTTAAACCACAAGCAGAAGAGATAATCGCTGATGAACAGGCTGGGTTCCGAGCAGGAAGGAGCACCACAGAACAGATCTTGAACCTTAGAATCCTGTGTGAAAAGTATCTCCAACATCAGCAGAATCTGTACCATGTCTTCATTGATTTCAAAAAAGCCTTTGACAGGGTATGGCATGCAGCCTTATGGGCCACCATGCGGAAGTACAATATCAGTGCAAATCTAGTTAGCACCATCGAGCAGCTATACGACAAGGCAACAAGTGCAGTCCTGATAAATTGCAGCACAGGACAATGGTTCAAAACAACAGTTGGAGTAAGACAAGGATGTCTTCTGTCACCCACCCTCTTCAACATTTTTCTCGAATGGATCATGTCTGATGCTCTGGAAGAACATGATGGAAAGGTTAGCATAGGTAGC
Source organism: Ctena decussata (assembly GCA_963989385.1). Classification (NCBI taxonomy): domain Eukaryota; kingdom Metazoa; phylum Mollusca; class Bivalvia; order Lucinida; family Lucinidae; genus Ctena; species Ctena decussata. The sequence goes on from OZ022506.1 coordinate 9,729,284, forward strand.
AAGAACATTACCAACCTGCGGTTTGCCAATGACATAGACGCTCTACCTGAGGAAGAGCAAGAACTAGAAGCTCTAGTTGAAAGTCTCGATCAAACCTGCACAAGGTATAAGATGGAAATCAGTGCTGAGAGGACCAAACTGATGATGAACAGCGCAGATGGCATCCAGAGGGAGAGCAAGGTAAAAGGGCAGAAGCTAGGTACTGTAACTAGCTTCAAATACCTTGGATCAGTTGTCTCAGATGATGGCTCAAAACAGGAGGTTCTCTCAAGGATAGCACAAGCCACTTCAGCTCTTACCAAGCTGAAACCAATTGGGAGAGATAACAACATATCTCTTGGATCAAAGGTGAAACTTATGCGCTCCCTTGTCATTTCCATATTTCTGTATGCCTGTGAATCGTGGACCTTGACAGCAGAGTTAGAGAAAGGAACGCAGGCCTATGAGAGGAGATGCCCCATCTCATAACGGAATAAATACAGTACATGACTGGTCTTGTAAATCACTTTTTCCTATGATTTCAGAATGTGAAGTGGTCACATGCTGCAGTTGGGATAATACCACTAGCTCTTCTACTGACATATGTATTATATTTAATACTGAGTAATTCTGCCATCACTTGGTCAAACTTTGCAATTGGTCACACAGAGACACGAATACATGTAAGTTATCACTTGATTTTTATACCCCGCCACACGTTAGTGGCGGGGTATTATGTTTTCACGTTGGCCGTCCGTGTGTCTGTCCGTCCGTAGTACGTACGTCCGTCTGTCCGTCCGCACTTCGTTTCCGTTCGATAACTTAAGTATTTTTCAGTGGATTTCCTTCAAAATTTGCATATGCATTTGTACCAAGAATGTCTCGCTTGGGATTGTTAATGGGCAAATTTCGTTAATTTCTGACAGAGTTATGGCACTTGTCAATGTACAAAAAAATGGTCTCTGGCCTCTAGTTCCTTTACTACTTGGAGTATCCAGTGAAAGACACTTACAAAATTTATGTGGTAGCCCAAAAGCTTAACAGGCCTAACTTTCAGTGGCCCAAATTATCCAATATATAAGTTCCAATTCATTATAGATTGCAAGAAAGATAAATTTGGGCCACTAAAGGTAATATTTTGGAGATTTGTGGTGGCCCGAGACAAAAATTAGGAGCGTTTGGCCACCGGGCCACTGGCCGTTTCCAGCGCTGAGTATCATATATATACCCCGCCACACGTTAGTGGCGGGGTATTATGTTTTCACGTTGGCCGTCCGTGTGTCTGTCCGTCCGTAGTACGTACGTCCGTCTGTCCGTCCGCACTTCGTTTCCGTTCGATAACTTAAGTATTTTTCAGTGGATTTCCTTCAAAATTTGCATATGCATTTGTACCAAGAATGTCTCGCTTGGGATTGTTAATGGGCAAATTTCGTTAATTTCTGACAGAGTTATGGCACTTGTCAATGTACAAAAAAATGGTTTCTGGCCTCTAGTTCCTTTACTACTTGGAGTATCATGATGAAACTTCACAAACATAATCAAAGTAACAAAAGCTTTTAATGAGCACAGAAGTTTTATCATCGGGGGTTATCTGCCCCTGTCTGGGGACTATATCCATGTATAAAATCATGAAAAATCCCATATAAAATCAGAGTTTGAAACAATTTTTCTAAAACTTTCAGCAAATGATCAGAGTGAAGAAAGCCTCCATTGATGCTCAAATTTACTCCATGGGAGTTATCTCCCTCTGCCCCCGGGCTATATACATGCATAAATCTGGAAATATCGGTGTGTGAAAAAGGTTTGCAGTGGCGGGGTATCACGCAGTCGTTTGCGATTCTTTTATTTTTATGTGTTCAAAGTTTAGGATGTTTAAAGTGCATAGAGAGGGTTAAATGATCACATATGTGGTATGATTACCGTAAAATACTGAATACTGGGACAGACAGGTCTGAGCAAATAGTGTAGACCCTGATCAGACTGCTCCTCAGGAGCAGTCTGATCAGGGTCTACACTGTTTGCCATTCCATCCCTATCTTTTGAAGGCATTACTGAATTGTAAAGCACCGGGCCGCATAGCGCAATCGGTAGGGCACCTAACTCATAAGTCAGAGGTCCTGGCTTTGATACCCGGTCTGGCCCACGGGGGGGTCACTTGGCCGCTGAAAGGGTATAGATGTGCCGCTGAACCTTTGAAAACCCACCCTATTAATGTATAACACAAATGACAAAATATATACCTATTCATGTATTCACTATCAAAATTAAATCCTATTCATATATTTAAGAAGGAATTATTCAGTGGCTTCATGGAAGCCAAATTTCTGTGAAAAAAAGTCTTAATCTTCACTATGTCTTCATATAATTATATTGTTTTTGCTTGTTGTATTAGGACAAATATGTTATCTTTGTCCTAGTCCTTTCGCTCTTTCTCCTGCTATCCTCGGCTGCCTGAGTTGGCACAGTTTTTTTCATAACACAGTCGCTGTATTTAGCTGTAAAATGAATTGCAAATAAAGCAGCGACTGACACAAATTAAAAACATATAACAGGAATCAAAATGATCATAAATGTTTGTTTTTATTTTCTGAACTCTTGATTTTGCAATGGACCAGTCCTGCTGTCAAAACATCGTGTGTAAACATTCTTGGCGATTTGTTTATAATAACAGATCATTAGGTTAGAATTCTGTGAGTTATTGTGCCATTAAGATAATTCAGAGCTCATGCATGCTGAGACAGTGCACTGAGAGTATTTCAGCTGGTGCACCTGTTGATTTGGTAATTGATATTTGTTTCTCTCTGGTAATAAAAATCAGATATGCTAACTGTTTATGTATAGAGCCTGGAGAAATAAGACTGGCCAATTAAACCACACCTATTAATGTATCTGGGAGATCAAAAAGGAGGGCTATTCCAGCGGCACATATGTACCCTGCTTTATAATGGAAGTGACCCCCCCCGTGGTCTGGCCACATACTTTCGTTTCTCCGTCAGCTGATTCAAGAAGGGCATTTGTCAGTTACTGGTGAAAGTATGTGCACTTAGTACCGGTTAACCGCTTTGGAGGTCTAAGCCTGCCCAGGAATGGTGTGGTTAGGTTAACTGACCGTCCCGACATGACCATAGCTGTTTACTGTGGACGTAAAGCAACAACTCAATCAATCAATCAATGAATTGTAAAGCCCGACAGTTTACTGCTCCATTTATAGAACACTGATGGTAATTATTTTGGGTGTCCTAATTTTTAGAATTTTTGAAGTATTGCTTAGTAGACATACAGTATTTAAACAAGTCAGTGTTCTATAAATGGAGCAGTAAACTGTTGGGCTTTACAATTCATTGATTGATTTTGCTAAACAGAAACTTCTGTTTTAAAGTAAGTTATAATCATATCATAAACTTGGGATTTTTTAATTATTCTCCCTCTCAAAATATGCTTCAGGGATTCCAAGTACCAAATATTAATACAAATCCAGATGAGGATTTTTAAGTTTCTGTTTAGCAAAATCAAGAATGAAGGACTGCTGATCACTAAATGACATGATGAAATGTATGCATGTACTCTGTAAAAGTTAAGAAATTCTAAATGCTCAGCCTTAATGTTCGAATTCCTAGGCAGCACAAATGATCTTCCTAAGTAACCTTGAATCTGCATTAATTACATGTATCTAATGCAGTAATTTTATGTGATTCTGTTTTTCACCAAATTAAAAGAGCTTTTGAAGTTGAGTCACTCCTTCCTATAAATCTCACATGTAAATAAGAGTTTATTCCCTTACTTTACCACTTCGTACTACAGCCTGCTACTGAAAGCTGGGCAAGATTTGTTCAACTGTGCTACAGCTTATAAGCTCATGTATTTGTGATGACTATGCATTTGTTCCTTGGAGTTATATTGTATAACTGAACTTTTTATTGGGTTGTAAGTGCACTGTGACATATTGTAATTTGTCTAAATTTTGAGACAAAGGGAAAATTAATCATTTTACATGTCCCAGTTCTAAAGAACATTACAGCACCTACCAAAATTTAAATTAAGGTATTCAAGTCACATATTTTTTAGGCCCTGAATAATATAATGTTACTGGCTGTTTAACCAGCCTAACCATTGCATACATATTTAGTTTTGAACTGTCAGCAGCTGTCTCTATGTTTGTTTGCTATTAACCAAGAAAATGCTGGTCCTGAAACTGAGGGACATTTTGGTCCAGTGGTTAGAGGCACTTAGCTATGGTGCAGAAGGATGGGGTTTCAGATTTCAATGGGCTATCAACTGAAAAAAACATTGTCAAGCGAGCAGTAAAATCGGGTACCTGTTTTGAATCATGTAAAGCAGCAAAAGGAGTGGGATGGGCTCTGTCACTATGTACTGTGCCCAGGTATAGTGGACTCCTAACACCCAATAACCTTAATGTGCTGATATATTGGGACACCTTAAAACATCAATTTTCCATTTGGGACAAATGGAAAATTAATGGTTTTAGGTGTCCCAATACTTAAGCACTTAAGGGTACACTAGGGCTGCAATGCTACCAAAAACCTTTACCTTTTGATATATAGTAAAGTGGTGGAATAAAGGTAAAATCCTTACCAGCATACCAGAATGATAGTACAAGAAGACCTGACATTAGAGACCTTATGTACCTGTGCATAATGGTTTAAAGATTTTGGGGTTTTTATTAGGACCAAGTCTAGGCAAGCTTGGTTGTTCTGTTACAGTTAATGTTTGATTGTTGTTTTGAAGAGTAACGTATAGTCAGACAAAATACTTAGGCTTGATTTCGTGTTGCCTTAAAACATGTTTTAAGCGTTAATCAATGACTACTTTGACCAGTTTTGCATTACGGTAAAGGTAAAATATTCGATGACTAAAAGTTTGTCTTTGTTTTAAGGCAACGTGAAATCGGGCCTTAGTGTTTGAGTATTTCATACCATAGACAACCAAAAGCTCCTCAGGGTTTATGATACTTACAGTAGGGGTTGAAGTAAAATTTCATGTTGTGTCGTAGTCACGGAAATAATTGAGTTAATGCTGTTTCTTCTAGCAGCACTGGCCCTGAATGACTGAGATAGTTGATGGGCTGTTCATGTGAAAGTGGTTTGATTGTTTCATTTTACAGTGTTACTACTTTCTTAACTTAACCTTTGATGTGATCATTGGGCATCTGGGACAGTTTGATCGGGCTTCACACTGTCTTCACTCTTTGTTTTACCATAAATGCCCCTGTCAGAGTGTTGAATTGGCTAGTCCAAATAAAACAGAAGAACCCATGGTAGAAAAATCAGCCAGTTAACCCTTTGAAGATGGGAAACCAGTTTCGGGGGACATATCCAAACAGTGCAGACCCAGTTCTGACGCCGCAGAATGCAGCGTCTGTTGTACAATGTTTGCTGTCAGGAATTTCTATACAAAATACAATAAATATGAAAACATCCACAAGAAACCCCTAAAGTTGGAAATGGACTCATCCAAATGATAAGGATGGACAAGTCCACAAGTCAAAAAAGGATTAAGGTGAATTGGTACTCTTTCAGGGGCAAGCAACTCATTCCTCCCTTCTCAAAAGTGGACAGTTCTTTCCTGTAAGAATAGAACCCATATTTGAATGAATGTTAACAGGAATACTCAAAAGTTACCTCCCTTTGAAAAAAAAGAGCTGACAAACATGCCGGTATACACATACACTTAAAGGTGAAGGTAATGTTAACACTTAAAGGTATTATAATGAATAGACTTTATGTACACGCATATTTACATGAATTAAGAAGTTTGTCGATACCCAGTGAAGCATGCAATCTATTAGGTTGAAATCAAGGTAAAAATAATCCATAAATCAATAAATGTCTCCTAGAAACCAGCAGCACCTTTTCATGTTGAACAAATAGAACATATGAACTTACGCTATGACATGTTCAACAAATATTGTTAATGATCAGTTGAATGCATGGCTTTGTTATATTAAATTGCAATAAATTTTTTATAGCTAAGGTGTAAACTCTCCTGGTTGCACAAGTTTTCAATTGATTAAATCTTGCTAATGTTTTGAACTTATTTTTTGTCCCGCTTGACCACTATACCCAAAAGTGGGACTTTTTCCACAACTTGATCCTGACAGATTTGCTGTTAAAGCATAACATTATATAACTTAAATTTGCATTTACTTTAGGGGTGGGATGGGAGTTTGAGGGGAATGGGCAGGGGTACGGGAATTCGGGTAGCACAATTTTAGACCTATTTATTCAGACAGGTACTGAAGTTGTTATGATTTGTGATAGCTATATTTTTTTATAAACCATCATGTTTGCTGATACAAATAATCTCTCCATGCCATCATCAGTATCACTTATATCACAGGGTATATACCAGTCTGCATATTTTTGCTTCCTGCTGAGACTGCTCCTCATATTTGGCTTCCGCCGAGACTGTCCATAATCTCTTGCTTCCTGCTGAGACTTCTGTACATGATAAATGGCTTCCTGCAGAGACTGTCCATGTGATGCTGCTTCCTGCCGAGGCTCTCGGATGCTGCTTCCTGCCGAGGAAGCAAAAATTGGCGGACTGGTTTATACCCTGTGTTCATGGGGTTAAGATATGAGATCCTGTTCACATTTAATAGTGTAGCAAACTGTTGTGAATCACAATGCTTACTAAGTATTATTCAAGGGTTATGCTTCTTAAAATTAAAGGTCACAATTTACAATAGGAATTACGTGTGACCATCATCATTTCCTTTATAGTGAATTATGAGTTAGTGTTGGCCTTTTTGGCTTCCATGGAAACTGTCAGACATGAATATTTAAATCCCTCGAAATGACGATTTGTTCATTTACTTGACATTGATGGACCGAATGATGCTCGGTGCCCTGTACTGTGGCCATAGAGACGTTCTTCTGAGGTGCAGGGGGAACATGTTTACGAGAATTGAAATACATACATACATGATTAATGCATTCTGCAAGCCAGACCTTTTTTTTTTTTGGCAGTCTGATTCCTCTACTAAAATTATTAAAAAAACATGGCACACCATGTGATCTGTTGGTTTTATCATAGGGACAGTAACTGTTTTGCTCCACTTAAAAGCCACTGAGCCAATTGTAATCAAATATCATATAGAGCCTCCAGGGGTTGAGGAAACGAAAATTTCTTCAAATGGTCTGGGTCACATGACTAACGTGGCCGCCATGCGCATTATATGGTAAAGACCTAAAAAATCTTTTTCTCCAGAACCAATTAACCGACGGCCTTGAAACTTGATATGTAGCATTGGGTATCCATTACTATCAAGATTGTTCAAATTATGACCTTAGGTTGACCTTGACCTTTTTACGGCAAGGTCAAATATGGGAAAATGCTAGATCATAAGTTTTCATAGAAAATTTTGAAGATTAATTGGTATATGCAGTCATCTTAATGAGTACACGAAGAATTGTGAGTACAAGAGGTCAAGGTCATTCTTTGACCTTTGACCCAGATCTCATATTTTGACATTTTCAAACATTTCCTCAAAAGCCAAAGGGCCAATTGTAAACACATTTCATATAGAGCCTCCAGGGGTTGAGGGAACGAAAATGTGTTCAAACGGTCGAAGTCACATGACCAACATGGTCGCCATACCCATTTATGGTATAAACCTTTAAAACTCTTCTTCTCCAGAACTAATTGACTTATGGCCTTGAAACTTGGTAAGTAGCATGGAGTACTAGAGTACTACCAAGACTGTTCAAATGATGACCTTGTGTTTACCTTGACCTTTTTGTGGCATGGTCAAACATGGGAAAATGCTAGAACATAAGATTTTATGGAAAATTTTGAAGATTTTGGCCTAAAAATGGTATATATTGTTGTCTTAATGAGTACATGAGATTTATGAGTACAAGAGGTCAGGGTCATTCTTTGACTTTTGACCCAAAACTCATATTTTGACAATTTCTGACATAAGAAAAAGCCACTTTGCCAATTGCTAGGTGAGTGATTCAGGGCCTCATGTCCCTCTTGTTTCCCCAGTTACTCTAGTTTTTTGCTAACCATTACTACAGGTGAGGAACACACTTCTAAATAATTGTAGGTTAGGTCACTTTGGCCAGGAACCAAGTGGATGAAATTGACACTTTATTAGAAACGTCACCCCATTATTTATTTAAACCTTATGGCAGTTTTCATTAAATCGAAAAATCTGACTGTCTGAAATGTTTCTCTTTTTAGACTGAATTAGACAGGATAACGGGTTTCTCCGCTACTAAAGTGCAGGTGTACAACGGTATTTTAGCTTCAAAGCAACCCGTCTTGTCACAAACTTAACGGTACCTGTCAGCGGTATTATTAACACATAAATCACAAAACACGTGGCAATCTTCTTTCTGCCGTAAATCCCGCCTGTTAAAGGCGCACCTCCATATGGAGTAAAAGTTAATATTTGCAGTTACAATACTAGGGTAAAACACGTTAAAACCATACAGTTGTCAAATAAAATAATCCGTTTATATGAACACAATAAAGTATAAAATCCATGCACACTAAGAAGATAAAAGTTTCTGACACTCTTAGATCCAAACGTAGAATATTTGTGGTTATATACACAATAAAGTATAAAATCCATGCACACTACTGCAACATACGATGAAATCAATCGAATAATAATAGTGAAAAAGGATAAGAGTCAAGCCCGACTGTGTAAATAATGCGCTATAAAATGAGAAAAGGCATTGTTATTATTATTATTATTATTATTTGATAGAAAAGTGCAGAGTTCCTGGTGGTTTAAAACGGCGGTGATTAATGGGTAAGGATGAAACAATCTGCAAGAATAAGACACTCGGGCAATAAAGATAACATAATTCGCCGCCCCTGTACACACTGGTAATACTGGTGAATACCCCTACCTGAGCTGTCATTTTAATAGAGTCTCGACGTGAGAAAGAAGTACCTTTAGACATGGGCAAATAGCGAATATTAAGAACAGCCTGCGCAGTCTGATCAGAGCAGTGTTCGCTATTTGCTGGAGACCTCATTTATTGCTGATGGGTGAATTCACTAACATTGCATATGCGCAGGCTGATCCGAGTCTGATCGAATAATCATTATGTACGTGCAAAAGTGGCTGTCGTCCGAGACAGTCTATAAAAGTATCTACTTAGCTATAGTACTATATATATTTTACATTTATTGGTATTACGACCGAATTGTTGGTCGCACTTTGCACAACACTGGATCGGATGTCAGCAAAAGTAAGCAAACTGGTAGTATCCCTGTAATGTACTAGACTCAGCAGTATAAATCGAAGAAAAAGTTTGAAGTTGTAGGGCCTTTTGCTGATGATTGGATTATAAAGTAACAATTCAAGGAGAGTCACCAACTCGGCTGGATTCGATACCCCGACTTCTTCATTATGAATAAGAGAGCATATATATTTTACCCGTCGGGGAAGACGACTCGACTTTTGGAACGCTATTAAAATATCTGCATGTTATGTGTATTTGCGCAGTTTACTGTACAGTCTGGTCAGAGTATGCACCGTATGATTCGCCTATCCTGCAAGAGTATGCACCGTATGATTCGCCTATCCTGCAACATGTGCCTATCATGAGCATGCTGTTTTTACATATAGGCTTGTTTGGGCAACGACGCGGCTTGAATCCAAATGATGTCATTTTCATAGGGTCAACAATTTAAGAAAAGAATTTGCCCCATTCAGAAAGGGATGTAAAAATGAAAATGATAAAGTTGCTTCCCCGAAAAGTGTGCCCATTCACCTTAAGACAGGTCGTTCCCGATATCGCTTGAGGCAAAAATACCTGAAATGTACTTTACAAAGGGTATTATAATCAATATCGTAACTGAGTGGAATTAAGCTTCCGAAGGAATGTTTTGTTATTTCAGAATTAATACTTTTTAAGCCATGCCACGCTTTCTTTTCTCCCTCTCTCTCTCTCTCTCTCTCTCTCTCTCTCTCTCTCTTATTCTCTCTTTGAAATGAATGATTAGTGAAGTTTCAAGCGAAGCCAAAGTCTCTCTCAAAAATTGAATGACACAAACTCTTTCTCTCTTTTTTCTCTTGATTGTCAGTACAACGACGAGTTGTCATACGAAGTAAACTCGTCTGTGGCAACTAAAGCAAAAGCAATTCTGTCTTGTCAGCGAGCCCTCGGCTTAGTGGTAAAGTGATGTGATGCGAGTCTCGCCCGTGTGTCGTCGAAATGCCCCCCCCCCCCCAGCTGGCACATAGCGTCCAATTGACGTCATCCCGACGTCGATGTGACGTAGCAATGTCACAGCGACGTTGATATGATGTCATTTTGACGTCGTGCTTCTGGTGGACCTGTTCCGCTACCAGAAGGTCAGTTTTCTCCCGTGCCAACCGATGGACTAAATGTATGAGAAATACTCTTGCAAGAGCAGTTAAATCCATACCATAGCATGTCTTGTGCATTGTCCTGTTACCGTCCGATATAACTGAGCTGCAACAAGCAAAATGGGTGCTTAACGTATCTGCTAACACACAAGACTCAAACCAGTCTGGATAAGTGCTGTCTGACCATAGCTTTGCATATAGCCTTCAGTTTCATCAAACTCCATACACGGTGTGTATGGACGACAGAGTTCTAATCAGACTGTGCCGCTGCGCAGGCTTATCTGAGTCTGTTTTTGTCGTGTATGACATGAGCACCGTTTTGCATACATCACTGGGACTTAACTTCGCCGAAAACAGCTATTTGGGATAAGTGTGCAAACTGCGAAGAATGAATTCAGCCTGGGCATTCACTCGTCAGATATGTGTAAGATAGAATTTTTGGCACTGAAAATGCCCTATAATTAAAAAAGAAGACTGTTTCCATTTCTCTGCATAAAAATAATGACAAAATTCTTGTAAACTACAACAATACAATAGGAGCGGCTGTAGTGTAGTGGATAACACTCCGGACTACCAATCCAGGGGTCGCAAGATCGATCCCCCGCTTCTCCGGTCTTTCGGATGAGACTTTAAACCGAGGTCCCGTCTCCATATGACCTCGTTGTTGGTGGGACGTTAAACCCGAGCTCACTCACTCACAACAATACAACGTGGTAAAAAGGGGGCATTTTTAGCGCACAACTAGTAAATTACGCAATGACGTAACGTCATCTGAACCCCCTACCATAACTATGTAAAGTTAGTTCGGATTTTATTCTTTTGTTGTAGCTAACTAATTTCAAATGGTGGTGAAAAATGCTCGTATTTAATGATAATGGGACCCCCAAGCTCAAGCGTGAACCGGGACAAAATATAAAGGGGTTGTTAATTTTGCCGAACGTAGAAAAAGATATGTGTCGAAGTACAAATGTATCAGTATATGGGCGGCGCGACGAGAAATATAAAGCGGAGACTGAAATCAGCCCACTCAAATTTGCTCTACATTTTCCTTGACTCTCAAATGAGGACACGAGTGACGCTGACAGGACAGGATAATCCGAGTCTTCGCTGTGTTCGCACATGTACAAATAACTCCCTTGAGTATACTTACATTCAGTTTGTAATCCGAAACAGTTTGCGAGTTGTATGAGGTCATTTTACATAATTGACTTGTCAATGTTATATTACTGTGTCCAACCGTAAGAAGCAGACTAGACTATTCACCTATTAGCTCACTTTTTGTGTATTTAGTTTGTTATTTATTACCCCAGACGTTTCGTAATACGATACATTTCAGGTATCAAATAATTGCATATGATGCAAACTGAGTGAAAAGAAACTGTATGACATGTACCAGATTTTTTGTTTGTTTGAATGAACAGCCTAAAAATCAGCTTGGCTTAGCTGAGTCCCTGCTGTTCGTTGATGTCGCACAATCTAATCGTCTTTCTCGTGACATCACTTGTGAACTAATTCGAACTTACGTAACAGCGACGAGAGTCCTTTTAGCGAAGAAACAAGATGAGTGAGCCGGAACAAAAGTGAAAATTTTCAATACGGGTACAGGTGATATCAAATTACTCAGAAGAATTTCAGCAACCCAGCGGGTACATGACGTCGAAATGACGTCATACTGACGTCGATGCGACGTCATTACGTCGCATCGACGTCAGTACGACGTCATTTTAACGTCATATGCCTGCTGGGAATAACAAAAGGCCGTAATAAAAAGATCCGACTCGGACAAATTGTAGGAAAATTAACGTAGTTTTTAGAGATATAAACTGAGATGCACAAACCATGCGAAAGAGAGGTGCCCAATGGTGAAAATACTTCCCATTCGGGAAAAAAACTAGACCGGCATGCAGTTCGATATATACCGACATGTACCTCAAAAGCACTTCCTTGCTGTTTCCTGATCGGAAAATCGACCTTACTGGTTACGATCATCAGAAAGCCGAAAAGAAAGTGAGCATATGGTAACTGCGAGTTGCGCACTGAGATATTGAGACCCCCTACTTACCAGTGCAGTTTATACCAACTGACCTCAGCAAAAGTCAAGAGATAATGAGCTAAAGTTTACTCGGGAAGCTGGTGACAACGTTCAAGGTCAATGGAGAACTTTGTAACGTTTTCACTTCTAACGTTTGATCAAATACATTATAAGATCAACTCTTAACCAAAACAAACTGGCCAAATAATGTGGATCCAGACAATACGGCTCATCCCAAATGGATTTGAAGTCTAGTTCTTTTGATGTGTGCAAAGAACATCATTTACTGACCGTTCCAAGGCGGTTCTTCAATTTTACGTATTCTTAGGTCCGCTTGTCTGTGGTCTTCTAGCAATATGGTCACCTGTAAAGCTTCCCACTTTGCTCTCTCTCTCTCTCTCTCTCTCTCTCTCTCTGTGATTTATAATAGAAAATAGGTAAAAATAAATGTAACTGTTGTTTTTGATGACCGCCTATTTGGGAAGGAGCTGTTCAAATGAAATCAAAAACTGTAAGTTGCCTTAAATGAATGTCTTGTCCATAGTCGAGGTCATCAGCTCAGCTGCATGCAGTCATGCATCAAGAGGTTAATTTTTTACTCTGGGTTGACAAAATTTTTCAATCGTTGGCCGGGCCGGGTTTCGAAGCCGCGACTTTCTGTGCAATAGCTATGCGCTCTAACAAATGGACTACGGCGTGACACACAATCACTAGAAAACTGTGCAGTCCAAAAGTCTGTAACTCTGGTAACACACGTTGGTTGGTTGTTTTGAGTTTAACGGCCCTTTGAGACAGGATTTCAGTCTATATCGGGCCGTCGAGAGAAAGAAGAGAGGTGTGATAGCTCGAGAAAAATGTCCTAACAGCCCCACCTGCACCTACTGCAAGCACAGTAGGCCCTTGCCCCAGCATTATCCAAATCAGTAGGACGCCACGGAATTGGAAGCTATACCCAGCACCATCGCACCACCCAACCACCCCGGTAACACACGTGAGAGTCGTCAGGCTAACAGTAATGCTTTAGCTGTTGTGCACAAAACACAGGTTGGTCTGTATCACCAAAGCCCACATATGCCCTAACGCCCTTTTACGCGTCGGTAAAAGGGACGATGGGAAATTAGCGAGCTGCCCAGTCTGGGATTAGACTCAGCATTCGTACATAAATCCCGGGCTCGAGACCGTTGGAAGTGGGTATCTTTTCAGTCATAAACAGCCTTTCATTATCACCAACCCATCGTCCTGATATGGCTGAAATTATATTAAAAAGGACGTAAAATCGTTATTCATCCACCATCGACAAAATTTTATAGGTTTGATTTTCAACAAATTAATCTAATAAAGGTAGCAGATACGAATTTGTTAGCTAGTCAAAGCAGCTAAACATCTTTTCAAGCGCAGAAATTGATTGACACTTCCGGCTACTGATTACATCTGTCTACCGTTAGATTGTCATGTGTACTCAATACAAGAGTCACAGGTCTTTGAGATGTTACCGTTATGTCTGTCACTGACCCGTTAAATCGTCTAGAGAAAGTAAACGTTGTAGACGCTCATATTCCACGAAATTTTGAAATTTGCCATATCATCAGTGAAAGTACACTTTTAACACTGTACTGTCACAGTGTCATGGTGCATACAGTAGCTAACTACAACTAAAATACAGGTAACTGTTAGTTAAGCTTAAGTATAAGCCGTGTCATCCTACGAAACTCAATTGTCCTAGCTTAACCTAATTATCATAGTATTTGGAACTTTGACAGGTAGCGGGACTTTGATCGTGTATTATACCTGTCGTATTGCAAAATATTAAAGATCTGTGTAATTTCATATTCCAAAATAAGTCTCAGCTGTATATTGAAAAGAAATAATGTTTTCTTAAAATGGATACAGGATTTGTTTACAATATGGATTTAAGCTCAAGCTTGGACGTGTAGTTATTACCTGTGTAAGTTTAATTTATAATTATACAGATATAGATTACTTAATTTTACTTCATTCATTATAAATGCTTATATTTGTTTTTATGTTTTCTAGCATGGTTTTACCATAATTGCCTGAAATTTTGGGATACTATGTACTTTATTGTTGTTCCTCTCACATAGTCTCACAGGTGATGCCATATTTATCCGAATAAACGACCATGCTCTCATAAATGCTGACCCCCCTCCCCCTCATGCCTCGATCCTTATTAAAGACCATATAAGGATGGTTCAACATTGATTCATATACAAATCTACGCTAAAATGTAGAAGTATTACAATCAGAATTTTTTTAATAAGATTGTAAAATATCAAACAATTTTACACAAAAAGCCAGTACATGGAAGTGACCTGACTATTGTGACGCTTTAGCTATTTAGAATTTGAAATTGCTTTACTCTCAGGTCTTGAGATATGGTCAGTTAGTGTGTAGGCAGTGCTGGCTTTTACCAGACTGCTCTTTTATTGGAGCAGACTGATCTGGGACTACTTTGTTTGCACTGGGGTCCTTCTGTTTTTATTGTATGTAGGAAATAAAAGATTTACCTTGAATGTAAATACTTTTATTCAGGAACAGACATGACAGATACCATAAAAATTCTTAAAATTTGGACATCTGAAATAATTACTGTAACTGCCCTAAAAATCAAACAGTTTGATTTACAATGCAGAAATGCATACTAAAGATGTAGAAAGAATGGTAAACGGTGTAGGCCCTGATCAGACTGCTCCTGAAGAAGCAGTCTGATCTGGGTCTGCACTGTTTGCGCAGACCTATCTTTCCCAATACTTAGAAATTTTATGGCATTTTGCTATAGAAAAAAAGTAATAAAGGATTGATGACATGGGCTTACATTCTGTTGATCTCTTCGCTTTAGATATGATATAGGGCAGTTACATTTGTGAAATAGTAAGATCATTTAAAATTAAATAATGAAAGTATGAGAAGTGACGGGAAGTTTTTGGTGAAAGAAGTAGTTGATGTATGCATGTTACATGCTTTAAAACTGAATGATTACAAGGAAGATCGCAGTGAAACGAGATTTATAGGAAGAGCTGACATTTTGTATTACAGGAATTAAGTTAGTTGGGATTGGATAATAGTACAGGTTAGTTTTAAGGTTACTGTACACATCTCCATGTTTTTCTGCCTTTTTTGTAAAGGGAAACAATTATGTTACTTCCTGTTTGCTTCCTTAATTGGGTTATGCAATCCTTAAAGGAAAGAATTTGCTCCTGGTGAAGCACATTCTTTTCCTTTAAGAGTTGACACTTATTGAGAAGAAAGGCAACCATGAAAATGAGAATTTTTCTCTGAAATTATACCTGTTCCCCTGACTGGGTTAGGGTTAGATGTATTGTTCAGTGCACCATATTTACTTTGGGCCCTGGTAGCTCAGTTGGTTAAGCTCTGGCCTTCATGATCTAGTGGTCCCAGTTTCGAGACCCGCTGGAGCGGAAATCTTTCCACCCATAAACAGGGTCCCATTGCATGCAGCCTTTCATTATCACCCTCCCATTGTCCTTATATGGCTGAAATACTGTTAATAAGGACATAAAGATCCATCCATATATGTAGGAAAGAAATATGATATAGTATTACAAATAACTGAGCAGTCTGGTCAACGCATGCACAGTTTCAGTCATACTAATAAAGCTGACTGTTTACTTGCTAAACAGTGAATGGCGCAGGAGTGTCGTGGTAGCTCAGTGGGGTTAGTACTGGCCTGCCCAGCTGGTGTTCTGTGTTTGAACCCAGCTAGAGGCAGAATTCTTTCCAACTGTATACTGGACAGCCTTTGATCATCTGCCTTCCATTAGCGTCATATGACTGAAGGACTGTAGAATGGGACATAAAACTACGACCAAGCACAGGCTGGTCTGGTTATGTAAAGATGTCAAGCATGCCATCTCACATGTGCGATCAAATTGATTGATTTTATCAACTATCCTAGTCTTTAAATATTCATTTACCATGAGTTAAAAGCTGCAGCACAGTGAACTTAAGTTGTCTCTGAACCAAATTATTGGAGCAGATTGGAATGATTAATGCTATATAAAACTCTAAGTATTGGGACGGATAGGTCTGACCAAGCAGTGTTTACCATGATAGGTTTGCACTTTTGCTAGTCTGACCCCAAAAGAATCTTGTTCAAGTTTGAGGACAATTACGCAAAGTGGGGTCTCAGTATTTAGGGTATGGTATATTGAATTTCACTTCAGCTTGGAAGGGCATCCTTTGGGGTAGGGGAAAGTCATGGGTTTGAATGTCAACAAACTCTAACCATAAGTAGAAAGGTCAGTGGATAGGATAACATTTAATAGCCCTGGTAGCTCAGTAGGTTCAGCGCTGGCCAGCTGATCTAGCAGTTCTGGGTTCAAGACTCGCCGGAGGTGGAAATCTTTAAAACCGTAAACAGGGTTCCATTACACACAATCTTTCATTATCACCCTCCCATTGTCCTGTATGACTGAGATACTGTTTAAAAGGACATAAATTACTGTTAAAAGGACATAAATTCCCAAGGAATCTTATAATCCATCTATTGGATGAAATTGAGCTTTATATCCATTTCAGCAGTACTTCAGAATCTGTCATATCAAGAGATGATGGTAGGATGATAATGAAAGACTGCACACAGTGTGACCCCATAATATGGTGTGAAGAATGCTGCCAGTAGTTAGTTGGGTTGTTATTTTGAAATTTTGACCAGTTAAGGAATTCCTTTTGAACCATGTCATTCTTATCAGCTGGATTTTTAGGCCAGAGATAAGGCAGTGTTGTCCTCATTTGGGCCATGACACCAATGCTCCAGATAAGGAGGGGTAACAGCAAAAATTTTACATGACATTGTTCACCTGCAGAGACTGTCTTTCGTATTTGGCTTCCGCCAAGACTGTCCGCGATCTCTTGCTTCCTGCAGGGATTACTGTCCTCGAAAAATGGCTTCCTGCCAAGACTCCGCGTGACTCTGCTTCCTGCCGAGAGAAGCAGAATCAGGCGGACAGTCTCTGCAGGAAGCCATTTATCCTGTACAGAAGTCTCAGCAGAAAGCAAGAGATCACAAACAGTCTCGGCGGAAGCCAAGTATGACGGTCAGTCTCCTCAGGAAGTGAAAATTGGCGGACTGGTTTATACCCTATGTTGTATACTTCTCCATAAAAATATAATGAGCCCCAACACGACAAAACCAACAAAGTGGTCATGCACCCAGCGCAGACTCAGAGCAGACTGGGCATTGACCCAATCTAATCAGACACTTTGCTGAGCACTTAAAAAGTAGCAAAGAGTCTCAGCTACCTCCATGCAGACAGCAAAGACTCTAATTAGACTGGGCGGATGCCTAGGCTGATCTGAGTCTGTGCTGTGTGCACAACCACTTTGTTGGTTTTGTCGTGTTGCGGCTCAATTATATTGTGACCCCTCAGTGAGAGTGAGGGAGTGAGTGAACTCAGGTTAAACGTTCCACCAACAACTAGGTCATACAGAGATGAGGAGACAGTTAACAGCTGAAACAATATGTACATATGAGCTGGGACATGAGAAAACTGACAAAGTGGTTGTGCGCCCAGCCCAGACTCGGATCTGAGCGTGGGCATCCTCCCAGTCTGATCAGAGTCTTCGCTAAGCGCTTAAAGGGTAGCTAAGGGTCTAAGCTGCCTCCATGCGGACAGGAAAGACTCTTATCAGACTGGGCAGATGCCCAGACTGATCTTAATCTGCGCTGGCCGCACAACCACTTTTTTGGTGTTCTTGTGTTGTGGCTCATATAAAGGAGAGTTTAGATAAAAAATTGTTTGCTATGAAAATTTGTTCCTGACCTTATAACATGTATACACTGTAATGTGTCTAAATTTTGGGACACCTAAAATTATTAATTTTCCATTTGGAACAAATGGTATTTAAAATAATAAAAGTAGTATCATCTGTTTCAGATTAATGCCTTGAACGCCAACTTCACAATGTCCACAGATACACCCACCGTTACCCCACCCTTCAATACCTCGACTGCCAATACATCAGAGTCCACGACTGGCTACTATGAGACAGAGGAAGAGATACAGAGAGATTTCTGGGTCGGTTTAATCCTGGCTGTCAGCTCTAGCGTGTTTATTGGCACTAGCTTTATCCTTACCAAACTTGGTCTTCTCAGTGTGGCCAAGAAATCAGGGGCAAGAGCAGGTAATTCAGAAGTTGATATTGCACATTTTCAACAGTTAGCGTTTCTCACAGATTCAGACATTATTCATAAGATTATTAACAATAGAAAAAGTATTATGGCCATAAGCCTAAAAATACCAAATTTATTTGGTTATAAGATGGGTGTTATTCCTTTCAAAGCAAACCCAAAAATCTAGATCCATCTTGGTTTAAACAATATTTTATTCATAGATTTTATACATACATATGAATAATACAATGAAGCAATACAGGATCTGACACTAAGCGTAACGCTTATATGTAAGTCATCTCCTGGAAGATGGATCTAGATTTTTACGACCCCGCCACGAAGTAGGGAGGGGCATCCCCCCAGTCTGATCAGAGTCTTTGCTGTCAGCATGAAGGTGCCATAGACCCGTAGCTACCGTTCAAGCCCACTGCAAAAACTCTGATCAGACTGAGCGGATGCCCAGGCTGATCTGAGTCTTTGCTTGGCACACATGCCACTTTGTTGGTTTTGTTGTGTGCTGGCTCAAATCTCTCCTTCAATAGCTTTGTTTTATTGGGCATTGAGGCAGGCATTGAAATATGAATCATTAAAATGCAGACATTGAAAACATTAAAAACATCAGAAAAAAAAAAATGTATACTGCTTTATCAAGCATACTGGTGAAACTGCTACATTATATGTAGCATTTTAAACTGTTTTCTTTCTTTTTGTTAGAAAGACTTATACCCACCTCCCTAGAAAAGGCAAGCTGGAAGAGTCACAACATAAGTTTTTGTGCCGAAAAATGGACAATTATCCCTAAACTATCCCTGTTACCCCTTCTTTTTCTGGAGGGCTGTTTCTATAAATTATAAACTTGCATTTTGAATTTATAGTGTTTATGATGCCTGTAACACCATCAGCAGTGAAATGAAGCCCTATATATAGAGGATCTTACATGAGTGCCCATGTATTATTGAATTTATTAAACGAGTTGGGGAAAAAGATAAGATGCGAGGCTTTGCTGAGCATCTTATCGTTTTTCCCCAACGAGTTTAATAAATTCAATAATACAGGAGCACAAATGCAAGATTCTATTTATCATATGACACTAAAATCGCATTTTACTACCAAATTTTGCACTAAAACGTCATGATTTCCCCATTAGAAAAAGCGACGTTTTTATGGACGTCAACGCATAACGCTACGACGTAATTTGCATATTTAATCCACTAGTGGATTATCGATTTTAATGCATGGCTTTATTACACTCTCAGATGCGACGTCATATGATAAACTGTATTAATCCTATTAAACACCCCAGTCTGTTGGATTTTATGAAGGGAGAATGGGGGTGTTATTTAGAGCCTAAGTTGTAGTAAATCAGTCCCTGCCAAAATATGTCTAATATACAGTATTAATGTGAATGGATATTCAGAGGAAGTAATTCTTTTTTTTTTGCCTCCTTTCTCAAAAGTGGGGTCAACTCTTTAAGAAAAGAATTTGCTCCTCTAGGAGCAAGTTCTTTCCTTTAAGAGTAGACCCTAGTTCATATAGCTAACTCATCAAGAGAAGTGAACAGGAATTTATACAAGGTAATATAACACTATTTTTCGAAAAGAAGCAGGGGTGTTAATTAGAGCAGGGGCGTTTAATAGGATTAATATTTTAATATGACTGGGATGGAATTAATGATTATTATAGCAGAGTGACAGTCACAGATGTATTAAGGTTTTGGCAATCATTCTTATAGATTATCTTTTTTTTTTCCTTTTTTCTTTCTGAAACTTTTACTATTCATATGAGGGGCCAGAACATACATTTTTGTTAGAAAAAAAGATTATCCAAACTAACCTTTATTTAGAGCTCCAAAATTGACAATTATCTTTCTGTCTTTCAGCGGAGGGAGGTCATGAGTATTTGAAGGAGTGGCTGTGGTGGCTTGGAATGAGTCTCAGTGAGTATACCACACAGCCAATTAGATGATATAGTTAATATAAGGATTAAATGTGTTTTTTCATGCACTTCTGAATGTCTGCCAGGTTCTGAGGGAGATGTTGCCCTTGGTTTTCAAAATGTCCCTCAGAATCTGGCCAAGGCTTCGGTTTTCAACATCTCCTTCAGGACCTGGTGAAGCTCTTGGATTTTTACATCTCTGTCAAGCCTTAGAAAATTTGCATTGAAAGAAATGTTTGATTGCTGTCATTCCATAAATTCAACCAAATATTTGTTAAATTTGCAAAAAACATATGGCACTATATTTTGTTACCATTTGTCACTTGACATGTGAGTAATTTTGTTAATAACCACTTTCTGGGTCAAGCGCAGGAATTAGCTTGGTCTGTGAGCGGGATGATAATTTGAGTGTCCCAGCAACAAATATTTTGAAAGTCGCAAAGCAGGTTATTAACAGCATGTGAATTGCCTTGTTAATACATGTACATGGTTTGGGATTTGTTAAAACATGTATGTTACTGATATTTATGCAATAATTTAGGATTGAAAGTGCAACAATTAAACAAACCACAAACCATCAAACAAATTGTGCACAGCTACATTTACATTTCCTGTGCAAGTACTGTAATGTGCTTAAGTATTGGGACACCACCTAAAATAATGAATTGTCTATTTGTCTCAAATAGAATTTTTTTTTAGGTGTCCCAAAATTTAGGCACATTACACCGTAATGTGCGTACATATTGGAACACCTAAAATAATGAATTTTCCATTTGGAACAAATGGAAAATTTATTATTTTAGGTGTGCCAATACTTATGCACATTAGAGTAAGAATTATGATAAATCCTGATAAAATGATGTATGTATTATTTTCAGTGGTTGGAGGTGAAGTTTGTAATTTTGCAGCATATGCTTTTGCCCCAGCAACATTAGTTACTCCCCTTGGTGCTCTCAGTGTTATAGCAAGGTATGTTATTACTTTGTCAGTGCCATATAAAGCAAAAACAGAAATAAAATGAGCCGCGACACGACAAAACCAACAATGTGGTTGTGCGCCCAGCGCAGACTCAGATCAGCCTGGGCATCCGCCCAGTCTGATCAGACTCTTTGCTAAGCGCTTAAAGGGTAACTAAGGGTCTTAGGTACCTCCATGTGGACAGCGAAGACTCTGATCAGACTGGGCGGATGCCCAGGCTGATCTGAGTCTGCGCTGGGTGCACAACCACATTGTTGGTTTTCTCGTGTCGCGGCTCATATATATTATTCAGGTTTCGATTCATAATGGACACACTATGTCAGAATCAGTATTGAATCAAAGTTGATTCAGAGTCATGATGTTGAATCAATATTAAGTCAGTGTTGTTTTGACGTTGTGTACCTGCTGGGTTGCATTGCACTGGCAATTGTTTGTGTTATGCAAGACTTACCCATGCTGCTGTTACAGCTAGGAGCCCCAGTGGCTCAGTGGGTTATACGCTGGCCTGCTTCTCTACAGTCCCTGCTTCAATTCTCGCTAGAAGTGGAAAGCATAAATGGGGCTCTGGGGTTCACCAGCCTTTAGGTATCGGGTATCACCCTTCCTTTGTCCTGATATAACTGAAGTACAATTGAAAAGGACATACAGTCCAACCTGTACATACAAATGTAAAATAGCAAGTCATCCATCCATCCTGTGATGGTATCAGTGGTGATGTATTTTGATGTTAGATAACATCACCATGACATTTCGTATAGGTTACTACATAATGACATCATGTAGGCATCAATATGACATCGTGGTGATGATGTCACCTTAGCTACAAGGGTTTTCCTTGTTTGACAGTGCAGTAGCAAGTGAAATCCATGTTCTAAAAAAATGTCTTAGACAAATAATTCATTCCCAGATAATTTAGAGGTGCTTGGTTATGGCGCAGACATTTGTGGGTTTTGATCGACGTTCAGCCTGCCAGCAACTGGAAAGCTTTCTTGGTCGACCCAGCAGTAAAGGGTACCTTTTTTCGAATCAGGAAATGATAAGGCATCAAAAGGAGAAGGCTTGGCTTTGGCTTCAATATGCTATGCCGAAGGTCAGGGAAAAAGTATGCTGGGCTTCTAACCTCCACTGTCCAAGCCACCTCTGTCTCTGGCCGATAGTCTATGGGAAACCTTTACCTTTTGCAGTGAATGGCAGGTAGAGTTTATCAAATAATATGGTGATCAATGACCAGGTACTGGAGCTGAAGGTAAGGGGATTATCTGATGATAATTTGTGTATTGATTTGCTTATTTCTCCACTAAAGTCTAATTTAGGGTTGCCGCATTCAGGGAAAAACATCTGGAAAATGATTTTTTTCCAGGTCAGGGAAAAGTCAGGGAATTTTGTGGTTGGTCAGTGAAATTTGGAAGGGTTTGAAAAGATAGGAAAAATTCAGATTTGAAAATTAAAGGCTAAGGCAGTCTTCAGAAAATATAAATATTCTGTTCAAGGAGAAAGGTTGTACTTTCTAGAGAGATGGTCTAGGCACTTCTCACTCCTTATTGGGGGCTACTCTTAAAGGAAGGAATTTGCTCCTTTGGGAGCAAATTCCTTCCATTAGGAGTAATCCCCAATTTCCAAGACTTAGTAATGCTGTTAGCATGTTGAAGAAAACAGTAAAATTAACATTTGGATCTGTAAAAAGGGTATGGAAAAAGGTAAAATGTCAGGGAAAAGTCAGAGAATTTTGAAGTGGCTAATAAGTGGCAGCCCTCCTTATGTTGTTACCTCTCATTAGAACCATCTTGTGGAGATAGTGCTAATGAGGGGTCACAACATATGTATTGATGGAGAATCAGTAAAATTTATCCCAGAATTATTAATCAATCCCATTATATCCAGCTTTGATGTTTGTGTCTATATATTTCAGTGCTGTATTAGCGTCCTACTTCTTAAAAGAGCGTCTCAACCTGCTGGGGAAGATTGGCTGTGCCTTATGTATTCTGGGGTCCACTGTGATGGTTATACACGCTCCGCGGGAATCAGAGATACACAATATGGAGGAACTCAGGCTGAAAATGGCTGACCCAGGTAACTAGTACTGGGAGGGTGAGGGATTGGGATGGTTTTAGGGAGGATTAGAAAATGGGATGGGGTTCTGAGATAGTGGTGGGGTCATTGGGGAGATTCACTCCAAAAGAGTCAGACCTACACAACATTGGCAGAGCTCCAGAAAAGTTGGTTATTATGATAATTTGGCAGAGCACTAGATAAGAGGGGTATTTGATGATAATTGAGGGATAATTTTTTTATTTCTCGTTGAAACCATATGTTGTGACCCCTCATCTGAACCGTCTCATACGTTTTTATTCAGAATTAACAAAAATTATCCATAATTATCACAAATACTCCCTCTTATCTAGTGCTCTGATTTGGTTATACTTTCTCAAAGAAAACATAAGTTGTGACCCCTCATTATAACTGTCCCAGTGAGATGGTTATATATGGCGTCACAGTATTTGATTTTATGGAGAAATATAGTAAATGATCCCTAATCCCTGTTAACCCTTCTTATCTGAAGTACTTACTGGTGAATATATCTCAAGTGAGGTATCTGAAGTGCTGTTGGTGGTGTGACATGGTTATAGAAAGTGGGGTCTTAGAGCTGTAGTTGATGTGCTGTACACTCTGAGAGAATCAGAGATATGAGGAGGCACTGTCCCAGTGAACTTCCTGGGATGCCGAGTGGAGGAGAGAGGACAGGTAGAGGGTTGGCTTGGTCCAAGGTTACATAGCAAATCCTCTGTATAGAAAAAGGCATTTGTTTCCATTGATTTTTGCTGTTATATGAAGATGGTGTGTTATGAAGAATACAATTTCTTACTGAAATTGTAGTGTAGTACTATTTAAATTAACATTGGATAGTATTTTGTGTTAGTTTTAACCCCATTACAAAGCTCTCAGATAGAATACGATATACACAGCTCAGTTGAACTTGGAGATAAAGATAAAATAGCCTAACTGAGGGTGAAGAAAATAAGTTTGTTGATGTTGTTTACAGAAATTCTTGTTCCATTTGTGTCTTATTATGCAGCAGTGAGATAAGAGGATAAAGCAGAGAATTTTAAATAAGATCAGCAGTTATAGGTCAGAAAAATAATTTAGCAGTATCTTCCAAAACATACTAAAAGACTAAAACAATCCCACCAAGAGAGTGTTTATCGTAAAAACAAATAGTGTGAAATACAATATGAGCTGCAACATGACAAAACCAACAAAGTGGCATGAGCGACCAGCAAAGATTCAGATCAGCCTGGGCATTCGCCCAGTTTGATCAGAGTCTTTGCTGTCAAAAAGGAGGTAGCTTAGACCCTCAGCAACTCTTAAAGTGCAAAGCAAAGACTGTGATCAGACTTCGGAGTTGCCCAGGCTGACTTCGGGCGCACACACCACTTTGTTAGTTTTGTTGTCTCACGCTCATATATTGAAATAAGTTGATTTTTACCCTCCAGCTGTGTGTGCTAGACAATCTCAGCAAAATGTCCAGTATATACTTTTACCAGACTGCACCCAATAGAATCTGGATCTATTCTGTTTACTCGGGCACTTATATAGTTTGTATTTGGGTCATTATGGTAAAACTATAAATTCCGGTACCCTCTTGATTGAAAACTGTAAATTGTTAACATTTTTGTAACTTTATTGTATTGTTTGTTTTCTTATTTTTCAGGCATCATCACTTTGTGTTGTATAATGGTAGTTATAGCAGCTATCTTCATCATATTCCTAGCCCCACGGTACGGGCAGAAGAACGTTGTTATTTATGTCGTTATTTGCTCCACGTTGGGCTCTTTGACTGTGATGGGATGTAAAGGTGTCGGAGTGGCCTTAAAAGCAACTTTTCACGGCAGCAATCAATTCACACATTTCATGACATATATTATGCTGGGATTTGTTGCCGGTTGTATATTATTTCAAGTGAATTATTTAAATAAAGCTCTTGATACTTTTAATACAGCAATTGTGACTCCCACCTATTACGTACTCTTTACTTCATGTGTGATATTGGTATCTCTTGTTCTGTTTAAAGAATTTTATAATATGAGTGCAACAGATATAATCGGTGATCTATGTGGCTTCCTCACCATAGTTTTGGGAATCTTTATGCTAAATTGGTTTAAAGAAATGGATATTACTTTTAGAAATATTCCAAAAGCGCAAAAGAAAACCGCTCAGGATGTCTATTATAACAATAAAGACGGAAAACATTTCATTGCTTTGGACCATGACAATGATAGTCTATTAGAATGCAACGAGAATTCAAGTCTGGATGACGTTCATTTATTGGAATATTATGACAACCCCAGTTACATGGACAGTCCAGCTCCAAGTTACACAGAACTTCCAAATGGTGTTGAAAAATCGGAGGAAAAGAAGTCTGTACCCAATGGTGTGGTGCCTAAGGAGGATGAGAGTACACATTTGTAGCAGATGTGATAATGAATCACTGGTCTTGATAGGTTCATCTTGATATGACTGAAATACTGTTCAATAGGATGTAAAATTGCAAGTTATCCATCCATCCTGATAGGCCAGGGCCCAGTTGTTTAAAACTGACAAAGTCTTAATTAACATGTCAAACTTTTATCACTTTATTTTTCAAATACATGTACATTGATATTTTTGACTGAAAAATATTAAGTAGCTTTTGCAAATTATGCTGTTTTTGTCACTGGTCCTTAAAGTGTTGCCGGGCCGGGTAGCGCAATCGGTAGGGCACCTGACTCGTAAGTCAGAGGTCCTGGGTTTGAATCCCGGTCTGGCCACATATTTTCGTTTCTCCTTCCGCTGATTCAAGAAGGGCAGTTGTCAGTTACTGGCGAAAGTATGTGCACTTAGTACTGGTTAACCGCTTAAGAGGTCTAAGCCTGCCCAGGAATAGTGTGGTTAGGTTAACTGACCGTCCCGACATGACCTTAGTTGTTTACTGTGGACGTTAAGCATCAAATCAACCAACCAACCAACCTTAAAGTGTTAACCAGTTACTGTTACATATATTTTCCGAAAATGCGGTAAACCTGACAGATAGGTTCGAGCAAACAGTGCCGACCCAGATTAGACAGGTCCTGAAGGAGCAGCCTAATCATGGTCTTCAGTGTTTGCCATTCCATCTGCATCTTTTGAACTCTTTACTCAGAGCTCCAAATAAGAAGAGGTAATTGGGATAATTCAGCAATAGTTTTTCTTATTTCCCAATGAAAACATACGTTGTGACCACTTATTAGAACTGTCTTGGCGAGACGGTTCTAATGAGGGGTCACAATATATGTTTTTATGGAAAAATGAGGAAAATTATCCCTAGATTATCACTGTTACCCAGTCTTATCTGAAGCTCTATTTACTGCTTTGTACGTCTGATCAAGCCCTATGGTGTTTCGGCAGGTTCTTTTTCTGTATATTATGCTTCATTACTGTATACTAAGATATTGGAAATGGAATCACCATAAAGATCATGTTATGATTGATATCTTAAAGTAATATTTAGTTTTGTAAATCATGTTATGATTGATGTGTTGTTGAGTTGAATGCCAATGCAACGAAGTGTATTCAAACTCAGGTTTTTCTACAGGCTCATGTTTGTCAGCTTAAACATTCATCATAACTGGTCGAGAGACTGTTTTATATGTTTATGCCCTTCACTACAGTCTCAGTCATTTTAAGCTAGGCTGCAAATACCCTCTGACTGTAGTTTTAGGGCAGATGTACCATTGTGAGGCTGTTGCTTATCTCAGAAATAGTAACAGTGTATTTGTCAACTAAACTTGAAGATTCTCCAAGTAGGGAGCATTAGCATATGTTGTGTGTTATACCATGCACATAAGAATCTACACATAAAACAGTCAGCACCAGCAACATGACTAATAAAATGACCACTCTAGATTTGTCAAACATAGCTAAGTTAGTCTGTCCTCCACTTATCGTGTCTCATCTTCCTAGGTCATCACATTATTAACGTTTTCTATGAAAACATATGAGCCACGACGCGAGAAAACCAACGATGTGGTTGTGCACCCAGGGCAGACTCAGATCAGCCTTGGCATACGCCTAGTCTGATCAGAGTCTTCCCTGTCCGCATGGAGGTAGCTTAGACCCTTAGCTACCCTTTGAGCACTTAATGAAGAGTCTGATAAGACTGTGTGGATGCCCAGGCTGATCTGAGTCTCAACTGGGCACACAACCACATTGTTGGTTATGTCGTGTCATGGCTCAATTATCTCTTGGCACTTCATTAGAACCCTCTTTGGCCGGGCCGGGTAGCGCAATCGGTACAGCACCTGACTCGTAAGTCAGAGGTCCTGGGTTCGAATCCCGGTCTGGCCACATACTTTCGTTTCTCCTTCCGCTGATTCAAGAAGGGCAGTTGTCAGTTACTGGCGAAAGTATGTGCACTTAGTACTGGTTAACCGCTTAGGAGGTCTAAGCCTGCCCAGGAATAGTGTGGTTAGGTTAACTGACCGTCCCGACATGACCTTAGTTGTTTACCGTGGACGTTAAGCATCAAATCAACCAACCAACCAATTAGAACCCTCTTGCTGAGACAGTTCTAATGATTTTCATTAGAACTGTCGCAGCGAGATGGTTCTGTTGAAGGTTAGATCATGTAGTTTTATGAAGAACCCCTGTTATGAGGTTATAAAACTTTTGTCGTGCTCAACTCAGCTGAGCATGAAATATTCTCTACTGATGAATATGAAAATGCCAACTCATGTTGGCATTTTCATATTCATAAGCAGAGAAAATTTCATACTCAGATAAACTGAGCAAGAAAACAACTGTATTTATCAATAATTTGCTATTTATTAGCAGCTAAAATTTCATGCTCAGCTGAGTTGAGCATGGAAGTTTTATAACTTTGGGGCCCGGACCTTAATGTAACTGCTGTTCTCATGCTGTTTACTCCACTTGTGTTGATTATAGTATATACTTTGTCACAAATATTTATCAAATATAGCTGTGGACAGGTTGGAAATTTTTTGAGAGTTTATCAGAACTGTTGAGTGAAACTGTGATACATAGAGTAGACAAGTCTCAACATGTAAACAGGGTGTTTAACATATCTTCAAACAGGAAAGACCTGTTATAATGTATGGGTATATCGCCATGTATATCATGGCTCTAAGGTCTGTTGTTAAATAGGCGTTTGTTGCAAAATACCGTATATGCGGTAATTTTCGTGGGTTCAAATTTTCGTTTAGGGTCAAAAACAGAAACATTAATTTTTGCAATTTTTAATTTTCGCGGGTAGCAATACATGTATGTGTGAAATTTAAAATTGCTTCTTTTTCACTGGAGCCAGTTCAAATATAACCTGCGGCAGGGCCGCAGGTTAATGAAAGAGCTGGTTCAATTGAAAAGTTCCAGAATTTATCAAAGCAAACAGAAACAAAATACACTGTGTCAACTGCTGATACTTTGTAAGAAACAGGAAATTATTTTGCGATTTTAATATTTGTGGTTTCAAAGTGGCTGCGAAATACTGCGAAAAATGGAACACAGCGAAAATTATCACATATACGGTATTTCATAACATTTTTTGTGAGTTATAAGAGCAGGTTGTATTAGAATTGTCAAGATAGTTCACCTATAGTTTTAAGAAAGATGTTATTTGTATATTTACACTATTATTAGATATTAGTTATTAAGTAATATGTAAATAAAAAAAAATAAAAGCTGAGCTTTTTTGTAAAATACTCATGTGACTTCATTTTGCCTTGGGTATAATGGTACACAGTAGCTGAAAATCACTATGATCAGAAAAAAGACTGACTTATAAGTGAATTAAGATAATTGGTTAGAAATGGACAGAACAAGAACAACAGCTTTAATAACTTGGACAGACAGATGAATGGCGCCCTGTTACTGCAGTCATGGATTTGTTGGGCGGAGGTTTGGGGGGAACGTCATTAGGAGAATTGAAAAACAACAACAACAGCTTTAATAATATGGATGTGCCATAAGTGTCCACTGAATGTGAGCAATTTTACCCACCGAATTATTAAATTTCTTGTACATATTTATGATACACATATCCAGAGCTTTAGATTAGAGGGAGTATTTAGTGATGATTAGGGATAAATTGTGTAAATTCTGCAAAAAAAAAAAAAACATACGTTGTGACCCCTCATCTGAACCGTCTCGACGAGACGGTTCAGATGAGGGGTCACAACATATAGTTTCAAAGAGAACTAAAAAAAAATTTCCCTCAATGATCATCAAATATCCCTCTTATCTAGGGCTCTGCATATCAGAATAAAAGTTAAATATCATTTCTAGGCCTGTTAAAAAAAGGTACAGGAATACAGCTGTTACCACAAAAAACACACTGAAGGAACTTTTATATATTTCCTCAGTAAACTACAAGCTCTTCCATCCTGTTTTAAGGAATGAATTTCATTTTTCTGAGGTTTATCGAAGTGTAAACTACATTGGGTCACGTGCAAAGTAAATGAACCCCAAAGGGGTTCATGTAAACTTTGCTAGTGACCCAATGTAGTTTACACTTCGTTAAACATCAGAAAAATTAAGTTCATTACTTATATTTACATTCGTTTCAATCAAATTTTTAATGAAAAATCTTATATAAGCGCTAAAATTGAAGCAGTAAAACATGAACACGAAGTGTTTGTGCTAACAGCAGAACGGCATGTATGACGTCATGACCTAGCTGACGTCCAATCAGGTCGTAGAGAGCCATTGTTTATTTTGACGTCATTGACGTCGCGTGTCTCAATGTAATTATTGGAATGTAAACTACATTACGTTCCAATGGTTCACTATAGGGCTTTTCAGTAAATACACCAAGAATGTAAATATTACATTGTAAAATACATATTTCAAATTTCTTCGGCTGGATATCCTTGACTAAAACAACAAAGGCTGAATTTGGAATGTTGTTTAGCTAAGGCCTTGAAGTTAAAATACCATCTTAGTAGAACCATGGTGGGGAATCACGTGATAGTTTGTATCTATATTCGGACAGGATGTGTAAAAAATTTATCTGATTTTGTTAATACTTGGTGAATTTCCATGCAACAAAGTGCTGATGCCTTGTCTCTTTTGCAGCAAGCCAGTGTATAGGAGCTGTTCTTGTGCATGCTTGAAAATGGCTTTTATGAAGTGGCTTGTCACAGAAACGATGTATATGGTTTTTGCCACATGGAAATTCATCGAGTATATTAAGGCAGTAATGAGCAATTTTCTTACCTTTTCTGTCAGAATACAGGTACAAAGAACCAAAGCTAGTCACATGGTTCTCCACCTTGAGAGCTACCCTTAAATATATTTAATGTGTATGAGTTCACGCCCATGTTTTACAAAGGGTAACAACTTTTGCAAGTTATTTATTACTTCCTTAAGCAACAAAGCCCTTTCTAAATGGGGTGTGCTCTTAAAGGAAAGAAAGTGCTCCTAAGGGAGCAAATTCTTTCTTTCAAGAGTTGAATCCAAACGAAAAGGGAGGCTAAAATGAAAACAGCAGAGTTACATCCCAGAAAGTGTACCCATTAGCTTAGCCCTTTAAACGCCAAAAAGCAGACGACAAAATTTATGTCTGCAAAAATTTCAAAATGTTTCATCCAAGCTATATCATATTGAAAATTCAAAAACTAGAGGGCAAATAGTGTAGATCTAGATGAGGTGGCTCATGATGAGCCACCTCATCAGGATCTGCACTGTTTGCAAATTCTGCCATTTTCATCACTGGCGCTGTAAGTGTTAAGTCAGTTGAACTATAGCTGAGATAAAAGATGACCATTGTTTTTTTTTTCTGGATAAACTTTAAGCAATATCTACAGCAAGGATGATTACTTTAATGATCAGAGCAAGAATTTTAAGAATTTGACCAAGAAAATGTGACTTATACATGTGAATGAAAGTTGTATTGATATTTTCATGCGACTTTGGCACCATAAATTTAGGAGGAGTTTCCTGATTTTGTGCTTTAAATAGTGTATGGGCCACTTTGTGACAGTGCACAGATGGGAGACGCATCGTTATATGACATTCATGTTATTACTAAATTTGTTTCTGCTTGAGTTCAAAATAGTATATTCACTTCTGCAGTTTGGGTGACTGCAGTATTATATCGACAGTACCACTCTTACTCCCATCTTTACACATAGTGTTACTGTGTTCAAAGTTTTATTTTTCCTAGGTATGCCATTTAAGATTTTGTATTCTGCATGAAGATAATTTCAATATGCCTTTTAGTAATCTTACTTTGTATAACAGTTCAGTGTTTGTTTTGATAATTTATTGTTTGTATATTTATTTGTTATCATTTTGTTAAGATGTATATTCCTATGTGCATGCAGGCAAAGATTTTCATCCTGATATCGACTCAGTTTAACTTGATCGCAGGACATTGGCAAACAGTTTATTGAAAGATCATTATTGCATATATATCGGTGCCACACACTGTTAATAGGCATTTACCATGTATTAACAGTATGATTCACGCTCCTATAATGACCCGGCTTGTGGCTTGTCATATGCATGATTCAGGGCAATACTCCATCAATACAGAAACAAGCGGCAAGTTTGCATTTGCAGGTATCAATGAAAGACTTGTATGCAAGAACTATACAGACTCCGATGCTGTAAAAATGGAAGAGCAGGGGACATTGAGTAAAAAAATTATTGAAAACAATATGACTTGTGAACTGCTGCTAAAGGCTTGGCAAAAATAAATAATAGCTGATCGTGGCCTGAAAGGAGGATTTTTATAGAAATGCATAGTGGGTGTAGGAATCAGCAAGGTAATGGCAATGAGGCTGAAAAATAGTACCCAAATATTTTTGTTATTTTTGTAGCATTGTGGTTGAATTTATGCAATAATAATGATCAAACATGGTTTGTCATTGCATAATTATTTGCCAGGTCCCTCAGGGGCTGTTGAAAACCTTTGCTTTCAGCCTCAGTTTTCAACAGCTCCCTTGGGACCTGGCAAATGTAAATGCATGAAAAACCATGTTTGACCTCTATATTAATGTTATTACCATCTACATTTTGGGGTTTATATTTTTTATTGATTGCTAAAGAAAGATATAATAGTATAAACTGTGTATTGCCAAATCAGGGCCGTAACATCTACTCCCGAAATATCTTATCCCATAATATCATAATAGGTAATTACCATAGCTTTTGTAAACTTAATATAGGTGGGAGAGTTTTTAAGCAATAACATTAATGTATGAACTTTGCCAGAATACTTAAATCAAGCTACATGTATTGTGATAATGATACCGTCTCTGTACAGAATTAACAGAGCTGGTCTCAGTTTCCTAGGCTAGTTCTGAAAGTTTGTGAATATTTTTTTTTCTTTTTTCTTATTTTCAAAATTGAACAGCAGGACATCCAGTGGGAGTAATGGTTTCTTGTCATACCACTGATAAATTTGTTCTTTATTGTTTATAACCTTGCCCCGAGGTTATAAAACTTTTTTCATGCTCAACTCAGCTGAGCATGAAATTTTACCAGCTAATAAATAGCAAATTACTGATAAGTACAGTTGTTTTCATGCTTATTTTGGCTGAGTATGAAATTTTCTCTGCTTATGAATATGAAAATGCCAACATTAGTTGGCATTTTCATATTTATCAGCAGAGAAAATTTCATGCTCAGCTTAGTTGAGCACAAACAAGTTTTATGACCTTGTGGCCAGGAGTTTCCCCCTTTGAGAATAAACTCATAGCAGTCTTCTGTAGTTCGGCTGTAAGATGGATTTTCTCTTCACAAACAATCCCAAAAATCTCGTTCAGCCTTATAAGATGGCTCTAGAATTTCAGGATTGTTTTGGATGGAAAACACCTTTGCCTTATAGCCAAAGGTACCTCAGACTCAGCCATGATATTTTTGAAGAAAAAAAATCTAGCTTGATATGTGCAGACAGTACTTCTATGCAGAGTGATCAGAGTGATTTTCAATATTCCATGGAGTCTTGAGCAGGCCCCGAGGTTATAAGACTTTTTTTGTGCTCAACTCAGCTGAGCATGAAATTTTCTCTGCTGATAAATATGAAGATGCATGTTGGCATTTTCATATTCATAAGCAGAGAAAATTTTACACTCAGCTAAAATGAGCATGAAAACAACTGTACTTATCAGTTAGTTGCTATTTATTAGCAGGTAAATTTCATGCTCAGCTGAGTTGAGCATGAAAAAAGATTTATAACCTTTGGGTCAGATTTCATTATAGTCATAACTTTGATTAGCAGAAAGTGTGCATATGTATTTGCATTTCTGACATTTGTGACAGCCTCCCCTGTGGTGTAAGCTTGCATTATACTCTGCTTTAGCTCTGTTTTTGTGAACAGCCGAGACACAGTGTTTCACAGAATTCTTTTCATTTTGGTCCCTATGTATTGTCAAGTCATTCTCATAGGATTATTGCATCTGTAAACATCTTCAATAAATAAAATCTCATTATGTTATGTTGATTACACACAGTACTTAAACCTCCTGGTATATGGATATGCCACCAAGGGAGAGCACTCACTCAATGAAGAAGTTGTAGTTGTCTCCCTTTTCACAAGGTGCTACTCTTTAAGGAATGAATTTGCTCTCTGAGAGGAAATTCTTTCCATTAAGAGCAGCACATATCGGAAAAGGGATTCAACTTTCAAGGAGGCCAACACTTATAGGATTTTTCTGTTACACTGGTCTCCATTCTAAAGAGCAAAAAGATATCTTTGTGGTGTTTCAATCTTTCGGAGGATTACCCAGAGTTCTATAGTTTGATGCATAATACAGTTTTGTCACAAAGTGTCCCAAACCAAAATGGCAAGCTTATTTTGCAAGCTTGCTGCAAGCATGTACTTGCTCCATATGCATGCTTGCGCAAGGATGCATTTGGAACCTTTTGGCAAGCTTGCCACAAGCTTGCGCATGCTTGCTGCCTGCTTGTCTGTGCAAGCTTGTGCAAGCATGCATTTGGAACCTTTTGGCAAGCTTGCCACAAGCTTGCGCATGCTTGTCTGTGCAAGCTTGCACTGGCAAGCTTGCGCATGCTTCTTATACCTGGTGAAGGCTTCTAAGAATGGCATGCTTGCGCAAGCTTGCACACTCTGCAAGCTTGCGCATGCTTGCTGCAAGCTTGTCCCACTGCAGAAATAAAACAGAAAACTAAAAAATTAAACATATAAAATGTTTATTCATTCATAAACACATTACATGATATTTAATGATAATAATTAATATAGAATAATGCCGTTTCAAGATTTTAAACCCAGTTAGAGCATTCTGTGTTAAGGTATATCCATGATAACAAATCAGATTCCTTTGCTTCTTGTAATCAAACATAACATCAACTTCTTAATATGTTCATCTTAAGTATATGATACTGCAAATCTTCTACATATAGTTTTAGCACTCTTTAGCCATTTTCCATTATGTAAAGGAAAACAGCATATTCTGATATCCAGATAAGACTGTTCCAACTCCGGGTGTACAAAGTTTGCAGCAGTGTGTCAGTTCATTGTAGTTATATTTTCACAGTCAGATCCAAAGTTGTTCACAGAAAGAAATCAGATTGTATATTAAAAATAAATCCTTCCTTGCACAGTAGAATACAGCTGGCATCATCCACTGGATTCTGTTTGATTTTCCTCATACCTTTTACAATATCTGTAAATAAAAAATGGCAGTTTTAAATTAAATGGACCTGGAAATCAATGCTTATAACTGCTGAATTGCTTGTACATTATAAATTATGTTGTAGAGCTGGTTAATATGATTAGTTTTCATTCAAACAGTATACCTTACTTTTGGACACAAACCCTGAAATTTATGTCTTGTACTCATACATGCAAGATTTCCTGACACCTATTTGTGACTTAAAGTCTTAACTTATTTCTGATTTTTTTTTTAGAAATGTACAACAACCACTGTTAAACCACTTTTAAACCTTTTACTAAGTCTTTATTTAAGTACATGTAAATATCATTTGCACCAACAATCTCTTATGATATTTACAGTTTCAACAGCTGCAATTTATTGTTGAAATACTGCATTTTTGTGCATTAGATGTTAAAATGAGATGAAAAACAGCAGACTTACCTTTAGTATCTTGGTCAGAGCTTTTCATCATTTACAACCAAACATAGCTTTCAAACATCCAAATTTTCTAAACCAAGGACAAGACAGAGCACACATTATCTCCTGTTTATCAGTCCATTTCAACTTGAAAACTGGAGCAAAATGTGTTGGACCAAATTTGTTAATGATCCACAATGCCTGTCCCAGTAGGGGATCTATGTCAGACTGGTACGTCTAGACCATAATAGAGATATCTTGTTTCATCCTGCTGAAGATTTCAGTAGCAGTTGCATGCATAATTGAACCAACCTGTTGACCATGCTGTGTAAATTTGCAATATCCTTTGTCTCTGCATTAAAATACATGCACACAAACCTGCAGGTATACCCAGACATGCCTGCGAGTTGTGGACTTTTCAAATGCAGGTTGCTTTAGGCAGGTTTTTCTGTAGTCTGTAAATCAAAGTTTTTTGCACTAAACTAGTTAAATAAGTCAGCTAGGAGCATATTCAAAGCTCTTAGAGAAAATAAGCACTGTTTGTATTTCTCCACTAACAGGAAACCTTAAAAAATGTAAAAAAATAAAGCTAGTGGTTGCTCATTCATAAAAGGAAAAAAAGAAGAAATTTTTCTGTCCTGTAAAAAACTGTATGATTTTGTTTTAGTCTAAGTCAGTTATAGTCTGGAAGTCAATTATACCTTTAATGTGAGTTACAAAGTTTCATTTACATTCTCCTACCAAATTATTTAATTTGTATATTAAAATAATCAACAGATATTTGTAAAAACATGTTTAAAATAATAAAATACTGGGAGTCCATTTCTTGCAGAAATATTTAAAGTCAGAAGTCTTCCAGAAACACTCTAAGTCCAAACTCTTGAAGGAATAAATGAAGTCCAAACTCATGCTGAAAAAGTTTAAGTATAAGCTTGCGCCAGTGCATGCTTGCACAAGCATGCACATGCTTGCGCAAGCTTGCAATAATCTTAAGATTTTTAACTTTTATCCCTGCATGCTTGCGCAAGCTTGCAGTTAGCTGGCCGCATGCTTAGACTGTATATTTTAGCATGCACAAGCTTGTGGCATGCTTGCCACAAGCATGTAGCAAGCTAGCGTTTTGGTTTGGGGTGTTTTCTTATTCCTTACCATGAAAGCTTAACTATACCTAGGTAAAGTATGTGTTGTAGTACATATATAAATATATATTTGTACATGTTAAACATATTTTAAAAGTACATCAAAAATTTCATTGCTACTGCTGTTGTTTTGAATAATTTTCCACATTTAGTGAATGAAATTGGTGTTTCAGTTGTTATAATAGAATGCCAAGTAACCACAAAGTTCCAAAAGGAAAACTCAGCCTTCTTTTACATATTTTTCCACAAAAGTGTGTAATTTATTTGTCACTAAGAGGTTTTCACCACAAAAACAGTCAGAAAATTTAGATTTTAGACTTTTGGGATTGTTTTGGCAGGTAAACCCCTTTCTTGCATGGCTTGCTGCCTGCTTAAGATATTTGGAGTTAGTTTGGTGAGGACAAATCACCATCCTATAGATAAATTATTGTGGTGTATTGAGGGATCATAGGGTAGTTTGAATTACTTCCCAGAATTTTTTGTGGAGAGATGAAAGGCTGCTAATGTCCTGCCACAAAGGCCTTGTTGTGGAGAAATAAGCAAAGGACCAAAACTTATACCCTCAAAATACTGATTCAACTCGAGCTCCTTAATGGTTTCTCATTAATTCTATATGATTGTTTTGAAACTTACCCTAATGGTCCTAAATACTGAGACAGAATTATCTCAGCAGTGTAGACCCAGAATGCAACTTATTCAAATTTAAGGTGAATGGATACACTTGCAGGGGAAGCAACTCTGCCATTTTCATATTTTTCTCTCTTTATAGTAGGGATCTACCCTTAGAGGAAAGAATTTGCTCCCCTAGGAGCAAATTCTTTTCTTTAAGAGTAGAACCTACATTGGAAGAGTTATGTTGTCCAGGAAAGTCAAAGGAAGGCACAAAATTTGTTGCCCTTTGAAAAAATCAGCTAGGGCGTCCACAGTGTAGGGTAGTTATGGTAATGTATATGAGCCACAACACGACAAAACCAACAAAGTGACATGTGCGCCCAGCGAAGACTCAGATCAGTCTAGGCAACTGCCCAGTCTGATTCGCGTCTTCGCTGTGCACTGAAAGGGTAGCTAAGGGTCTAAGCTACCTCCATGCCAATAGAAAAAAGACTCTGCTCAGACAGAGTGGATGCCCAGGCTGATATGAGTCTTCGCTGGTCACACATGCCACTTTATTGGTTTTGTCGTGTCGCAGCTCATATGTTGTTAGATTTAACATATCTAATACTTATTGACAATGACGTATGTTTGTTTTCATATTTGTAAAACATATTTTTTATATCCAGCCACGGGATAGTGGTGAGGGGGAGAGGGTTTGGGGTTATCATGTGCATTTTGGGATGCAGTTTGTTATATGAAGACTTATAACATGAAAATGGTAAATATATCACTGGGTTTGCCACTAGAAGAGATAAGTATGAGTAGCTCTTTTGTTCCTATATGGGGTTAGAATTGCTTTGGAAGAGAAAAACCTGTCTGTAAGCAGGTTTGGGATCTGATTCAGTCAGTTCCTGAAGTGTAGTTACTCTGTAAATTTTGAATTATTTAGGGAAAAATATCTTGTCATAGAGAAAGTATAATTATGTTACTAACTACCCGCCTTTATGAGCAGTCTGATCTGGGTCTACAGTGTAAGCTCGGACATGCCTGCCCAGATAATTAGTTTGAGGTGAATGGGGACACTTTCATGGGACACAACTGTGCTATTTTCATTTTTGCCCCCATTCTCATGGGGCCTACTTTTAAAGGAAAGAATTTGCTCTCAGAGCAAATTCTTTCCTTTAAGAGTAGACCCCATT
This sequence comes from Ctena decussata, assembly GCA_963989385.1. Classification (NCBI taxonomy): domain Eukaryota; kingdom Metazoa; phylum Mollusca; class Bivalvia; order Lucinida; family Lucinidae; genus Ctena; species Ctena decussata. Next base: position 9,767,711 of record OZ022506.1, read on the forward strand.
TTGGAAGGGCTTCTTTATCCAGGGAAGCAAACGGGAAGTCACAAAAGTTTTTCCCCTTTGTAAAATGGCAGAAAAACATGGAACATGTACCCGTCCACCTTAATTGGTCACAAATTGTGACTCACAAGAGTTGGGAGTTGATAATTGTTAGATATAGTGTATGGCTACTGTGTTACATGTGATAATAAGATCAACTCTCTCAGGTTGATACTAAGTTTTACATATTTGTACAAATTTAAATTCACATCAGAATTCTGTTTGAACAGATTATTATTAAATTCTATTTTGTTCAGTGCTTGTTCATTATATTTAAACTGTAATCCTGTTGTGGACGAATTTAACTGTCAGACTTTGTTGCTCTGTTGTGTATATATAGAGGATCTTACACGAGTGGTCATTTGATATGAAATTTATGAAACGAGCCTTCGGCAAGTTTCATAAATTTCATATGAAATGACCATGAGTGTAAGATTCTGTTTATCATATGACCCTTTAAAATGGGATTTATCGCCTTCAAAATGAACATTATTTCAATAAGAAAACGCATTGCTGACACGGAGTAGCGGACATTGTCAATGACGTTATGTATACGCGCCAAAGTGTTAATACACATGTGGTCATACGATTTTTATGACACTACGTTATCCACTGAATAACAGTGAGGTCATATGATAAGCCTAAATATGAGAAGCTTCTGAATGGCCAGGTGGTAAGCAGTTCTGAATTCAGATCATGGGGTCACGGGTTCAAGACTTGACATAGATGAGATTCTGTCAGAACCTAAATGGTGCTTTATTGCACAGAGCACTTCATAATCAGCCTGCCATCATTCTGGGTTCGATACCCGGTCTGGCCACACACTTTCGTTTCTCCTTCCGCTGATTCAAGAAGGGCAGTTGTCAGTTACTGGCGAAAGTATGTGCACTTAGTAACCACTTAGGAGGTCTAAGCCTGCCCAGGAATAGTGTGGTTAGGTTAACTGACCGTCCTGACAATTGACCATAGCTGTTTACAGTGGACGTAAAGCAACAAATCGATCAAACATTATGATATGACTCAAATACTCTTGAAAGGCCAAAACATTTCAAGTCCTTTCTCCATCCCATGCAGTGTCTGATATGGTAACCTACCCAGGAACCTCCCTCAGCTACCCAGCAGGCACAAGACATCAAAATGACGTCATATTGACATCGATGCGATGTCATAACGTCACATCAACATCAAGACGTTATTACAATGTCGTGTGCCTGCTGGGTAACAGTCTGCAGCTCAGGGAAACTGGAACATACACACACATCTGTGCATCCATTAGCTTGAGGGAAATGTGTACCATAATGTGCATATATATTGGGACACCTAAAAATAATGAATTTTCCATTTGGGACAAATGGAAAATTCATTAGTCTAGGTGTCCCAATACTTAAGCACATTAGGGTAAATTTTCAGGGAAGGCAACTCTGACAGGTTCATTTTTGCCTCCCTTCCAAATGGGGCCAGCTAGCTTCTCAAAGAAAAGAATTTGCTCCTTCAGAAGCCAGTTCTTTTCCTTAAGAGTTGACCCCTGGTAGGTCTTTGCCCTTCAGGGAAGCAAATAGCCAGTCACAAAAATTGTTCCCTGTTATAAAAATTGTGGTCAGGTGATCCCATACACTTGAAGTATAAGACATCCTTCCCAGACTCCAACTGTTGTTCTGAACCATTCTTCTGTGCTGCCATTTGTTTGGACTGCACTTGTGGCTTCATTGTACAGCTGCTCAATGGTGCAAACTAGATTTGCATTGATATTGTTCTTCCGCATGATGGCCCATAAGGCTGCATGCCATATACCCTGTCAAAGGCTTTTTTGACATCAATAAAGACATGGTACAGATTTTGCTGATGTTGGAGATTGGAAATTTTCACGTATGATTCTTTGGTTGAAGACCTGTTCTATGGTACTCCTTCAGGCTGAGAACACAACGTGTTCTTCAGTGATTATCTCATTGGCTTTAGTTTAAGCCTGTTCAAGATGACTTTCAGCACGATTTTGTCATTACAGTAATAATAATAATAATACACCTTACAGGGAGGTCACTCTAGCATGGAAACAAATTGTCTCCCTTGTCATTGGGCTGCTGTTAAAGGATAGAATTTGCTCCCCAGAGTGCTTATTTGCTGTCAACACAGCAACTTCTGAGAGAACCAAATTTCTTCGGTTAGAGGACAAGATTTCCCTTTCAAAACAATCTTTGGGATTAGTTTGGAAGAGAAAAACACCATTTTACAGCTGAATTATGCAAGACTGATTAGCATATATATTGTAATTTTGGAAGGAAAAATCCTGTCATATCTGAATACATAGAGTATCTCCCTTGCAGAAGCGGTTCACTTACCATGGCAACAAATAGTCAATGAAACCACACTGGGCCTGTAATACATACACCTTAAACCTATTATTATACACACCTGGAAAAAAGTTAAGCACCCCCATTAAAAATTCATGGTTTTCCATCAAGCATCATAGGAAGAAAACCCAGATGTTGAAATTGATTTTGAATTTTTAATGCAATTCAAAAATCGGAACATCTAACATGTTCAGACTGATTTTTGGGCCATCATTTGTCAGAATGATAATACTTTTTTCTGGAATAGGAAGACGGTCTTATTTTTTGTAGAGGTTGAACTTGGCACTCGTATTCATGGACTCATTCAGCTATATAACTTTTACGAGCTTAAGACTTCATGTGCTTGTCAAATCAGTCACTTCTGGATATAAACAACCAATGAATCACGAAGTTCCTTGATTGCAGCCCCAAAGTTAAACATGCCACTTTTTTCTTCAAAACATAGCGCGCGCTTTCAATAAAAAAGTTTTGACTGGTTTACTTCCAACTGATGCCCATTTACTCAGATATCAAAAAACAGTATATCAAGGCTTAATAATTATGAAAAGAAATGGTTTGGAATACTATCAGTGAAAAGTTGTGAAAAGTTTAGATTAAACTTCTGCAACAATATAATTGGGGGTGCTCAATTTTTTTCCAGGTGTATAGTCCGTGGATTTGAAATGTTCTAATTTGCCTGAAAGATACCATAAACTTACACTAAATATGTGGAATTTAGGTATCTCTAACCAGGGGCAAACTAAGAAAATCCATATTATTGGGACTGTTATAATGTGTGTAAACAATTCTTATAGTTAGCTGAATTTAGCAAATAGACATTAAAATGTAATGCATTGAAATTGGCGCTTAAGTAAGTAGTATTGATCCTGTCTTGTCACCACTCAGCAGACACACAAGGTTAAATCAATATTGAATCAACGTTAGCACGTTGATTCAATGTTGATTCAACGTTGTGTGTCCAGTAGGCATGAAATAATTTAAGGTGTATGGGTACACTCCCTTGTATTCTGCCATTTCTTCAAAGGGAAACAACTTTTGTGGCTTCCTGTCTGCTTCCCTGGACAACAGAACTCTTCCAAAGTGTTGTCTACCTACAAAGGAAAGAAATTCGCAGAAACTCTATTAAGATTTGAACACCTACATTGAAATGAAATCGACAAGGTCACTTTCCTTGAAAGTGAACCCACCCACCTAAATTACCTGAATTATTGAGACACAACAAATTCTATAATTGTCCCAAGTTTGAATGTGTTGACATTAATACCCGGCTATGCATAAAGAATGCTTAATATTGAAGACAAGGCAGACTGACCAAACTGAATTTAGGAGCATCCTGGTATGGTTTTGGAGCACTCTGGTCTGGTTTTAGGGGCAGCCTGGTCTGGTTTTAGGAGCACCCTGGTCTGGTTTTGGAGCACTCTGATTTGGTTTTAGGGACACCCTGATTTGGTTTTAGGGACACCCTGGTCTGGTTTAGGAGCACCCTGGTCTAGGTCTACACGGTCTGATCTTGATTTTTGTCCAATTCATCAGGCCATCACGGTATTTTAAAGATGAAGGAGTGTTTAATATTCCCAGTGTGTGAAAACTGCTGATAAAGGTTTCCAATAATCAAAATTATAAAGAAATCTTACATAATATGCATTACCGCTTTGAAGCAAAATTTAGTCTGGTACTTGCCATTCACAGTAAGACGTCTGAACAAGGTTTTATTTGCTTCAGTGAAAAAAATTATAAATAAATAAAAAATGAAATTAAGTAATCTTACAAATAACAAAATGCTCAGTGTTAAAATATAATGTGATAATGACACTGTTGCGCAGTGGATCCACAATAGAGTATTGTGTGAACTAGAGTCAACTTTTGAAACAATGGGAGGAAATGAGCCGCGACACGAGAAAATCAACAAAGTGGTATGTGCGCCCAGCAAAGCTGGGCATTCGCCCAGTCTGATCAGGGTCTTCGCTGTCCGCATTTGGGTAGCTTAGACCCTTAGCTGCCCTTTAAGCGCACAGCAAAGACTCTAATCAGACTGGGCGGATGCCCAGGCTGATCTGAGCGACGACTGGTCGCACGTGCCACTTTGTTGGTTATGTCGTGTCGCGGCTCAAATGGGAGTTTCAAAAAGTAGCTGACTGCCAACAAAAAAGCACTTGTTAAGAATAATCTAGTACGTCATTGAGTTTAAATCCATTATCCGAAAACTGTAGCCACATGCGTTATTCCATGAAAACAAATATACATAGTATATATCACATTGCCATGACTTGGCACTACTATACTTTTAATAGACAATGAACAATGATTAATATTACACATAGTTTGAATGAACAAAGTGGACCAAAGTTGATAATGAACGTTTTTGATCATTTTAATATGTATAGGTTCAAAATATGTAGTCACTGTCACAATAAAAACACGCCCATTCGAAAATATGTGAGAAAAGGAAACTAGATAGAAAAAGCAGTCCTATTTAAAATGAACCAAAGTATCAAAAAGGGACATAACTCAGGCAAAAAGGAACAGAATTAAAAATTTCTTTAATGTACACGTTCCTATAAAAAATTGTTCATATACTTAAATCAGGAATAAAGATAACAAAATTTGTATATTTTTACTTTTCTATTCTATCCCATAAACTGACTAGGTCGTTGGGGCACCATACACATGACTTCGAAACAATCCCTTTTCACCTTGTCCTGTTTTCACCTGCCCTAGCTGAGCTGGCAAAATCCATCCCTGTCCATTCTTTAATATTGTCTTCCCACCTCTTCGTCTGTCTACCGCGTCTTCTTTTTCTTTTCACTGTGCCATGTAGAATCGTCTTTGCTAAACCAGAAGACCTTGAGACGTGGCCAAATCACCGTTTAGTTTCCGTTTCTTGACCAGCGTCAGGAGTTCATCATAGTCTCCAATGGCTGCTTGGATCTTTCTGCGAACCTCCTCATTGGTTATATGGTCCTTGTACGAAATGTTGAGTAACCTTCGGTAGCATCTCATCTCAAAGGCCTGCGTTCTCTCCTCTAACTCTGCTGTCAAGGTCCACGATTTACAGGCATACAGCAATATGGAAATGACAAGGGAGCGCATAAGTTTCACCTTTGATCCAAGAGACATGTTGTTATCTCTCCAAATTGGTTTCAGTTTGGTAAGAGCTGAAGTAGCTTGTGCAATCATTGAGAGCACCTCTTGTTTTGAGCCATCATCTGAGACAACTGCTACAAGGTATTTGAAGCTTGTTACGATACCCAGCTTCTGCCCTTTTACCTTGATCTCCCTCTTGATGCCACCTGCGCTGTTTGTCATTAGTTTGGTCTTCTCAGCACTGCTCTCCATCTTATTATTTGTGCAGGTTTAGTCGAGACTTTCAACAACAACAACTACAACAAAAGAGAAGAACTACAATGGAGTATAACTCAGTCCTTATACTTACCGATCATCACATCAGATAAAGTATCCTACGACCTGCTAACAGAGAAAACTCGGACCGCGCAACTAGACTCATATTCTACGTCTCTTAAAACCGCCTCTTTCACGTGCGCTTCTTCATGAGCGTAAACAATGCTAAATCTGACCCTGCAGCTCGGTAACAACAATCTTTTGATCCTAAAAAGTTCAGGTAGCTGAACAGTAACCTATTATTATTATTGTTATTATTATTGTTATAATTATTATTATTAGTATAATTATTATTATTATTGAATATGAGCTGGGGTTTTTTTTTTCATATATACATATATACTCGTATATCGCACATATGTAACAGAAACATATATGATTATTTATTTGTTTTTATTTATATTATTGTGTGTATTCATTTATATGCATAAAAAACATATCCGTCTGTGGAAGAAAAAAATGAGAAAACGACTATAGACTTCTATAAGCTTTCTTTTATAAATGCACTGGAGGCTCTTACTCTGCTTTTTACAACCACGGATATCTCTAACTTGAGTACGGTTTAATATTCAGTAATATGTTGGGTTTTTGAAAATTAGAACAAGAGCAACAAATTCTCTCATCCATGCCTAGTAGACTATTCTGTCCTTATAAATTGGACGAGTTCAGCGGTGTCCGGTGTATTTATCAAGCTTATAGAAACCGATGTAATTTTATGCAAATATTGTAGACCCTAATCAAACTTTGCATTTTGCGATCAGATCTGGGTCTGCAATGTTTGTCAATGTCCCTTTTATGCAACGCTTGGCATTAAGGTCTGCACAAATACACATTTCATCTGAAATACCTAAAAGCATTATTGCCCTTCGTCTAAAAAAAATCGGAACCCGCGCGGCCAATTCCGTGATTCACGGAATTGGGCGAGCGGTGCTCCGATTGTGCTGACAGCAGACTCCAGCGGATGCGCGCGTGACAGCAGCTCTTTAGATTTATCGATGAACATCAAACGGCACTTACATAACAAGTACGGCTAAAAGCAATATGATTGCTGTCCTGAAAATGCTGATGAGGGATCTTGATATGCCAACTTTTGCATTCTGATTAACAGAGTGCGGACCTGAGAGAGAGAGCAGCGGTTTCTGATTGGTCTGATTAATCAGGTCATCAGGCACGTCCCAGAAATCGATCGATCGATCGATTGATTGATTTATTGAATCATTCATTGTTTGACTGATTTTGCCGGGCCGCGTAGAGCAGTTGGTAGGGCACCTGACTCATAAGTCAGAGGTCCTGAGTTCGATACCCGGTCTGGTCACATACTTTCGTTTCTCCTTCCGCTGATTCAAGAAGGGCAGTTGTCAGTTGCTGGCGAAAGTACATGTATGTGCACTTAGTACTGGTTAACCGCTTAGGAGGACCAAGCGTGCCAAGGAATAGTGTGGTTAGGTTAACTGACCGTCCCGACATGACCATGGCTGTTTACCGCGGACGTAAAGCAACATATCAATCAATCAATCAATTGATTGAGTTGTGTTTATCAAACTAGCAATCTCTGAGAGACAGATACAGAGAAACTGAACTAAAAATAAAGTACAATGTAATAATAATGAAATACAGTACCGTCCCGCGCCTACTGCAAACAGAGGAGCCCCTTGTCCTCACGCCAGTAGTAGTGCCGCTGTAACGGCTGAAAAACGGCATATATCGTTTACTGTGACGTAACGTCAGATGTTGGTGACAATTTTATTTTCAAGCCATCATTATAATTTTCCCCTCATACAGTATTTCTAACGGACGAGCAAACGTAATAAATTTTATACTATTTAAAAGGTTATTAATTGAACATTTGGATGATAAAAAGAAAAATTTTCATTTATGAGACATAAAAATAGATTCGCCGTTTTGAATGCCAAACAACGTCAGGTTTTACGCGGTAAGACGTTGCAACGCACTCGCAGTGCAACCTAGTTATTTTAGTTTAAATTGGAAACCAGAGCTAAAAAACAGCCAAAACTTTCACCATCGATGCGAGTGGCGTAACGTAAACTCACACTGGAACGCCAACAAGCTAAGCCTTTCCGTCTGGAAGAAAACTTAAGATTTAGCGATTCGAGAAAAGGGTAAACTTCAGATTTTTGCACTAAAAAGCGGCACCCTACGAAAAATCAAGAGACCATTAAAGAACAATACGAAGCAGAAGTGAGTAGAAAATTTACTGGCATATAATACCTTTTCTGCATTTTTGAATTGTGAAATCAGACTTCGACGTGTGTAATCCGATTTAAAGAAATACCAAATTTCCCAAATCTAGCAATTTTGTCCGCAACGCCAGATTTCTTTATTTTGCATACAGGGTGGTATTTTCTGAGCATAAAAATCATATCAAACTTGAATATAAAGTAAATATAAATTAGGCGGGCATGAAATACCTATTCCGAATAGTTCTTTCCTATGCATGCTTTTGGAATTTATTTCAGAGAGCCGATGTAAAATACAAATAAGCAAATCTAGCGGTTTTGTCCGCAACTGTATTTTTACGTTGATTACGTTCTAGTGAATTCGAGAAAAGAATCGTAAGATGTCCCGAAAATTTATATCTTCCGAATATATTATGCTAGCAGTTGCAGTTTGCAATTAAATTCACACTTAATAAGTAGAGGCAAGCCTGTTCTAAGGGGTAACTCAAGGGACACAAAAAATGGCTGCTTAAGACAGGTGATCCCTTAATACCGGTTCATTTGCACTGTATTCTGGTTCTAGGGATCCTGAAAAGTGGCTACTAAAGGCATCTGGCACCTCAATGGAGGTGACCACATAAGCAGGTTTGACTATATATTAATTTAGGAAAATATTTCAAGAAATGCGCTTTGGCCGTTGCAGTGAACTGGCAACAGAGCTTAAAATCTGACGTTTTCGGACGTTACGCTAATTGTCACCAACATCTGACGTTACGTCTGTATGTGTTGCCCGCTATGGTTCCTCTGTCAGCCCGATAATTTCTGTCCAAAAACGTGCCTTTCCATTGCTTTCCGTAAACTTTAACATTACACAATAACGGCATAGGCTCCTAATGAACTAATTTGTGATGGTGACAAAAAGGTTTCCTGACGAGCATCGGATTAACACTTAAAGCGCCAGTGACAAAAATAGCAGAATTTGCATACAGTGTAGATCCTGATGAGGCAGCTCATAATGAGCTGCCTCATCAGGATCTACACTGTTTGCCCTCTAGTCTTTGAATTCTTAATATGAAATATCTTGGACAAGGCATTTTTTTGAAATTCTGCAGACGTAAATTTTGTCGTCTGCTTTTTGGCGCTTAAAGGGTTAAAGGCCTGCAAGGAAGACTCAGATCAGTTTGTACACTCAAATTAGCAGTCTGACCATCATAGTCTTCACAATCTGTCGATCCTGAGGATTGAGTACCATGAAAAGCGAAAACTCCGACCTTATTACATGGAATTGCAGGCTGATCTGAGTCTTCCGTTTTCGTGTCTTCTGTAATTCACCACCTCTCTTTGCACAGCACATATGATTGAGTTTGCAAATTGTGTTAGATTTTCTTTAGGATTTGAGAAAGAATAGTGTGGAGTACCGTGGGAGTAAGTCGATTTCATGTGTCAGTTTTAAGGGATCGTGTCAAGCAATGCTGTAATACAGATAAGCATAGGCGGCAGTGCAATACAGGTAAAGTTAGGTGGTGTAATACATAAGCGGTGGTGTAATACATGAGCTATGTTGTAATGCGCTTCTACTAGCCGTTTTGTCTTCAACCGGGGCAGTTGTGGATTAACGAATAGCCACGATCAGCTGGATATATGAATAACTTATAACTATTGTTATATTAACACAAGTTAATGTCTATTTGGAAACTCAGACAGTTTCTCCAAAACACGTAGAACTTGTGAGAGGCTACTATACTATGCAAGTATGCATGTCGGCTACGAAGCTGATACGAGAAGCGTTTTTTTTTCTTCTCCTCCTTTTTTTCTTAAACGCAGTAGTTTGAAATTATTTTCTGATTGAGACGGAGACAAATAAGTGGTATATAGTCAAACATAAATCTTTGACGATAAACATTAATAAATTAATTGAATTATGAGCAAAAATCTGAAACGAAATGATACGGACACACCAAAGTTGTTTTAACCACTGAGAAAGAAATAGGGGTCATTCATGTGCCCAGTTTATTCGTGAGAGATATTTGCTTAAGATTCGAATATTGAAACAAGTTTAAAGATAATAGAATAATAATAATATCATAAAAAGTAATATGAACGCACCAAGTAGAATTTCAGACACCGGTACCGGTAGCTGTTGAGAGATATTCACATAGTTTAGTGAGACGATAGTAATAATTTTACAGGTAACACAGCGACTGTCCAATCAGGTGATCCGAATACGAATTTCACCTGTACTGGCTTTACCTGTGATATCGATTGAACAACGGCTTAAAATTCTTTATTTAGAATAAAATGGAGGAATATACCCGTATTTTGATTGTGTATTGCTTAAGTGTACATCTCAGCAATGCGTGGGATTGCTAACCCGTGGTAGACAGCAGTTAAGTGAATGAGTAGATCACCTCGGAGTGGTTAATCTGTGTCATCGAGAAAATATTCAAATAGTTCATAATTCATATTCTGTTCTTTAACATTAAGTACAGGTATAGGACAGAAGTACACGTGAGAGTGTTAAGTTATTGGAGTATATTACTAGATTATTTTGTAAAATATGAAAACTTAGACTGGATATATAATATTCTAAAGCAAGGTTTGTTCAGCTTTATATTATAGACAGTGACATAGATATATAACTAAATCTTTTATGTTGACATTTTGTACTTAACGAATGTATAAACATGTTTTATGTTATGTTGATGTATAACTTGTATATACTGCATTGTTTAATTGCCACTGTGCTCACAACGTTGAATCATAATTGAATAAACGTTGATCCAGTGTCACGACGTTTAATCAACGTTTATTCATTGTTGTTTCAACACCGTGCGGTAGGATATTCTATTTGAACTCTCGAACTGCTAGTCTGTATACAGCAACTATTTGTGTCCTGAACAACAACAATAATATGCATAATTACTGAAACTAGCATGTTAATCTACATAATTGCTCTTGTTATTGGAACTTAATAGGAAACATACCGCGGTGGCCCAAAGTGCATAAGATCGCTGGATGGATAACTTGTGATTTTACGTCCTTTTCAACAGTATTTCAGTCATACCCAGTTATCAGGACAATGGGAAGGTAATAGTGAAAAAGTCTGTATGCAGTGGAACACCGTTAACGGTTGGAAAGATTACTGCCGTCGGGAATTGAACCCAGGACCGCTAGGTCAGCAGGCTGTCGCTTACAGGCTTAACCCACTGAGCTACTCGGGCAGATAGGCTGCTTCTGATGATAGCCAGTTACCCAGCAGGCACATGACGTCAAAATGACGCCATGCTGACGTCGATGCGACGTCGTAACGTCGCATCGACGTCAGTACGACGTCATTTTAACGTCACGTGCCTGCTGGGTTAATTATGCTGGATAGAAAACCCACCTTGTTTTAGATGGTTAATTATATTGAAATGGTACAATTTCAGGGGAAGCAGTTCTGTTATTTTCAGCTTTGCTTCCGTTCTTAATGGGGTCAACTCTTAAAGGAAAGAATTTGCTCCCGAGGAGCAAATTCTTTCTTTTGTGAGTAGACCCCATTTTGGAATGGCTTGGTCCTCCAGGAAAGCGAACAAGAAGCCTGAAAAGTTATTCCCCTTTGTAAAAATGACAGAGAAATGGGGAGTACATGTATATCCATTTACCCAACGTGTCCCAATATTTTGAGTAACTATGGTATATTGATCATGTACGTTCATTATCCTATGAAGAAAATTTCATTCATTCTCGTCGGACTCTGAGTCAGCATTGGTCAGTTCACAATCAGCAGCATCTATCAGTATATCTAGTTGCCATAGTTCATAATTGATTACACATGTTAACTCATACCAAGTGAACAGCTGAACTGTTAAGTAACTGTTTACACGTATATCGTGCATTCTGCAACCCCATTAAGATATTTGGCTCTGCCGATTGCGTCGACGATGCGTCGACGTTGAGACGTTAAAAACCGGAGGGTAGTTTTCCGAGACTGTAATAACTTTTTTCTTTGTTTCTTTTCTGCCAGAGATCGCGCAAGCTTACTGGACGATAAGTGCATGCTTTAAGCAGTTGATAGTGACCCGGATTCATGGTCGAAGGGAAACCTAATAGGCTAATAGGGCCCTTGGCTTCCTCAGACGTAACTTTGCAGCATGTCCAGAAGACGTTAGAGTCCGCATACAAGGGACTGGTGCGTCCAGTCTTGGAGTAGGGTAGTTCAGTTTGGGACCCTCAAAGTATACTTCTTCAAGATGAACTTGAGAAGGTGCTAGATTTGTAACGGGGAATTACCCCTATGAAACTGGGAGTATGACTGGCATTCTGGAGAAACTTAAGTGGGAATCCCTGAAAAAGAGAAGGAAAGATAGTAGACTCATAATGCTTTACAAAGGTCTGAAGGGTGCAGCCAGTATACCCATAAATGACCTTGTTCCCCCAAGTAGGCGTACCAGGAATCATCATTCCCTGGCATTTCAAACCCCATTGGCTGGGACTGACATTTACAAGTCCAGTTTCTTCCCCCAGACTAGTAGAGATTAGAATTCCTTGGAAGATTCCATTATTTCTGCTGCTGAGTGTGCAGAGGATTCAGTTACTAAGTTTACTTCTCTTGTTCTCTTGTAAGGGCTAGAGACTAGCTTCCCTGATTCACAGGTCCTGGTGAATGATTGTCCTTGAACGTATCACCAATAAACAATTCTGATTCTGATTCGTAGTTCGAGTCCCACATTGTATTACTATTCAATAAAACACAAACTCTGTAGAGATTTTCATAACCACAGAAGTCCATTACTTGTTGGACTATATATTCAGTTCCAGTAAAACTCGACTGAGCTCGTGTTTCATTGTTATTGTTTTAATTAAATCTAGATTAAGCCAGTGAAAAGCTACGCAGAAAATTAAAAAGCGAAAAGTGAAGAATTCAGGCCATTCATAAAGTAAGACTGAATATCTTGCACGAATACTGTGTATCGAATATGCAAGTAGGCCTACTAATATGCGAGAACAAGTCAGTATCTTGTAAGACAACATTCTGACAATAAATGAGTGATGATCACTGCCTCATACAGGTACTTAAAGTATCAGGTATCACCAGAAAAATTTGAGTCATACTGGCAAAGATAAAATTGCCATTGATACGAACAAACGATACTCGATTTGAAACTCGCTGATACTAACAAATTGACTAACACCTGCATAAAACTAGTGACTAGTTCTGAGAATCTATCTTCAAATGAGTGGTCAGACCGTCTGTTGTAAAGTTAGTGAAAAGTTAACCGCATGATTAGTCATAACCTACATTTAATCATTTTATGTCGACTAAACCCGAGGTCATCATAAAATTCACTCGACTAATTTCACGTCTCTGGTCTCACATATCCTCGCTATTCATAGAGGTAATGACTGAGTCTGTCTCCATTCCCGTATGTTACATGTATCGTAACGACAGCAAATCTGTCTCCATACAGTGTCACCTGTATCCTTCAAGACACAGACAGCGAATCTGTCTTCATACAGTGTCACCTGTGTTCTTGCACGAAAGCGGATCTGTCTCCATACAGTGTCACCTGTATCCTTGCACGACGGCGAATCTGTCTCCATACAGTGTCCCCTGTATCCTTGCGCGACAGCGAATCTGTCTCCATACAGTGTCCCCTGTATTCTTGCACGACAGCGAATCTGTCTCCATACAGTGTCACCTGTATCCTTGCACGACGGCGAATCTGTCTCCAGTGTCACCTGTATCCTTGCACAACAGCGAATCTGTCTCCATAAGTGTCACCTGTATCCTTGCACGACGGCGAATCTGTCTCCATACAGTGTCACCTGTACCCTTTCACAACAGCGAATCTGTCTCCATACAGTGTCACCTGTATCCTTGGACGACAGCGAATCTGTTTCCATACAGTGTCACCTGTATCCTTGCAATTCATAAGGTAAATGACAGTAAGTCTGCCTTCATTCCCGTTGTGTTACAACGTACAGTGTCACACTTATCCGTGCTACTCACAGAAGACTGACCCCATTTCCATGTGCTGCCATACCCTTGGCACAGTGTTCTTTGAGTACATAACAGTGAGTTTCACTCTATCCACTTTGTGCATTGATATGAACTTGCGGAGACAGTGGACAGGGGAGGGCAGATGGACCTTGTGATCCTGGATTTTTTAAGGCTTTCGATCGCGTTCCTCATCGGAGACTCTTGGGAAAGATCGACCATTATGGAATTCGGGGTCAGACACAGAGATGGATCAAGTCCTTCCTGGCAGGCTGCACACAGCAAGTCATCGTAGATGGAGCAACATCCGAGAAAGCCCCCGCCATAAGTGGTTTCCTTCAAGGCACTGTACTTGGCCCACTTCTCTTCTTGTTCACCAACGACCTGCCTGACTGGGTAACATCAAGGACCAGACTATTTGCAGATTACTGCATAGTCTATCGACATATACTGCCTCCAACTTCAATGTGACCTCGATAGCCTTGCACAGTGGGAATCAAAGTGGGGCATGTCCTTCCACCCTGACATATGCAACGTGCTACGAGTAACCAAGAGGCGGACTCCACTTAGCAGCAGTTACAAACTCAAAGGCTAGGAACTGGAGGAGTTGTCCACATCCAAGTATCTGGGGTGGACCTCTCAAGCAGACTGCAATGGACAGAGCACATCGACCGGACGGTGAAGAAGGCCAATAGTGTTTTGGGATTCCTACAAAGGAACATCACAGGGTATAATCGATTCCGCCAATTTTCGCTTCCTGCAGAGACTGTACATCATATTTGGCTTCCGCCGAGACTGTACGCGAACTTTTGCTTCCTGCCGAGACTTCTGTACATGATGATTGGCTTCATGCAGAGACTGTCCGCGTGATTCTGCTTCCTGCCGAGGCTCTCGGCAGGAAGCAGAATCACGCGGACAGTCTCGGCAGGAAGCCATTTTTCGAGGACAGTAGTCTCTGCAGGAAGCAAGAGTTCGCGGACAGTCTCGGCGGAAGTCAAATATGATGTACAGTCTCTGCAGGAAGCGAAAATTGGCGGAATCGATTATACCCTGTGAACATTCGCATTAACAGTTGCGACACAAAATCATTAGCCTACATCACACTAGTCCGGCCACATGTGGAATATTGTGCCTCTGTTTGGAGTCCTCATACAGTCCAAGCCAAGCAGAAACTGGAGATGGTTCAAAGAATGACAGCTAGGTATTGTACCAACAGATACCACAACACTGGTAGTGTTACAGAGATGCTACAGGTTCTGAATTTAGAGCCACTAGGGTCGAGAAGGATCAAACTTCAGCTTGTAATGACATACAAGATCATCAACGACATAGTGGACATAACTTCTGATACCTATTTGACACCAGTGACAACCCGGACTAGGGCTAACCACTCGAAGAAGCTACCACAGTATCCCACAAGGACAGATACCTATAGAATAAGTACAGTTTCTTCCCAAGGACCATACCTTTGTGGAATTCACTACCAGCCTCAGTTGCTGAGGCCCCTGACTTGTAAGCGCAGTTTCTTCCCAAGGACCATACCTGTGTGGAATTCACTACCAGCCTCAGTTGCTGAGGCCCCTGACTTGGTACTCTTCAAGCAGGGGCTGTCCTCTCTCACATTCTAAGCTAGGTTGGGGCCAGTCTGCAAGTAGGATTAGAGGGTTTTGGAGCCGTGCCGGTTGGGGGACCATACCCAGTGGCAGCTACTGTAGCCGGATTGGTCTATTACCCAATAAAAATTCGAAAACGCAGGCTGGAAGCTATTCTTTTTCTTTCTTGTCTATCCACTTTATTTCTATCTTTCCTATTTTTCTTGCTTTTTCTTTTTCTTAACCGCCACCAGAGACATAATGTTCAAGCTTGAATGAAGTCTCTAACGTATAGAAACAGAAACATTATAGTGTCAATCACTATATCCTTGCTATTTGTATTATAGTGACCTTGAGTTACTTTACACTGTCACTTGTTTCCTTGCTATTGGTAGGGACTTTGACTTTGACACTGGCTTTGTGCTATTGGTAGGGATAATGTCAGTGACTTTGTGCTACTGTCATATGTCATTTGCATCCTTGTTATTCCCAGGGGTCATGTCAGATACTCTGTGTTACTGTTCACTGTCGTTTGTATTTTTGCTACTTGAATCCTTGTCACGGTATTATTAGTGACTTTGTGTTATTGTACATTGTCACTTATATCGTTGCTATTGGTAGGGTAATGTCAGTGACTTTGTGTTACTAAACATTGACACTTGTATCCTTTTTATTCGTAGGGAAAATGTTAGATACTTTGTTTTACGGTACAATGTCTCTTGTATCCATGCTATTCATAGGGGTAGTGGCAGTGACTTGATGTTAATGTTCATTGTCACTTGTTTCCTTGTTTTTCAAAGGGGTAATGTCAATGACTGTGTTACTGTTGATAGTTAGTTGTATCCTTGCTATTCGTAGGAGTCAATTTTAGTGTCTTTGTGTTGCTGTTCATTGCTACATGTTTCCTTGCTATTCGTCGGGGTAATGTCCTTGACTTTTTGATGCAGGTCATTGTTACTTCTACCCTTGCTATTCCTAGTGGTGATGTCAGAGACTTTGTGTTACTCCACAGAGTCACTTGTATCCTTGTGTTCCTAAGGGTAATGCCTGTGACTTTGTGTTACTCTACAAAGTCACTTGTATTCTTGCTAATGGAAGGGGTAATGTCAGCGACTTTGTGTTACTGTTGATAGTTACTTGTATTTTTGTGATTCGTAGGGGGTAATTTTAATGAGTTTAAGTTTAGTAACTTTGTTTTACTGTACATTGTCACTTGTATCCTTGCAATTGGTAGGGGGAGTTTTGCAGTTGGAAGGGTTATGTCAGTGATTTTGTGTTACTGTTATTGTCACTTGTATCTTTGCTATTCGTGAGGGGTTTGTCAGTACCTTTGTGTATTATAGTACCTTGTATCCTTGCTTTTCCAAGGGGTAAAGTCAGTGACTTGGTGTTACTTTGTTTCCTTTATCCACGTTCTGCGAAGGGGTAATGTTAGGACTTGGTGTTAGTGTACAATGTCACGTGTCCTTGCTATTCGTAGGGGGTAATGTCAGTGACTTTGTGTTTCTGTATCTTGTCACTTGTACCGTTGCTATTCGTAGAGGTAATGCCAGTGACTTTCTGCTACTGTACATTGTCACTTGTCTCCTTGCTATTCGTAAAGGGTATTTTCGGTGACTTTGTGTAACTGTTCATTGTAACTTGTATCCTTGCTATTCATAGGGGTAATGTCAGTGATTTTGTGTTATTATAAATTGTCACGTATATCCTTGCTTTTCGTAGAGGTGGTTTCAGTGACTTTTGTACGGTTCATTGTCACTTTTATCATCACTATTCGTAGGGCTAATGTCATTGTTTTATGTTACTGCAAACTGCCGCTTGTGTCCCTGCTATTCGTAGAGGTAATTTTTATGCTACTGTACATTGTGAGTTGCATCTTTGCTATGCGTAGGGGTACTGTCAGTGTCTTTTTGTTATTGTACATTGTTACTAAATCTTGTATCCTTGTTATTCAGTGGCGTTGTGTCACTGTACATTTTCACTATTATGGGTTAATGTCAGTGTTTTTATATTACTGTAATCCTGCTATTCGTAGAAGTAATTTTGTGTTATTGTAACTTGCCACCTGCATCCTTGCTATTCGTAGGAGTGATATCTGTGACTTTGATTTACTGTACAGTGCCACATGCCCTTGCTATTCTTAGGGGTAATGCCATTGACTTGGTGTTCTGTTCATTGTGAAGGGTATCTTTGGACTTCCTAGGTGTAACTTTAGTCAATCGTTTTGTCCATTTTTTTGTGTCCGTTCTTTGTCACTGTACTTTGTAACTTGTATCCTTGCTATGCGCCATTGAGTTTCTCTGAATGGGTTGAGTGCTGGCCCGCTGATCTAGCGATTCTGAGTTCTGCTGAAATCAGAAACCATTTCAGTCGCAAGGGTGTCTTGCACATGGCCTTCCATTGTCACCTTCTGATCGTCTTGAAATTACTGAATACTTTTGAAACTACATAAACTTGCAAGGCATCCACCCATCCATCGATCTCTCAATTTCCTAAGTGGTGCTGTGCTGTACAGCGTCATCTGTATCCACGCTGTTCGTGGGGGTTATGCCAGTGAGTCTCTTGCTGTTCCTTTGAGTTACAGAAAATTGTCACTTATCTCTCTACCCTCGCTATTCAAAGTTACGACAGAACATGATGGTATTGAAGATCTACATTTAGTACATGTATTAATATGTTTGTATTAACAGATAGCATGCTTAAGTAATTCACTCTGAAGTATTTTTTCGCCATTCTTTATTTAGGATCCTATGGTGTACATGGCCTTAAGTGTCAGAGCAAACAATGCATGACCGGATCAGGTTGCCCTTTTAATAGAAGCAGCCTTATTTTGGGTTCAGACGATGAATTAGTGCTGCATGTCAGGAATTAGAATATAAAATCCACATTTAATTAAGCCAGATATCAGTTTTAATACTGTCACAGAAAAAAAAGAGAGAAAAAAAGATGCTGAAGTCATTTCCTGTATTGCATTACTTAAACTTATTCTTTGTGCATCTAACACAACATCAACCTTTGTGGCAGAGCTCTAGATCAGAGGGAGTATTTGGTGATAATTAGGGATAATTTTTGTTAATTCTGCATAAAAAATACGTTATTACCCCTCATCTGAACCGTCTCGACGAGACGGTTCAGATGAGGGGTCACAACATATGGTTTCGATGAGAAATAAGAAAAAATATCCTTAAATATCATCAAATTCTCCTTCTAATCTAGAGCTCTGCTTTGTCTCGACCATTATTACGCTGAATATTGGTATACGTAAATGTGAATGGGTATATTCTCAGGGAAAGCAACTCGGCACTTTTCAGTTTTCCTCCCTTCTTAGAGGAGGTACTTTTTAAAGTCCTAGAGACCTATAATGGTAAACTCTTGTCGGAGCGATAGACGCTGATTTTCTTGTAACTAATGGCTATGTAGGTCTTGGAAAAAATGATAGCTTAAATTGGTTACCCTACCATGAAACTCTGTATGTTGGGTTCCAGCGCTGAATATAGCCATGTTTTGAAAGCAGTACATGATTTTGAAGAGACTTTGAAAATGGGTCCCAACTAAACTGATTTGCCTAAAGTTCAGAAGGAGTCCTTATGGGTCAGTCTTCAACTGTCGCCATTTTGGGTATCAAATCGAGGGTCTCGCTGATAAATATCTGAGCTGGAACCTGACGTCCACACTCATATACCAATAGAGCTAGAATTCTTTTCTAGCACTGGTATTGTAAATTAGTGAGCAAGTTAACAATTGTCTCAAATGTTAGTCAGGTGTCAACGTGCCAACATACGAGGTGTGTATGTGTTGGTGTGGGGTGAGGGGTGGGTCAGAGCTCCATTTAAGAAGGGAATAATATAGATAATTTGGGGATAATTTTCTTTATTTTCAATAAAAATCATACTTTGTAAACCCGCATTAGAACCGTCTCGCCGAGGCGGTTTTAATGTGGGTCAGAACATAAATTTTCATTCAGAAATAAAAAAATATATATCTTACTTATCGCCACCCCTTCTTATCTGGAGCTCAAACAGGGTATATGGGCATGGATTTTAGCACAGGCACACCGTGACCGTTGGTTTTATTGCCCTTTACGCCATATAGTTTTATGTTGAAGTGCTTTGATTATTTTTCTTTGTGAAAGAAAATAATTTTCAACCGAACAATATTTTAATAGGATTCTTAAGACATTTGTACCTAAAATTCCTTTGTTGTGAAGGTTAAAAGTGCCAAGCTTTGTTACATTATATAACATTGTTATATTAAGGTATAATGGTTTTGTAATCTACCGTGTACAGAGTTTGGTCCCAAAATACCGAAAAACTAGTGGTACGAATAGAAGCAGACATATCCCTTGCAAACAGTGCACAGCCTGATCAGTGCAAGTGACTTCTTCAGCTGTCTGATTAGGGTCGTATTGCCAGATAGTACAAATGAAGTTATGCAAGTTTCAGATAAGAAGGGGTAAAAGGGATAATTTAGGGATAATTTTACTTATTTTTCTTTTAAAACATACATTGTGACCACTCATTAGAACCGTCTCAATGAGACGGTTCTAATGAGGGGTCACAATGTATGTTTTCGTTGAGAAATAAGAAAAATTATCATTGAATTATCC
The DNA here is from genome assembly GCA_963989385.1 of Ctena decussata. Lineage (NCBI taxonomy): Eukaryota > Metazoa > Mollusca > Bivalvia > Lucinida > Lucinidae > Ctena > Ctena decussata. The sequence continues at coordinate 9,787,849 of OZ022506.1, forward strand.
CTGTTACCCCTTCTTATCTGGAGCACTGGTTATGCAAGTTTCGTTCATTAGGATTATTACAGCAGTTAGTTAAGGTGTCTTGGTATTTTACGTTACCATATTAGAAATTAAAAAAAAATGAAGTTTTAAAATAACCGTCTGGTCGATACTGACGTGTGGCTATTGATCTACCCACTGTATGTTTTCTAAAATGTTTAAACAGGTTATAGCATATTTGGACATTATAAGATCCATTTATTTCCATGAAATTGCTTTTTAATCGGGCCAGTATCGATGTTTGAGAGCAACAGCTGCTTTGTTGAATAATGTTATTATGGTGTGTCATACCAGACCAATTGCACGGCATAAAGCCTTACAAGTGAGTGAACTCGGGTTAAACATTTCATCAACATACAAAACCTGTCTCCAACCTGTGACCAGAGTATTGAATGGGAGTTAATAGGGTTTGAAGGGAAGCAAATCTGTCAGTTTCTTTGTTGTCTCCCTTTAAATGGGATCAACAGGAAGTCAGAAAGTTTGATCCTTGAAGGTTATCGTTGTACGACATGAAGTTGTGCCTTAGCATGCTTGGACCGAACTCAGAGCTCTAGATAAGAGGGAGTATTTGATGATAATTAGGGATAATTTTTGTTAATTTTGCATAAAAACATATGTTGTGACCCCTCATCTCGATGAGACGGCTCAGATGAGGGGTCACAACATATGGTTTCAACAAGAAATAAGAAAAATTATCCTTAATTGTCATCGGATACTCGCTCTTATCTAGAGCTCTGGAACTATATGAGTTACAGCAACAAAATACTGGAATGTCTGTAAGATATACTGGAGTGTGGTTTCTTTTTATATTGCAAGACGTTGGGGTGGCGTATGTGTGTGTGTGTGTGTGTGTGTGTGTGTGTGTGTGTGTGTGTGTGTGGAGGGAGGAGGCCGATTATAACCGTTCTGGAAACCCGACAGATTTACTGATGTAGTTATTGCGCGGCATTAAACATGGGTTCTTTACCAGATTGTGATTATACAAACTGTTTTTCGTGTCACTAAAAACTGTTCAATGTGTAATATAATATAGCTGTATTAAGTACCATATCAATTTGTGGGGGCGGGATGGAATTGATATTTTAGTGAAGTGGCAGACATATTGAAAACACGCCGGGCAAACGCGCTACTCCGTTTCCAGCCGAAAATTTCGCTGATATTTTAACAATGCTATTCGACTCATATTTATGAAAAGCATATTTGTACACAAGACATGTATTTTATTTGAAGTAAAGATCTCATGGAGTTACAACAGAATTCCTGAAAGTGGCTAAACCAAATTTTTTCCACTTGAAGGAATCTGTCAAATTGGTTTGGGTTAAACTATGTATATTCATAATTAGTTACATACTGGACTAGTACAACTAAGGCGACTAAGACTAAAGACTAAACGCTATGCCAAAAACTAACGATGGCGGATTGTCTGACAAGTTTGCGAAAACGAAATTCCCGACTTCAGAAACCTTTGGTGGCATATATAAGGTCTCTAAGTTCGTGAACGAAGTTTTCCAGTTTCTTTCTTGAATAGTAATCAAATAATAAATCATAATCCCTTCTTTTCAAATAAAGCAAAAAAGGAAAACGAGCTAGATCCGCCACGCTTTGTTATTTATTTAACCGTGTCCAGTCACGTGTATTTCACCGTTGCGCATAGTTGTACATCTTTACTAAAATGAGTTGTTGTTATTCATTTGTGTGATTGACATTTGGGTTGAAAATGGCTGAACAAGCCAGTGGAACAAGCATGAATAGGATGAAAATTCGAGTGGAAAAGTCCTCCGAGGGCGAGAAAGCCTTGGAGTGTTTTCTACCTCTAGTGGGTTGACTGGGCAGTCGGGTCGGGCGATGGTGATGGGTAGCTTTCAGTACTGGTGCGTCCTACTTATTTGGATTATTTTGGGGCAAGGACCGGCAGTGCTTGCTATCTTGCAGTAGATACGGGAAGGGTTGTTTGGACGTTTTTTTTCTCATCTGTCCTTTCTCGCCTACTCTCTGGGAGACGGCTCGATATAGACTGAAATACTATCTCAAAGGGCCGTGAAAACCTAAACGACCAAACAACTAATTACCTCCCGCTGTCATTGTCGTAAACAAAGAAATATTTTTTTTTTAAAAATCCTACAACTACATATAGTACCCTGGTGCAATGGTATGAGAGTCGGACCTGTGTATGGGCTCCGGCTGAAAGCAAATATTTTTAAACATCTTAACGCGTTACAGCTCTTTATTTTCCTTCTCTCCCCCCCCCCCCCCCCCCCCCCCCCCCCCCCCCCCACACACACACACACACACACACACACAAAAAAAAAAAGGAAAACGAAATTATCAATGGAATGGTTTCATTAGTTTTCATCACCTCCAGAGCCTTCAATTTTTCTCATTGTTTTGCAAAATTTCGTAGCATGCGGGGCAAATCGGATATTTTGCCAATTATAGTAGTAATTAAGCTCCTAACAGTGTAGAGCTTATATAAATATACTGCGATAGTGACCTAGCACACACATTTTTCCCCAATGCCTCCAACAACGGGTCCTTCCCAGCGGCTCCGCGGAACGAATCCATAATAGAACCGTCTGGGTGCCCGAGTCCGTCTGTCATCTGTGTCAAATTCAAAGATAGTGTGCATGTTGTTCCTGGGATCGGTATCCGACCTAGCCGCCCCAAAACGTGCCTGAGTACGATCGATTGATTGGGGCCTCGGTTTAAATTATTATCTGGAATAGAAGAAGAGCGAAACGTCGAAATTTATGACAAGAACGCTCATACGAACGGCTAAGCAATGCTTTGTGTAAAGCGCTCAATAGACTTACAAGACCAGCACCACTATCCGAGGTATAGGTCCAAATGCAACATAATTGCATGTAAAACACTTCGAAGAAAGCTTCAGAATAGAATAGAATGACGACATTAGGAGAATAAGTTGCAGAGTTCTAGATGCGAGTGGGCAATGGGTGACAATTTTTGTCAGATCTGCTAATAAACCCCGCATCCGAACCGCCTCAACGAGGCTGGATGAGGGACCACAAGCCTGTCAGTTCATCTGCCGTCACACTGTGTCTGGGCAGGCTTAGACATACTAAGCGGTTAACCTGGTTACCAATACTGAGTGCACATACTTCCGTCAGTAACAGACAACTACCCTTGCCGGCAGCCCGCTAGCGCAGTCGGCAGCGCGTCAGACTGCAGGTCAAGGGGTCCTGAGATCGATTCCCAGACAGGCCACATAACGCTCGTGGAGACTGATCATGAAATATTTTCTACGGTCATTCATTCCCTTCTGCTGATTCAAGAAGGGCAGTTGTCATTTACTGGCGAAAGTATGTGAACTGAGTACTGGTTAAACGTTTAGGAGATCTAATTAAAATCTTAAAGAGCTTCTTCGAGAGCAGAGAACACATTCAAAAGAAGGAACATGGGCCATACCATGGAACAGTGTCATGGAATAGTTTGAGTAGGTTAACTGACCGCCTAGACATGACCTTAGCTGTTTACTTGGCCGTAAATGCTCAACAAAACAAACAAACTCACAACTGCCCTTAAGTCAGCGGAAGGGAGAGAATGAGCGTAGAAAATATTTCATGACCAATCTTCACGACTGTTCAGGGGCCGGGCTTTGGAATCGAACTCGCGACCGCTTGATCTGCAGACCGACGTGCTGCCGACTGCGCTAGACGGCTCGGTAGGACACATGTCAAATTCTGAGGGTACCAAACTCTCTGCATAGGGTAAAGGTGATTTCTAGAATCTCCACATGTAACGCCTTTCGTGCCTGAACTGGTCCTCCATGTGTGAACGAGACCTTGGCATGTAAATGGGCGGTTCATCAATGAAAACAACAAAAAATAAAACAGGTAATGTGAATTGAATCTCCTCCAGTGACCGGGTCCTCCATGGTCGGAAAGGATTCACCACGACTGAACGAAACCGTTATAGGTGAACCAAACTAGAAGATGTAAACTTGATCTGCACGTGTGAACATGTATTCTACGTCTGACAGGGCCTCCATGTATGAACATTTCTGCTTGTTAGAATGGCTTCTCCAGGTGTGGACGAGATACCCACATATAAACGGGACGGGACGTGTGAACGAGATAGGTACATATGTACGTATGAACGGGACACCCACCTGTGAAAAGGTGCTGCACGCTAGATGGAGACCTTCGCGGGTCCTGTATTTTTCAAAGATCCAGCACGTAAAACGGGACATGCAGTCTGATTATCCAAGTATGCAAGGGATCGCCACAGGCGAACGGACAATCCATGGTTGAACGGGCTCTGCGCCTGTGAAGTGTAAACGGGACCTCCACGTGTTAACGGGATCCGCATGTGAGAAAGGAACCTTCATTTGTGAACGGGTCGTCCATATGTGAGCAGGAACTGCATTTGCGAACAGGACACGCCACCTGTAAATGGATCTTCCACAAGTGAACGGACCTCCACATGTGTATTGGACCGCAACATGTGAACGGGGCCTGCACAAGTGAACGACATCTGCAAGGCTGTACCTGCGAAAGGGAACTACATATGCGAACGGGATGTCCATATAGGAACGGGGCTTGCATTTTTCAACAATTCCTCTACGTGTTAATGGGACTGTCCATGTGTGAACGAAACGTGAATGTATGAACAGGACCTCATTCCGATGTAACATTTAGGCTCAGATGCGCAATACGTGAATATTATACAAATTTCTATCACAAATAAGTTTGGACTGTATTGACAAGTTTCAAGGAAACATAGCGAGTTGCGACTCTAGACTGAAGCTGGATGAATCCCCCTCCCGAGGAAAAATGCTATTATACAAGATTCTATCACAAATATGTTTGGACTGTATTGACAGGTTTCAAGGACACAAAGCGAGTTGCGACTCTAGACCAACCCTAGATAAATAAAATAAAATTCACGTGTCTTGTCTAAGTAATGCAGAAGACAACTTTTAAATGAAGGGACCATTTGCCTTTTAAAATTGTCCAGGGGTAGCAAGTTTTTCATTTTAAAATGGTTCCTAACTGGCTAAGTAATGACTTTCATCAGACTGCCACTGTTTGGTGTGATGGACTTTCGAATAGGGACAAACTACATCTTCAAGACTAAAATGCTTGCAACAGATCGGCGCGGAGAGTTGGGGAGGGCGGAGGGGTTGGGATTATAATTTTCTCTGCCTCGTCTTTGTCTCAACCCTATCTTTCCTTTCTACTATCGCGTTGTGAGACGGCTCGACGTAACTCAAATATTATTACTCAGTAAAACAAACAACAAACCATCAAACCAAATGCCGATTCAAGTATTGGCATCAAGCCAGTTATATTTTAGGTTTTCATTATTTACTGTCACTCAACGTTCAGGACCGCCGTGCAGTGCAAAGTTAATGTTGACGTCGGCTTAACGAAAGCACTCGTACATCGCATAATCTATCTATCACATTTTGAAGTCATCCAGGCAACAGCTGTAGCAAAAGAGAGAGCAGTTATCGCTTTGGGCTCGGCCATGTCGTGACGTTACACTTGAACGTTTTGAAGTTGGAGTGATAGAAGTTACGTTTAACAAATAAGAGTCAATGTTTTACCCTAAGGTGAATGGGTATACTTTCAAAGGAAACAACTCTGCCATTTTCATTTTTTGCCTCCCTTTTCAACGAGAGTCAAGTGTAAACAGAATAACTTGCCCCCCCCCCCCTCTCCCCCCCCCCCCCCCCCCCCACGTGTAGAAAAGTTCTTTCCTTTAAGCGCAGACGCCATTTTAATGGAATTTATCTTCCAGGAAAGCAAATAGGAAGTCACTAACATTGTTGTTGTTCCCCTTTCCAAAAATGGCGGAAAAACATCAACGTGTACTCTTTTACCTACATATTTTTTTCAGGTGACCTTTAGCCTTTCTTACTTATTGTTGAGGATTGGGGAAATGTTGAGTACAAGTTCTAAACATAATTCACACTGAGGTTCAAACTTTCCACGCGTCTCGTATTGTTACAAAAAGTCCAGGCTTCCACTCGTCTCTGTAGGCCTCGTTTTAATTTAGCCATATACCTAAATCTTGGGCCACTGCTCACACCGGGTAGGCGGCAATCGAAAACGCTCTTAACAATCGATTAACGCGGGTCAAAAACCGTTAGAAACAGCGTTTTCGATTGCGAATTGGGGACAATTTGCAATCGAAAACGCTGTTTCTAATGGTTTTTGACCCGCGTTTGTCGACTGCATGAGCGTTTTCGATTGCCTCCTACCCGGTGTGCTGCTGGTGTAATATTAAAATTAGAACCTGTTGAAAAAATGACCCAACTGGCCACTTTTCAATGTTGAATATCGACCCATAGAGCATTTTTCAATGTTGAAAATTGACCTGGGTCAAGTTTCAACATTGAGAATTGTCGCGTGGGGTCATGTTTTCACGGGGTCAAAATTTAATGTTATCCGGCTCAAGAACCTCGGGGCGAATACCCCATCATTTAAAGTTTACATTGTAGTATACAAATCAGTTTTCCCGATTCAATATGATTTATATTCGATGTGACGCAAAGGATGTAAATTTTTATCAGGTTTGGCAACGTCGAAATCTACAGTCACATTGGACGCTTCAATGGATATATACTGAACAAAAATAAAAACTTGACGGTTTTTGTTTCTTAATTCCGGCCAAACTAGCAATTATGTAATGTATATATTGATGTTTTCGCATTGCACAGACGCCTGATTACTTAAATCGTCAAAAGTTGTTAGTTTATTTTTGTCCTATCCAGAGTTATCTAAATTATTCCTATTTTAATAATTCAGACCAGAACGTTAATTTGCGCGTGCGCAGAAGAGTATTTTCTTGTATGCAATAAACAGTAAATCCAGTACGCACAGAAAACACTTTAAACGCTTATGTTAATTGTAATCACAACCTGTAAATAACGTTTAAAGATTCAGAACTTTCAGATTATCTCCCTTTGCATTAAACATATAGAGATTTTTGAGATGCCATAGTTTCTATACCAGTGCGTCTTTCTTATTAATGTCTTCGAGATTTGTTGGATTGTCTTGCAAACTCAATGTCTTTATTACTAAATTTATTTGAAAGCCATTTCTTAAACTGCCATTGTGTAATGGGGATTCCATTGAAACTGAATTACTGACTTCATAATGGTGTGGACTGAGGGTTTTCGCCTGGTCCTCACGGCCCCTTCGTTGACCGTGCATTGACATAATTTTAGCTAATGAGTCCATACATATTGGGTTTAATAATGGAAAGGCATTGCCAACAGATTTTTTATCATTTAAGCAGACTTTAACGATTTTGAATTCTGCAATTGTTCGGTTTTGAGCATAGAAAACAGAAAAGTACCCTCTAGACGTTTATAATAGCCTCAATATTGCTGTATCTGAGGAATCTTGAATTTTATGTGACTATCATATCACAAAATGATTACTTTTTCTTAAATTAAAATAGTTTTTGTGCCTCACCTTTTCCCGACTACCGTAGGATCAAAGCTAGTGACTGTCAAGTTTTTATTTTTGCTAAGTATATATATATATAGCCGTTCACTATTCTAAACAGTGAGTTTAGTCTTTAGTCAATAGCCGATAGCAGCATTAGTTGTACTAGTCCACTAGTACATACACACAAGTACCTATACCGAAAATTCAGTTGAATACAGTATCTGACGGTAAGCATGGTGCTTATATGATTGTCATATCTTGGAGTCTCTCAGATCGAGATATGCTTCAGTATATATTGCAATTTGACAGACTCTACACTGTAAAAAATTTCCGTAGACTGACATTGAGCAGGAAGCTCCGTCGAGTCTACACTGTGCACTTTAGCGCTTCCGTCCATACATGCACATACAAGATACATATAGACTATATGCATATACAGTCACTATTCTTTTTCCCAAAATTAGCATGATTCAAGCCCCTCTGTTCTGTGTTCCGTTGATGTCAGGCAACGTCTAACCTTACTATTGACCCACATTTTACGCCATTCCATTGGCCGGTATATTAAACAGATCGGCCTGTCGCCAATCGAATTGGACTTGACACTCACACGGGTGGTAAACCTAGGAACTACCACGAAATTGAGTAAACGTAATTTCGTTCCCATTTTGATTTTTATTTCATTGTACCAGGACGAACGAATCGTGGGAAAATCGGGCAATGTGGTTCCATGTAAAAATGTTTTAGTTTCCTCTATAACCTAAGGTTTTACTGAAAAGTCCTTTGCCGTCTTCAAATCGTTCTACCCGCACTGAGCATCGGATTTAAGAAAAAACGCCAACTCGGGTATCGCTCATTTGTGGGTAATCAAGTACGTGCATGGCACTTTCTCCAGCAACGTTTATCTTTTTTTAAAGATATTTCTTGTTTGTTTTCCCCCAGTTCTCATAACAATGTCCAATCGTAACACTTCGGCCAATTCCGTATCCTGAATTAAACGAAGATATCGGCGAGGATGTCCGATTGAACAATGTCCTGCAGAAGGCTCAACTGAACGGATCCATATGATGCACCTCCTTGCACCGAGATTGTTCTTGCCCTCTCCAATTCGAAAAGATTCCGTCCTGAAATTTATAGTCCTTAATACATTTACTGTAATTCATGTGACTGTGAAATCCTGTATTTTGAAATGTTAAGGATATCGATCTTAAATTGGTTAGGCCTGTATATTGATTTTGGCGCACATTGTTTATAATCCATATCATAAGGTTGCCAACAGATCAACGTTTCAATAGATCTTGTCTCATTTAAATATTGTATCTTGTAAGTAGTGTTAAGGTGGTGATTTGTGGTATATACAAAAATCTCAATAAAACCATAAAAAATTATCGTATCTCCCTGAAAGTTACCAGACTTCTTATTTTTGTTGTTCTCTACAGTTTAGAATACAAAATAGTGGGACATACTGTTTAGAAAAGTGTTTTTATATGAAAAGATCAAAGGATAATTTTGTGCGAATAAATCTAAAAAATGACCATCATTATTGAAAACGTAACTAGGTCTGAACTTAAATTAATCCATTAGAAAGAGCGTCCTAGCAATTATTTGTTCCAACTCTTTCTCAAATTGTAAGGTAGGCCAGATAAAAACAGCAGCTTTTTCTCAAATGTCTGACCATGTATATAAGTGCATGTATAGTGATTGCATTCATTAATACAGGTAGGTCAGTTATACCTTTATCATACTCACAGTATAAATATTACATTACAATGACCAAACCAGGCGTGTTATTGTAATTATTCAACCTCGAAAATCATGAAAATAGACTCTACTGTGTATTTTAAGACAAATAATTTGGACACAGGCCACACCTTTTTTTTATCTGCGCAGCCTGATAACGCGCAGCAAAAATGGAAAAAATAATTGCTAGGACGCTCTTCATAATACATTAATTTAAGTTCAGACCTAGTTACATTTTCAATAATGATGGTCATTTTTTAGATTTATTCGCACAAAATTACCCTTTGATCTTCCCTTATATAAATCCCTTTTAACATCAATAAGTCCTGCATTTGGGGATTCTGAATTGTGAGAAACAACATAAAGAAGGCATCTGCTAAGTTTTGGGAAGATCCGTTGTATTTTCAGCATTTTATGCAGATTTTTGTCTTTGCCCCAAATCAGTGATAATCACCACCTTAACTCTGTTGGGAATTGGCGTATCGTGTGCTCAGTCGTTGAGAGCCACTGACTCTGACAGTTTAAACGAGTCACACCAGAGGCTGACAACTATTAGTGGAAGATAAGCCTGTTTGGTTTAAACATACATGTATTTTATATAGAAATATCAACAGAAACAAATATTGTATACAATCAGTTAAGGATGACCCATAAACCTTTACCATTGTTGTATTGACCGAACAAACGGACAGACCACCTATTAGATCCTCAGCGATTACCCCAAGTTTCCGACAGACAACGGACAGTTTCCTACATTCACCATCCGTTGTCTGTCAATACAGATAAAGGCTACATTTTTTATAGCAACCACAACCAAATTTTCATAGAACTGCTACCAGAGTTATTGCCCCTTACTTAGTAAACAAAAACCGATGTAAACTGTAGAGGTTACTTTTCTAGCAATCATAACTAAACGTAGACAACAGTCACACGGCCTCAATCAAGTTCGATGATCAGCCGGGTCTGATCATTAGCACCAGAGTAATTGCCCGTTACTTAGTGAACACAGTGAAGGTGAAATTTTTGGATTAGCAATAAGAAAATTTGTACAGTTTGTATTTGACTTCAAAGACTCTGCAAAGTACGATAATGGACCAGAGCAGACCACTAACTCTAGTTATTGTCCCATACTTAATAAAAAAGGAAAAGATATGACAAAATCTTTGACTATTGAGTTCTTGGTATCTTTGTCAGCTCAGCCGATTACAAAGTGCTAAATGGGCGAGATGCTGACGTCAGTTACTAGAGCAATATGACAATACAGTCAAACCTGTCTTAAGGGGTCACTCAAGGGAATGAAAAAAATTGGCTGCTTAAGACAGGTGACCCCTTAATACAGGTTCATTTGCACTGTATTTTGGCCCAAGGGACCCAGATAAAGTGGCTGCTTAAGACAGGTGATCCCTTAATAGAGGTGACCACATAAGCAGGTTTGACTGTATATATAAAGCTTTAACAGATGTCATTCCATCTCAAATTCAAGATGGCCGCCATGCCCAAATATGGCGAAAAAAAACACACAACACTTTACATATATATATAGGTCGAATTTCAATTTCGTTGATCCATTTGTGGAAGCTCGAATTTTTAATTTCTAAGTGATTGCATGATAACATTGGCACAAGCACATTTTCAAATTGAGGTGATAACATCATACCTCGGTTATCGATCCTTTTTTCTACCCTGATATCGCAAAATCGAATTTGTGGTATCACAAAATCGAATCAGCAATATCACAAGAGTATGACATGTGATGTCACGACTTTGTGATCACAATTTTTGTACTTGCTGGCAGAATTTGCACAGTATGTCAGCCAGAGCCCCAGATAAGATTGGGTCCGGAGGATGATTTTATTTTATCAATTCATTTATTTCTCATATTTTTAAACGCAAACATCTGTTGTGACCTAGTGACCCCTCATTAGAACCGTCTCGGCGAGACGGTCCTCATGAGGGGTCACAACATATGTTCAAATGGAGAGGTAGGGGAAATAATCCCTAATTTATCCCTCTTACCCCTTCTTATCTGGAGCTATGCTGTCAGTATGCATGTCACGCCACCCCAGTCGTCATCCGACCAGTCTCCTCATAGGAGACCGTGACGGTCCTAAATACAGGGACATATATGTGCATAAGCAAAGGGTGTGGATCATGATCAGACAGATCCAAAGGAGCAGTCTGATCAAGCCAGCCAACAACAGGGTTTAAATATATTGCTGGGTAGTAAACTCAGCTCGTTCAAATGCAGAGCTCCAGATAAGAGGGGGTATTGAGGATAATTTGAAGATAATTTTTCTTATTTCTCAATGAAAACATATGTTGTGACCCCTCATTAGAACCGTCTCGATGAGACGGTTCTAATGATGGGTCACAAAATATGTTTTATGGAAGAATATGGATAATTATCCCTTAATTATCTCTGTTACCCCTTCTTATCTGGAGCTCTGTCAAATGTCAGGATAAGGTATAATGTGTCCCAATATTTCTATATAGACAGCATGTGTACGTTGAAACGTGACCTGACTTTTGATGCGCGACTAAACCAGTGTCATGGTCTATGTAATACTTATGCCATGAACTGTCCGCTTGTACGAGCAGATAGTACACGAGCTTCTGAAGCTATTTATACCATAGTTTGTCCGCCTGTACGAGGAGATAATCCACGAGCTTTAAAGCTCGGGTATTATCTCCTCAATAAGGTGCACAAACTATGGTATAACTATTTTCTATGTCACCCTCTCTACTGTAGACCTTGCACATTACGAAAGCTAACAGTACACGGTCACTTCAATAGCAGATGCTTGTGTTCAGAAGAGAATAGATGATCTAGATTGAGCTATTGCTACTTTTCATTCGCGTTATTGGTAGTCTGTTACTGGTTAGCGACGTTTACAGGTTTTTCTTAGCACTGTCTACGGAGATGTACTCTTAGCACTGTCTATGGAGATGTACTCTGTGAAGTGATTACATTACATGGTGTCAGGGTGATAAGTGTATGTTCATTAAGGTGGCGTATCAGATGTTTTTTAAATGTCTTTCAGATTCACCGGTTTCCTAGACATTTATTTTGAACGAAACTATTTACCGTAAGATGAATGGATTGACTATCAGGGGAAACGACTCTGTTATTATTGTTTTTGCATCCCTTCAGAGTGGTAAATCAACCCTTAATGTGAGGTGGGAGTAATTCAGCGCCGCCGTGCGGCAGTTTCTGTCACTACGTTACGTAATGACGTCGAACGTTCCGTTTGACAAAAACAAGATGGCGTCAACGTTAGCCGCTTCTGTGATCACGTCATGGTCTGCTCACAAAATGCAAGAAGGCTGAGTGCTGGGTGAAATTAAAGGAAATAGAAAGTGCCGTAGAAGAGAAACTGAAAAAAGGATAGTATCCGTGCGGAGGACTACTTGTGGGATAGCTGACAGTTTCTTAACTGTTCGCAGCTATTGAATTGCAATAATTTTATTTTTAATTTCATTCGACAAGAAAAGGAAATAGAAAGTGCCGTAGAGAAGAAACTGAAAAAAATATATAGTTAGTTTTCCGTTTGTAGAAATCTGTTCTCTGACAGTTTCTCATCAGTTTGTTAGACGGATTTCGCAGCTGTTGAGTTGCAATTACAAAGCCTCTTGAAATTGAATCCAGAATCGTACAATGAATGGTCAGATCACTGTCTATAATTCCACCACGTACTTAACAGTTAACATGATAGCAGCCATAGACAGTTTTTCATACCACCCACATTTAAAATCAGCAAAAGCTTTGCCAAATTTCAGATATATAAAAATTCGTAGACTGTCCCTAGCATTTGAACAACGCCAGGCAGCCGTATCAACGTCGACGCAATGTCGTTAGAATCTTTTATCGACGATGATACGATAATTCAACGATCTGTTCTGTCAATAAGCTAAAAACAATGTGTTTTTTTTTCCTTGCCTTTCTTTCACTTTTCTGTTTTTCATTTCTTATTTCTGTTTCAAGTGTATATCAAAGTATCTCCTGGACGCTAAAGTGAATCAAAGCTGCCTATCATTTTTACAGAGAGAGAGAGACAGAGAGAGGAGAGAGAGAGAGAGAGAGAGAGAGAGAGAGAGAGAGAGAGAGAGAGAGAGAGTCGCCCTAGTCCAGTCGTTGGAACACAAGGTTATAGTGCAGAGTCAAGTCAAGTCAAGTCAAATCATTTATTCACTCAGTCCATTTACAATGGCAACATGAGGTAATACTAACAGTGCATATTTGTACGAGGCTTCAGAACAAATGCGATATAATATAAACCCTGGTACATGTACTCTACATATCATTCGGATGTACCCAAAGCTGATGAGGGGCTACAGTCTAGAATACTAGGAGTCCAGACTAGAGCCCAACATCAGCACTGGCCTGCATCTAGCCAAGTTTCCCTATGCCGATTGGGGCTATAGCCTAGAATACAGCGAGTCCAGACTACAGCCCACTATCGACATAGTTATATATGTATATAAGGAGTTTACTATATAAGGGTTTTACGACCTGTCGACAATATTTCAGTCATATGTATGATAAACATAATGCATAGTGTTAAATACCAATTCAACCAACATGCCACATATAAGTATGATCCATACTAACAAAGACCGCTTTTACCAGCACATTCAATTTTAACCAAGTGTAACCCATGTACTCTACATATCATACCGATATACCCAAAGCTGATGAGGGGCTATAGTCTGGAATACTAGGAGTCAAGACTAGAGCCCAACATCAGCACTGTCATGTAATCTAGCCAAGTTTCCCTATGCCGATGGGGCTATAGCCCAGAATACAGCGAGTCCAGACTACAGCCCACCATCGGCATAGTTATATATGTATATAAGCGTTTTACTTTACAAGGGTTTTACGGCCTATCGACAATATTTCAGTCATATATATGATAAACATAGTGCATAATGTTAAATACCAATTCAACCAACATAACACATATAAGTTTGATCCATACTAACAAAGACCGTTTTTACCAGCTCGAGGCACTATTTACATTCAATATAACCTAGTGTACCCCCATGCTGATGTAAGCTATAGCCTCCAACCCATAGCCCACATCAGCATAGTCATATAATTACTCTTCGCATAATGCAACTGGCAAAAGCTGGCCTTACCAACACGAAACGAAAGTTGATTTCAGTCTAGCTAAGTGTACCCCACGCTGATATCGGGCTACAGCCAAGAATACAGCGAGTTCAGGCGATAGCCCGGCATCAGCATGATCATATAAAAAGTAATCTTCACACTGAGCAGAACAGAAACCACTAAGACAGACAGACTGTATGAATATCAATCAATATTAACCCACTATATCATAGGCGCTTTCTTGGGTCGGGTCAGGAACTGGAAAACTTGACTCGCTTACACTGTACAAAAGCCAAGTGGACAATGTTGTTGTTCAAATGTCATAACACGTGGAAGCCCGCCCCAACTCGGGTGCCCGTCAACTGTATGGGAGGACATAATGGCTCATGCTTTCGATTTTTTAAAATTAAAAATACTTAGTTAAGACGGCTTATGCAGAGATTGAGAGAAACGTATTACATCTGCCTTCATGCTGCACTTTCCAGACAAAGGCAATCATGAGTGATGAAAGTTCCAGACAAAGTTTATCGGTAGCCTACAAAAAGCGATAGTTGATATGTGGCGCGAAAAGTTAAGTAACGTTAACGTCACCAAGCGCAACGTCAACATTTCAGTCTAAAGAGACGGCAGGCCGGGCATTTAATGCACTTTAACTCGAAAGTTAAGTCGGCGACCTACTATTTTTATTGCTCTAATGTAAACTTCTATCATTGGACCATACTGTGTTAGTTTTTGAAGAAAAAAATGTGTTTTGTTTTCTCAGAATGAAGGTTTTTATCGAAGAGTTACGAGCAAAAACGTGCTTTTTCCATAGAACGCCATTATAACGTCGGGTCGAAAAAGTGGAAAAATTGACGTTTTCGAGGTCAGATATCTTGAAAACGACATCGGCGACCCCCTTTTTTATTACATTTTCTGAAAGAGGGACTGAAAATGTACAAAATAGGGAAGTATGAATAAAATCATGTGTTTTGTCAATTACTCCCACCTCACCTTAAAGCGAAGTAATTGCTCTTTATGAGCTTGAGATTAGACTCCTGTTTAAGGTATTTCATTTTCTGGAGAAGCAAACGGGAAGTCAAAAAATGTGGCCTTGTGAAATTAAAGCGGAAAGACAGGGCGATGAGCCCACACTGTTCAACTTATGAGAACAGGAGCCTTTTAATTATACCATGCAGGGAAAATCCACACAGTCTGACTAGATTTTGGTCATGGACTTGGTATAAACTTGTACGGTTCATAACATGATTATCTGGGCTCAGAAGACTCTGATCAGTCTGCGCGGATACACAGGCCAAAATGGAGGCTGATGTTTTTTCTGGTGTCACGATTCAGAACGATACTGTAGCTGAATAATTGAGCCGCGACACGAGAAAACCAACAAAAAGGTTGTGAGCCCAGCGCACTCAGATCAGCCAGTCTGATCAGAATCTTCATTTAGCGCTCAAAGGGTAGCTATGGGTCTTAGCTACCTCCGTGTGGATAGCGAAGACTCTGATCAGACTGGGTGGATGCCCAGGTTGATCTGAGTCTGCGCTGGGCGCACAACCACATTGTTGGTTTTCTCGTGTCGCGGCTCAATATTATGTACAGTTATCAGAATGAAGGTGCAAAAATATTTAAAAATAGTTTAAGGTATTCAAATACTTTGTCATAGTACCTTTGTTTATATACCGTGCTCTGATTCACATTTATAGCTAACCGTGTGCTGTTTGAATTTGAAGTTTCATATTACTAGTCATACTATGAAGTCACTTGACATACATTTCTTATTATCAGAGCCCTAGATAAGAGGGAGTATTTGGTGATAATTAGGGATAATTTTTGTTAATTCTGGATAAAAACATATGTTGTGACCCCTCATCTGAACCGTTTCGACGAGACGGTTCAGATG
Organism: Ctena decussata; assembly: GCA_963989385.1. Lineage (NCBI taxonomy): Eukaryota > Metazoa > Mollusca > Bivalvia > Lucinida > Lucinidae > Ctena > Ctena decussata. The sequence continues at coordinate 9,804,041 of OZ022506.1, forward strand.
AGGGGTCACAACATATGGTTTGAATGAGTAATAAAGAAAATTATCCCTCAATTATCATCAAATACCCCTCTTATCTAGAGCTCTGTATTATGTATTCAGTCACCAGGTTACACCTGTAATCGTGGCTAGATTTTCAAAATAATGCAACATTACGACAGCTCAATATGTTTATCATAGATATGAAACACAGACACAAGAGTGGTTAGAATGCCTGTATTGAAATGTAAAAAGTCAGATTAAGGAAAGAAAAAAAAAAAAAAAAAAAAAGAAAGAAATTCCCATTCCAACTGGGTTTCCTGCATCGCCAATCATTAAATGAGCCGCGGCCGGACATAATCCAACAAATTGACATGTGCGCCACGCGAAGACTCAACTTAAAAGGTAGCGAAGGGCTTAAGCTATTGATCACCATCCCGACAGCGCAGACTGATCAGACTGGGCGGATGCCCGGGCTGATCTGAGTCTTCGTTTAGCACACCTGCAATTTTGTTGGTACTGTTGACCAATAGACTTAAAAGCATAGCTTGACTGTTGCACTGAAAGCTTTATGATACAGTGGTGAGATCTAAGCCAAAGGCAAGAAGAATGCCAAACAGAACGCGTAGTCCTGAATATTAATTAATTCTGCTATATTTATTCATTTATTCATTTGTGTGTTTATTTCTGTTCTATAGCTGTCCACTTCTGTTTTGTTTTGTATTTTAAACTTAAAAAAAAAGTAAAATCAACTGTCAGGTTATATGTTCTGGTTGTCCATGTTGCTGCTGCAGCTCATTTGTTGTGTGAGTGGTGTTTTTTAATTGTCTAGGAAAGATTTGTTCATAAAGCCATGTGAACTTTGTCAATTTATGTAAATACTTTATTTCCCTTTTGGTTTAGAGTGCTAAATAGGAGCGAGTTAGTGAGCTCGGGTTTAACGTCCCACCAACAACAAGGTCATGCGGAGATGGGGCCTCGGTTAAAAGTCTCGTCAGAAATACGGAAAAGCTGGGGATCGATCTTGCGATCCCTTGATTGGTAGTCCAGCGTTATCCACTACCCTACCGCCGCTCCTCGCGAAATACGATCTGGTTGTCAGAGCTCCAGATAAGAAGGGGTAACATGGATAATTCAGAGATAATTTTTCTTATTCCTTAACAAAAACATACATTGTGACCACTCATTAGAACCGTCTTGGCGAGACGGTTCTAATGAGGGGTCACAATGTATGCTTAAATGGAAAAATAAGGAAATTTATCCCTAAATTATCCCTGTTACCCCTTCTCATCTGGAGCACTGGGTTGTACTAGTTCGTGATCATAGACTGTCTTTTTACTTTTTACAGGAATAACGAGGATGAATACAACGATTTTAGCCACCCCGAATGACACGGGAACAACAGTGGCGCCCAACAGCACTATTGGATCAACTACACTCTTCCCCAACAGTACAGAGTTTTCCAATATTACTAATATTACCACCGACGGTTACCGGCCAGAAACCCCTGAAGAAGCTCTCAGAGACTTTTGGATTGGTCTTTCTCTGGCTGTGACGTCAGCGGTCTTTACCGGAAGTAGCTTTATATTAAAGAAAAAGGGCTTGTTGAATGTCTCAAAAAGACAGGCTACCAGGGCAGGTAATATACTAGGGTCGAGTCGGGTAACTTCGGACAACGGGTAAATTCGGACATACCATTGCAAACAGTGAAAATCCAGATGAGACGGCTCATAATGAGCCGTCTTATCTGGATTTTCACTGTTTGCCATGTTATTTTTGTTTTAAATCCAAACAACTGACACATAAAGGAAACAATGTCACTGTCCGAATTTACATGCTGTCCGAATTAACCTGACGACCTTAGTAATACGACGCGTCAGTCAAACATTTTTAAGTCAAATATGTAAAATTAAGTACGTATTCTATTGCATACATGCCAAATTCAGTTTTAATAAAAGCTGAACGCACACACAGTCATGCGTGCAATCATACAGTGACAGAAATTAAGCTTTTTTTGGTCGCATAATCTGTGTGGTGGCTTGTTGGTTGTTTTTGGTTTAACGGCCTTTTGGGACAGTATTTCAGTCTCCCAGAGGTGTGAGAGAATATTTGTTCCTACAACCCCATCCGTACCTACTGCAAGCACAGTAGGTTGAACTCTTCCCTCCCCCTCGCACAGAAAGTTACCCAGCACCATCGCGTGACCAGAACACACACACACACACACACACACACGCTCACGATTGTGCACTGTTTCAATGGTGGCATTGAAACAGTGCACAACTGGTCGCATCAGAACATTTGATTGCCGTATACGTTTTATTATCTGTAAAGACATATCCGTGTTAATATACTCGGAGGCAAAAGAAAGTATACATTTTTGAATGTCCATAATTTACTTATTTTTCACAGTTCAGATAAGAAATTCTGCACGATGTATCTTTCCTCAAAGTTCAATAATGTGATATTGTAAGATTACTAAATCTCTCGCTTGACTTGCGACACTACATGCACATATTGGGTTTGCCCTTTGTGCACGTGCAATTTTGCCGCACAATCAGTATTTGCATGGTCGGTCATTTTACTGAACAAACAAGAGTGTATGCGTTTCATTTTCATCAAGATAATGCTTTTGGTGCTGAAAGAAGTTACAAGTTGACCGCTTGATGCGGTTCGTAGCTGGCTGGCTAAAATACACTAGCGTCACGACTGATTGGCGATGATGTGTATACTTTCTTTGTCTTTGACTAAATTTTCCTCTGCGTGTATGATTTCTGTCTGCCACAGAGAGCCTTGCCATGGTGTAAATGAAACGCAAACATTGTGGTTTGTTAAGAAAAATAACTGAAATTTCATATACAGATTTACAACAAACTCGTATTGTCCAGTTTGCTGCACGTGGAAAAAGTTCGAAACCGGCACATACGTTCAGTGCCTCTTGTCAAGCGTTTCAATCAGTAATTTTACTATATCACATTGATGTACCTAAAGTAAAAATGAGCCGCGACGCGACAAAACCAACAAAGTGGTTGTGCGCCCAGCGCAGACTCGGATCAGCCTGGGCATCCGCCCAGTCTGATCAGAGTCTTCACTGTCCGCATGGAGGTAGCTTAGACCCTTAGCTACCCTTTAAGTGCTAACCAAAGAGTCTGACCAGACTAGGCGGATGCCCAGGCTGATCTGAGTCTGAGCTGGTCGAACAACCACATTGTAGGTTTTGTCGTGTCGCGGCTCAAATAATTCATGCAAAATTTCAGGCCTCAGCCAAGAGAAATAAGTAAATTATGGACATTCAAAAAGTGTATACTTTCATTTGCCTTTCAGTATATTTACTGTAACTTATCTGTCATGATGATACCATAATAAGTTAATTATGTAATGATGTATTTTTGATTACAAGTTATCTGTCGATAAACTTGATAAGACAGCTAAATATTTTTAACATATCGTCATCTGATAAAGATGGGTTAACACGACGACACATCGTGACATGTGTTATGCAAACATTTTTTTCGCAAGATAGTTATGTTCAGATAATGAAACATGGTGCATGCAACAGATTTGTGTCATGAAACATGATTTTGGGATGTTTACACGATGACACATGTTGCTTGACACACGTGTAAATCCACCCTATTTACCGACGCAGGTTATCTGGTCATCTATAGCAACTGGTAGCACAAACTCTCCTGATAATTGAGCCGCGACACGACAAAACCAACAAAGTGGCATGTGCGCCCAGCGAAGACTCAGATCAGCCTGGACATCTGCCCAGTTCGATCAGATGTTTCGCTCTGCGCTCAAACACGGGGGTAATACCAACTTTCGACCGAGTCTATACTATACAAAGTGGCTTTCGACCGAGAATACGATCGTAAGCACTACCAATAACAGTAAATGGTATAATTGTTAGTGGCTGTCGACCGAGCTGATACTGCTGTCGATTGTCTCGGTCGACAGCCACATTTGCATGTATGGTAATTGACTGAGTCGGTCGAGAGCACAGGTAGGCAAATTGGTATTACCCCCGTGTTCAAAGGTAGTTAAGAGTCTAAGCTAACTCCATGCGGACAACGAAGACTCTGATCAGACTGGGCAAATGCCCAGGCTGATCTGAGTCTTCGCTGGGCGCACATGCCACTTTATTGGTTTTGTCGTGTCGCGGCTCATATAAACTATATGATCAATTGACGAATCAGCATATGGACAGACTCGGTGCCAGGAGGTACAGCCAAGGGTTCGTTCCGCTGAGGCTCTTGAAAACCCTATTTACGTCGTATTTCTGCTCCATAGCATAATTGTGGAGCTGCAGCGCATTTGCTATGGGAGTGGTGGTCGGGCGGGGGCGGCCTACTTATTTGACCTGATAGAGGTAGGGCAAGGGCCTGTTGTGCTCGCAGTAGGTCCGGGTGGGGGTTGTTGGGATTTTTTTTCTCACATCTATCATTTCTCTTTTCTTCCTCCCTCATTCTGGGAGACGGCCCAATATAGACTGAAATACTGTCTCAAAAGGACGGTAAACCTAAAAACAACCAACCAACCGCATTTACTGTGTTACCCTAAGCAATGAGAATTCCTTTGATGCTTGAATAAGATCGTTTTCTTCTCATCTTTGAGTCCCAGTAATAATTTTAATTCATCTTAATCTTTGAACCTTTTCCCCTAGTTTTATTTGAATAACGAAATATTGATTTATATGAAAGGTTCTATTGGTGGTATAGTAGTTCAAATGAACCAGTGTAAATTGTTTAAATCCATTGACCATTACAATCCATTTACCTACATACTATACGTATAAATCTATTTTTGGTGTCTGAGTGACATTAAGTTCAAAATACAGAGCAGTTTTTACTCAGCGATACTGGTTGCTGGATTCCTGTCATGCAACCTTTTAGGTTATGTTTAGACGATTAGAGATGTTGCATGTAACAAACTTATCTTCTGAAACATGTGCTTTTGTGAAACACGATTTTCGGGTATTTACATGGTGACACATATTGCGTGACACGTGTCTTGCAATATGTGTCGCCATGTTAACGTGTCATGCAACATGTGTCGCCATTTAAACACGCGTCAAGCAACATGTGTAGCCGTTTGAACACGTGCCATGCAACATATATCGCCGTGTAAACACGTGTCATGCAACATGTGTCGCCGTGTAAATCCATGGTAATGTTTCTCACCTACCGTGGTATGGCTTGTCCACCATTTTTAAACAGGGAAGACAACCTGGTAGAGAGTATTTTCATTGCTGGCAGGCGAACCTTTCTTATCATCGGGAATAAACCTTTAAGTTACATGCAACATGTTTAATCGTCCAGACAAAGCCTTATTGCGACAAAAATGGTTGCATGACACATTTATCAATAAACATGCGTCGCCGTGTTAACCCCGACTATAAGACTAGCTCTCAGTGAGTAGGAAGGTCAGAGTGATATCCATTGATGATTCGCGATTTTACGGCCCTAGCAACACTATATCAGTCATCTGGAGATAATGGCAGGCTCTGTGCAGTTGTTACAGTGGAACCCCGTTTGGTAACCGTAACCGCTAGGTATAAGCAGGCCAGCGCCTGACTCACTGAGCTACCGTGAACTTAAACTCATGAATTCTTAAAAGAAAGAATTTGCTCCTCTATGACTGTATTTCTTTTCTTTTTAGAATAGGCTTTTCTCCATGGAAGCAATCGGGAAGTCTAAAGTTGTTCCCTCTTAGTTAAAATGCCGGACAAACAAATGAATCCGTTTTGTCTACCGAAGTATCATGACTATGACGAGGTCATACGGGTGTGAAAAGTGACACCCGTAAGATCTCATATTGATATCGTCACGGGTGTGTATGATTTAAGGTGTATAGGTACACCTCCCATGTTTGTGTTGTTTTTGAAAAGGGAACCAACTTTGGTAGATGTAGCCCTTTCGGATCAGGTCTTCGCGGAAGGAAAGAATTTGCTCCTCTAAAGAATTTGCTCCTAGAGGGGCAGATTCTTTTCTTTAAGTGTTCACCTTCTTTGAGAAGAGGTTCACGTAAACTTTGCGTGTTTACACACATGTAAAGTTAGGCTGACGATAGTTCAAAATCTTAAGTTTATCGGATGACTAAAATAAGATGATATTGAATGCAGACAGGTCATAAATGTTTTGAATGCATTTATATTGCATAATGAAAGAATATAAATTCTTGCACATACCTCATCTTCGCAATTCAAGGGCACTAAGTCCACTTTGCTCCTTACGGAAGGAACAGAGTGGTCTTAGTGCCCTAGGTTTGCGAAGATGGATCATGATTGTGCAATAGCCGTTTGAGGCCGTGGTCCAATGGAACAAATCCATGTTCTTGAGCTGTTGTAAGAGCCCCGGTAGCTCGATGACCTGCTGATCTCAGCAGAGGTCACGGGTTCGAATCCGGCTGAAGGCGGAATACTTTCCATTGCACACAGCCATTTATCACGGGTAATCTGGTAATACCAATTTGGCTACCTGTGCTGTCGACATAGTCGGTACTATACAAAGTGGCTGTCGACCAAGCATATGATCGTAAGCATTACCAATAACGGTAAATGGTACTATTGTTTAATAATGGCTGTCGACCGAGTTGTTGGTTGTTTGTTTGATTTGAGTTTAACAAGTCTATATCGGGCCGTCTCCGCGAGAGGGTAGAAAAAAAAAAGATAGTTGAGAAAAAAAATCAAAACAATCCCAACCCGCTACCTCCTACAAGCAAATTAGGCCCTTGTCCTACTTTTAGCCAAATAAGTAAGACGCCCCGCACTGGAAGTTATACTAAGCACCATCGCCCGACCACCACCACCTCGACCGAGTTGATACATACAATTTAAATTTTCTGTATGTTTTTCTTTTTTCAGGAGCTGGTGGCTTCACCTACCTCAAGGAATGGCTCTGGTGGTGTGGCATGTTTCTTAGTAAGTTTCTTTACCGTAAAAATCCTAAGTATCCGGACACCTAAAATAATACCCATATTGGTCCTTAAGTGGAATAGTCTTGTTTTTGCAATGCCGTAGTGCCTCCAGATCCAGACGGAATGAATGGCAAAATGTTCAGAGCCAGATCAGACTCTGATCTTGGTCTGCACTGTTTGTCCAGACCTGTCTGTCCCTATACTTCGATGTTTTATAAATACGGTAATAGTGGACACTTAAAATATACGAATAAGAAAGAGTCAGAAAAGTTTGCTGATCAGTTTATCTCTTCACCTGACAGAGAAAGTTGTTGTTTTTGAGTTGCCGTTTAACGTCCCAACAAACAGCATTTCAGTCATGTCGAGACGTTTCCTAGAACGTTATAAGACTTTTACCAATGACAGTTAGGTCCTTTTACAGCTTCTAGCAGCTCTGTCGTAGAGGCACCAGGCAGCCTATCTATTTTGCGGGCCCGATGGGCGAGGGCTGTAGAGAAAGAAACACCTGATAGATACATGTGCTGAGCCGCGGCGCAAGAAAAACAACAAAGTGGTTGTGTGCCCAGCGCAGACTTAGATCAGCCTGGGTATCCGCCCAGTCTGATCAGACTCTTCGCTAAGCGCTTAAAGGGTGGCGAAGGGTCTAAACTAGCTCCATACTGATGCGGACAGCGAAGACTCTGAACAGACTCGGCGGATACCCAGGGTGATCTGAGTCGGCGCTGGGCGCTCAACCACTTTGTTGGTTTTGTCGTGCCGCGGCTCACGTGCTTCTGTGCTCTGTTCGCCGTGCATACCTCAGTTATGATGTCAGTATTTAACTTTCTAATAATAACTGATGATAATAGAATGAAATGTCAACACAGAAATTGATTTAAAGATATAATTAACCTGGGAAAACGTAGTGAGTCATGATGTACAAGAAAAAAAAAAAAAAGAAAACAGATGTTATCTTTGAAGTAGGTTTGATGACTCAAATAAGTGATGGTATCACTAGATTTAATCGAAAATAGTTACATACCCGTAATTGCTTATTTTTGTTTCAAAAGCAATTAGAAGAATATTAAGTTCGCATTTGAAATGAAATGCAATTGTATTACTTAAGAGTCCAACTTATGCCAAAGGAGAGTCTGTGTAAAATTAACTCCTTAAAATTAATAACTCTCGAGAAAGGAAGCCTCAGCTTGGTCTCTCAACTTGCTATTTGATTACCTCACTTAATATATTCTCCTCCTCGCTCAGTGTGCTCGATAAGTTTGCTAAGTTTTTTATCCCCTCGACAGGGAGGTTCGGGGAGGGTGAGAAGGGGGGGGGGGCTTTATCTTGCAGAGTATGTACGAGAAACTTCACAGAAGTGCAATCGAACGTTACCTGAATCTGGGTCTAAATAAGGTTTAATTTGTAAACAAAATAATCAATAGCCCTAGAGATGGACATAACCTTGAAGTTTGTATTTGTAATACATCGATTTGTGACAAGAAACATGTCAGAGATGGAGCATGGTTCGTCCGCCTGTACAGAGAGATAATCCACGAGCTTTAGCGAGTGGATTACCGACCATACAGACGGACGAACCTGTCTCACTTGCAGTTAGATGCCCAATGTAGAAGGTATCTCGAGTTAAGGATCGTTCACCGGGCCGCGTAGCGCAATCGGTAGGGCACCTGACTCATAAGTCTGAGGTCCTGGGTTCGATACCCGGTCTGGCCACATACTTTCGTTTCTCCTTCCGCTGATTCAAGAAGGGCAGTTGTCAGTTACTGGCGAAAGTATGTGCACTTAGTACTGGTTAACCGCTTAGGAGGTCTAAACCTACCCAGGAATAGTGTGGTTAGGTTAACTGACCATCCCGACATGACCATGGCTATTTACCGTGGACGTAAAGCAACAAATCAAACAAAAAAGGATTGTTCTGCTACCATGTCACGGCAACAAGTAAGTGTATGATAAACACATTTTTTCTTATCTTTTACAGTGATCGTGGGAGAGGTGTTGAACTTTCTGGCGTATCTGTTCGCACCGGCGACGTTAGTTACCCCTCTCGGAGCCCTCAGTGTTATCACAAGGTAAGACCAGCGGACGGGTATCGTTGAAGTCTAACACAGTGCGCCTGTAGGGGCAGTGGAAGGCTTTCATGTTTTAACCCTAGTGGACTTGTCCGTCCTTATTATTTGGATGAGTGCATTTCTAGTTTTATGGGTTTCTGGTGAATGCTTTCACATTGAATTGTATAGACTGAAATAGTCTCAGAGCGCCGTTAAACTCAAAACAGTCAATCAACCAATCAATCAATCAATCAATCAGTTAATTACAGTAGTTTGTAGTTTGTATTTAGTCTAGTCTATTCCATAACATTGTGAGGTCGTTGGGGCACCACAGATGATCCTACAACAATCCCTTTTCACCTAGTCCTGTCTTCAGCTGCCCTAGTTGAGCAAGCAAAATCCATCCCTGTCCCTTCCTTAATATTGTCTTCCCATCTCTTCTCCTGTCTACCTCTCTTTATCTTTCCTTTCACTGTACCCTGCAGAATTGTCTTTGCTAAACCAGAAGACCTTGAGACATGGCCAAACCACTTCTTGAGCAAGGTCAGGAGTTCGTCATAATCTCCAATGACTACTTGTCCCTTCCTTGTATAGAAATTTCTGTAAGCAAACAGAGTTAACCCTGATCAGACGTCGCGTTCTGCGGCGTCTGACCTGAGTTAATACTTTTTGCTTAAGTCTTTAAAACGGTTTTCTAGTCTAAAAGGTTTAATCTGCAACAATCCTTTGTTTGGAAGCATGTGAGCACTGATGATTTTCATGTTGATGAGATGCTTTTGGGCCATAATGAAAAGGAATATCAGAAAATGTCAAAATGTAATTTTATCTGAGCCGAAATTGTGACAGAGGAATGGAAAATAGACATTTTTTAATTATGGTCTTGAAATATGGAACAGTATCAACTTTTTAACACTAAAATCGCTAAAAAAGAAGCTAGTCCGTGAGAATTTTTAATTGTAAAGTTGGACGAAACATGTTTTTTTGTTTTTGAAAATTTGCAGACATAAATTTTGTTGTCTGCTTTTTCGGCGCTTTAAGGGTTAAACTGTTTAATTTTCTATCGTCTGACATATCACTGGATTATCCTTGATGGCCAAACTTGCCACTTTCTCTGTTGGAGTAAAACCCAAAACTAGTTGTGGCGCCTCACCCACAAAAATGTCCTTTGTGGTCATTGGGAGGGCATTGCATTATATGTTACATAACTTTACTCTGAAGTGGATTCCCTCTGAATTTATATTCGTAAGCCAAATTTTATGAATGAGTTATTGGATTTATACATTGTTGATTTAACTTCTTATACCCCTAAGAGCTTACTTTGGCTACTTATTGTACATGGTTTGTGTACAAAAGAATTTAAGACAATGTTTATACACTGCCTTGTATTCTCATTCTTACTTGAGGGACTCTTTAGTTGCAAAGTAAACAGTATTTAAATCCAATTTTTGAAGTTTGGGGGTGAGTGTGACCTGTGGCCTTTTGCTGAATATACTTTCAAAGTGCTGCGCAGGAAGAAGGAGATAGGGGTGATTTGGGCCACAGAGAGAGAGAGAGAGAGAGAGAGAGAGAGAGAGAGAGAGAGAGACCTTAAGGCTAGTAAAAACGCTAAAAATTGGGACACCTAGAATAATTGCCATTAAATGGAACGTTTTTTTTTATTTGTGTTTTGCGGCCTTCTCAAGGATTGTTCATTTATATCCAGTCTATCGTTAAGCCGTGCTGGGAGAAAACCGGAGCTCCTGGGAAAATACCACACAACCTCCGGAGCTCCATGGGAAATACCACCCTACCTTCCGCAAACAGAACATGGCTATCTCACTTAATGCGCCGAGCGGGACCTTGAACCCTATTAAGGGGTCAGATTCTTAAACAGTAGACAAGCATTGATAAGGTGGCGACAATGAAAATGGCAGAGTTGCTTTCTCATGAAAGAGCCCCCATCTACTTCGAGTGTCCCAACACTAATACTAAAGCTGCAAGAATGAAAATACATCTAGTTGAATATTTAAACAGCGTAGATCAGATGCGGCAGCTCATCATGAGCCGCTTCATCTGGATCTACACCGTTTGCCCTCTAGTCTTTGAAATCTGAAGTGATATAGCTTGGTTGACATATTTTTTGAAAGTTTGCAGACGTATGTTTTGTCGTCTGCTTTTTTGTGCGCTTTTTGTGTACTTACTGTTTTGTCGATTTCAGTGCAATGATGGCATCCTACTTCTTAAAGGAGAAACTAAATCTGCTGGGAAAGATAGGTTGTCTGCTGTGTGTCCTCGGATCAACATTAATGGTACTACACTCTCCCAAAGAAGCTGAAATACAAACTATGGAAGAACTGCTGGACAGAATCATTGAACCAGGTTTGTTGTGAGATGTTGGCTCGCCTGTTACCGGGAGAAGCAAGACATACCAGTAGCCCAGTGGGCATATTACGTCGAAATGACGTCGCACTGACGTCGATGCGACGTCATCACGTCGCATCGACGTCAGTGTGACGTCATGACGTCATGTGCCTGCTTGGAGGTATAACTTTTCTGGTGTCGCCATCAGCGTCGGCGGCGTAATTTTTGCATGGTGTCTTTTTAGTGACAATGCGGAGACAGGCGAGACACCGCATTCCGCGGAATTTTCGTTTCAGGATGAACTGATATATCTTCCTACTGAGCTGCGGGATGGTTGGGTGGTGCGATGGTGCTGCGTGTAACTTCCAGTGCCGGGGCGTCCTACTGATTTGGATAATTGTAGGGCAAGGGCCTGCTGTGCTTGCAGTAGGTGCGGGTTGATTGGACGTTTTTATCTCTCGCCTATCATTTCTCTCTTCCTTCTCCCTCTCTTGGGAGACGGCCCGATATAGACTGAAATACTGTCTCGAAGGGCCGTTAAACCCAACATAGCCACTCAAAAATCCCACTGAGCTTAGGCACGCCTGGTAAACGCTCAATGACACGAAAATTAAAAATTCAAGGTCTGCAAATAGTTAGCCGAAATAAAACAATGCTATTCGACCCATATGCACATCACAATATTTATTTTGAGCCGAAACTCCTGAAAGAGGCCAAACCGAAATTTCAGTTTGACCACTCTGAGGACCCCTGTAGTAACTTCATCAGTTTATCTTGTATATACCTGGCCGGGCCGCATGGCACAGTCGGTAGCGCGTCGGACTCAAGAGCCAGTTGTCCAGGGTTCGATACCCGCCCCGGTCACTTACTTTCTTCCTCCTTCGACTGATTTAAAAGGGCGGTTGTCAGTTACTGGCGAAAGTATGTGCACTTAGTACTGGTTAACCGCATAGGAATTCTAAGCTTGCCGAGGAGTTAACTGATCGTCCTGACATGACCATAGCTGTTTATCCAGGACGAAAAGCAACAAAACAAAAACAACTTTTACAACATTGAAATATTGCACTAGTGTGCTCACATGTATATGAGTCGAATAGCTTTGTTATAGGTTGACTATCCATGCAACTGCTTCTCTAAAGAGCATCATTCGACAATATTTACCCGTTTAACAAGCTATTCCATTCCTGCACAGCATTATCCGACAATATTTACCCTTTTAAACGAGCTATTCCATTCCTGCACATGTGCAGGAATGGAATAGCCCGTTTAACAGGGTTCGACAATATTTACCCTTTTTAAACGAGCTATTCCATTCCTGTACATGTGCCCAAAGACAATATTTACCCTGTTAAACGGGCTATTCCATTCCTGCACATGTGCAGGAATGGAATAGCTTGTTTAAAAGGGTAAATATTGTCGAATAATGCTCTTTAGAGAAGCAAGTCGAAACATAAAAATCAAATTTAATTGAGAGTTTTTCTTACAAGATAATAATTGTGATTTCACGTGATCCTAGATTGTGACAAATCCTGCATATTTCTTGATGTATCTAAACAGACTGTATCAGCAATGGGCATATCAGAGGCGACTAGGGTGTTTACCAAATATATATTGCAAAATATTCACAAGATGTAGATTGTTCATTACAAAAAAAAAGTAAAATGTTATGCCCACTTTCAAAGTCATTTCTATGAAGTAAATAAACAAAAACCAGGCCAATCTTTTCGGATGCATGAATAAGGTGGGTATTTGAAGATGATTCTGATTCTGATAAGTTCTGTTATTTTTTTCATAAGACGTGTGATGCCTCATAAGTATAAGGAGACGGATCTAATGAGGGATCACAACATGGGTTTTCATTGAGAAATAAGGAAAATGTCTCAGAATTAACATCTTATTGCATCATACATGTATCTAGTTCTCTGTTTCTGCACCATCTTTGCAAGCCAAGGATACTAAGTCCACTTTGTTCCTTACGTACGTAAGGAACAAAGTGGACTTAGTACCTTTGGCTAGCCAAGGATACTAAGTCTTAATACTAAGCTTAGTACCCTTCGCAAGCCAAGGATACTAAGTCCACTTTGTGGACTTAGTACCCTTGGCTTGCGAAGATGCATCTGCATCAGCTAAAATTGCCTTCTTTTCATTTCAGGTGTAATTATACTGTGTGTGATATTAATAGGCATCGCAAGTGTACTTATATTTTTCGTTGCACCAAAATACGGACAGAAGAACGTTCTAGTGTTTGTATTAATTTGCTCAACAATCGGGTCATTCACTGTGATGGGAGCGAAAGGATTCGGCGTGGCTATAAAGGAAACCGTCCGTGGACGTAATGAGTTCACAAACTGGTTAACTTATCTCATGGCTGCCATTGTGTTTGTATGTAGTATGTTTGAATTAGTGTATTTAAATAAATCTTTAGACACTTTCAACACAGCTATAGTGACCCCTACATATTATGTGCTGTTTACATCATTTGTAATCCTATTTTCATTAGTATTGTTCAAAGAGTTTGGCAACATGCTGCCAGAAGACATTACAGGGGCCGGTATAGGCTTTATAGTTATATGCTGTGGTATATTTATGCTGAACGCTTTCAAAAACATGAATATCTCGCTTAGGAATCTCCCAAAAGCGCACAAGAAAACTGCGTCCAGTTCCCAAAATGGAGAGGTCATCACTTCAGTGGTCCATGATGACCATCATCTCCTAGAGGATAATGAAAATCATAGTAATGACGAGGACAATCACACGGAAGAGAATCATATACATGTGGAACTCTACGAGGATGACGATAGTGACGAGATCAAATACACTGATGACGATGACATTGTTTTCAGGCATTCGACTTCTTCAGAAAATATCATATCAGCATAATTAATACTGTGTCTCATCTTGTTGATCAAGAAAACCAAGCGGGGAACATGACGACGGAATGACGTCAGTAGGACCTCATTAACACGTCATATGCCTTCTGGGTAGCATTGGCACTATAATAAAGTCCACGGGACACACAAGGTTGAATTGATTGATTGATTGATTGATTTGATGTTTAACGTCCACGGTAAACAACTATGGTCATGTCGGGACGGTCAGTTAACCTAACCACACTATTCCTGGGCAGGCTTAGACCTCCTAAGCGGTTAACCAGTACTAAGTGCACATACTTTCGCCAGTAACTGACAACTACCCTTCTTGAATCAGCGGAAGGAGGAACGAAAGTATGTGGCCAGACCGGGTTTCGAACCCAGGACCTCTGACTTATGAGTCAGGTGCCCTACCGATTGCGCTACGCGGCCCGGCCACAAGGTTGAAACAACGTGTGATAAACGTCGATGCAACAGTACGTTGCATCGACACGTTGAAACCATTCTGTTTCAAGGATGACGTTCCATCGACTTTATAATACGCTGTTGCATCAAAGTTTAGAACACATTCGTTTAAGTTCATCGATGACGTTGCATTGACGTTGATACCGCACTGTTTCAAGGATGACGTCGTCAAAACTTTGATTCGACGTTTTGTCAAAGTCAAGGATAACATTCCTTCTACGTTGTTACCAGAAGCCACGCTGTTTCAAGGATTACGTCAATTGATGGTGATGTTGATTGACGTTGATACGCTTTTTGTTTGAGGCATGGTGTTCATCGGCGTTGATGCAACGCCGATGACATTGAGGCAACGCCACTTAAAGGATAATGTTGTATCAACGTTGTACTAATTGTTACAAGAATGACGTGGCATCGACGTTGATAACACGCTGTTTCAAGGACGTTCGAATAACGGTGTTTCAGTGATGACGTTGCAGCGACATGAATAACGTGTTTTAAGGATGAAAGATCGGCGAGAAATGAAGCGTAACATTTCATCGATGTTGCTAATAATTTATTACAGTGGCATTGACGTTGACTTTTTTTCAATAATAATGTAGAATCGACGTTAATGAAACGTAGGATCAAGGAAAGCTTTACATGGACGTTCATAACCCCTTGTTTCCGCCACGACGTGCCTTCAGGGTAAGAATTCACCCAGAACTGAAGATTAGGCAACGTTTTGTCATGGACATTTTGATGACTTTTTCCATAAAACATGTCCTGATATCTCCTGGGAATCCCGTATGTGTTAGTATCTCATTTGAATAACATACTTGTACCCAGCAGGCACATGACGTCGTAATAACTCAATTTGACGTCGACGTGACGTGATGACATTGCATCGACGTCAGTACATCATTTTGACGTTGTGTCCCCGCTGAGTACATGTATATAGTGAGATGAAAGGAGTATCATATACCACACTTCATATATTCTTGTGGATATTTTAGAAACAGAAGGCTGGTCATCATACCAAAAACCCCTAGCCTATAAAAAGATCTGATCTGTGATATTAAAATATTGTATCCAATGCCCCCAGATAAGAAGGAGTAACACAGATAATTCAGGGATAATTTTCTGTATTTCTCCTTGAATCATATATTGTGACCCCTCATTAGAACCGTCTCGCCGAGACGGTTCCAATACGGTTCCAATGAGGGGTCGCAACATATTTTCTATGAAAGATTAGAAAAATTATCTTTGAATTATCTCTGTTACCCCTTTTTATTTGGAGCTCTGTTATCAGCATAATTGTGCCTGTAATTTGCGTATTGGTTCATTAATGAAAGACACCCATTCAAAATCATCGTCATGGGTTCATTCGGCATCATGAATTAGATAACAGAGTTGTAAGTCATGTATATATAAATGCAAAGAAAAACCTGATACAGAGGATAAGAGCCACTGTGAGCAGGAGCAGAGCATGTAGACATAGATGGTCTTACGCAACCTCATGACACATACAGTTGATGACATTAAGAACATCTACAGGACTATAGCCTAAGATAAGAAGTGAGGTTAGCTGCAATAATGTGAAAAGTATGAACAAATAGGATGACATTGTGTTTAGGTACAAGCTGAGTCACCTGTCACCATGAAACATGACAACTTGCTGTACAGATGGGTGTGTCAATCACAGTGAAAAAATAAATGCAACACATTTCATATATAGGAGAGTGTTAAAGGTGTGAACAACTATGATACAGGAAAATAGAAATAGAGATTAAGCCTCAACACGACAGAATCAACAATGTGGCATGCGCGCCCAGTGCAGACTCAGATCAGCCCGGGCGTCTAGTCTTTGCTGTCCGCATGAAATAGCTTAGACCCTTAGCTACCCTTTAAGCACATAGCAAAGGCTCTGATCAGACTGGGCGGATGCCGAGACTGATGTGAATCATCGCTGGGCGCACATGCCGCTTCGTTTGTTTCGTCGTCATGGTCGTGTGGCGGCTCAAATGTAATAGATAGGAGAGAAAGGTTTTTAAGTACTCGGATTCCCCGAGTGTGGGGGCTTTTAACAGGGAATTGATCAGACATTTATCCCCTCAGTGTAGGGCATATTACGGGGCGTTACAGACGGAAGTCAAAGTCCTCCCTGTTCCCCGACCCTGGGGTAGCTGGAGTCGCAAATGGCTCGTGCAGTAACTCATGACAATAGGTTTTCAAGGTTTCTGTCGACAACCAAACAACCCATCCTGATGGGATGAAGTAGAGGAGATTAATTATGCCATTCCATACCATTACTTCCATGTTTTAAACTATACCGATGTTGACAATGAATCTGCTGCTGTGTAAATAGTATCAATTAACAAAAAAGACCAACATGTTCAACGCACACATAGGTGTATTTTAATCATCAGTAATATATTACCGGTAGTATTGTCTTGTATTCTTGTGCACCAGTCATTTGCAACCACGGCTGCCTCAGGGCCAAGGAACTCCTGGGGATAGCGAGGCTTAAGTACTATGTTTTACCCTGGCGTTGTCCCTTTCAGTTCCGGGCGTATGCAGGGCTTCTGGTTGCCTGTCAGAATAACTGCAGGGGCATAACTAGGCGTGTTTACATTTTAGGCACAATTACATTTTAAACTCCTTAAGGGCAAGAATAAAAGTCTAGCCTCAAAGATGTTTCATGCAGTTGCGTCTGTTTGCAGTTATTCTTGAAATCTTGTCCAATTTCCAAATATTAGCTACATCAAATATGCAGGTGCGTGATGAAATTTTGTCAATTTGACAAAATTTCATTACGCATCTGCGTATTTGCGTAAAGGCAGTTACGCCCTTGTAACTGGAACAGTGATAACGACTCAAACTCATAAAGATAGTCCCGAGGGCGAGGGCTTTTAACAGGGATTTGATCAGACATTTGTCCCCATAGTGCAGGGAGTCTACCGGTGCTTTGCAAAGAGAAGTCAAAATCCTTGCTATTCCCTGGCCCTTGGGTAGCTGGAGTTGCAAATAGCTCGTGCATTAACTCAGTAGATTTTCAAGGTTTCTGCTGGCAACCAAACAATGGGCATAAAACATGTGGACAAGGTTGACCCAACGTTAATCAACGTCTGGGATACACGTTGTACCAAGGTTTTGTGTATATTGGGTAAAAGCTTGTTGAGCACACAACGTTTATTTTATATTTTGTCATCGTTATGTGCCAGCCAGGATGTTTATTAGCTTACTAACTGTTTGAACATCCCAGCAGCAAAAAATTTGAAGAAAAAACAAACAAACAATAAACGTTGTATCAACGTTGACGTGACCTCATATGACAAAGTAACTGGGACCAATCCTGAGATACAGGCAATCTTTCTTTTTAATAATAAGCCTCTCATATGCAAGTCGTGTCATGTGAAAAGACACCGCCAGTAACGTGCACATGACGTCGGAACGACGTTGAACTGATGTCGATGCGACGTTATGACGTCGCATCGACATTAGCACAACGTCGTTTCGACGTCATATGCCGGTTGGGTACTGATCATTTTGCGCATCAGCACAAATGGGCGTGAGTCATCTCTTGTCACTTTCTTTTGGACACTTCTGAAGGTATGTCTTTGCATCCTTGCTGCACATATAAGGAACAGGAACGAAATACGATCTCAGTTTTTTTCTTCTTAGTATCTGTTAAAGAACAGGCATTAGAAATTATCCTCAACTACATGTATATCTATACAAAACCTTCGTATGTCATAATATAAATGATGTCATAATGTACTGATGTCATGCCATTAAATGCTGATATCATGCCATAATATACCGATGCCATGTCATAATGGGCTGAGATCATGTCATTATATGCTGATATAATGTCGAACTGTGATGTCGTCAGATCATAATGGGCTGATATCCTGTCATAATGGGCTGAGATCATGTCATAATGGGCTGATTTAATGTCGAACTGTGATGATGTCTGATCATAATGGGCTGATATCCTGTCATAATGGGCTAAGATCATGTCATAATGGGCTGAGATCATGTTATCATTGGCTGATATCATGTCATAATGTGCTATAATGCTATAATTTGCTGATATCATGTCATAATGGACTGCTGTCATTTCATAATGTGCTGATATCATGTCATAATGGACTCATTATGTCATAATGTGCTGGTATCATGCTATATTGTGCTGATAACATGTCATAATGGACTGATATCATGTCATAATGTGCTGACTTAATGTCATAATGGACTGATATTATGTCATAATGTGCTGGTATCATGCCACAATGTGCTGATAACATGTTATAATGGACTGATATCATGTCATAACAGACTGATATCATGTAATGTGCTGATTTCAAATGTGCCTTGTGTACTAATGCTGCCAGTCCAGTCCAGTGACTGTCAAATAAAAATGGGCCATTTAATATGATGTCTTATGCAAACAGGTGAAAGGCAGCTCAGAGTCCAGGTTCACAACCAGGGACTTAACTAGAAGTAATAACATGTTGCGCACAAATATGTTTTATACCCCTCGATTTTAGCCCCAAACACATTTCATGCAGTCGCGTCTGTTTGCAGTTTCTTTTGAAATCTTGTCCAATTTATAATTTACATAATTTCAGCATATCAAATATGCAGATACGTGTAGAAATTTTGTCAGTTTGACAAAATTTCAACACGCACCTGCGTATTTGCGTATATTCAGTTACGCCCTTGCACAATCATTCCTTACACTTATAACCTTAAACCAAAAATCTCATGTGTAAGTGAAGCTTACAACAGCAAAAAATATTGGGTGTTTCTCGCTCATCACAACTGCATGAACATTGTCAGTGGGCTCACATAAAAACTGTGATTCTCAATATGATTAAAATACAGATTTTCGAAGTGTGAAACTTTTGACCTTAGAGTTTTTGTCCACAAGTTTAAGGAATCATTGTGAACTTGGGCCCAGCTTGCTGATTCATGATGAAGATCGATAATATTGTTTGCATATGTCTAGAGGTACGCCTGTACCTGGTATACCTCAAATACGTACATAATTGAGTTGCAACACCAGAAAACCAATCAAGTGATTTTGCGCCCAGCAAAGACTCAGATCAGCCTGGGCATCCGCCCAGTCTGATCAGAGTCTTCGGTGTCCGCATGGAGGTAGCTTAGACCCTTAGCTATCCTTCAAGCGCTTAGCGAATAGTCAGGTCAGACTTTGTGGATGCCCAGGCTGATCTGAGTCTGTGCTGGGCGCACAACCACTTTGTTGGTTTTTCATGCGTCACGGCTCATTTTATGTTTTGTTTTAAGGAAGATGGTCACACATTCAGGGGAAACTATTCTGTTATTTACATTTTGGGCTCTCTTCACAATGGGGGGCTAAACTCTTGAAGGAAAGACTTTGCTCCTTGGATCTTCTCTTTCCTTTAAGAAAAGATCCTGTATCAAAAAGGTTTCGTTCTACAGGGAAGCAAACAGGAAGTTACAGAAGTTCTTTCCCTTTAAAAGAATGGCGTACAAATTTTGCGATGTACTTCACAGAGAATACTGTGGTGTTACAGACTCATACCATCTTTATTTGTAGATAGTTAAATGTTTTTAGAACAAATGTATATATATGGTTTCAATGAATTTTTAGACAAATAAATACATATTTATTTCTGTTTTTATATTCTAGAAATTATTATCTTCCATTTTCTTTTAATACATAATGAGAGATTTTTAAATCCTGGAAAAAAAGACCTCACAGTTGAAATATCAAAGTATTTTGTACGTTTAAAGGCATTTAAAACATAGATAAAAGCTTGTCTGTGGTATCTTAATATTTTTTATGAAATCTTGGACAAAATACAACTGCATTGTATATACACCCATGTAGACACCAAGATACGATAACTAATTATTTGATAATAAATCTGGAATAATTTTCTTACTGCTCCATAAAGCATACGTTGTGACCCCTCATTAGAACCGTCTTGGCGAGACAGTTCTAATGAGGAGTCACAGCATATGTTTTTATGGAGGACAGACAGAAATTATCTTAAATTTATTTTCAAATGCTCACTTCACCTGGATCTCTGCCCATGTAATAAACTCATATATAATGATGTAATAAACTCATATGATTTCATATAATATAACTCATATGATATATGATATACTCATATGATATAACTCATATGATATAACTCATATATATGATATAACTGATATCATATGATATAACTCATATGATATAACTCATTGATATAACTCATATGATATATGATATAACTCATATGATATATACTGAACGCCAAAAGAAACGCATATAATTTTAGGTTCAGTTTTCTTCTGTCAGCTGATTTGTGGTTTGAAATCATATATGGCAGAAAACACTACTGACGTCTGCCAACAATATAAACTTACCTTCTTGCAAAATTAAACTTGGATTAATGAGTTATCTCAATTTATTGTGAAACATTCAAAGTTGTTGTATGATTTGTCTTTCCTTTGGCTGTATAACAAATTGTTTCCAAAACACGACTCTGATTGTCGTTATGAAAAAGACGTCGGTTTTATTACCATGGTATTCTTCTTAGGAACATGACAGCAGTTTGAAGTTGAACACTTGTCAAATTATCTCCCTTGCAACTGAACAAATAGCAAAATAAGAAGTCCAATAACATCAAAAGTTCTGCAGTGCTACGAAACATTTCTTTGCAAACCTTTTTATTTTACTCTTGTTAATTCATTTAATCTCTTCGTATGAATGGTTTCTGTTCTTTTCAAGAAATACAAGGTGTTAAAAGGTCTATGGAAATCCAATGGTAAGCCAATGTTACTGTTTCTTCTGCCAACTTTCACCTGATTGTTTCTCTAAAAAGCAAGGCTCGACTGCTTTGATTTTTATCGCAATTTCTTACCCTTGCCGCGAACATTATGCCTGGAGAAAATAATTAGCTGAGCATTATATGGAATTTAAAATTCGGCTTCTGAAAGTATGGTGACTTTTTAAGTTTAACCCCATCAAAAAAGCAAGCGTTCTGGCCTCTAAAGTTTATGGAATATCGATGCGTTAAGGGGCTCACTCTGTCGGAATATCATAAGCAAAGTAACTCAAAATGTCTAAATAAGAGCATATACCTATACCATCAAATAAATTGGGCATATACATTGTATGCGTTTCTTTTGACGTTCAGTATATAATAACTCATATGATATAGCTCATATGATATAACTCATATGATTTCATATGATTTCATATAACGTCAGTTACCAGTACCAGACATCAGCATCCGCCTCTGCACACTCTGGTGGTGTCTTCTTTGCAATAGCGCACTGCATGCTGTTTTGTGAACAAGGTAAGGGAAGCAACTTGCATAAATTTTTAGACAGAAATTAGGAATTAGGTAAAGAACTTTAGGACCAATAATCCTGAGCAAATTTTGTAGCCTCAGATCAACCTGCTCATAAACAAGCAGCATGATCAGTGTCTGCATTGCCTATCATATTTTGCAAACGCATTTTGACACATAGTCCCAATTGATCAAATATGGTGGTTATTGCAGTAATTTGACTAATTCCGTCCGATGTCTCAATATTAAGGCTAAATTACAGATTGATAGCAGTAGCGTGCAAATCCGTTATAAAGCTTCAGCTTGGTGCAAATAGTGTGCCAAAGTGTTATCATATGTATGAAAACATTTGAGCCGCGACACGACAAAACCAACAAAGTGGCATGTGCGACCAGCAAAGACTCAGATCAGCCTGGGCATCCGCCCAGTCTGATCAGAGTCTTCGCTGCCAGCATGGAGCTAGCTTAGTCCCTTAGCTATCCTTTAAGCCCGACCAGACTGGGCGGATGCCCAGCTGATCTGAGTCTTTGCTGGGCGCACATTCCACTTTTGATTTTGTCGTGTCGCGGCTCATGTTGTTTTGAAGTAAAAGAACTGGTAGAATTATCACAAAACTCGAACGTGGCCAGTTTTGCCACTTTCAGGAGTTTTGAGATATCTTTACTAGTCAGTTTGTTCTACACAGCTGAAATTTTCCATCATAGATTTTTTTTCTAGCATCTCCATTCTGCTACAGTTTGTTTCGTTGCTAGAGGGACGCTGCTTCCTAATAACAGGCTTTGCTGAATGAGTGAGTGAGTGAACTCGAGTTTAACATCCCACCAACACGAAGGTCGTACAGACACGGAACCTCGGTTTAAAGTCTCACCCGAAAGACGGAGAAGCGGAGGATCGAACCTGTGAACCCTGGATTGTAGTTTTGCGCCTAATCCACTACACTACGGCCGCTTCTATACAGACAGAACATTGTTCAGCACTTAAAAATTTCAGCGGGAGACATCATGACCCCGTTGATCCTGATTTGACAGCCACTGCTAAAGCATTAGTCTGGCTACAGACCCTATGTTCAATATATCTCCTGCAAAGGAACATAGGGTCTGGTCACTTGCATCTGAGATTTTTCCTAAATCTTGGTTAGCGAACTTTGCTGACCTTATGTCCAGCCTTTTATGATGCTGCAGTGGCAGCTTTTTATGTAAGAAGCAATTTGAAGATGTAAACACAGATGATAGATCAGATAAAGCTAATGTTCTGTGGCAACTTGTTTTTATACCTCTACAGGTTTTGAGAACAGGAAACTCAAGAATTTGTGAGAAGAGTATCATATTGCAGAGTAGCCTGGCTATGTACAGTCGAATCTGTATATTACTCTGGTGGTCAGATTCGCCTGGTAACTTTCAGAAGAGGCTCTGCAATATGATACTCTTCTCATAAATTCTTGAGTCTTCGCTGTCCGCATGGAATAGCCAAGGGTCTGAGCTACCGCCATGCGGACAGCGAAGACTCTGATCAGACTGGGCGGATGCCCAGGCTGATCTGAGTCTGCGCTGGGTGTACAGCCATTTTGTTTGTTTTCTCGTGTCGCGGCTTATTTAAATTGTCAGCTGTAATTAAGGCGTCCCATTATTTAAGACAGTTGCGGTTTATCATGACATTTGTATCATTTAAACAAGTTGAATAAATTGTTCTATTTTTGCTATTTCCACTGTTTGATATTATTTCCTGTTCCGAAGAAGATAGAAGGAACATTTTCCGAGGTGGCAGAACTATTAAAAACATAATAAATAATTATAATAGTAAAAAATAAGGCGAAGCATAATTTCTTTAGATTTTTGACAACTCATAAAAGATACATTTTTGGCATGACATACCTGTATTTGTTGGACCCGAGATCAGGTAACAAACTGCATCAGTTCTGTCACTAGCAGATTTAACGATTTTTTTGCTAGTGACAGACGTCTGTAATTCAGCCATATATGTGCGAATTTGACAACAGTTTTACACCTATGCATGAGACTGTCGAGTCTGAACATTATGTCCTAAATATTTGCCCAAGACTTTGGTAATAGACAAGCACTTAATTTGCGAAAGAGGGGAATAACCCTGTAAATAATTTTTTCAGGAACTTTTATGAAATTTAAGCCTTCTTATATGAATAGTTTTGAGTAATCACGACTTTAGCTATTATCCTTTAAAAAGGCAATGGCTTTCTTTTGTTTTTGGTTGGTATGTAATCTAAGCACCAAAATGACTGAATCAACTCCCGCCCTAAAATTCCCAAAGGCACAAACTGCCAAAAGTCCACAAAGACAAGCGCGGTAAACAGAATGAACAGCTCTTTCCCAAACATGCTGTCATTCAGCTACCCTAATTGAAAACAGCAGCAAAACCTATTTTTACCAATTTTCTATTTCAAATTTCAAAACACAACAAAACGGAAAGCAGAATGTCCAGCTATTCAGCTTGTGGAGCGCAGTTGGTACATGTAGTGTGCCCGACTCATGATCGAAGGGTCCCGAGTGCGATCCTCACCAGGGCCCTAGCGTTGTGACCTTGAGCAAGTCATATCCACAGCTCAGCTTGTATATATGTATATAGTCTTAATAAATCGCAATAAAAGTTCTGCGGAGCTTATGTAAGTTGTTAATAAAAATAAGCGACTATAAATAAATTCTATTATTATCAGGTTACCCTCCATATTCTAGAGAGTGACAAGGGCGTAGCTGCCTATACGCAAATACGCAGGTGCGTAGACAAAATTGACAACATTTCAAAACGCACCTGCATATTTGTGTGTTGAAGTTTCACAAATCTGACAAGATTTGAATACCAACCGCCGGAAGACATGGCAGTGTGAAATATCTTAGGGGCTGAATCACTACACTCCCACTGAAGGTGTATAAAACATAACTGCGTATTTTGAAATTGTTCCTGGCTACGCCTATGTGAGACCATAGACAAGCGGACATTACAATATGTAACACTGAGGACCATTACACCATAACAGAAGTGCCGCCTTGGAAGGTTCAGTAATAAATTACTTAGGAGCTGGGGAGGTGGCGTGGGCGGGCGGGCGGGTGGGGGGGGGGGGGCTTAAATTAGTTTTACTGGATCAAAAATCCTCGCCCTCTGCTTCTGCATTTAAATATTTACTTTGCTGTTTGGTCCACATGGTTTCCTAACCCATCGGGAAACAAACAAGACACGGATAATACCTAACGTATTGTGACAACTGGAGATCCCTGGGTACCCAACAACACCAATTAAATGCCGGGGCAAAAGAAAGCCGCCCGTGGAATCCGAATGACCAAGTAACAGACTAGACAAGACCAGGTCCCGAATTTATAAAACTTTTTTCGCTCTCAACTCAGCTGAGCATGAAATTTTCTCTGCTGATAAATATGAAAATGCCAACTAATGTTGGCATTTTCATATTTATAAGCAGAGAAAATTTCATACTCAACTAAACTGAGCATGAAAACAACTGAGGTTCTTATCAGTAATTTGCTATGTATTAGCAGGTAAAATTTGCTATTTATTAGCAGGTAAAATTTCATGCTCAGCTGAGTTGAGCATGTAAAAACTTTTATAACATCGGGGCCAGCTTCGGCTCCAACCAACTATAATAGCTTTATGTTGGGTCCATCATTAAGTCTGATGCCTGACCAAGCGGGTGCATTGAAGCCGTTTTATTATTAACCATGAATGGGTTAACCACTAAACGGGCAGCGATAGCTCTAAGGGAGACAACTGAAGCACTAGCAACAATGCTTTGGCTATTCCAGTTATTGCCCATAAAGTCAGAGACAAATAGAGCACATTCGGCTTAATCACTCGGGCAAATATGAGCAACACCTAGACCTTAGGCCAACGCATACACATCCAAGTGCCCAATGTCAATCCATATATGAGTGTTTATAAAAATGCCATATTCATTAGACCATCTGAACCATCTACCGTATTAATCCTTATAAATGCTCCTTCTGTAGGCCTAATAAACGCCCCTGTCTCTTTTCTGAAAACGATATTTACTTGTATGCATTCCTGTAGGCTTCTCTGGATGACTGGATGAGGCAGCTCTTTGAACTTGGGCCACTCTTAACGGAAAGAATTTGCTCCTAGAGGAGGGAACTGTCTCCTTTAAAGAGGTGACTCTTACTGAGAAAGGAGGCAAAAAAAAAAGTAGATTTGCTTCCTCTGAAAGTTATCCATTCGCCTTAATACATTTAGAGGCACATTGATAGTGGTTTACGTTATATCCAGTATATTTGTAATGTATAATAGTTTTTCTTAACTAGAAAAAAATTTGTGCTTCGTTTTTTTAGCTCACCTGAGCCGAAGGCTCACAGGTGAGCTTATAGTATAGGCAGGCATCCGTCGTCCGTCGTCCGTCGTACGTCGTCCGTCAACATTTTCAAACGACATCTCCTCTGAAACTACAAGGCCCATTGTAACTAAATTTCATATATAGCATCTATAGGCAGGGGGAACCAATAATACTGTTTTTTATCCAAATTGCTTGGAACTTTGGTTGCTATGGCAACTTAAAGTTTCCATTGACTTGTATGGGAAAAATTGAAAATTTGCATTTATTGCTATGTCACTGCAGATATTTTGACAAAACTTTTACAGAAATGTTCCTTGAGTAGTCCTCCATCAACCACATGAAATTTTTGTCAATTGCACAATTTGGCTGGTTGCCATGGCAACCGAATGGTTAAAAATAGAAAAAATATTCAAAAAATCATCTCCTCAGAAACTATGCAACCAATAAAGCTCAAACTTCACAGAAAGGATCTTGGCACTACCCTCTATAAAAGTACTGTTTTTCTTGGCAATTGCTCTAGCAGTTTGGTTGCTATGGGAACTTAAAGTTGCCATTGACTTATAATGGCAAAATAGAAAATTTGCATTTATTGCTATGCAACTGCAGATATTTTGACAAAACTTTTATAGAAATGTACCTGGAGTAGTCTTTAACCAGCCTTGTTAAATTTATACAAATTGGGCAATTTTTCTGGTTGCCATTGCAACCGAATAGTTAAAAATGGAAAAATATCAAAAAATCATCTCTGCATAAACTGTGTGGCCAATAAAGCTCAAACTTTATAGAAAGAATCTTAGTACTAGCCTCTATAGAATTACTATTTTTCATGGCAATTACTCCAGCAGTTTGGTTGCTATGGCAACTAAGAGTTTCCATTGACTTATAATGGGGAAAATGGAAATTGGCAATTTTTGCTGTCTCACAGCTTTTATTTAGATTTTCTTTCTACAGAAATGTTTCTTGAATAGTCCTCTATATTCCATATGAATTTTCTCCAAATCGCTGAATTTGATTGGTTTCCATGACAAAATATAGGGTAAATTTTCGAAAAAAAAAGAAAAAATGAAAAAATCTTCTGCCCAGAAGCCATATTGGGGATGAAGCTGATATTGTGCAAACATGTTGATGACAGAAGCCTCTACATGAATTTTGTTTTTTCTTCCAACCCAATAAGAACTTTGGTTGCTATGTCAACTTATAGTTTCCATTGACTTATAAGGGGGAAAGTGAAGCCATGAGGAGGATGAAGCTGATACTTTGCATACATATTAATAACATTAGCCTCTACCTATGGTATATTTCATATTATCATTGCCCATGTGAACTGGTTGCTATGGCAACTTAAAGTTTCCATAGACTTACAATGGGGAAAGTGGACATTTGGTATTTATTTCTGTGTTACGGCAGATATTTTGACAAAAGCTTTACAGAAATGTTCCTAGAGTAGTCCTCTATCAGCTATAAGAATTTTGCCCAAAGACCTGATTTTGATTGGTTGCCGTTGCATTTGAAGGGCCAAATTTTTAATTTTTTCATTTTTTTTTTTTTGCCAAAGATCTTCTTCTCAGAAGCCATTAAGGGGGGATAAAGCTTATTTTTTGCATAAATGTTTGTGATATTATCCTCTACATAAATGGTGTGTTTTATTGCTGTTGTGCATGTTGTTTTGTTGCTGTGGCAATTTAGTTTTTCCAACATAACCTCAGTGCTCAGGTGAGCGATATAGGGCCATTGGCCCTCTGGTTTCTCTTCAATTACAGACCATAAAATTCTGGTTCCGATAGGCCCTGCTTCAAGAGTTTTAATCCGACTTTAAATATATATCGGAAACCAAAATAAAACACGTTCAGCATAATTACTCGAGCAAACCCGAACAACAGCTGGACATTCCCTTTGCAGCCGTAGATATCTCACCATAGTTGAGCTGCGTCATAACATGGAAAAAGTGGCATGTGTGCTATGCGAAGACAGATCAGCCTGCGCTTCTGCCCAGTCTGATCAATACCGTAGCTGTGCGCTAAAATGGTAGCTAAGGGTCTATAAGTAAGCTTCACGCGGACAGCGAAGACTCTGTTCAGACTGGGCAGTCTGATCCGAATTGTTGCTGGTTGCATTTGCCACTTTGTTGATTTTGTTATGTATATGTATGTAGGCATCCTCGAGCTGCCCGAGGAAAGCCCACCACCGAGTTCTCCAAACAAACTGATTTCAAGCTGAGGCCTTCGTTACTCGGGTTTGTACGCCGAATGCGCCCCCGGAAAAAAATTCCATGGAACAATACTGCATGTTGGGAAATAGCATAATGGTTTTCCTATTTTGGAATTCCAACAGGTTAAAAATAAAAACGATGACTCATAAAAGAAAATAGTTAGGAGCTATCGACCTGGCGAAGGTAATATTCGTTTTTATTTTTCTCTTCAATTTTGTCAATTTCACTTTTGCTTACCCACCCCACCCTTTCTGATAGACGACTCGACTCACTGTTACCACTCATGTATGTTTCAAAAGACATCTTAATCATGTTAAGGTGGTGATTATCACTGATTTGGGGCAATGACAAAAATCTGCATAAAATGCTGAAAATACAACGGATCTTCCCAAAACTTAGCAGATGCCTTCTTTATGTTGTTTCTCACAATTCAGAATCCCCAAATGCAGGACTTATTGATGTTAAAAAGGATTTATTTAAGGAAAGATCAAAGGGTAATTTTGTGCGAATAAATCTAAAAAATGACCATCATTATTGAAAATGTAACTAGGTCTGAACTTAAATTGATGTATTATGAAGAGCGTCCTAGCAATTATTTTTTCCATTTTTGCTGCGCGTTGTCAGGCTGCGCAGATAAAAAAAAGGTGTGGCCTGTGTCCAAATCATTTGTCTTTAAATACACAGTAGAGTCTATTTTCATGATTTTCGAGGTTGAATAATTACAATAACACGCCTGGTTTAGTCATTGTAATGTAATATTTATACTGTGAGTATGATATAGGTATAACTGACCTACCTGTATTAATGAATGCAATCACTATACATGCACTTATATACATGGTCAGACATTTGAGAAAAAGCTACTGTTTTTATCTGGCCTACCTTACAATTTGAGAAAGAGTTGGAACAAATAATTGCTAGGACGCTCTTTTTAATGGCTTAATTTAAGTTCAGACCTAGTTACGTTTTCAATAATGATGGTCATTTTTTAGATTTATTCGCACAAAATTACCCTTTGATCTTTTCATATAAAAACACTTTTCTAAACAGCATGTCCCTCTATTTTGTATTCTAAACTGTAGAGAACAACAAAAATAAGAAGTCTGGTAACTTTCAGGGAGATTCGATAATTTTTTATGGTTTTATTGAGATTTTTGTATATGCCACAAATCACCACCTTAATACTGCCGGGTTCCATTCATTTGTTGATAACTGCCACTGGAAAATTACCTTGCGCGCTTAGATAAAAATGGCGTATGGCGTACAACTAGTGTAGACCCTGTATCATGGTCACATCAGACGCAATCCAGCAGGCACACAACATTACTTGATTCGGCGTCGTGTGTCCATCGGCATGACTGGATATCTCTTGTTTGCGTAGGCTTACGTATCTCCTCACGACTCTTTCTTTCTTTCTTTCTTCCATTTACGCATTAACCCCCGGAGGGGACACAGACGGTGTACTTTTGTACACTCCGGTGTTCCATGTAGCTATAGTAGGGATTTTTAACCTGCACAGGGGATGACTCTCCATGCACAGGGAGCCTCCAGTTAACGTCCCGATCCGAAGGACGGCACACTTGTTAGCATCATCCCTACAAATGATGCTAGAAAAACGCGTTCGGACATAGGAAGATTTCGCCTCGGGTGAGGATCGAACCCACGACCTCCGGCTTCAGAGTCAAGTGCACTAACACTGAGCCACCGCGCTTTTCGCTCGGTTATGATGCAGACATCGCAGCTTGGGTCAGCTGTTTGGCTGCGACGAGTACTCGGGTATCCGAGCTCGGGTCGGATAGACGAATTACCCGGGTACATATTTACATCCCGTTACCCGAATGTCTTTTTTATATATCTAAAGTATAAATATTCTATTTCTATTTAGAGTGACCCTCTAGTA
This sequence comes from Ctena decussata, assembly GCA_963989385.1. Classification (NCBI taxonomy): domain Eukaryota; kingdom Metazoa; phylum Mollusca; class Bivalvia; order Lucinida; family Lucinidae; genus Ctena; species Ctena decussata. Next base: position 9,834,407 of record OZ022506.1, read on the forward strand.
TAAAAATGCAGTCATATACATTGCACTCGATAGTATCGGATCAAGTTCAATAGAACTCCTGTTTTGTTGTATGTGAATGCTAAAAGTATGAATGTTATGACACACAACAATTGCAAAATATCACTTCTATCTGTCCATGTCAAAATATTTACGAAATTTATTCCTTTAAGGGCAGATAACCTATCGAGACTTACAGGGGGGTCTTACGACAGTAACGAATCAGGTGCGACAGTATCGGATCATATGATATTTTTTTATAGGAGACTTTCTCGGAGGCATTCTGCCAACATTCTTAGCTTCAAGAATTTTGCTACATAAACAGTTGAACCTATTAAACTCTCAGAGAAAACTTTTACGGCCTTTCAACGATATTTTTCTTGTGGTCCTTCACCAGCAAGGGTTATGTCTGTTAAATAAAAGTTAAATGTATACAAAAGTACAAGCATGCCAAAAATTTTAATTCAGTAATCCCCTGCGCCCCATAACACGGAACTATTCAGATAGTAAAGATCATAATCTGCCTTTGCAAAGTGTAGACCCTGATAAGACTGTAGTGTCTGATCAGGATTAACAAATTTACGGTGATTTACGCCCTAAAGATATTTCAGTGCAATCAGTGTATAAACACTACATGGTCATTCAACGAGTTCTCCGGCATTAATCTGAGTCTACACAGTGTATAGATGTCCATCCGATGAACGCCAGTCATTATTGGGTTCACAACACACATGCGAGCTGATCTCGAATGTTTCTTCAGAATGTTTAGCAAAAGCTTAGTTGTGCTACGCTTATCCTTCATTATCATATGCTAGCATGTGGGGCGTGGAATGGGGTGTTTTACAAAAAGAATGTTGTCTTAGTTTTATATTGCTCTCCTTTGAAAGAAGACAAAGCAGCCACTCAGGTAGTTGATTTATGACTTGTTTTCAGCATCAGACCATACATCCAGCATGCAGTTTTGCAGCTGAGGCCTGTATTTCAGTTCAAATTATGTAGTGATCCGTTACTGTCGTACATCGGTGTCCTACTTTTCAAGCCTACAGTTTCATCAAATATTGGGATGTCACAAAAATAATGACTGCCTTCAATTTTAGGGATGCTAGGACACATTACAAAGCAACATTGGTTTCAATCGCCTAATGATAAAATAGTTGAAATAACCGAAATCTATTTTGGGGTTAACGAGCAACAAGCAAAATGCAAGCGCCGCTGAAGAGAGGTCAAGCTTTTCAACAACCCTGATTTGTTTCACAGCCGCAGATTTCGATCGAATTTTTCACCCTGCACTTTGCCATTGGTCTAATTTAATGGTAAAAAATATTTGCTTCATTTGTGAGAAAAACGAATGATTCGATACTGTCGATGATCCGATACTGTCGAGTGCACTGTATTGATAACTCATTTTTGAATATTATAACAAGGAGATTTCAGCATTTTCATGTCCTTCCATGCACGCATGTGCAAAGGGCAGATACCTTACTTGTTATTTTATCTTAACGTATATCTTCTTACCGTGGAAATGCTCAAAATGCTGTGGTAACGGTAACCCCGGTGCCGTGAGGTCGACTTCCGGTTTTCTCCGAGTCAGCCGTAGGTTCTGCTTGTCTGAATACCTACGGTCGGGTTGCAGGCCTATGGTAACGGGTACCCGCGGTAAATAGGGACTCGGGTACCGAGCCCGTCCCAGCCAAAGTCAACTTGCGACTGGAAATATGCTCTGTCAACCAAACAGTAAACGGGTAACTTTTATGAATCAGGCCGGACGGCTAAGGTAGACGTTTATATGATATTTGCTTTATATTTACAGCTCATTCGAATCATAGGTTCTGGGTTCGATACCCGGTCTGGCCACATACTTTCGTTTCTCCTTCCGCTGAATCAAGAAGGGCAGTTGTCAGTTACTGGCAAAAGTATGTGCACTTAGTACTGGTGAACCGCTTAGGAGGTCTAAGCCTGCCCAGGGATAGTTTGTTTAGGTTAACTGGCCGTCCCGACACGACCTTAGCTGTTTACGGTGGACGTAAAGCAACAAACAAACATTCGAATCATGTCACGAGAAAATCTCTCTACACGAGTGGCGGCTGTGACTGAACCTGAGCTCTAGATAAGAGGGAGTATTTGGTGATAATTAGGGATAATTTTCGCGAAATCGGCATAAAAAACATACGTTGTGACCCCTTATCTGAACCGTCTCGAGGAGACGGTTCAGATGAGGGGTCACAACATATGGTTTGAATGAGAAATAAGAAAAATTATCCCTAATTATCACCAAATACTCCCTCTTATTTAGAGCTCTGTGATAACAACGTCCCACCAACACATACTAGTTCAAAGAGTCGGGACCTCGGTAGTCTCATCCCGGCAAAGGGAATCAAATCTGCGACTCCTGAATTGGTGGTTTAGCGCGTATCCACTCCACTACCGCCGCTCCTAATGGCTGTTGTCCACCAGCCTGTACAATGGACAAAAGCTGGCGTTTCACTTCCTCGGCAAGACTGTGCATATAGGCATATAGTAGCCGCGACACGAGAAAACCAACAAAGTGGTTGTGCGCCCAGCGCAGGCTCAGATCAGCCTGGGCGGCAGGCTGCCGCCCAGTCGGATCAGAGTCTTCGCTAAGCGCATAAAGGGTAGCTAAGGGTCTAAGCTAGGTCGTAGCTGCCTATTCACATAAACCATATTTATAATGCACCAGTCATTTGTATTAAACAATGGCTCACCGTCCCCGGGGCATAGCAGCGATTTTGACCTTCCATCCAGCAAATCCCTGCTAGAAGCCCTGTTCAAACCACTGCTGTTGACTCCGCAATCTGTTATGATTTTTTTTCCACTGCTCTTTTGCCTAAAAAACAAAACCCCGGCATTTGCCCCGCACTGTGGTGACGGTGTCATTGTAAAAAAAAAAAAAAAAAAAAAAAACACACACACACAAAAAAGAGTAATTTTCCCCGCTCTCCCCTACCTACCCCGAGAGTGGGTGGGTCGTGGTAATAATAATAAAAAATAATCGACTTTATTTTCAGAGGGTAAAACACATTTAGTAAAAACTAATCTTCCATGTGGCCCTCTACTAATAACATATTTACAATAGTCATGCAACAAAGGTTTTGTTGAAATAATAGTAAAAAAAAAAAAAAAAAAAACACTTCCTTGCACACACTATTTCACACATATCCATGCACATGCCTTCACACATCTAATATAGAAATTACCAAAATAACCACAACTATCCCAGATATTGAAACAGAAAGTGACAAAGACTGCAGAACAAGTATCATGGATCAGTATGATCTTGGTATGCACCATTTGCCACCCTGCTGGCAGTATACATCAAACCACTGCATTATAAAGCAAAAAAAAAAAAAAAAAAAAAAAAAAAACTGCTAAAATCTCAGCACCACTGAAATGATCTGTCATGGCGTCCCATTACCTAGGGTAGCTATGGTACACAGCATCTATATACATAGTACACTCTGTCAGGTGAACCACCATCCACACACAATCACACTGTATATACATGTTTACAAATTTATTACTCTAAAGACTAAACAGTGGCTCATATTAATGCTTAAGCCATTTTATAAAATAGTTATGGAAAGAGTTTACAGTATTTAAATTTTTAAGTTCAGTAGGCAAACTATTCCAAATAATAGGCCCTGAATACATTATACTTTGTTTGAATATTTCCTTTCTGGGTCTGGGTGGGATGAAATTTGAAGATGCTGTTGATCTTAACAAAGGCAAACTTTCATTCTGATTTCTACGATGAAACATTTCACATATATATGGAGGAGTTAAAGATCTTTCAACTTTAAACATAAATTTGGCTTTTCTCAGAAATAATCTTTCAAAAACTGTGAGTATTTTTAAATCTTGCATGCTATCAAAAATATTGTCAACGTTGTAATCTAAGATTATCTTACAGGCACGCTTCTGAAGACGAAATATTCTGTCTAAATTACTTGGAGAGGTCCCACCCCATACTATATTACAATAATCTATATGTGGTTGAATATATGTTTTGTAGAACTGAATCCTATGATCAACTGACAGGTATTCCTTGATTCGTGTTAAGAGCCATAAATTTGATTTTATTTTTTTGCATATATTATCAATGTGACTTGACCATGAAAGGTTATTATCCACAACAACTCCAAGAATCTTATCATTTTTTATTGTATTTAAATTTTCATTATTTAGATTCAAAAACAAAATATCTGTATTCATAGCTGCCCTCTTTTGATGAGTAGTGGTTACAAATGACTGATGCATAAGACTATTCTTACTGGGTTAATATAGAATCTGGAGTACCACAAGGCTCAATTTTAGGTCCCTTGTTCTTGGTATATATCAATGACATTGTTGACAATATACATTCAAATATTAAATTATTTGCTGATGATACTAGTTGATGAACCGATCGATTCAGCGAGACAATTAAATTCTGATCATCAATGGGCGGAACGTTGGCTTGTCAAGCCTAGAGTCTAGGATTAACGAGTATTTCAAATTGACGCTTACAAACCTTCAGGAAACAAGATTTAATGAAAATAAATCTATATATATTTTTATTTTTTACAGTCAGTATCTATTAAAAGGTAGGTAAAGGTTTTCCATAGCCTAATAGCCGTAGGGACAGTGGGGGTTAGAGACCCACTGTATCTTGGGCACAGCTGATGAAAGGCGGAGTCAGTGTCTATATCATTCATAAAGTACCGAATGTTTGTTAAGTAGCTATATTTCTTTTTATTTTAATTTTGCAGACTTTGAAATCCATCTGGAAGCTGAGTTTAAGATGCGTGCCAAATTTCTTCTTCTTTTGCTAGGTGTGTTTCTATGTCACATTTATCTGGTGAAGTGCTTACCTACATTCAGTAACTATGACTATTCTCACACAAAGAAACATTGGCGCTACAGAAAGCTACCAAATTACAATTGTTCGGAACTATATTCTGTGGCTGACAGTGATGTGGAACGAATACGCACCAGACTTAAAGAATTAAAGGCCGAAAAATTTGATCTGGTTATTTTGAACTATACTGTTAGCCTAGATTGTCTGTATGACACAGAAATGAAATACGTTAGGCATTTTATTGTTACACCGAAGGGCAAAAATGTTCTTCGATACGCCGTGGAGGCGCAGTATTTTTCTTTGAAAGTGTTTGGACTGAAAAGCACCATATTGAACGTAAATGCCACACCAGTTGCTGGCAACTTTTCTCACGAGGCACAAAATGTTCATACCCTCCCGAACTTAACATATGTATCCGTGATGTGGACTTCGGAAACAGGATTCGAAGATGTATGTGTGACTTCCAAAGATGAAACAGAGTGGAATGCGGCCATGTATTTATTTATACCAAAACATGTTATCTTTTATAAGAATAGTATAATTTGCCATCAGTTAGAGAATCGCAAATCTGACCTTGATTCTTCGGGGTTGGTATATGCTGTTTATATATTGTGTATGTTTGTGTGTTTACATTTAAACTTGCTTTACGATTTAGTTTCTGAAGAAAATAATGAACGAAAATATGGCTGGAAGGTGTACTATAAGGATGAAACGCCGTTTTCAATAGCAAGATTTTCTTGCATTCGTTGTTTCACCAAACCTGATCCACCCAGAAAAAAGGGGGACAAGGAGGATAAATTTAAACGCAACTGTAATTTGTATTTCGGGCTTGCAATTTCTATACCAGTGGCAATAGGTTATTATGCTTTTACTTATGAAGATGTCTGGCGGACAAACGTAGTGTTCATAGATGATTATTCAACTTTAGAATATATTGTAAATACTTATACATATAGTGACGGCTTTATATCTGCAGCACGTTTTTTCCTTGGAGCATTTTACTATTTATATGTACTGGTGTTTTGGTTTTCTTTATACGTCTTTTTTGATTCTTTAAAGCAATGCACAATGCTATTTAGCTTTTTCAAGCCAAAGAATATTTTCACACATGAATACCGATCTGCAGCTAACATTACTCGTGGACACAGTTCAGCTGTATCTCATCTTTCTAAATCATACAGCCAGTTATTTAGTTGTGCCTTCTGGGGACATCTGTTCAAAACTTCTCTGGCTGTTCCTAGCTCGGCTTCCTGGGCAAATGTAACTGAACTTCGAAACACAGATATATACCAGTCGGAAAGAGGTAATCGATTACTTTGCATTTGCTCATTTACTGTTTTTGCTTTCTTGGAAAAATGTTTACTTCTTCTCTGTGCATTGATTAATCTGCTGATAAATGTCAGTTTCACTTTAATTCAGACTTTCTTTCCTGTTTTGAAATATTTCTTTACCGGTTATGCAAGCAGGTTACACGCTAAGGCCTGCATAGAGGCAAGAATCGCGTATTCTCTTTATGGATTACTTGCTTATACCATCATTTGGATCGCTGCAACTCTATTTGTCTTCAATCCTTTGACATACGTTCTGTCATACCTATTGTATGTTACCGTTATAGCTGTACCGTTTAATCCCACTTATGGTGTACCTTTAATGGTTATAACCTTGTCTCTAGTCTATTATTTGTTGATGTTTTACTCTGATTTTCAGTCTGATTATAAACATTTACTTGACATTATTTTTGAAATCTTGGACGATCACTTACTGAAAAAGGATTCTGATATAGAACTCTCCTCTTCAGATATGTTTGATCTGAAGGTCTCCAATAAAGTGAGAGCGATCGATATGAAATTGTTTGATGCCTTATCCAAGAAACATATTGCCTACTCAAGAAAATGTGCGTTTCTGTTTATTAAATTAGCATTCGCCGCCATGTGCATAATTATAGCTTTCAATGCCCTAGAAGAGGCGGGGACACACATAGCCACTTTGAAACTCAGTGACTTTTTCTCTGTTATTCTGCTAGTGATGATTCCCGGCATATTTCGACATTTTACGGAACCGCGAGAGAAGTTACGCAAGAAATTCCTTTACTTTGAAGTTTTTAAATATCTGAAGAAGTTAGACAGGAATAAAGAACTTGAAACACTAGTGAAATGGGACAGTTGGAATTCTGACAGTGAATCGTCAGATGATGACGACGACAAAAGTGTAAATGACGAACCCAACGAAATTGTATTTGATGCAGATCGTCCTAGATCAAATACATTATAAACACGGAATGCAATGACTTCAGAATAATTATTTGTTTGAGAAAATCTGAAGTTTCTGTTGAAAGAATCTCAGTTTTGTAATAAATTGAAAAATTGGCGGAGTATAGCATACACTGTTTGCCATGCTCCGATACCAATGACCAATACAGTGTATGCCATACTCCCATCGAATTATAAGTGAGAATTGCTACCTGAAATTCATACAATTCTACATGATGTTACCTAAAATTCATTCTCAAATAATTTAACTCTCTGTTTATAACTAGATCACTTCAACCGATAAATACTCTGCAGGTAACTGCATATGATGCTCTGGATCCATATTGTTTTTATAATACGTTACTTCATGCAAATATGTACCGTTTTATGTATATTGCCTGGTATCAAAATCCATTTGAATGCAAGTATTGTTTCGTATAAGAACCCTTGTTCTATGTTGTATTAAACCTGTATGTTAGTTTGTACTTATGGTTTGGTATGCTGTTAACCAATTATATTTCTAGAGCTATTTATTTTCTCAACTTTAACATCAAGAATTTTTAATAATTAGATCTGGAATGTTAGCAAATATGACGCTGCAGTATCTTTGTTTTTTGTCGCTAAACGTCAAGTTTGCGAGAATTTGATTTTATCGCCGCAAAAATAAATTGGTTTACAATAAGTATCCATTTTGTTTGTGTAAAATCTTACTAAATGCAAATATGACCCCCGTTACGAAAAAAAGGTATCTTAACGTATCTGCGAACAGCGAATGCTCAAACGAGCCTGTGAAACCGTGCAGTCTAGTTACAGGCTTCTCTCAGGGTGTATACACTATATAAGCCGCGACACGAGAAAACCAACAATGTGGTTGTGCGCGCAACGCAGACTCAGATCAGCCTGGGCATCTGCCCAGTTTGGTTAGCCTCTTTGTTAAGTGCTCAAAGGGTAGCTAAGGGTCTAAGCTACCTCCATGCGGACAGCGAAGACTCTGGATGCCCAGTCTGATCTGAGTCTGCGCTGGGCGCACATCCACATTGTTGGTTTTGTCGTGTCGCGGCTCATATAAGCGAATGACAGTGGCTCTGATCAAAGTGCGCGGGTGTGCAGGCTGATCTGAACTTTTGCTTCCTCCATATTCGTTAAGCTCCTTTTTGCGTATGTCGCAACTCAAATGCGCCAGTTTGGATGCAGATGATGCTGTGGCTTGCTCCTCGAATAAAATGTTTCTTGTTAGTGTTTTTATTCGCAAATATTCCCAATGCGGTAATAACTGTTGCACAAAGTCTAGCTAAGCGCTGTTGGTATATTGCGGAACGGGACGTGACGGAACGAAACGGAACAGAGACTTTTACGGAATAAAACGCAATGTTGATTTATAGGATTGACAAGGGAGGTTATCATTGCGCTTTATTCCGTAAAATAATATGCAGATTTAGCAACTAATTCTTTTTATAATATTCAATAATTATTAGTTTGACAAACCAGGAGGGTGCGTGGGTATGGACGGACGCTCGGCGCCCCGTTACTGCGGCTATGGATTCGTTCCGCTGAGGTGCGGGGACAACGTCGATATGAGAATTGAAATACTACTACTGGATGCGTGGGTACTGGGGAGGATGGAGGCTAGTAGCGGTTCCGTTCCGTTCCGCAAAATACAAATAGCCTAGCTCAGCGAACAATATCCAGTCACTGAATGCGCGAGCTGTTGAACATTTGCAAACTCAAATGCCGCGAGTAGGCTGTTAAATTGTTCCACAGCTAAAAGTAACTTCAGCAGGGGTAAATTGCGTGTAGTATTTGCTGGACTGTTCAATTCTGGGCCATGGAGCAATACAAAACAAAACATTTTATGAGTAGTGATACCTGTTTTATCCAATTGCCAGCAAAGCCAGTATAATTACAGTTCCAATTGCACTGCAGAAAAGTAAGCCGCTAGTGAGATTCCACCCCGTGGCTCTACATCTGCTGAACTCACCTCATCCTATGAAAATATGCGTAAATATAGTAACACAGTAACACTTCAGAATCCTGTATCAAATTAATGTCCAGGACTACATATAATTGATAGGTTTTTCAAAAGGTCTTTTACCCATTTCATTCGGGATCTGGGCAAACAGTTTGGATCCAGATCAGGCCCCACAAACGTGGGGCCTGATCTGATATCTAAAATGTTTGATGCCTAGACATCATTTCTACAAGAGTTAGTTAGATCAATATTGTCAAAATGTTCTTGATTTTTTATGCAGACGACAAAAAATACCCAGAATGCAATGGGTTAATCAAAATCTCTGAGTGGACTCCAGTCACTCTACACAGAAACAGTGACGTGATAGGTCAACAACTAAAAGTTCTTAGATATAGACGATCGGTCAGCCCGCCAACCATCGTCTGTCATTGACAAGCATTGCGAATTGCCCTTGCCAGCTCTTTCAATACCGGCAATTCCCTGATAACCTTTGTTGGCAATGGCAGTGTATTTTTTAGCCAAAACCAGCAAAGTGGCATGTGCGCCAAGCGAAAAACTGAGATTAGCTTCGGCATCCACCCAGTTTGATCATATTCTTCATTGTCGGCACGAAGTTAGCTAAGACTCTTAGCTACCCTTTAAGCTCACATCGAAGACTCTGATCAGACTGGGCGGATGCCCAGGCTGATCTGAGTCTTCGCTGGGCGCATATGCCACTTTGTAGGTTTTACCGTGTCGCGGCTCATATGTTCCTTAGTCTTAGCACCGAGAACTGCGGTTGCCAATTTCAACAGCCCTGCTTATGTGGTCCTCAAAATAAATGGGTTTTGTGGTGCCGTTGCGGCACAGCAGCTAGTAGCTGAAGAAGGACTTGAGTTTCATATATCTAGAGTCGAGTAAAAGTCCTACAAACTCGGAGGTAATGTCTCGACATGACTTAGATATTGTTTACTAGGACGTTAACTCACAACTCAGCAACAACAACAGCAAAGCCATATCCGTTCTGTGGCATCTGATCTAGGTCTGCACTATTTGCTAATGTCCCTTTTATTGGACCCTAGGGTAGAGTCGGGTACCTTTTGACATTGGGGGGTAAATTCGGACACACCACTGCAAACAATGAAAATCCTGATGAGACGGCTCATAATGAGCCTTCTCCTCAGGATTTCACTGTTTGGCCAGTTATTTCTGTTTTAGTTCCAAAGAACTGACAGGTAACGGAAACAATGTCACTGTCCGAATCTACCTTCTGTCCAAAGTTACCCGGCTCTCCCCTTGTCATAAATGGGTTCAGCAGCATTTCCCGTTTGTGCGTATTGCTATTCAGACAATACGTACCAATGATTTGTATACCACTTGAGACACGCGTACAGTTGTCATTGCAGAAATCAGTTTCACAACAAGAATGGCAGACTGGAACCGACCGACTGGAGTGTCTTCCCACGGCTGGACAGCTCTGTTGAAAGTAAGTGTGTTCAGGTTCTGATTATCAGATGACATTTGAGCTGTTGTACAGTCAAATCTGCCTACAAGGTCAGCTCTATTAAGCGAACACCTGCCGTCTTTAAAGGCCCAAATCTCACATCCCAAATTAGTATAAATTGACCTGTATATTCAGCAAGCACCTGCCTGTGGCAAGCAGTTTTTGGCTTTCCTTTGGGCGCTTGCATGCTTAAGACAGCTTCGACTGCAGTAAAACCTGTCTTAAACAAACACCCATAGGAAGGGTAAAACTGCTTGCTTAAGGCCGGTGCTTGCTTAATACAGGTCAGTTTACACTGAAAATGCTCTTTTGGGATATGAGATTTTGACCTTTTAAGACACGTCTTTGCTTAACAGAAGTGGCCGTTAAGACAGGTTTGACTAAATTTTTTTTTTCAAAATTTATATTTACTAATAAATGCAGCCCGTCAAAAATGTAACTAAGGCAAAAAACTACAGCACAGATTGAGGCCCACTCCCAGCAGGCATACGGCGTATCCCTAGTAATTACTAGTACTCGCCTGCTGGCACATTTACATATATTACATACTTCATATAAACCTACTGTTTCTAAACTAGAGAAAGTGAACAGTGGCTCGCGTGTACCCCCGGCCCATGCCACCGCCTTACAGAACCAAACTTAATTTATGCTTTATAAAACCTTAACAAAGGCATAAAGAGATGGTCAGTCAGTTACAAATCCAGTAGTAGGCCAAGTCACATATTAAACAGATCCTTTTAGACTTCAAACATATAACATGTAAAACCAGAGGAGTAGTCAGGGTATTTTGAGGAGGCCGCAAAAAGCGGCGTCTGATCAGGATCTATTCTATTTGCATCTTACAAATAAATATCAATTTATGCCCCGCCACTGCTAACCAATATCATTTCATTTACATTTATACATTTTTTATTGATTTTTTTTATTTTACATTTTTCAGCATATAACCTCCGTTACGTGTGTCAGAAGTATAATAGCGATGAAATGAAATCCCTCCATCTTATTTACGCTAGAATTTAAATATTTATATCTAGTAACATTCTACGTACGTGTTTTGCAAGGCATCCCATTTTGTAGATCGACTCGGTGCCTCCCCAGTGGTATTGTTCGATACTGCACACCTATTTATACACAGAGGAAACTACAGTTTAGATTGAATTTAACATGTATATGTACGCCGCTATGTTTTCTGCCACGTTCTTTTTTAAAAGCGAATACATTTGCGGCTTCCTATTTGCTTCCCTGGGCGACAAAGGCCTTCCAATTGTGGGTCTACTCTTAAAGGAAAGAATTTGCTCCTAGAGGAGCAAATTCTTTCCTTTAATTGTAGACACACAACTGGAAGGACGGCAAAATTGAACAAGGCAGAGTTGTTGCCCCTGAAACTTTACCCATTCACTTTAAACCTCGTTCACACGACCAACTTTCTATGTCACAGAAGCTTTAACAAAGAAAGTTTGCGAAACAATTTGAGCTCACACGGGGCAAATTATTTGTTAAAGGAAAATGTGGCATAGAATTTTTGTCAAATAAACTTTGGCAAGGAAATATTTACTTCTGTCTTCACAACATTATTCGTCAAAGCTACCTGGACAAACAAACTTTGCCCGTATGAACGGCCAAGGATTTTATTATGAGCATAATGAACAAAGTTTTCTGTATTCGTCACAGCAGCTAGTGTCTTTGTTCCAGATTCTATGGCAAACTTTCTGCTCACACGTACAAATTTTGTTTGTTATAAACTTTACCATATAAATTTGGCAAGGAAAATGTGGCATATTTTTTCATTCACATGAGCAAATTTTTCTATGCCAAACCTACTTTGTCACAGACTTTGCACCCGTGTGAACTAAGCTTAAAGATGTATGCAACATATTCAAGAGAGATAACTGATTTGAAAGAATCTGAATGCGACAGAGGGTACAGTGTATAAAAATTCTCTGGCACCGCCTGCGCATATCAAAAAAATAATTGCGATAACTCTAATGATACTTACAGTGAGGGTAACAGAGATGTGATGTCTGATTTGAATGCAAGTTGATATTATTATCATTTTAGGAAATATATAACTGAAATGTCGATTGTCTTGCGATGCTGTTTCTTTGTAGAAATAACAAAATAACACAGAGTCGACTCCCGTGTTTGGGCTGAGAGGACACGGACAGACCCGGTGCCAGGCAGTGCGGTTCCTTAGAGCCTCCTGGTGAACATCGTTACAAAGGTCGCCGGCTAGCTATTGGCCATTTAGGGTAAGAAAATGTTTGAAAATAACGCTGTGTTTATCGGATAGAAAGGCAGAATCATGTCAGTTCTATAATATCATTTATTATGACGTTGTTCTTAACACATGTTCATCCTTTCAAAACAGCAGTCTTGCTCCCACACTGTTTTAAAATTATTTCAGACGCACATACCTCATTCTCAGCGCATAGAACTGCTCTGTCACATGCTGTGGGTCTGTCAAAATTCTGACAGTCAAAACAATAAGGCCCTCTCTGACTGAGTGCTGGAAGCCCTGTAAACAATATTGAATTATACGCGGGAATAACCCCATAGTCATTTATCATTTTCACAAAGGGGAGCAACTTTGGTGAGCTTCCGGTTGCGGCCCAGGGTGACACAACCCTTCTTAACAGTGTCTACTCTAAAAGAAAAGAATTTGCTCCTACAGGAGCTAATTCTTTTCTTTAAGAGTAGACCCTTTGAAAGGGAAGCAAAAATGAAAATGATGCTTCCCCTGAAGGTGTATTCATTCACCTGAAGCCGTGTTAATGTGCACCAATGAAATATGAGTCGTGACATGACAAAACCAACAAAGTGACATGTGCGCCCAGCGAAGACTCAGATCAGTCTGGTAATCCGCCCAGTCTGAACAGAGTTTTTGCTGTCTGCATGGAGGCAGTTAAGACCCTTAGCTACCCTTAGTGCGCAAACGAAGACCCTGATCAGCCTAGGCGGATGCCCAGGCTGATCAGAGGCGGATACCCAGGCTGATAAGAGTCTTTGCATGGCACACATGCTACTTTCTTTGTTTTGTGATGAACTTGACTAATTTAAAAAAAAACTGCATTTTACTATAAAAAGCTTTTGTAACCCTGCTTCAAAGAGAGAAACTAGAAATGTTTTCATCATCATATTTCAATTCTCATATCGACGTTACCCCCGCACCTCAGCGGAACGAATCCATTGCCGCAGTAACGGGGCGCCAAGCGTCCGTCCATAGAAATGTTTTTCAGAGAAAAACTGATGTCCCCCCACCAGCCCATTTCCCATCCCCTCTAATGAATAAAAAGCCTGTACAAATAAAATATCTATGCAAGTTTGGACAAAATCCATCCGCTGGTTCTAAAGATATCTTACATAGAAGACGTCCTTCAAAAATGGGTCAAGGTCACCAACTACTAAACATGTCTTAAACCTGTCACAACGATGCATTCATGCAAGTCTGATGACTATCCATCCACTGGTTCAAGATATCTCATTTTTAAGAGAGAAAAATACGCATTTGTAAGATAGCTTTTGACCTTGAAAATGGGGTCAAAGTCATCAAAACACAGTACACTCTTGAGACTGTCCCATAGGTATATCTATGAAAGTAAAGTGGAAATCAAGCCAAAAGCTAAAGATATACATCAATTTTAGTGAAATTTCCACTATCTAAATTCTCCTGTGACCTTGAAAATGAGGTCAATGTCACCAAAATTTTGTTCTGCTCTTAAACTTGTCCAAATCATGTATCCACGAAAGTTTGGCGAAATTCCATCCATTGGTTCAGGAAATATTGTAGGTACGAGAAATTGCCATGTTAGTCCTCCAGTGACCTTTAAAATAAAGTCAAGGTCACCAAAATCTAAACAGCTCATAAACTTGTCCCAATCATGTATCCAAAAAAGTTTGGTGAAACTCCATTCATTGGTTCAGGAGATATAGTGGGTACAAGAAATTGTCATCCAAGTCCTCCAGTGACCTTGAAAATGAGGTCAAGGTCACCAAAATCTAATCAGCTCAAAAACTTGTCCCAATAATGTATCCATGCAAGTTTTGTAATATTCCATCCATTGGTTCAGGAGATGTAGCGGGTACAAGAAATTGTCTAAGTCCTCCAGTGACCTTGAAAATAAGGTCAAGGTCACCAAAATCTAATCAGCTCTTACACTTGTCCCAATAATTTATCCATGCAAGTTTGGTGAAATTCCATCTATTGGTTCAAGAAATATCGCGCATACAAGAAATTGGGTACAAGAAATTGTCATATAAGTCATCCAGTGACCTTGAAAATAAAGTCAAGGTCACCAAAATCTAATCAGCTCTTACATTTGTCCCAATGATGTAGCCAAGCAAGTTTGGTGAAATTCCATCCATTGGTTCAAGAGATATCGCGCATACAAGAAATTGTCATATAAGTCCTCCTGTGACCTTGAAAATAAGGCCACGGTCACCAAAATCTAATCAGCTCTTACATTTGTCCCAATGATATATCCATGCAAGTTTGGTGAAACTCCATTTATTGGTTCAAGAGATATCGCGCATACAAGAACCTGTCACGACGACGCCGACGCTGACGCTGACGCCGACGGGATCCGCACTGAAAACAATATGTCCCCCCTCACCTTTGGTGGGGGGACATAATAAAGAGAGTATCATTTACATATAGACATAACTTATCATTGATAGGCTACACCCCTTACATGATGGCAAAACGAGGTCTTACACCGGATTTGTTTTTAAGCTAAGTTGAAGCTAAATTGAACCCCTTCAAAAAAAACAAGAAGTAAAATTTAATGAGCCGCTACACGAAAAAACCAACAAAGTGGTTGTGCACTCAGCGCAGACTCAGGCCAGCCTGGGCATCTGCCCAGTCTGATCAGAGTCTTCCCTAATCGCTTAAAGGCTAGCTAAGGGCCAAGCTATTTTCATGCCGACAGCGTAGACTCTGATAAAATGGGGCGAATACCCCAGCTGATCTGAGTCTGCGCTGGGCGCACAACCACTTTGTTGGCTTTTTCGTGTCGCGGCTCAAATTTATTTTGTTGTGACAGTTGGAAATTTTACTGCAGAGGCTTCGGTTGCACATTTTCCTTTCCTTCTGTTGAAACACATATATGAGAGAATTTTTGCAATATGTGTTTCCATGTAAACCCGCCTTAACCTTTGTTTGATTTTTTTTTTTGGTCGATGTTCTGTCTCCGCAAACATGTAATAAACTGATGTCGAAGAAAACATATTTCTGTGTACAAAAATACATTTAAAAATATAAAGACATAAGGTCTGCACAATATTTGATTGCATAAAGCACATGGTTATATACCTGTATCTGAATAGCCGTTGTTATTACAGAAGTCAGACTTGCAGCAGCTGAAGCAATCACCATGGTTACTTGTTGTTGTGGTGTCCTTCACCGGACAGGACTTCAACGAAAGAAGAATATCAAAAGATAAAATAAACCCTTCAGAAAAGCAGTGCCAACAATGCTGTGACGTCGTCTTGTGAACAATTACAGGTAAAATTAAGAATACAGTCAAATCTCGATATCTCGAACACTGATATCGCAATGTACCCTCTTATATCAAAGAATATAGTTAGGACATAATTCCAATTTTTATTTACTTTTCTACTCTTGTTATCTCAAACTACTGATACTTCAAAGTAAATTTTCTGGGACCAGAAAATTTACATTGAGATATCAGTAGTTTGGAATAAAACTTGACTTTGAGATATCGAGAGATGACTATGTTTTGCTTGTATTAATAATTCCTGGGTCCGGAGGAAAATGTTTGAATACGAGGCATTGTCTCGTGTTTAAACTTCCTCTGAGGGAACCGACAAATGTTAATGCAATGAGACAAACAATTGTGGTCGCTTTTCTTTCATTTTATAGTATGACTCCATTGAACAACCTATCAAAAATGCGTGGAAAATCATCACAACACAACACAAACATAGGATGACTTGCGATTTTACGTCCTTTTCCCCCATTCATACGGAAGAGGGATGCAAAAAAAATGATAGACCAACTTCCTCTGAAAGCATACCCATTCACTTAATACTTTTTATTAGAGGTATTTCTAAATGGCAGAGTTACTAAAATTTAGGCTCTGAATAACGCTCCCTACCCCCGTTCGGAAAATGCAACGCCCCCAGGGCGTTTAATAGGATCAATACGGTATCTCTTCTTCTTACAGGTTGAAATCTAAACAACGAACTGACACACTGACAATGGAAATATGATCATTTGCGTGTGTGACTGTGTGTGTGCGTGTGTGTGCGTCAGTGCACACGCGTGCGTGTGATGTGTTATATGAGTTTCATTATAACACTAGAAAATGTGTTTACATGGTTTATGAAACACTGTGCCCCGAACCATATGCGTGCCTCTAAAGAAGGTTTATCCCATAATGTTTAAGTCAGAAAGGGGATTTAATTGGTTCTTCTACATCTTAGCCTGTAACTGTATGCCAAATTTAAGGAACATATAGCTTAGAGGTTCTTCAGATATTTTGTTCACAAAAATATTCATATAGCTTCTTTGTACTCAAAATGCCTATGTCCTATAATCATGATAACGGGGAAAATTCTACAAAAAATTTATGAATAGACTCAAAAGTTAATGAAGCCATCTACACCTTAGTCCAAACCTGCAGACTTATGCGGTTCCTTAGATATTTTGTTCACAAGCTTGTTCCTATACAAAATGCCTATTTCCAAAAAAAAAAAGGCTCATAACTCAGTCAAATATTCACCAATGTTTTTCTTTTCAAAAGTTAATCAGGTCATTTACACCTTGGAAAATGTCATCCTGCAAAAAATCAGGAGTCTAGCATCAGGGATTCTCGAGATATTTTGTTCACAAGGTTCCATATACTTATAATGCACTGGGTCGAAAAAGGGGCCTAACTCAGTCAAAAATTCACCAATGATTTTCAAAGTTAATCAGGTCATCTACACCTTGGGTAATGTCGTCCTGCAAAAAATCACAATCCTAGCATCAGGGATTCTTGAGATATTTTGTTCACAAGGTTCCATAGGCTTATAATGCACTAAGTCGAAAAAGAGGCATAACTCGGTCAAACATTCATTTTTTTTCAAAAGTTAATCAGGTCATCTACACTTTCGGCAATGTATTCCTGCAAAAAATCACAATTCTAGCATCAGGAATTCTCGAGATATTTTGTTCACACGGTTCCATAGGCTTACAATGCTCTAAGTCGAAAAAGGGGCATAACTCGGTCAAAAATTCACCTTTTTTTCTTCAAAAGTTAATCAGGTCATCTACACCATGGGCAATGTCATCCTGCAAAAAAAATCATGATCCTAACATCAGGGGTTCTTGAAATATTTTTTTCACAAGGTTCCATAGACTAAGTCGAAAAAGGGGCATAACTCTGGAAATACGTGACTATCAGAAAAAAGAAAAAAACACGGGTCCGCGTATTTTTCATGTACATACCACATATAAAATTTCAAGATCCTAGCATATGCGGTTCTTGAGTTTCCCAGCTGCCAAAAGCGTTACGGACGGACGGACAGACCCAAACCAATATGCCCCCTCTACCTTCTCCGAAGTTGGGGGCATAAAAATCATAACTTACATCTTCGTAGGTACACCCGGACGAGTAGTAGGAGTGCCCACCAGTGGTGAGTTTTCGCTCCACGAAACAAATCTGACAAACAGCAAGAAAAAGTTTAGTCAAAATGTAACAACTGAGCAGCATCTTAAAAAATCTCGACAAAGGGAATACGTTCAGACCAGCTTGCCTAAATGGACAGACTTATCACGCTATGTCTACAAGACAAATATCCGGCTAACAGACTTGAGTTTGTTCTGTAAAAGATATTGATGGATTGATGACTGGCGATTGCACGGCATTTTCAACAGTTTTGCAGCCACATCGAGTCAACATTTACCTCGACTCTTTAAAAAAAACACAAAAAAAATAAAACAGCAACGGTAGCTCAGTGGTCAGTCAAGGTAAATGTTTTTCGTTCGGGCAATGGCTGCTAGATGCCACCTTATCTTGGGTCAAGCATGAAAAAGACGGAGACCATGCCTTAGACCTTTTACTGATTCCAAACAGGTACGCATTTACTGTTGGGCTGATAGTCGCTTCTGCGCTGAAGATAAGTGCCGTAACCACTAGACCACAGCGTCTCCCTGTTTCGATCAGAAGCCAATCCCAGCAGGCACACAACGCGGAATCAACATTGAATCAACATGGATTCAATGTTGATTCAACGTTGTGTGCCCATTGGGATAGTTCAACCGTTGATATCCAGGGTAGGCAATAGAGTCTTTATATTTTTTGTTTCACACATATGTCTGAGTGGGCTATTCCGTTTGCAGTATGCAGTTTGCATGTTTTAGACCTATTACTGCACTGTCAAACCAAACCATTCCATATTTAGGCCAATAACGGTAATTATTTGAGCCGCGGCACGAGAAAACCAACAAAGTGGTTGTGCGCCCAGCGCAGACTCAGATCAGCCTGGGCATCTGCTGTCAGATCAAACTCTTTGCTAAGCGCTTAAAGGGTAGCTAAGGGTCTAAATTACCTCCATGGAGACAGCGGAGACTCTGATCAGACTGGGCGGATGCCCAGGCTGATCTGAGTCTGCGCTGTGCGCATAACCACTTTGTTGGTTTTCTCGTGCCGCGGCACATTTTATGTGCTTTATTTTTTTTACCGTATATTATTCTATAGAAATATCTAAAAACCTGTCCTTCCTGGCATTCTTGAAGTGTGTCACAGTAGCGCAGGTGTGGGAGGTGAGAACAGGAGAAACATCGCAACTTCCTACCTGCAGAAATATACTTGGTCAAAAAAGTAACGATACCAACTATCGACCATATTTTCAAGGAACCAATTGAATTAATTGAGGCTCATGTATGTTTGAGGAGACGCCAAAGAACAAAATGTTCAGAAAATTGTCAACCCATACTTTCTAATATTAGCGTTATCTGGCATTATTCGATAGGAGTCATTTTGAATGCATCTCATTTCTGCGCATGCGCAGGAATAAATTTTGTATTGCGCAGAAAAGTCCATAATGCAGAAAGTTCGAAAAACGCTTAAAATGTTTAATGGCTTGTACTCAGGCTTTACAGGCGGGGTTTAAATTCTTCAAATTCTCAGATTATCTCCCTTTTAATTAAAAATATAGCGATTTTCAAGGCGTCATTATTACTGTACCTGTCTGTCTTTTTTCAAAGTTTCTTCATAAACATTTTTGTTATGTCCTTGTTTTCATGGCATAATGACAAAATTGGAAGAATTGTTACACGCCCGCTAGCCATTACGATTTCGATTTCCTATGGAAATCCCACTGAAACTGGCATTTAAACAGTCTTTAAAGGAATCGCAGTACCCAGACTTGTGGTTCAAATTCTCGTATCAGAAGCGGTCAAATATGATTTCTTTGGCAAGTAGCCTTACCTAAGGCCTGGCTCTTGTGTATGGAGCGCAGAATCTTGGAAATCAATATTCACAAACCAGTTTGAAAAACTGTGAACTTGGACAGTTTTAATGATGTTACTCTGTGAAAATGAAAAATTACCCCTTGCATATTCAAACGACCCTTGTATCATGTGTAGTCTTAGGAAACCAAAACAAATAAGTCTGTTCAATAAGCAAATGGATACTCTTTTGAAATTAGTAAACTATATATGATCTTAATTTCTGCAATTGCCATAGCAACAAAAGAAATTTCATGTATGGGAACTTTTTTGACCTAGTATATATGTTGAACAAATCAGATAGCACATGTTGGTAATGTTATCGTTTTAATCCACAGGAAATAAACAAATTATGCTGACAGTATTTTGCATCATATAGTCAAATCTGTCTTATGGGGTCACCAAAGGGAAACAAAAAATTGGCTGCTTAAGACAGGTGACTCCTTAATACGGGTTCATTTGCCCTGTACTCTGGTTTTAGGGACCCAAGGTGGCTGCTAAAGACAGTGTCCCCTTAATGGAGGTTTGATTGTATATGTTTCATCTGTCAAAATCACTCGCCCAACTTATCTTTAAATAGAAAAACAAAAATAGAAAGTATCTTACCGTTACACGTAAAAACAGATACAGATTATGGGCTTATCGTAATGAGACTATTAAACCTTTCTTTGGAAAACATTTGTATAAAATTTGCTTAAGAGCTGGCACCAAAGTATAGAGACAGATTGTCTTTTTTTGGCAGTACGAATATATTTGTTCGTGATATCCTATGAGAGAGACGTCTGAGATTAATAGAATCTATGATGGGGTGAAGCCGAGACAAGGAAATCTTAAGCTAGTTTTCACATTATTCAATCTCATGCGAGTTCTAGTGAGGAGTCGCATCATATGTATACACTGAAAATTTGGAAAATTATCCTTAAATTATCCTTATTACCCCTTCTTATCTGGAGCACTGAAAAAAAGGAAAAACATAAAGATGCATCTATAGGGTAAAGTCGGGTAAATTCGGACAACAGGTAAATTCGGACAGTGACATTGTTTCCTTTATATGTCAGTTGTTTGGAAGTAAAACAAAATTAACTGGACAAACAGTGAAAATCCTGATGAGACCTCTCATCTGGATTTTCAATGTTTGCAATGGTACGTCCGAGTTTACCCGCTGTCCGAAGTCCACCGACTTGACCCTACTATCTATACATCGACCATAACCGTACCTGTCAGTGTACTGGTAGTAGAAACCACAGCTGCGGTCGTCTCTGTGATGGGCGGTAGTCTTGTAGTTGTCTCTGACATACAATCTAAGACAGAAATCAGCTATAGTTTCAGACAATGAGAAAAATATATTTAAAAATAATTGTTAATGATGTATGCTTTGCGTTAAAGCCGAACACTTACACGTAATAATTTAAACCGCGACACGAGAAAACCAACAAAGTGGCATGTGCGCCCAGCGAAGACTCAGATCAGCCAGGGCATCCGCCCAGTCTGATCAGAATCTTCGCTGCGCACTTAAAGGGTAGCATAGAGACTAAGCTACCGCCATGTTGACAGCGATGACTCTGATCAGACTGGGCGGATGCCGAGGCTGATCTGAGTATTTACTGGGCGCATATGCCACTTTGTAGGTTTTTTCGTGTCGCGGCTCATTTATTAGTCAAGCAGCTGTAGACATGCATATTTTATTGCTATATAAGTGACAAGCAATGGGGTTGCGCCACAAAGTCTCATGTAACATTAGTTACGGCATGCTAGGTTGAAATATCTAAGCTCCGCCCCAGTCTAAAACATGCGACGCATTGTGAATGCACTGTAAACGGAAAACCATTCAAAGCAATTGGTTCAAATAAAACAGAACGAATAAAATAGAAAATAAAGTAAATAGATGAATAAATAAGAAAGATATGACACACGTTTTGTCATATTAGTAGACTCGACTTGCTTGAATGGCAAAGATGAAACGTTCTCTGGCAAAATGTTTCACTACGAAAGAGGAAACCTTTACAGTGAATTTGATTAACTGACTTTAAACAACCATTATACAGAGCAACAAGCACTAAATTTCGGGAATGTTTCTTCAATATCAGTCAGACGACACTTCACTTTACAGCTACCCCCATCCGTGCACTGTATAACTCTGACCATAACTTTAGCAGAGTCGAACATTTTGTCATTGTCTTTGCAAATATGTCCAAACGGCTTTCCATAATCAAATCATTCGCGTCATCTCATTATCATAATTGGCTCCGCCCAGAAGTGTTTATATGCCGTATGAACAACTCAACACTTTCTTTGAAAGTAAGTATAGACCAAGAATTGCTAAGCTTGCAAGGTCGAGTCTATTAAAATAGGGAGCGAAAACGATCGGATTTGAAAACAAGAAAAGTTAATCGGCGCAGATTAAAGCTAACAAGAGGAGTAAGAAGGCAGTGAAGAAAGTTAAGGAGTCAGTGCGAGGAGAGCGAAACTTGCCTGAACAAAAACCAGGTGGTGAAGGATCTAACTTAAGAGAAGCAGGGTAGATCCACAACTATCCAGGACAGGTCTGGGAAATGTCTTATAGAACAACAAGAGATTCTCAGAAGATGAACAGAATATTGCCCAGAACTATACAACCATGAGAATTATGGCGACAATGCAGTTCTGGACTGCAATCAGCCTCCAGAAGAAGATCTACAACCGATCCTTCGTGAGGAAGTTGAGATTGCAGTAGCAGTACTAAAGAAGGGGAAGTCTGCAGAAGTTGATAATATACCAGCAGAACGTGTTCAAGCTGGTGGGGAGACCATGATTGATGTTTTAACTGAGATCTGTATCCGGATCTGTAGAAAAGGAGACTTACCTACCACATGGGCTCAGTCACTGTTTACTCCCTAACAAGAAATTTCGCGGAATGCTATATCTCGCCTGAAATGGCGCCGTATTAAAATACATAGCTATTGGGCTGGGAAGTTGCTCCAAAATGACACCTACCTCCTACAGAACAGAATTAAACATGTCATGGTGCGACCATAAGAACAGAATTTCTCCAAAAACTACCACCACCAAGAGAATTTTTATATACTTTAAGAAAAAAAAAAGAAAAGAAAAAAAGAAGGTACAGGCCTGCTACTGCCACTTATGTAAATAACATATACATGAAATTATTTAAGAGCTTGTCTGTAATTTTACATGACCAGACGCTACTGGTCCTCATCCTTTGTTTAGGATCATAGTACATGTATTCAATTGGTTCTCGTCCTTTGTTTAGGATCATAGTTTTTGGCTTTTCCCGAGCAATTTGGGATCCAACAGGGAGAAATTCTATTTCCATTTCTGTAAATAATGACATTTAATATATGGGCCGCGACACGAGAAAACCAACAATGTGGTTGTGCACAGACTCAGATTAGCCTTGGCATCCACCCAATCTGATCAGAGTCTTTGCTAAGTGCTTAAAGGGTAGCTAAGGAACTGAGCTACCTCCATGCGGACAGCGAAGACTCTGATCAGACTGGGCGGATGCCCAGGCTGATCTGAGTCTGCGCTGGGCGCACAACCACATTGTTGGTTTTCTCGTGTCGTGGCTCATATGTTTTTGACTTAAAAATGTAGCACCAAATGTCACTCCAGTTTAACTAAGTTTCCAAGACTGTAACGAAATGAAAATGTATGACAGTTCCAAAACTACCTGGCCACTGTGGCTAAACAATTTGTTTAGCCATTATGACCACGTCGTTTGGGAAGTAGGACTTTTTGTTGTTTGGTAACAGCCCCTGTTTATACATAGTTAACTAGGGGTGAATGTGGTAGCAAGTGCACAAATGAAGTTTGCGTCAGTTGTTCCCTTTGGCATACCACAGGGTATAATCGATTCCGCCAATTTTCGCTTCCTGCAGAGACTGTCCGTCATATTTGGCTTCCGCCGAGACTGTCCGCGAACTCTTGCTTCCTGCAGAGACTACTGTCCACGAAAAGTGGTTTCCTGCCGAGACTGTACGCGTGACTCTGCTTCCTGCCGAGAGGCTCGGCAGGAAGCAGAATCACACGTACAGTCTCTGCAGGAAACCATTTATCATGTACAGAAGTCTCGGCAGGAAGCAAGAGTTCGCGGACAGTCTCGGCGGAAGCCAAATATGATGTACAGTCTCTGCAGGAAGCAAAAATTGGCGGAATCGATTATACCCTTTGGCATACAGGACCGACAGCTGAAAACAGGACAAGGTGTATTTCCAATATGCATTTTAGGATTGATACTAAGACAGAGAAGGTAACATTAATAGGATGCTTGAATGTATGAGGTTGTGCGGGTCGTTTAAAAAGTCATTGCCAGCAATTTTATAAAAACACGCTGTGGCTGTCGAAAGGATATAGTCCAGTCAAATTGTGGGGGAACCTAAAACAAATTGCAACAAAAGGTTTCTTTGCAGTAATAAGCTCCTAAGACCTACATTTTTAACATACTAAAAGTAGGACAAAATCGGAGAATGCGAAACTTGGATTTTTTCACATGTCTTGTTTTTGAAGGATTTAAACCACTGCACAGCTACTTTTGGTCGGAAAGCCACTTCTAAACATCATTTCTAAACAAGTTACACAGTTATATACTGTTCTTTAGCTTTTGTCTACCATTAAATTTGGTGATTATGCATAACCGGTCGATCATATAGTATATTACTATTGATTTACCCCACCCACCAGTGCAAATTTTGCTTTAACCATAACCTCTATTCAGATGGACAATATGGATGGTAATGAAGATAGTAAACAGAGTCAATGTGTTTAAATGAAGACTGTGACAGAACAATAGAAGAAAACAGCTTGATGTAACTCCTATTTATCAAATGAAGGGACATCTTAGAGTGTTGTTTTGTTGCTACACGTCCACGGTAAACAGCCATGGTCATGTCGGAACGGTCAATTAACCTTATGACACTATTGTTTGGCCGGCTTGGACCTCCTATGCGGTTAAGCAGTACTAAGTGCACATAATTTGGCCAGTAACTGACAACTGTCCTTCCTGAATCAGCGGAAGCAGAAACCGAAGTAAGTAGCCGGACCGGGCATCGAACACAGGTCCTCTGGCTCTTGAGTCAGACGTGCTACCGACAGCACTATGTGGCCTGGCTAAATACTTCATGTGTTGACAGGATAATCCACTAGAAGGTTAAATATGCAGGTAACTTAGACATGCTTTGGTATATTAGGTGATGACCGCCATGACATTTTTGCATTCACAAATGGTAAAATGTTTACTTTACTGGTTCAAAATTTACAAATTAAACCTCCTTCCCGCCTAAAAGCTACCTTCCCACCCCACCCACTCCTCTGGAAAGAGGTCATTGTTTTAGCTCGCCTAAACGACCTTTAGGAAGAGCTAATGTTGTCACCCCGGTGTCGGCCTCTGCATTTGCACCCGCGTCCATGTCTTCCTTTTGGATGTTATAGGTTATTTAAACACCCATATCTCTTTAACCCATTGCTAGCCTAAGTTGATACTTTCACTTATGCTAGATAATGGTCTTACCTTTTACACCATTGCCCCTCAGTGATCTTGAGGTCTAAGTCATGGAATTGGAAATTTCATGTTAAAATGTGGGATGCTCTTTAAGGTTTTAGCTCACCTGTCAAGGTGAGCTTATAGTATAGCCTTGGTCCGTAGTCCGTCGTCGTCTTCCACACTTTAAACATAATACCTCCTAAACCATCTTCCAAATCTTCAACAAATTTTATGTGTAGCATTGTTGGGGTGGGGGATTGACTGCATAAGGTTAAAGGGCATATCAGATTGGAACTCTGGTTGCCATGGAAACATAAAGCTCCAATAGACTTATAATGAGAAAAACTTAAAAAAAAATCTGCTTCTCTGAAACCATGAGGCCCAGAGCTTATATATTTAGTCTGCAATGTTTAGTAGCAGTAGCCCCCTACATCACATCTGCCAATCCATCCCCTGGGGTCCAAACTGGCCCCACCCTAGGGGCCCATTCGTTTATATAGGGCTATATGGCTAAAGAACTTTCAAAACTTTTCCACTCTGAAACCATGAGGTCCAGAGCTTACATATTTAGTACATAGCAATGGTTAGTGGTCACGTACATAAATCCTGACAACCATGTCTCTGGGGTCCAAATTGGCCACCCCCAGGGGTTATTAGCTCCCAGAGACTTATAATGATAAAAAAATTTCTTCTCTGAAACCGCGAGGTCCAGAGCTGATATATTTAGTATGTAGCAGCGTTTAGTGGTCCCCTACATAAGCCCTGCCAACCATGCCCCTGGGGTCCAAACTGGCCCCATTCCTGGGGGGGTCATTTGTTTATATAGGGCTATATAGCTAAAGAACCTTCAAAAATTTTCCTCGCTGAAACCATGAGGCTCAGAGCTTACATATACAGTATGTAGCAATGGTTTCAGTTCAGTTCAGTTCAATTCTCCTATCGACGTTCTCCAAGTGGCTCAACGGTAAGCAACGGTAGCAATGGTTAGTGGTCACGTACATAAATCCTGCCAACCATGCTCCTAGGGTCCAAATTGACCACGTCCCAGGGGCATTAGCTCCCATTGTCTTATGAAGTGAAAAACTTTAAAAAACCTTCTCTGAAACCATGAAGCCCAGAGCTTAAACATTTAGTATGTAGCAATGTTTAGTGGTCCCCTGCATAAATCCTGCCAACCATGCCCATGGGGTCAAAACTGGCCCCACCCACGGTCATTTGTTAATATAGGGCTATATAGCTGAGAACCTTCAAAAATCTTTTCTCTGAAACCATGAGGCCCAGAGCTCACATATTTAGTATGTAGCAATGGTTGGCAATGGTTAGTGGTCACGTAGAAAAATCCTGCCAACCATGCCCCTGGGATCCAAATTGCCCCCACCCCCGGATCAATCATTGGCTCCAATAGACTTATAATGGGAAAAATTTTAAAAAAATCTTCTTCTCTGAAGAGCTTATATATTTCTTTAGAATGTAGCAATATTTAGTGGTCCCCTTCATCCTTCACAACTCCTGCCAATCAAGCCCCTGGGGTCCAAACTGGCCCCTCCCAAGGGGGTCATTTGTTTATATAGAGCTATATTGCTAAAGAACCTTCAAAAATCTTCTTCTCTGATACCATGAGGCCCAGAGCTTACATATTTAGTATTTAGCAATGTTTAGTTGTCACGTACATAAATCCTGCCAACCATGCCCCTGGGATCCCAATTGCCCACACCCCAGGGTCATTAGCTCCCATAAACTTATAATGGGAAACATCTTAAAAAATCATCTTCCCTGAAACCATGAGGCCAAAAGCTTATATATTTAGTACTTAGCAATGTTTATTGGTCCCGTTCATAAATTCTGCTGAGGAGATTTGCAAAGACTATTCATAAGTATGTTGCACTGTTTGTGTTATTATGCGTGTGGTATTCTGCTCTTTGCGCCTTTTTTTTCGGGCTTCTTATGCCTTAGAGATCAGTATTGTAAATTAAAGCATGTTTATGCTAAACAAAATCATCAGTATGATATATTTTTTGTTTCAGTTCAGTTACTGACCTTCAAAAATTCACTTCAGATTTTAAAGCGGAATAAAGTGGGTGGGGTAAGTTGTATCATTTTTTAGACCTAGGTGGCTTTACATTCAACAAGAAAATGTGCCAAATCCAATCTTAAGCTTCTTGATTCAATTCTGGCAGAGGCAGAATAGGTTTTTAGAAATAAAACTCACAGCAATAATGTTATGTCATATAAAACATTACAAATGATAGGTACATTTAAGGCACAAATAGGCGCTTGTGAAAATGCAGAAAAAATATATTTTGCATTATCCGATTTCATCCTACTTTTGATATGTCATATGTGAATGTTAGTTCTCAACAAAAATGCAAAAAAAAGCTTTTGTTGCAATTTGTTTTGGGTTTAGGGAAAAAATCGCCAGTTTGCCTGGACTAATATGTACGATACATTACCTGTGTTATGAAAGTTCATGCCAGCCAAGTATCCATATTGTAGCGAATTGGAAATACCATAGGCAAGTACTGTGAATTTCGCTGAAGGGTTCTCATTTGACAGAATATGCACCGTGTCAGATGTCAAACGTGCTGACAGAACAACATAATTATTGAAGGGAGGCGGAGCAGTTTGCTCTCTAACTGGTTGTAAGCGAGTGCCGTTGTATAGGATATTATCTTTATATTGTTTCTCAATCACTATTGAAATATAATTTGTGAAATGATATCGAAGATGAGCCGCATGCAAAGTTGGAATGACATAAGGTCCAGAGGAGAACTGGTCTAGTGCTGGCACGACCGTCATGGAACCTTCGCCTCCTGCTACATAGATACTTGAATAACTTATCTGGAATATGCTAAACTGTCTATCACCTTTCGCTAAGAGAGGGTACATTCCCATTTCATATTCCCTAAATTCACCAGTATTTAATAAAACTGACCAGGTGTTCATTTGTGAAGAATAAAAAGATATATTTGTATTGTTGTAGAAAGCAAACACTCGAACCATATACTTTGAGCGGGGATATATCGGTGGCACAATGTAAACTGTACCCCATTGATTAACCGGAAGCAGTTGTGAGTTCAGCTCGTCAAACCTTCCTCCGGTGTTATTTGGTTTTACGACGACTTCCGGTACATCAGAAATGACAGCAACAGGCTTGTCGCTGTTTACAATGGACCCAGAAATGTCACCATAAATATTAAGATAAATTACATCTAGAAAGTCTATCTTCCGCCTCATCATTTGGTTTTTATATGTCTTTCCAGACACGGTTTGACTATTGAGTCGGAGAGTCATGCTTGATTTGAACGTTATGTCCACAGAAGTGTTATTTTGAGTTCCCACAATCATACAATGTTGTACCTCTGAATTTGGAGAATAGGCTGCCACGACATAAGTTAGTCCCAGTGTCTCTTCGGGTAACAACATGTAACCATCCACAGCATACCGTTTGGAGGGTATATTGTCCAGAACAAACATGGCTGTATCTACAGTTGATTCCAGCAATATCCCTATTCTCT
This sequence comes from Ctena decussata, assembly GCA_963989385.1. NCBI lineage: Eukaryota > Metazoa > Mollusca > Bivalvia > Lucinida > Lucinidae > Ctena > Ctena decussata. The sequence goes on from OZ022506.1 coordinate 9,863,405, forward strand.
CCTGGTCTATTGTGCCGGTGACGTTCTTAGGGGTAATAGTAATTTCTGAGACGTTGGGAGTAATTCTGTATCGCTGATGGTACAAATTACAACCCGGTGCTGTCACGTAAACATACCCAGCAGTTGAAGACACCACTCTTACAGAGATGGGATAAGATTCATGGGGCGGAGACCGGCCAGTAAATCGCATTTCTGACAAAAAGAACCTGCGACCGTAGTTATCTGAAAAAAAAAGAAGGTGACACTTTTAGCATGCTAAATAATAATATCACAGGGTATAGGGTATATATATACACTAGTACTGCCTTGCGGTTCAAGCCGGTAGTAGAGTGTTTGCCTTTCACACAGGAGACCCGGGTTCGATCCTCGGCAGGGGCTTATGAGATTTTTATGAGTCCGTGACAAATGACGCCCTACGTAGTTCAGCCTGCCTCTCTCCTCCCTCTCCTCCTCCCGCCCATAATTCCCGACGGCGAATGTGAGCTAGGAAACCATCATCCATACTCCCAGCAGGCACATGACGTCGCACTGACGTCGGTGCGACGTGTTGACGTCGCATGGACGTCAGTTTGACGTCATTTTGATATCACGTATCCACTGGACTTTTTCCACTATGCATGACTCCGGTTCATGGCTCCATTGCTCACCACGGGCCCTTTCCTACGCAACGAGGCTTAATAATGGCATCCCAGCAACGTCTTACATTTGCAGCTACACCCAGAGTCGAGTTCACCTGTCAATCAATTTTGCATAAGCACCATGGACGTCGCATGTCAGCTGAACAGGCTTCTAAAGGAGGTCACCATTACCATCAGTGGTGCATTGACAACGAGATGGTTTCCTAACCCTGACATGATCGAGCATCGTGGATCAGATCAGGTAGGCCAAACTAACTTATCCGCTGGGCACATAACATTGATTTAACATTTACTCTACTTTGATTCAACGTCATGGCGTTGAATCACTGTTGCGCGCCTGATGGGTAAGGAAAACATTTCTGTAGCCGCGACATGGAAAGCTACTACATCAAGTGATATTAATTTCTTTTCGTATCAGCTTTGTAGCCGAAAATATATTTTTGATTGATATATGTCGGTGTCTTGTTTCAGTGGTAAGTTTGGACAAGATGGGAATCGGACTGTTATTTCATGTGTTTAAGCTCGTAGTACGATTCTCGTTCGTAAATGGGCGGCTCATAATCGGGTAGATTGACAGATGGTCAATAAATGCCTTTCACTGAAAACACTAGTAAAATCAGAAAAGATAAAACGGACTGGATCGTTATTGAAACGTTTTTTTTTTTTTTTTGACAGTGTCAAATGTGTCTAACCCTGGCGCAAGAATGAAACGTTGCATTAGTAAATGGACTGGTGGTAATACGTACTTTTTCGGCTGTTGCTGCATCGTTGGGAGACGGCGAAAAACAAGCAGCACTGCAGTACCTAGAAGAATAAAAGAACAGTAATCACCATGAAATGATTAACGGACTCTTCCTTGCCACAGGTCGGACCAGCTCAAATAATTATATAAGGGGTGAGAAAATTAATTTTAATTATATATTTTCAGATAGTATGCCTTTAAGGAAAATGGACATTACTCTATGTGTTCGCAACTTTTACTTGGCGGGTCCTGGGGTCGGGGGCTTATGTGACGACCTGTTTGCTTCCATGGACAAGGCTGCCCTTCCAAAGTGGCGTCTTCCCTTAAGGGAAAGAATAGCTCCAATGGGAGCGAATTTGTGTTTCAAGAGTTCACCCCTACTGTTTGCTATGTTAAGGGGGTGAGAAAATGGGCGAAATGAGTATCAGGATAAATCATTCATGGACAGTACCCGGACTTAAAACTAGCGACATCAGAGTCCAGAGCGATCATCTTTCGACAAAAGGCTGATCTCTAGTAGAATAAGAAGTGCAGGACCCCTTGAAACCCTCACTGGAGTTCACATCTTTGAAAACGTTTAGCGTTTTCCAATATAAAAGCATAAAGGGTCATTATGCAATGCAAAAGTTTCTCACATTTTTTTCAACAAAAAGTTGACGTATTTGAGATATTAACATTTGAAATTTTAACGGAATGTTAACTAACGATGTCGTTAGTTTTGAACAACCTGGCACAGGGGATCAAACACTTTAACGTAAATACACGGTCAATTGAGCCGCGACGCAAGATAACCAACAATGTGGTTGTGCGCCCAATGCAGACTCAGATCAGCCTGGGCATCCACCCAGTCTGACCAGACTCTTCGCAAAGCGCTTAAAGGGTAGCTGAGGGTCTAAGCTACCTTCCTGCGGACAGCGAAGACTCTGATCAGACTGGGCGGATGCCCAGGCTCATCTGAGTCTACGCTGGGCGCACACCACTTTGTTGGTTTTGTCGTGTCGCGGCTCAGTCTTGACGCCGAGACCGTGTGAAGACACTGACAGACGGGATATGATTGAATTACCATTTTATGGACCTATGATGTTTTGTTTCTGACAATAATAATAATAATATTATTAATAATAATAACATAAATAATTAAAACGGCTAGTCTAGTATACTCACCAGTCCTGAGAGCAATATTAATTTGTTTAGAGTCATCATTTACAATCTACAAGTTGAAGCAGTCAACCATCTTGTGCGATAATCCTCTTATCAGAAAATTTCCTCAGTGCAAATAGTTGAGTCAAAGGTCGCAAAGACATTAAAGCAAAGACATTAAATTCGCTGAATTACAATTTCTATTGCACTTAGCGCACTAGATAGCGAAATAGAGAGTCTTGTTTGTAGCGAAACATTGTCCCCCCCCCCACCCCACGCCCCACCCCCGATTGATGGGTGAATGACTTGCGATCCAACGTCCGTTTCAAAAGTATTGTCATATCAGGACAATGGAAGAGAGGTTATGAAGTACTCTGTACATTAATGCACCATTGATGGAATCTCGTAGGTTCAGATGGAATCTCGTCTCCCTCAAGTCCCAAACTCGCGACCCTATGAGCCGAAGTCGGGACCACTTACAACTCGACTACGAGGGCGCTTTTTTCCCTTTAGTTTAAACGTATTTATTTCAAACTTTTTTTCAGTTCACATAAACATTGATACAATACAAATAATGGGATTGGAACGAAAGCACATGTACTTATAAAGTTCTTCTCCCTACAATATTTCTAATATGTATACATCATGGCGACAGTTCCCTTTATGGAAGGTTTGAAAATACGATCATATTTCTTAGGGCTAACCCACTGGGAACACAATGTTGAATAAACTTTGAATCGATCTTGATTCTACATTATTTTGTTGAATCAAGGTTGAATCAGTGTTCAATCAACATTGTGTGTCTGCTTGGAAAATAGTAGGGTCGAGTCGGGTAATTTCGGACAGCGGGTAAATTCGGACATACCATTGCAAACATGCTCATCTGGATTTTTACTGTTTGCCCAGTTAATTTTGTTTAAATTCCAAACAATCGACACATAAAGGAAACAATAGCACTGTCTGAATTTACCTGCTGTCCGAATTTACCCGACTTGACCCTATATAGATACAGGAGCTGTGGACAAGCATTTTCCCAGGTATTTTAACAAATCATAAATAATGACATGATAATGAAAATAAGAAACTGTTCTTGGCTGCCCCCTTAAGTGGCCCAGTTAAGAGTACATGTATTTGGTAATAATATCAGGGACAATTTCAATCAAATCTAAAAAAAATCCATGCTGTGATAATGAGGGATCATAACACAGGCCTAGACGCCTCTATAATGAGGGGTCACCACAAAGGTTTTAAATGAGAACTAAGGAAAATTATCCCTTTTGCTCCTAATTCTGAGCCCTGCCCCTGGCATGTATTTGCGACATGTAGAAGCTGCGAGTTTGAGTCTCGCCTATATAGGCAGTTTATTTGGATCTTAAGTGATCTCAAGTGGTTTTTCCCTGGCAATGATATATAAGGGAGAACTCATTACACTAAAACCAATTTTGGACGGACACACGGCGCCAAGTGTGTGCAACTATGGTTACGTCTTGGGGAACGTCGATAGGAGAAATGAACTGAACTGAACTGAACTAAAACCAATTGCAGAGTACCGAGCAAAATCTAAACATTTAGACATCTAACTTAATTACTCTAAACAGCCTTAGAGACGCCACACGACAAAACCAACGAAGTAGCATGTACGCGAAGCAAAGACTCAACTCAGCCTGGGCATCCGATTAAAATCTTCGTTGCGTGGTGGTAGTTTAGTCCCTTAGCCACCCTCTAGCGCGCAGCCAAGACTCAAATCAGACTGGGCGGTTGCAGAGGCTGATCTTAGTCGTCGCTGTGCGCACATGCCACTTTGTTGGTTTTGTCGCGTCGCGGCACAATGTTTTTCCGCAGCAGTAATTCGTCAAAATGATACAGATGGAATGGCAAAGAATGTGGACCGAGAACAAACTGCTCCCTCAGGAACCGTCTGATATGGATCTGCCCTGTTTCCAAAGAAATATCTGTTCCAATATTAAGAGTTTTACGGCACTGTCAGTGTTCTCAATCAGAGAGACGTTTGCGCTTTCCTTTATAAAATTTTGTGTTACTGAATTGTAGCAATGGTAGAGGTGTGTGCAGGAGGTGGCGAAGAGATTGAGAGAGAGAGAGAGAAAGACCATGTAGCAATTTCACACAGTGTATTCATATATAGCGCCGCTTTATAACGTCGTCTTTCTACTGACTATCCGACGTTACGCATACGTAAAACAACTGGCGTCGACGTATAGCAACGCCGTTTCTACGTTACGACGTTGAAGCAAATCAGACGTACATTCACACGCTCTGATATTTTTGCGGATTTTCTGCGAATTTCTTCATCTTAAAAATGGGAAATTGTTTAAAGAAGAATAAAGTGGCACCTCTAGTTGTGAAGGACAACGCTGATGAGATATTAGCCCGAGGAACACCCCGACAGGGTGAGGAAAAAGATCAACAGGCGGATATGATCAAAAGCCTAAAACAGGAAGGTAATTATCATGTGCAATATGAAACAGATTTTTTTCGTAGTTTTCTGCATTAAGGCGCCCGGATAGTTCAGTCGGTAGTCAGGTTTGTCCCCCGACTAGCTACATACCTCTGCCGCGTACAGTAGATTCGGGTTAGGCGCATTCGCAATAGCATGCATGGATGGCGGTTCCCCTCTGAATTTATGTGGTTCCACAGAGTATTTACCGGCCCCTATACAGCTGATAAACATTTTGGCTTTCTTTCACCACAAAATATGATCAGATGTGATCGAATCAGAGCGGCAGAAAAACATTAATGAGCCGCGACACGAGAAAACCAACAAAGTGGTTGGGCGCCCAGTGCAGATTCAGATCAGACTGGGCGCATCAGATCAGCCTGGGCATCCGCCCAGTCCGATCAGACTCATCCGTTAAGCTCTTAAAGGGTAGCTAAGGGTCTAAGCTATCTCCATGCGGACGGCGAAGACTGATCAGACTGGGCGGATGTTATGATTTATCTTAGCTGTTGTTTAACATTATTATGTTTTAGCATAACTTACATTTCACGGTGTGATTTAATTTAGCTAGTGTTTAACATTGTTGTGTTTTATCGTAGCTTATGTTTCATGATATAGCCAGTGTCTAACGTTATGTTTTAGCATATCTTATGTGTCACATGATATATTATGATTTCTTCAGCTCATGTTTAACATGTTCTGGTTTTAGAACTAATGTTTTTATGACATTATGTTTTACTGCAGTCAATGTTGAACATTATGGCGGTTGTGTGTGTGTGCACAGGGGGGGGGGGGGGGGGGGGGGGGGGGGGGGGGGGGGGGGGGGGGGGGGGTGTAGCCAATGCTTTACTCCTTTTATTAAGCTCTTGTTCAGCATGTGTGTTTACTGTGGTTTGTATTATTTTTTCAGTAGACCATGATGCCCAGGTAGCAGGCGGTGGGGTTTCTTTCAATGTTGATTTCAAGCCAGGAAAGAAAAGCAAGAAGCCACCAAAGCTTGGGAAGAAAACAAGCAGTGGAACAACAGTAAAGGCCACTGACCCAGTAAGTTAAGATTTCAGTAATACGGTAAAAATGCTAAGTATTGCGCCACGTAACTCTAAGCAAACTGTGCAGACCAAAGTCATATCTATTTAAGCTATCTCCACAGGCTTATTTGGCTAATTGCGGTATTGATATTAGATTGAACCATCAAAAGGACCGACTTTTCCTCTTTTCACTTAGAATCTCACATGTAGGCCATTTAAGTGTTTACGTAGATCTGCATGTAAACATAGTATCTCGGGTCTAGCGCCCTCGCCCGTCGAGGCTCGCAAAAAAGATGGGCTGCTTGATGCCTCTGCGAGAGAGGTGCCAGTAGCTGTCGCAGGACAAAAGTGTCGGGTCGGGGAAAAGCCCTACAAATTCGGAGGCAACGCCTAGACATAACTGAAATATTGTTTACTGGGACGTTAAACCACAATTCATCTATAACAACAACAATAATATCTCGGGTCTGTATTTCCATGTTTTTCCTTGCAATTACAAGTTATACAGGAGGACTTTGGTGCATAAGTGTCTAATGATCACTAAGAACTCCCAAACAGGGACAACTCTTAAAGGAAAGAATTTGCTCCTTCAGGAGCAAATTTTCTCCTGTAAGAGTTGAGCCCTGTTGAGAACGGTGGAAAGTATAACAAGACCTGCCCGCGTACAGGACAGCTCGCCTGACAACGCCTTGCCCATCACATAATAACTTTAACGTAAAACTTACACATTTTGCTACCGCCGGCGCCGCCGCCAACATCGACGCCGGGGCTGTACACTAACTCTTCCTGAACATTCGTACAGGCGAGGTAAAAATGGCAAAATTGACTCCTTGAAATGTATCTATTCACCTTAATATTTCACAGGACCTGCCACAATATTCTCTGGAAGAGAAAGCTCTCATGGCAGATATCTTAAGGGAAGAACAATTAAAAGAGAGGACAGAGAAGGCGAAGAAAACTGACATCAAGATCTATGACGCCAAGAGACGCCGCATGTGCCATGACGCAGAAGCTAGGGCGCTTGCTGATGCAGCAGCAAAGGAGAGGTCAGCTACAAATTTTGTCAACACACACCATACTCAGTTTTATAATTCTTTGCAATCTGAAAAAAAGTTTGTGATTCTGCTTTAGATTGGCTGACCTTCAATGTCATCCTTCTTTTGGATTTACAGTCAAGCCTGTCTGAAAGGCCATCTCTGTTGAGCAAAAGCCTGTCTTAAAAGGCCATAATCTCATATCCAAAAGACGCATTTTCAGAGTAAATTGGCCCGTATTAAGAAAACACCTGCCTTAAGCAGGCAGTTTTGACCCCTCCCTAGGGTGCATGCTCAAGGCAGGTTTGACTTATTTTTTTTCTGTCCTATTCTCATAATGATGTTCCTTGAAGGAATCAAATCCATAAGACGTGAGCCTCGACACGAGAAAACCAACAAAGTGGTTGTGCGCCCAGCGCAGACTCAGATAAGCCTGGGCATCCGCCCAGTCTGATCAGAGTCTTCGCTGTCCACATGGAGGTAGCTTAGTCCCTTAGCTACCCTTTAAGCGTTTAGCGAAAAGTCTGATCGAACTGGGAGGATGCCCAGGCTTAGCTGATTCTGCCCTGGGCGCACAGCCACTTTGTTGGTTTTCTCGTGTCGCGGCTCGTATCTCCTGGTACCGAGTCTGTCCGTATCCCATGCAATTTGAAGAGGGGTGTGAATTTGGGTGAAGCACTGCAGAAGAGGTTAAATATAGAAATGTACATTTAGTTATGGGTAGTTTTATATTACATACTTTGAAGTGAACCAAGTTAGCATCTTCATGTGAAAAGAGATCTTAGGCCATACGCGAATTAACCAGCATGTCTGCGTAGTGATCCGCATTTTCACTTATCAGGGAAGTAAGAGTTAAAAAAATTGAGCCACGACACGAAAAAAAGCAACAAAATGGCATATGCGCCCAGCGAAGACAAAGATCAGCCTCGGCATCCACCCAGTCCGATCAGTCTTCGCTGTCCCCACAGAGCTAGCTTAGACCCTCAGACACCCTTTATCAATTTTAAAATTGTGCATCATTTTCCTTAAGCATAGCAGTCTTTCAAATTACACTACCCTCAAAAATCAAAGTGGTCAGAAGTCTTTAAGGAGCAAAATCACCAAAATTTCGTCAATTCTTGATTATTCTGCAGAATTGCTCAATCGTCATCAAATTGAATCATTTCTAAGATCAGCAAGCTGAAACAAGTTTTAAACTCCTTGCCATTTTAAAAGATATGCCCGAACAAAGTGACACACTATCAATTCTCTATGGGAATTTCAGACGACTTTCATTTTAAAGGTATTTTCACTTAAAGCCTGGTCTTGGTCAGGACAAAGGCTATAGGTTCAATCATCAAGCGAACAAAACTTGCAAAATGAATAAACTTGAACGTAGAAATGATTATTTTTACCAAATGTTTGAAATGTTCCAGAAATCGCAGTGTAAAAGTTTGATCCCTAAACCTTTTTGTCCAGTATAATTGAGTCGCGACGCGAGAAAACAAACAAAGTGGTTGTGCGCCCAGTAAAGACTCAGATCAGCCTGGGCATCCGCTCAGTCCGATCAATGTCATCGCTGTCCGCATGGAGGTAACTTAGACCCTTAGCTACCCTTTAAGCGCTTAGCGAAGTCTGATCAGACTGGGCAGATGCCCAGGCTGATATGAGTCTTTGCTGGCGTACATGCCATTTTGTTGGTTTTGTCTTGTGGCTCAATTCAATTTTTATAAAAATTGCCTCCTTTGCAAAACTGCAGCTAAACCACAAAAAAGAATACAGCTTTAACAAAGGACATGAGCCGCGACACGACAAAACCGACAAAGTGGTTGTGTGCCCAGCGCAGACTCAGATCAGCCTAGGCATCCGCCCAGTCTGCTCAGAATCTTCACTGTCCGCATGGAGGTAGCTTAGACATTTAGCGACCATGTAAGCTCTTACCATAGAGTCTGAAATGACTGGGTGGATTACAAGGCTGATCTGGGTCTGCTATGGGCGCACAACCACTTTGTTGGTTTTTTCTTGTCGCGGCTCATGTGTTAAAGCCTGGATCTTCATATCATCTTTTGGCTACACATCTGAAATATGTCATTTTCTTTTCTTTTTACAGTCAGCTGAAGGGAGTGAAGAAGAGCAGCTCTGACAGCAAGGGCAGAGTTGCCTCCCCAGGACACTAAACATCAGCGGTAAGAGGGGACCGCCATAAACTGGCTCCGGCCCGGGTTCAGGGCCCACAGGATTAAAGTTTCTACAGACGTGGTGATGAAACCTAACTTGGAACTAGAACTACGTACCTTTCATACCTTTCTGCTTCTGTATTTTCTTTAATCTACTATGTAATACTGCTATTTTGTTCATTTTTATCTTTATTTCGTTTTTACTTACTGTTTCCATGAAAACTTTTCTAAGGTCTATAAGTTACAACTATTAATTTTTTTTTTGTCAAAATGTTTGAAAAGTGTCTTTAAACAGCTGGTTAACACCTGTAAAGTTACCCTTTACATTCCACAAACAAAATACTTTGTTTTTGGTATATTAAGCTATTTGAGAATTAAACAACAAAATAAAAAACTAAAAAAAAAAAAAAAAGAAAGAAAAAAAAAAATAACTCACAAACAGAGAGAGAGAGAGAGAGAGAGAGAGAGAGTGAGAGAGAGAGTTCATTAATGAATTACTTTAACAGTAAAATGTTCCCATACTGATCTGATTTTAATGAAAACATCCAGTGTCATGTATGTACCTCTGAAAAGCTATAGGAAGTTGTCAGTCAATATATTTTCAAGATGGCTGCCATGAAATGGGCAAACATACACAAAACTTTTTGCTGCAGCAATTATTATCCAGTTAACTGGGCAACTTTCACTTGCATTTTTTACCTTAACGTAACATTCTATTTCATTAAATGAAATGCTAGTGTAAGCAGCAAACAAGTGCCACAATTTTGTTGAGTAAAATTTCGTAATGCTGAAGAGATCATTTTGAAGACCATGCTACTTTTTAATCAATATTGTTTAATCATAACACTTGCATGTATTTCCAGAATTATTTTGTTCATGACTGGTTGTATATAAATTTGAGCCGCGACGCGAGAAAACCAACAACGTGGTTGTGCGCCCAGCGCAGACTCAGATCAGCCTGGGCATCCGCCCAGTCTGATCAGAGTCTTCGCTGTCCGCATGGAGGTAGCTTAGACCCTTGGCTACCCTTTAAGCGTTTAGTGAAGATTCTGATCAGACTGGGCAGATGCCCAGGCTGATCTGAGTCTGCACTGTGCGCACAACCACATTGTTGGTTTTGTCATGTCGCGGCTCATTTGTCAGCATCACTTAAACGGTCGTCATATGTTAAAACACCTGTGTCACGTAGCATTACTGCTGACATCTCTAGTAATGCCCTTTAAAACCAAGTAGTAAAACAACAAAACAGAAGGCCTATCAATATCTGTCAAAATTGTAGAATGAATCCTTTTTTGTAAACATACTTTCTGTATGACAATCCAATTTTTCAGTATGTCAGTATGCAGTTACATTTAAAGTACATTCAACAATTCCCACAATGGGAATAAAAACACATTCAGTGCACTAAAAATGTTATCAATAAATAAGAGAAAACTCAAAAACCGTATCAGTTTCTGTAGGAGACAAATAGTAATGCCCCTGTGCCAAACATCCATTTAAAGCCCCTGCACAACCCACACCTTCCACCAACACACCACATTCCACTGAAGTCTGTACATGGTTCATATTGACTCGCTAGTCAAAAACAATATGGCAGTCTTACAGTCTTATCAGAATTTCGTGTCCTGTTCTTGAGTGGCTCCCATTATCTCTCAACAATTGCAAAAACACACGAAAATGTGAAAGACGAATCAGAACTTTGTCTCCTGTTCTTGTTTGGCTCTCATTATCTCACAACTATTGCAATAACACATGAACTGTGGGAGTCTTGTCAGAACCTTGTCTCCTGTTCTTGTTTGGCTTCCATTAGCTTACAGCTATTGCATTAACACATGAAACTGTGAGAGTCTAATCAGAACTCTGACTCCTGTTCTTGTTTGGCTCTCATTATCTCACAACTATTGCAATAACACATGAACTGTGGGAGTCTTGTCAGAACCTTGTCTCCTGTTCTTGTTTGGCTCCCATTATCTCAGAGCTATTGCCTTAACACATGAAACTGTGAGAGTCTTATCAGAACTTTGTCTCCTGTTCTTGTTTGGCTCTCATTATCTCACAGCTATTGCAATAACATATGAACTTGTGGGAGTCTAATCAGAACTTTGTCTCCTGTTCTTGTTTGGCTCCCATTATCTCACAACTATTGCATTAACACATGAACTGTGGGAGTATAATCAGAACTTTTTCTCCTGTTCTTGTTTGGCTTCGCGTATCTCACAACTATTGCAATAACACATGAACTGTGGGAGTCTTATCAGAATTTTGTCTCCTGTTCTTGTTTGGCTCCCATTATATCACAGCTATTGCATTACCACATAAACTGTGGGAGTCTTCTCAGAACTCTGTCTCCTGTCCTTGTTTGGCTCCCATTATCTGACAGCTATTGCATTAACACATGAACCTGTGAGAGTCTAATCGGATCTTTGTCTCCTGTTCTTGTTTGGCTCTCATTATCTCACAACCATTGCAATAACACATGAGCTGTGGGAGTCTTATCAGAACTTTGTCTCTTGTTCCTGTTTGGCTCCCATTATCTAACAGCTATTGAATTAACACATGAAACTTTGAGAGTCCAATCAATACTTTGTCTCCTGTTTTTGTTTGGTTCCCATTATATCACAGCTATTGCAATCACACATGAACCTGTGGGTGTCAAAACAGAACTTTGTCTCCTGTTCTTGTTCGGCTCTCATTATCTCACAACTATTGCAATAACACATGAACTGTGGAAGTGTAATCAGAACCCTGTCTCCTGTTCTTGAGTGGCTCCCATTATCTAACAGCTATTGCAATAACACATGAACTGTGGGAGTCTAATCAGAACTTTGTCTCCTGTTTTTGTTTGGCTCTCATTATCTCACAACTATTGCAATAACACAAGAACTGTGACTCTTGTCAGAACCTTGTCTCCTGTTCTTGTTTGGCTCCTATTATCTCAGAGCAATTACAGTAACACATGAAACTGTGAGTCTTATCAGAACTTTGTCTCCTGTTCTTGTTTGGCTCTCATTATCTCATAGCTATTGCAATAACATATGAACTTGTGGGAGTCTAATAATAACTTTGTCTCCTGTTCTTGTTTGGCTCCCATTATCTCACAACTATTGCAATAACACATGAAACTGTGAGAGTGTAATCAGAACTTTGTCTCCTCTTCTTGTTTAGCTCCCATTATCTGACAGCTATTGCATTAACACATGAACTGTGGGAGTCTAATCAGAACTTTTTCTCCTGTTCTTTATGGCTCCCAGTATCTCACAACTATTGCAATAACACATGAACTGTGGGAGTCTTACCAGAACTTTGTCTCCAGTTCTTGTTTGGCTCCCATTATACCACAGCTACTGCATTACCACATGAACTGTGAGAGTCTTCTCAGAACTCTGTCTCCTGTTTTTGTTTGGCTCCCATTATCTCACAGCTATTGAATTTACACATGAAACTGTGAGAGTCTAATCAGAACTTTGTCTCCTGTTCTTGTTTAGCTCTCATTATCTCACAACTATTGCAATAACACATGAAACTGTGAGAGTCTAATCAGAACTTTGTCTCCTGTTCTTGTTTGGCTCTCATTATCTCACAACTATTGCAATAACACAAGAACTGTGACTCTTGTCAGAACCTTGTCTCCTGTTCTTGTTTGGCTCCTATTATCTCAGAGCAATTACATTAACACATGAAACTGTGAGAGTCTTATCAGAACTTTGTCTCCTGTTCTTGTTTGGCTCCCATTATCTCATAGCTATTGCAATAACATATGAACTTGTGGGAGTCTAATAATAACTTTGTCTCCTGTTCTTGTTTGGCTCCCATTATCTCACAACTATTGCAATAACACATGAAACTGTGAGAGTGTAATCAGAACTTTGTCTCCTCTTCTTGTTTAGCTCCCATTATCTGACAGCTATTGCATTAACACATGAACTGTGGGAGTCTAATCAGAACTTTTTCTCCTGTTCTTTATGGCTCCCAGTATCTCACAACTATTGCAATAACACATGAACTGTGGGAGTCTTACCAGAACTTTGTCTCCTGTTCTTGTTTGGCTCCCATTATACCACAGCTACTGCATTACCACATGAACTGTGAGAGTCTTCTCAGAACTCTGTCTCCTGTTTTTGTTTGGCTCCCATTATCTCACAGCTATTGAATTTACACATGAAACTGTGAGAGTATAATCAGAACTTTGTCTCCTGTTCTTGTTTAGCTCTCATTATCTCACAACTATTGCAATAACACATGACATGTGGAAGTGTATTTTGAACCCTGTCTCCTGTTCTTGAGTGGCTCCCATTATCGAACAGCTATTGCATTAACACATGACACTTTGAGAGTCTTATCAGAACTTAGTCTCCTGTTCTTGTTTGGCTCTCATTATCTCATAGCTATTGCAATAACATATGCACTTGTGGGAGTCTAATAAGAAATTTGTCTCCTGTTCTTGTTTGGCTACCATTATCTCACAACTATTGCAATAACACATGAAACTGTGGGAGTCTAATCAGAACTTTGTCTCCTGTTCTTGTTTGGCTCCCATTATCTCACAGCTATTGCAATTACACATGAACTGTGGGAGTCTAATCAGAACTTTTTCTCCTGTTCTTGTTTGGCTCCCAGTATCTCACAACTATTGCAATAACACATGAACTGTTTGAGTCTTATCAGAACTTTGTCTCCTGTTCTTGTTTGGCTCCCATTATATCACAGCTATTGCATTACCACATAAACTGTGGGAGTCTTCTCAGAACTCTGTCTCCTGTTCTTGTTTGGCTCCCATTATCTCACAGCTATTGAATTTACACATGAAACTGTGAGAGTCTAATCAGAAACTGGCTCCTGTTCTTATTTAGCTCTCATTATCTCACAACAATTGCAATAACACATGAACTGTGGGAGTTTAATCAGAACCCTGTCTCCTGTTCTTGAGTTGCTGTCATTATCTCTGAGCTATTGCATTAACACATGACACTGTGAGAGTCTTATCAGAACATGGTCTCCTGTTCTTGTTTGGCTCTTATAATCTCACAGCTATTGCAATAACACATGAACTGTGGGAGTCTTGTCAGAACCTTGTCTCCTGTCCTTGTTTGCCTCCCATTATCTCAGAGCTATTGCATTAACACATGAAACTGTGAGAGTCTTACCAGAACTTTGTCTCCTATTCTTGTTGGCTCCCATTATCTCACAACTATTGCAATAACATTTGAAACTGTGAGAGTCTTATCAGAACTTTGTCTCCTGTTCTTCTTCGGGGTAATAATCTCACAGCTATTGCAATAACACATGAACTGTGGGAGTCTTGTCAGAACCTTGTCTCCTGTCCTTGTTTGCCTCCCATTATCTCAGAGCTATTGCATTAACACATGAAACTGTGAGAGTCTCATCAGAATTTTGTCTCCTGTTCATGTTTGGCTCCCATTATCTCACAACTATTGCAATAACACATGAAACTGTGGGAGTCTAATCAGAACTTTTTTTTTTTATTTATTTTTTTTTTTATATATATAATTTTATTTCCAGAACTTAGTCTCCTGTTCTTTTTTGGCTCCAAATATCTACTATCTATTTCAATAACACATGAACTGCGGATGTGTATTCAAAACCCTGTCTCCTGTTCTTGAGTTGCTCCTATTATCTCACAGCTATTGCATTAACACATGACACTATAAGAGTCTAATCAGAACTTTGTCTCCTGTTCTTGTTTTGCTCTAATAAACTCACAACTATCGCAAAAACACATGCACTGTGGGAGTCTAATCAGAACTTGGTCTCCTGGTCTTGAGTGAATCCCATTATCTCACAACTATTTCAATAACACATGAACTGTGGAAGTCTTATCAGAACTCTGTCTTCTGTTGTTGTTTGGCTCCCATTATCTCACAGCTATTGCATTTACACATGAAACTGTGAGTGTCTAATCAGAACTTTGTCTCCTGTTCTTGTTCAGCTCTCACTATCTCTCAACTATTGCAATAACACACGAACTGCGGATGTGTAATCAAAACCCTATCTCCTGTTCTTGAGTTGCTCCTATTATCTCACAGCTATTGCATTAACACATGACACTATAAGAGTCTAATCCGAACTTTGTTCTGTTCTCGTTTTGCTCTAATAAACTCACAACTATCGCAATAACACATGCACTGTGGGAATGTAATCAGAACCTTGTCTCCTGTTCCTGTTTGGCTCCCATTATCTCACAGCTATTGCATTAACACATCAAAGTGTAAGAGCCTTATCAGAACTTTATCTCCTGTTCTTGTTTGGCTCTAATAAATTCACAACTATTGCAATAACACATACACTATGGGAGTCTAATCAGATCTTTGTCTCCTGTTCTTGTTTAGCTCTAATTATCTCACAACTATTGCAATAACATATGAACAGTGGGAGTGTAATCAGAACCCTGTCTCCTGTTTTTGAGTGACTCCCATTACCTAACAGCTATTGCATTAACACATGACACTGTGGGAGTCTAATCAGAACTTTGTCTTCTGTTTTTGTTTGGCTCCCATTATCTCACAACTATTGCAATAACACATGAACCGTGGGAGTCTTGTCATAACCTTGTCTCTTGTTCTTGTTTGGCTCCTATTATCTCAGAGCTATTGCATTAACACATGAAACTGTGAGAGTCTTATCAGAATTTTGTCTCCTGATCTTGCTTGGTTCTCATTATCTCACAGCTATTGCAATAACATATGAACTTGTGGGAGTCTTGTCAGAACCCTGTCTCCTGTTCTTGTTTGGCTCTCATTATCTCAGATCTATTGCATTAACACATAAAACTGAGAGAGTCTTATCAGAACTTTGTCTCCTGTTCTTGTTTGGCTCCCATTATCTCACAAATATTGCAATAACACATGAAACTGTGGGAGTCTAATCAGAACTTTGTCTCCTGTTCTTGTTTGGCTCCCATTATCTCACAACTATTGCAATAACACATGAAACTGTGGGAGTCTAATCAGAACTTTGTCTCCTGTTCTTGTTTGGCTCCCATTATCTCACAGCTATTGAATTAACACAAGAACAGTGGGAGTCTAATCAGAACTTTGTCTCCTGTTCTTGTTTGGCTCCCATTATCTCACAAATATTGCAATAACACATGAAACTGTGGGAGTCTAATCAGAACTTTGTCTCCTGTTCTTGTTTGGCTCCCATTATCTCACAACTATTGCCTTAACACATGAAACTGTGAGAGTCTTATCAGAACTTTGTCTCCTGTTCTTGTTTGGCTCTCATTATCTCACAGCTATTGCAAAAACATATGAACTTGTGGGAGTCTAATCAGAACTTTGTCTCCTGTTCTTGTTTGGCTCCCATTATTTCACAGCTATTGCATTAACACATGAACTGTGGGAGTATAATCAGAACTTTGTCTCCTGTTCTTGTTTGGCTCCCATTATCTCACAACTATTGCAATAACACATGAAACTGTGGGAGTCTAATCAGAACTTTGTCTCCTGTTCTTGTTTGGCTCCCATTATCTCACAGCTATTGAATTAACACAAGAACAGTGGGAGTCTAATCAGAACTTTGTCTCCTGTTCTTGTTTGGCTCCCATTATCTCACAACTATTGCATTAACACATGAACTGTGGGAGTATAATCAGAACTTTGTCTCCTGTTCTTGTTTGGCTCCCATTATCTCGTAACTATTGCAATAACACATGAGCTGTGGGAGTAAATTTAGAACTTTGTCTCCTGTTCTTGTTTGGCTCTCATTATCTCACAGCTATTGCAATAACATATGAACTTGTGGGAGTCTAATCAGAACTTTGTCTCCTGTTCTTGTTTAGCTCCCATTATTTCACAGCTATTGCATTAACACATGAACTGTGGGAGTATAATCAGAACTTTGTCTCCTGTTCTTGTTTGGCTCCCATTATCTCGTAACTATTGCAATAACACATGAGCTGTGGGAGTAAATTTAGAACTTTGTCTCTTGTTCTTGTTTGCCTCCCATTATCTCACAACTATTGCAATAACACATGAAACAATGTGAGAGTCTTATCAGAACTTTGTCTCCTGTTCTTGTTTGGCTCTCATTATCTCACAACTCTTGCAATAACACAAGAGCTGTGGGAGTCTAATCAGAACTTTGTCTCCTGTTCTTGTTTGGCTCCCATTATCTCACAGCTATTGCATTAACACATGAATCTGTGAGAGTCATATCAGGACTTTGTCTCTTGTTCTTGTTTGGCTCTCATTATCTCACAACCATTGCAATAACACATGGACTGTGGGAGTCTAATCAGAACTTTGTCTCCTGTTCTTGTATGGCTCCCATTATCTCACAACTATTGCAATAACACATGAACTGTGGGAGTCAATATAGAACTGTGTCTCCTGTTCTTGTATGGCTCTCATTATCTCATAACTATTGCAATAACACATGCACTGTGGGATTTTTATCAGAACTTTGTCTCCTTCTCTTTTGTGCTTCCCAATATCGCACAACAATTGCAAAAACACATAAAAAACTTTGGGTCTAATCATAACTTTGTCTCCTGTTCTTGTTTGGCTCCCATTATCTCACAACTATTGCAATAACACATGCACTGGGGGAGTCTAATCAGAACTTTGTCTCCTGTCCTTGTTTGTCTCCCATTATTTCACAACTATTGCAATAACACATGAAACAGTGAGAGTCTAATCAGAACTTTCTCTCCTGTCCTTGCTTGGCCCCCATTATCTCACAACTATTGCAATAACACATTAAACTGTGGGAGTCTAAACAGAACTTTGTCTCCTGTTTTGTTTGGCTCTCATTATGTCACAACTATTGCAATAACATATGAAACTGTAAGAGTCAATTTAGAACTTTGTCTCCTGTTCTTGTTTGGCTCTCATTATATCACAACTATTACAATAACACATGAAACAATGAGAGTCAATTTAGAACATGTCTCCTGTACTTGTTTGGCTCCCATTATCTCACAACTATTGCAATAACACATGAACAGTGGGAGTCAATATAGAACTTTGTCTCCTGTTCTTGTTTGGCTCACATTATCTCACAGCTATCGCATTAACATATGAACAGTGGGAGTCTAATCAGAACCGTGTCTCCTGTTCTTGTTTGGCTCCCATTATCTCACAGCTATTGCAGTAACACATGAACCTGTGAGAGTCTTATCAGAACTTTGTCTCCTGTTCTTGTTTGGCTCTCTTTATTTCACAACTATTGCATTAACACATGGACTGTGGGTGTCTTATCAGAACTTTGTTCACTGTTCTTGTTTGGCTCCCATTATCTCACAGCTATTGCATTAACACATGAAACTGTGAGAGTGTAATCAAACTATGCCTCCTCTCTTGTTTAGCTACCATTATCTCACAGTCATTGCAATAACACATGAAAGTGTGAGAGTTTACTCAGAACTTTGTCTCCTGTTCTTGTTTGGCTCCCATTATCTCACAGCCATTGCAAGAACACATGAAACTGTGAGAGTCTAATCAGATCTTTGCCTCGTGTTCTTGTTTGGCTCTCATTATCTCACAACTATTGCAATAACACATGAAACTGTGAGAGTCTAATCAGAACTTTGTCTCCTGTTCTTGTTTGACTTCCATTATCTCACAGCTATTGCAATAACACATGAAAGTGTGAGAGTCTAATCAGAACTTTGTCTCTTGTGCTTGTTTGGCTCCCATTATCTCACAGCTATTGCAATAACACATGAAACAGTGAGAGTCTAATCAGAACTTTGTCTCCTGTTCTTGTTTGGCTCTCATTACTCACAGCTATTGCAATAACACATGAAACTGTGAGAGTCAATTTAGAACATTGTCTTCTGTTCTTGTTTGGCTCCCATTATCTCACAACTATTGCAATTTCACATGAACTGTGGGAGTCAATTTAGAACTTTGTCTCCTGTTCTTTTTTGGCTCACATTATCTCAAAGCTATTGCATTAACACATGAACTGTGGGAGTCTAATCAGAACCGTGTCTTCTGTTCTTGTTTGGCTCCCATTATCTCACAACTATTGCAATAACACATGAACCTGTGAGAGTCTTATCAGAACTTTGTCTCCTGTTCTTGTTTGGCTCTCTTTATTTCACAACTATTGCTTTAACACATGGCCTGTGGGTGTCTAATCAGAACTTTGTTTACTGTTCTTGTTTGGCTCCCATTATCTCACAGCTATTGCATTAACACAAGAAAGTGTGAGAGTTTACTCAGAACTTTGTCTCCTTTCTTGTTTAGCTCCCATTATCTCACAGCCATAGCAATAACACATGGAAGTGTGAGAGTCTAATCAGATCTTTGCCTCCTGTTCTTGTTTGGCTCTCATTATCTCACAACTATTGCAATAACACATGAAGTGTGAGAGTCTAATCAGAACTTTGTCTCCTGTTCTTGTTTAGCTCCCATTATCTCACAGCTATTGCAATAACACATGAAACTGTGAGAGTCTAATCAGATCTCTGCCTCCTGTTCTTGTTTGGCTCTCATTATCTCACAGCCATTGCGATAACACATGAAAGTGTGAGAGTCTAATCAGAACTTTGTCTTCTGTTCTTGGTTGGCTCCCACTATCTCACAGCTATTGCAATAACACATGAAACTGTGAGAGTCTAATCAGAACTTTGTCTCCTGTTCTTGTTTGGCTCCCATTATCTCACAGCTATTGCAATAACACATGAGACTGTGAGAGTGTAATCAGAACTTTGTCTCCGGTTTTGTTTGGCTCTCATTATCTCACAGCCATTGCAATAACACATGAGACTGTGAGAGTGTAATCAGAACTTTGTCTCCTGTTCTTGTTTGGCTCCCATTATCTCACAGCTATTGCAATAACACATGAAACAGTGAGAGTCAAATTAGAACTTTGTCTCCTGTTCTTTTTTGGCTCCCAGTATCTCACAACTATTGCAATAAACCATGAAACAGTGGGAGTCTAATTAGATCTTTTCTTGTTTGGCTCCCATTATCTAACAACTATTGCATTAACACATGAAACTGTGGGAGTCAATTTAGAACTTTGTCTCTTGTTCTTGTTTGCCTCCCATTATCTCACAACAATTGCAATAACACATGAAACAATGTGAGAGTCTAATCAGAACTTTGTCTCCTGTTCTTGTTTGGCCCTCATTATCTCACATCTATTGCATCAACACACAAAACAATGTGTCACTCCAATCAGAAGTTCTTTCTCGTCTTCTGTGCTTGTTTGGCTCTCATTATGTCACAGCTTTTGCATCAACACATTAAACAATGTGTCACTCCAATCAGAAGTTCTTTCTCGTCTCCTGTTTTTGTTTGGCTCTCATTGTGTCACAGCTTTTGCATCAACACATAAAACAATGTGTCACTCCAATCAGAAGTTCTTTCTCGTCTCCTGTTCTTGTTTGATTCCAATTATCTCACAGCTATAGAAACATGTGAAACAATGTTGGAATTTTCCCAGAGCCTCTCTCTTCTGGTCTTGTTTGGTTCTCATTATCTCAGAATTATTGCAAGAATACATGAAACAATTTGAAAGTCAATTCAAAATTTTGTCTTCCATTCTTGTTTGACTCAGTATCTTTAAGCTATTGCAATAATACAAGAAAAAATATGACAGTCTGATCAGTACATGTGATTGGTCTCCTGCCCCAGTTTGTGACTCATCTTTGCAAAGACACATGAAACAAGTTGAAAGTCTAATGAAAACTTTGTCTCATGTTCTTGTTTGACTCTTCTATCTCACAACTATTGCAATAATACATTAAACAATGTGAGTTTCTTATCAGAACTTTGTCTCCATTTCTTGTTTGACTCATTATCTCACAGCTATTGCAATAACACATGAACCAATGTGTGAGTCAATTAAAGATTTTGTCTCCTGTTCTTGTATGACTCACTGTCTCACAGTTATGACTAGCTATTGCAATAACACATGAACAAAGATAAGAGTCTTATCAGAACTTTGTCTTCAGTTTTATTTAACTTAATTTCTTATACTCCTATAATCTCAATAAGAAATGAAGCAGCCAGAGCTTTGTTTATAATTTATTTTTTGTTTGGGTTGAATAATAAAACCTTGCATCAGTTTAGTCTAATTTAAATACATGTACGTAAATTTTCTTCATTTGAATGCTTTGCACTGAATGGATGTCACTGTTTTGAAACCTTGAACTCTGTTTATGTTTAGCTTAAGCTTTGTTTTCAGAAGTTCCATGAATGGCTATTTGTCAGTTTGGTCTAAACATTTATTGTAGGCTATCTTTAATGTCTGTAGAATGCTGGAATAACATAGGTGTTTATAGTGAATCAGAACCAGTGATGCTGACATCATACTATAGACACCCAGTTTATCTTAAGATATATTTTTTTGCGAAATTTCTAACCTGAACCTTTGTGCAAAAAAAAAAAAAAATAAGAAGAAAATAAATAATACAAAAAAAAAAAAAAAAATAAATAAATAGAACACACACAAACAAAAAAAGGTAAAATAAAAAAAACCTGAGTTTTAAAGTTGGTATTGTACAATTTTATGAAATGACCAAACTGAAAACATAAATATCAATGTGTATGTTTGCCTACATCTTAACAGCCATTTTGAAATTATACTATTTCTCTAAGTCTAATTTTCAATATATCTATTTGTCAAAATAATCTTGATTCACAATTTAATAGTCTAGAATTAAACATCTGTAATTTTAATCACTGTTTTAAACACAGTATGGGGTCATTTATCACTATATGATTTGTAATGCTCGTTTATAAATAACTAAAAACTGAAACCCTGTTATATTGATTAAATATTATTTCTGTAAAGCCTGTTTCTTGTTAATATTCCTTAGAATACATGATTACACATACATGTTATCCCAATATGTTTCTAAAGGGAGATGACTTTTGTGACTTCCTGTTTGCTTCCCAGAGCAATGAAACCAATCCTAAAAGGGGTCAATTCACAAAGGAGAGCATTTGCTCCTAAGGGAGCAAATTCTTTCCTTTATGAATTGACCCTCATTAAAGGAAGGTGAAAATGAAAACGGCAGAGATTTTACTTGCCCTAAAAAGGTAACCCATTCTCCTTCTCAAATACCGAGACACCTTTATTGCCCGATGTGCATATTCATGAATATATGAATTGGTCCAGTCTCCTTCAGGAGCAGTGTGACCAGAGTCTATACTGTTTGCCATTCGATATACATGTTTTAGACACGTAACTACCCTGTAAACCCAAACTGTTCCATTTTAGGACAACTATGGTAATTATTTCAGGTGTCCCAATTTTTAGAATTTTTACTGTATATGGCAATATCAACACTTTTATAAGACAAACAATTTTAGCAGACTAGTACTTGTCTCCCCTTGCAAAAGTAGCTTGTTGAATTGTTGATAGCATAAAACAAAATATTTTCATTTTATAACTACTGAAAAGTTTCAAATAATTCCAACTCCACAGTAGGGTGCTAATTTGATGCAATTCAACAGGTCGAAAGAGTATGGAAAACAGATTTAATACATCATTCTAACACAGTGCATCTATATATAAAAACAATGGAAAGTTTCCGTGTTTTATTCTGCAACAAATTACTGTTTTGGAGCATGCGAGTCTGATTGCTGACGTCACTGGCAATACTGACATAGTTTTGTGACGTTTGGAGATGTAAGACGGAGTAGCGTCTCCTTTTCTTTCTAAAGTCGCCGTAAAAAAGTACTTTTATCTTAGATACAATTAAAAAATATTAGACGGAGAATGATCGCTCTTGCAGGAGGGTTGGGAGAATTCGAATGAAAAGAATACTTTATCAGCATTTTTGAGTGTTAGAATCGAAATAGTTCAGCTCTAGCACTGAATTGTTGAGTAATAATTCACTGTTTGTCAGTCAATTGTAAATCAATATATCACTTGTGCTCTGCGCTTATGATATGATCTACTTTACAACTGACCTCCAAACAATGAATTATTACTCAACAATTCACTGCTAGAGCTGATCTGTTTCTTAAATAATATTCCCCTGAACTGAAACAATACCCAGTAAAGCTGACAATTTTAAGATAAGATGACCAAGTGGGAATTATAAGTAATAAATTTTCTTTCTGTGGATTTTACCCATATGCAAATGCCAGTAAAACACTCACAAATTTCACATAAAGCATTTCAAGTTTGATGCAGTATGCCATTGATTTGCAGGCATGTACACATGGATAATCTCCATGAAAAAAAAAAAAATTACTTTTTTAAACTTTGTATATTAAAGAAATTTGGATTTCGATGTTATATTGAAGGCAACCAAATCATTTTGTTTTTGTGAATTCTTTATTTCATGATTTTTTTTTTTTTTGTTTTCGCTTGGCAATTTTTGGCAAGGTCTTGATTTTTGCAACCAAGTACTTTCCCTTTGGTTATTGATTAGTCAAATATTCGTGAAATTCTACAATTCCAGAGCCACTACTAGATTCGCCGATATTAGCAAAATAAACTTCTTGTGCATATAAGGTAGAGTCAGGTAATTTCGGACAGCAGGTAAATTCCGACAGTGACATTTTTCCTTTATATGTCAGTTGTTTGGAATTAAAACAAAAATAATTGGGCAAACAGTGAAAATCCTGATGAGACGGCTCATTATGAGCCGTCTCATCTGGATTTTCACTGTTTGCAATGGTATGCTCAAATTTACCTGACTTGAACCTAAAGTGGTTTACAATCATAAAATTCTCCTGAAGACAAAGAATATCCAGTCAAGGTCCTACGTTATTTTGACAACAACTCTTGTAAAATCTTGTGGATCATTCTGGGATTACCACGATTGTCTGTAGCTCGTCTCACACTCCCAATAAAAGAGTTTAGCACCTTTTTCTTCCCCTGCTTGTACTTAGCAACCTGCAAATAAGGAAAATAGGTACCTTGAGTGTTTCCCCAGGCTGAAATAGAGCAGTGCTGGACTGTTTAAAGCAGTTGTAGCCTAATAAGCTCATTAAGAGGTCAACTCATTAAGTGTTTTACAGCTTTATAGCCAAATATACCGATATTTTTTGTTGACAATATGTGCAAAAGCTTCTCACATTTTTCAATATAAAACTGATATTTTTTGCTGACAATGTGCGAGAAGCTTTTGCAATGCAAAAGGTTCTCACATTTTTCAATAAAAATATTAGCGTATTTTGAGATATTAAAGTTTGCAATTTCAATGTCTTTTTAACTATCAAAGTCGTTAGTTTTGAACAGCTGTTTCGAGTTAGATTAACGAAGTTGATAGTCAACAAATTGTCAAGTCATCTAGTACATATAAAATCAAGTGTGCTAATATTTTTGCTGAAAAAAAAAAACGAAAAGAGCTTTTTTACTGCGAAAGATCCTCTTTTTTGTGGCAAAACCTAGCAGTGTGCTTTGGTAAAATAAGTTAGAAAATTCAAAATTTTGTTAACTAACTGTGCCCTTATTTTTGAACAAGTGGGTCCAGAATGCTCCTTAAGTGAAAAAGGGTAGTTTTAGAATAACAAAAGGCTAATAAGTACAATGCCACTGTATGTCAACACTGGACTTCAACAAATTATACAAGAATTCCGCGGAATGCTATGTCGCACCTGCTTAACACCTTTACTTTATGAACTTGATAAAAGTGTCATTTTGAAACATATTCATTCAAAATTCATTCAGTAGTTTATGGCATATTATCATTTTCATGTTTTGGGCTATTTTTAGTAACGGTGGATGGTTGCCATCTTGGATGGTCAATTTGAAAAAATCATGAAACAGCTTCATGCAAGGATCATTTTGATAGAATTTAGTCCAATTCCATTCAGGGGCTCTTGAGATATTGTCATTTTCAAATCTTTCTATTTTTAGTAACGGTGGCTGGCGGCCATCTTGGATCATCTCCATTCACTTAAATTTCAAAGAACTCCATTTAAGGACCATTCTGACTATATTTGCCCTAAATCTGTTCCAGTGTTTTTTAGATATTGGCGTTTTAGCAAACTCCGACTCGTAAACAGAAAGTAGGTCACTGTGACCTAATTCCACTAAAGATTTTTTTTCATTTTGATAATTTTTTAAACCAAGGTCTCATTAATGCTCCACATAAAATTTCAGCCAAATATACCTAGTGGTTCTGGAGAAAAAAGTGATTTTAATGTTTTTCCTATTTTTAGTAACAGTGGCCATCTTGGATTCTGGACCAAGCTAAATTTTGTCATTCAGAAGCCCTATAGTCTGGTCATGCAGCATCTGAAATTTGAGAACCATGGGTGCAGTGCTATCAGAGAAAAAGTCATTTGAATGGACTTAAAATTTAGGGTCGACGTAAAAGTGAACGGACGGACGGATGGACGAACGGGTTGACGGACGGACTGACGGACGGACGGAAAACCGGACGCCTATATCGCACCTTGCTAAAGCAGGTGCGACAAAAACCCTAAAAATGTTCAATACAGCAACACAGTAAAACCTATCTTAACCCTTTTATGCCTGGCGGACTTTCCTACCCTGATATACTTAAAGCATCCCTCATACAGCTGAATTACTCATGACTGATTTAAATATGTCATTCTGGTTGGGGATTTCCCCATCTTATAAGGGATTTTCCAGGAAAAATTACCTCAGGGGGCAGGACCGGACACTAATTAAAGTTTTGGTGGTGGTGGGGGGGGGGGGGGGGGGGGGGGGTTGAAGAGACAGAAATGCTATCATTTCTTATTGTAAAAATAATTAAAATTTCATTGGTGGTACCCGCCACAAAAAGTTCTGGTCATGCCCAGGTGGGTACTTTTATCTGGAATAGCCTTAACCAAATAAATACTGTAGATAGAACTGCTTCCATAAAATAAATATGAGCCGCAACACGAGAAAACCAACATTGTGGCACATGCACCCTGCAAAGACTCAGATCAGCCAGAGCTGCTGCTTAGTCTGATCAGAGTCTTTGCTGTGCTCTTAAATGGTAGCTAAGGATCTAAATTAGCTCCATGCGGACAACAAAGAGTCTGATAAGGCTGGGCAGATGCCCAGACTGATCTGAGTCTTCGCTGGGCGCACATGCCAATTTGTTGTTTTTTTCATGTCAGGGCTCATATACTGAAGTGTCTTAGAACAGAGCTGTCTTTAACAAGGAGCCACAGCTATTCTAATGACATGACAAAACAATTTTTTATGGAAAATTAGAAATTATGACACTTAGGCAGTTCTGATAACAAAGAGATGTTTATAAGTTGCAAAGCTTGTTATCTAATCCCTCTGTATGTTTATTGTGTTATTATATTTGTATTGATTTATTTGAATAAAATATTGTTTAAACTAAGAAGGAGAACATCTGCTAATACCATTTTTATCATAAAATAAAACTGCAAAAGAGTAGGACAGACATGTATGGGTATACACTCTAGTCCCATAAAAGAAGTGTGGCCATAGTACTTGGCATTCAACAAACAGTATTATAAACAACCAAGAAGAGAATGATATACTGTATCCGCAATAATTTTCGTACGGTTCCATTTTCAAGGTATTTTGCATTCACTTCATAACTACGTATATTTTTAAAATCGCAAAATAATTTTTCTGTTTCTGACAAAGTATCTTCAGTAGATACAATGTCCATATATATTTTGTTTCCGTTTGGTTTGGTAGATTCAGGTACTTTTCACTTGAGCCAGTTCTTTCATTAACCTGCGGCATGATCCAAGTGAAGGACAAACAGTTTTACTTTTCGCCCATATTGCTGATCGCAAAAAAATTAAAAGCGTAAAAACTACTGTTTACTTTTTAGATCCTAAACCATGAAATTTGAACCGGCAAAAAAATACCCTGTATATGGTACTTTCAGAAGAAGCAACACTGAAAATTTTATTTTTCTTTCCCTCTTGAATCAGTATCAATTTAAAGTATTTGTTTCTTCAGGAGTACACCCTTTTAGAAAGCTGACATCCAGGGTAGCAAACAGGAACTTGCAAAAGCTGTTTCCCTCTAAAACAATGAAAGAAACCAGAGGACCAATGGTCCTGTAGCTCACCTGACACCTTCTGTCAACAGACACAATTTGTCATTTCACTCATTTGTTACAAACTTGAAACCAGTAGCTTAAAAGGTGTACATATTTTAATTTTAAAATCTCAGTGACCTTGAGCAAAGTTAAAAAAAATGACCTTGAGCTTTGATGACCTCATGTCTTCATGTATTCATTTAGTTAACTATATTTTCCAATTACATGTATTATATCTCAGCTTAAAAAAATTCCATGAAATCAACTGTTTAAGCATTTTCCCACATAAAAGCATAACATACCAAAGTTGACCTTGCCATAAATTAGGTCAAGGTCAATGAGCCACCATGGTTTGTACAAACTATGTTGGGCCCGAGTCCTCAATGCTACATACCATGCCATGAGGTCATTGAGCCTTTGGTACTGGAGAAGAACAGTTTTGAAGGAGTTTTACCATATATGGGCATGTCTAAGAATTGAATGGTTTCTGAGAAATCCACTGCTTAAGCATTTTCCAATGTATCATAATTGACCTTGCCATAAATTAGGTCACAGTCAATGTACAATCCTGATTTGTATAAATTATGATGGGCCCAACTTCCAAATGCTACATACCAAGTTTCAAGGTCATAGGCCTTTTAGTTCTGGAGAAGAAGATTTTTGAAGGGTTTTTACCATATATGGACATGGCGGCCATCTTGATCATGTGACCCAGATCCTGGGAACCTACTTTCATTCCCCCATCCCACTAAGACTCCATATGAAATTTGGCTTCAATTGGGGAAGTGGTTTCAGAGGAGAAGATGTTTGAAAATCTTGACAAGAGATGGACGGGCAGACAGAATGACCTTGACCTTTAGTGACAATATCTTCATCTGGTCATTCAGTTAACCATATATTCCAAATATTGAAACTTAGGCTTGAATAGTTTCTGAAAAATCCACTGTTTAAGCATTTTCCCTAATAAAAGCCTAACATAAAAAGTCGACAGTGTCATAAATTAGGTCAAGGTCAATGCACGGTCATCATTTGTATAAACTATGATGGGCCCGAGCATACCAAGTTTCAAGGTCATAGGCCTTTTGGTTCTGAAGGAGATTTTTGAAGGGTTTTTACCATATATGGGTGTGGTGGCCATCTTGGTTATGTGACCCAGACCCTGGTAACAAACTTTTGTTCCCCCATCCCACTGAGACTCCATATGAAATTTGGCTTCAATTGGGGAAGTGGTTTCTGAGAAGATGTTTGAAAATCTTGAGGATGGACGGGCTGAGAGAATGACCTTGACCTTTAGTGACATAATATCTTCAGCTGTTCATCTAGTTGACCATATATACCAAATATTGTACCTTAGACTTAAATACCTTCTGAGAAATCCATTGTTTAGGAGTTTTTCCCATTTTAAAGCCTAAGGTACCGAAGTTGACCTTGTCATAAATTAGGTCATGATCATTGCACGGTCATCATTTGTATAAACTATAATGTGCCTGAATGCCTGATGCTACATACCAAGTTTCAAGGTCAAAATGGAGAAGAAGATTTTTGAAGGGTTTTTACTATATAGGCGTGGCAGCCACCTTGGTCATGTGACCCTGATACCCTGAACAAACTTTCATTCCCCGAATCTAGGTAGGCTCCATATGAAATTTGACTTCAATTGGGGAAGTGGTTTCAGAGATGTTTGAAAATCTTGACGATGGACGGGCTGACAGAATGACCTTGACCTTAAGTGACATAATATCTTCAGCTGTTCATCTAGTTGACCATATATACCAAATATTGTACCTTAGACTTAAACAGTTTCTGAGAAATCCACTGTTTAAGCATTTTACCATATAAAGATCTAAGGTACCGTAATTAACCGTGTCATAAATTAGGTCAAGGTCATCACACGGTCATCATTTGTACAAACTATGATGTGCCCAAATGCCCAATGCTACATACCAAGTTTCAAGATCATAGGCCTTTT
The DNA here is from genome assembly GCA_963989385.1 of Ctena decussata. Taxonomy (NCBI): domain Eukaryota; kingdom Metazoa; phylum Mollusca; class Bivalvia; order Lucinida; family Lucinidae; genus Ctena; species Ctena decussata. The sequence continues at coordinate 9,892,487 of OZ022506.1, forward strand.
GGTTATGGAGAAGAAGATTTTTGAAGGGTTTTTACCATATATGGGTGTGGCGGCCATCTTGGTCATGTGACCCTGATACCCCGATCAAACTTTCGTTCCCCCAACCTAGGTAGGCTCCATATAAAATTTGACTTCAAACTTCCCAGTGGTTTCAGAGGAGTAGATGTTTGAAAATCTTGACGATGGACGGGCTGATATAATGACCTTGACCTTTGGTGACATAATATCTTCAGCTGTTCATTTAGTTGACCATATATACCAAATATTGTACCTTAGACTTTAATAGTTTCTGAGAAATCCACAATTTAGGTGTTTTCCCGCATAAAAGCCTAAGGTACCGAAGTTGACCTTGTCATAAATTAGGTCAAGGCCAACGCATGGTCATCACTTGTATAAACTATGATATGCCCGAATGCCCGATGCTACATGAAAGTTTCAAGGTCATAGGCCTTTTGTTTCTGGAGAATAAGAATTTTGAAGGGTTTTTACCATATATGGGCGTGGTGGCCATCTTGGTCATGTGACCCAGACCCAAGGTATAAACTTTCCTTCCCCCATCCCACTGAGATACCTTTAGAAATTTGGCTTCAATCGGCCCAGTGGTTTCAGAGAAGAAGATGTTTGAAAATCTTGACGATGGATGGACGGAATGACCTTGACCTTTAGTTACATAATATCTTCATTTGTTTATTTAGTTGACCATGTATACCAAGTATTGTACCCTAGACTTAAATAGTTTCTGAGAAATCAACTGTTTAAGTGTTTTCTCATATAAAAGCCTAACCTACTAAAGTCAACCGTGTCATAAATTATGTCAAGGTCAATGCTAGGTCATCATTTGTATAAACTATAATGGGCCCGCATGCCCAATGCTACATTACAAGTTTCAAGGTCATAGGCCTTTAGGTTCTGGAGAAGAAGATTTTTGAAGGCTTTTTACCATATATGGGCGTGGCGGCCATCTTGGTCATGTGACCTAGATAACCGGAAGAAACTTTCGTTCCCCCGACCTAAGTAGGCTCCATATGAAATATGGCTTCAATCGGCCCAGTAGTTTCAGAGGAGAAGATGTTTGAAAATGTTGATGACAGACGGATGACGGACGGACGACGGATGCCTGGCTATACTATAAGCTCACCTATGAGCCTAAAGGCTCAGGTGAGCTAAAAACATGGAGTAGCCCTACAGCTTTAAACTCCACCTGATCATTTCGGTGTTCCAATCCACAGAATTACTGATATAATCATCAGGGCCCAGTTGTTCCAAATTAATGACATTGTTAGTTAACAAGATATTTAAAATTTCAAATGTATTGTAATGAGCCAGTGTTTTAGCCTTCCGAACTACGGATCGCTCGAATCCCATGTGGTTCAAGTTTGTAACGGGACAGTTTATGTGTATTTTATTGCTCCAATTGTTTGTCATACAAATCCATTTAGTCTGCCATGACTAGCAATGTTAACTTACCTGTTGCACATGATTAGTCCACATGTCATGTCTGTTTTACCCATCTTTTAACGTAAAGTGTCCCAAATTCTGTATCAATTATTGTCAACACGTTTTTTGTGTATTGATTTGTTTCGTGTAAGTACAATATTGAGTGAAAAAGAGGCTGTCGGAACGCTGTAAGGTCACCGAACTGTCAAAGTGAAACTTTCGCAGTTTCATTCAAATTAATCAAAGAACCCTCATTATTATTCTCATATAATTGCAAGAGTCTTCTAGACAATTCATTTCTGCATCGTCTCATATTTTTTTTACCATACATTCCATTCATATTTACTGAGATATCCGTCGTTTTCTGCAGGCACTGTCCGATTTTTCGTTTGTATTTTGGCGGCCATTAAACTTTACCGCTATGTTGTTGTCTTCATTCTACAAGGAGACGTTGTAGGATCACGTGATCCTACAAACTTTTCTTGTAGGATCGTATGACTTTACACTCAAATCTTGTAGGAATGTATGATTTTACAGTAGATTTTTGTATGAACGTAGGATGTAGGGTTGTAGACTATATAAAGAAAGCTGTAGGATTTACGAGGACTTCGCCATTCCATACTAAGGTTGAGAAGATGCTGAATTAGTGTCTCTCGTCAATTTTTATTTTTATTTCTTTAGATTAAGTTCGCATTTTATTAATTTGTTATCAAAGGATAGGGAAACGATAAAACAACATCTTTAAGCATTTTTAAGAGTTATTTAAGCATTTTCTTCCGAGTTTTCGTGATAATTTATTTTGTGCATCACATTTCATTTTTCATAAGTCATTTTGGCCACAGTAAACTTTCATTTGACATTGTAAGTAGACAGACACAGCTTTGGGTGCAAGTGATCACTGTTTTAAGCTAAATAAGTCATTATTGTCATTTTTCTGTTGAAGGAAGTTCATTTAACAAGTCCCATGCTACCATTTCCATTTATCGCCATGTTTTAACATTTATTAACTTGTTGAAGATTTCTAGTTGAATTTGCATAAATAATCAAAGAGCTGAGAGAACTGAAGTCAAATTAAAAATAAACTAGAAAATGTGTTTATGAAACACTATGCCCCCAACCATATGCTTGTTTCTAGAGAAGGTTCATCCAATAATCCTTGTACCTTTGTACCATAGGCTTACAATGCACTAAGTCGAAAAAGGGGCTTAACTCAGTCAAAAATTTACGAATTGTTTTCGAAAGTTAATCAGGTCATCTACACCTTGGGCTATATCAACCTGCAAAAATCATGATCCTAGCATCAGGGGTTCTCCAGATATTTTGTTCACAAGCTTCCATAGGCAAATAATGCACTAAGTTGAACAAGAGGGCCATGGTGGCCCTGAATCGCTCACCTGAGCATTAATCAGTTCACTGGCTCTGGTGAAGATTTATAAGAGTTTTTAACATACATGGGAATGTTGGCCACCTTGGTCATATGACCAAGATCACTTGAAGAACTTTCAATCCTTTGACCCATGTGCAGGCTCCATATGAAATCTGAGTTTAGTCTGCCCAGTGGTTGCAGAGATGTTTGAAAATGTTTATGTATGGATGACAGAGGCAGCTAACACCAATACTGTAAGGCTCAGGTGAGCTGAAAATGGCAGAGTCGCTTCTGCGAAAAGTTCCCGTTGATGTTGAGTTCCTTCTGCGAAAAGTTCCCGTTCATGTTGAGTTCCTTTGATGGATTTGAACGAGACTGAACTAAGCAAAGACAGATGATAGAATGGTAGCATCATTATCTCACTGTGGTGAAACTAATGTATTCCAAGGAGTTTGTGGCTGGCATCATTGCAATGTTAGTTCTGATTCTTGAAGCATAACTTAATTAAGATTTGACCTAGTGACCTAGCTTTCGACCCGACACAACCCAGTTTCAAACTTGACCTAGATTTTATGGAGATAGACATTCTGACAAAGTTTCATGAAGATTGGATGCAAACTGTGCCCTCTAGGTGTGCGCAAAGTTTTTCTAAAACCTGACCTAGTGACCTAGTTTTTGACCTGACATGACCCAGTTCCAAACTTGGCCGTTTTTCTAAAACCTGACCTAGTGACCTAGTTTTTGACCTGACATGACCCAGTTCCAAACTTGGCCTGGATATCGTGAGGATAAACATTCTGACAAAGGTTCATGAAGATTGGATCAAAACTGTGCCCCCTAGAGTGTACACAAGGTCATTCTTATATCTGACCTAGTGACGTAGTTTTTGACCCGACATGATCTACTTTCAAACTTGGCCTAAATATAGTGACGATAAACATTCTGACAAAGTTTCAAAAAGATTGGATCAAAACTGTGTCTTCTAGAGCGTACACAAGGTTTTTCTAAGATCTGACCTAGTTTTTGACCCAACATGACCCAGTTTCAAACTTGGCCTAGATAGTGTGAGGATAAACATGCTGACAAAATTTCATTAGGTTTGGATCAAAACTGTGACCTCTAGAGCGTACACAAGGTTTTCCTAATATCTGACTTAGTTTTTGACCCGACATGACCCAGTTTCAAACTTGGCCTGGATATTGTAAGAATAAACATTCTGACAAAGTTTCATTGAGATTGGATCAAAACTGTGCCCTCTGAAGCGTATACAAGGGTTTCCTTATATTTGACCTTGTGACCTAGTTTTTGACCCAGCATGACCTAGTTTCAAACTTGACCTAGATTTCATAAAGATAAACATTCTGACAGAGTTTCATGACCATTGGATCAAAACTCTGCCCTCTAGGGTGTGCACAAAGTTTTTCTAGGATTTGACCTAGTGACCTAGTTTTTGATCCGATGTGACTCAGTTTCATAGGGGGCTTAGATATATGGGCAATAAACATTATGACAGTTTCATGAAGATTGGATCAAAACTATTTTTCTAAGATTTGACCTAGTGACCTAGTTTTTGACTCGACATGCCCTACTTTCAAACTTGGCCTACAGTTTATGGAGATAAACATTCTGACAAAGTTTCATAAAGATTGGATGAAAACTGTGTCCTCTAGAGCGTACACAAGATTCTTCTATGACTTGACCTAGTGACCTAGTTTGTGACCCAACACAACCCAGTTTCAAACTTGTCCTATATTTAATAAAAATAAACATTCAGACAAAGTTTTATGAACTTTGGTTGAAAACTGTGCCTTCTAGAGCAAACACAAGGTTTTTCGAAGATTTGACCTAGTGACCTAATTTTTGCCCGACATGACCCAGTTTCAAACTCGGCCTAGAGTTTATAGAGATAAACATTCTGACAATGTTTCATAAAGATTGGATCAAAACTGTGTCCTCTAGAGCGTACACAACGTTTTTCTATGATTTGACCTAGTGACCTAGTTTTTGACCCGACATAACCCAGTTTTAAATTTGTCCTAGATAGTATAAGGATAAACATTCTGACAAAGTTTCATGAGCTTTGGATCAAAACTGTGCCTTCTAGAAAGTATACAAGGTTTTTCTAAGATTTGACCTAGTGACCTAGTTTTTGAATCGACATGACCCAGTTTCAAACTTGGCCTAGAGTTTATGGAGATAATCATTCTGACAATGTTTCATAAAGATCGGATCAAAACTGTGTCCTCTAGAGCGTACACAAGGTTTTCTATGATTTGACCTAGTGACCTAATTTTTGACCCGACATGACCCAGTTTCGAACTTGTCCTAAATATATTGAGGATAAACATTCAAACAAAGTTTCATGAGCTTTGGATGAAAACTGTGCCCTCTAGAGCGTACACAAGGTTTTTCTAAGATTTGACCTAGGGACCTAGTTTTTGACCCAACATGACCCAGTTTCGAACTTGGCCTAGATTTTATAAAGACTAACATTTTGACAAAGTTTCATAAAGATTGGATCAAAACTGTGCCCGCTAGAGTGTACACAAGCAAAAGTTGACGGACGTCCGTACGGAAGTCCGTCCACATGTACCACGGACGACGGACATCAGGGTATCCCAAAAGCTCACCCTGAGCACTTCGTGCTCAGCTGAGCTAAAAAGGGGCATAACTCAATCCAAAATTTACAAATTATTGTCAAAAGTTAATCAGGTCATCTACACCACAGGCAGTATCTTCCTGCATAAAATCCTGCTCCTAGCATCAGGTGTTCTTGAGATATTTTGTTCACAAGGTTCCATAGACTTACAATGCACTAAGTCGAAAAAGGGGCATAACTCAATAAAAAATTCATGATTTCTTTTCAAAAGTTAATCAGGTCATCTACACCACAGGCAGTATCTTCCTGCAAACAATCATGCTCCTAGCATCAGGGGTTCTTGAGATATTTTGTTCACAAGGTTCCATAGGCTTACAATGCACTAAGTCAAAAAAGGGGCATAACTTTGTCAAAAATTCACGAATTTGTTTCAAAAGTCAATCAGGTCATCTACACCTTGGGCATTCTCATCCTGCAAAACCTCATGATCCTAGCATCAGGGGTTCTTGAGATATTTTGTTCACAAGTTTCCACAGGCTAAGACGAAAAAGGGGCATAACTCTGGAAATACATGACCGGCGGAAAAATAAAACAAGAGGGCCATGGTGGCCCTGAATCGCTCACCTGAGCATTAATCAGTTCACTGGCTCTGGTGAAGATTTATAAGAGTTTTTACCATACTAACACTTGACCTAGTTTTTGACCCGACATGACCCAGTTTCAAACTTGGCCTGGATATTGTAAGAATAAACATTCTGACACAGTTTCATTGAGATCGGATCAAAACTGTGCCCTCTGGAGCGTATACAAGGTCATTCTTATATTTGACCTAGTGACCAAGTTTTTGACCCGACACGACCCAGTTTCAAACTTTACCTAGATTTCATTAAGATAAACATTCTGACAGAGTTTCATGAAGATTGGATCAAAACTGTGCCCTCTAGGGTGTACACAAAGTTTTTCTAGGATTTGACCTTGAGCCGACGTGACTCAGTTTCATAGGGGGCTTAGATATAAGGACAATAAACATTTTGACATAGTTTCATGAAGATTGGATCAAAACTATGCCTTCTAGTGCTTACACAATGTTTTTCTAAGATTTGACCTATGGACCTAGTTTTTTATCCGACATGACCTACTTTCAAACTTGGCCGAGAGTTTATGGAGATAACATTCTGACAAAGTTTCATAAAGATTAAATCAAAACTGTGTCCTCTAGAGCGTACACAAGGTTTTTCTATGATTTGACCTAGTGACCTAGTTTTTGACCCGACATGACCCAGTTTCAAACTTGTCCTACATATTATGAGGATAAACATTCTGACAAAGTTTCATGAACTTTGGATCAAAACTGTGCCTTCTAGAGCGCACACAAGGTTTTTCTAAGATTTGACCTAGTGACCTAGTTTTTGACCCGACATGACCCAGTTTCGAACTTGGCCTAGAGTTTATGGAGATAAACATTCTGACAATGTTTCATAAAGATTGGATCAAAACTGTGTCCTCTAGAGCGTGCACAAGGTTTTTCTATGATTTGACCTAGTGACCTAGTTTTTGACCTGACGTGACCCAGTTTAGAACTTGTTCTAGATATTATGAGGATAAACATTCTGACAAAGTTTTATGAACTTTGGACGAAAACTGTGTCCTCTAGAGCGTACACAAGGTTTTTCTATGATTTGACCTAGTGACCTTGTTTTTGACCCGACATGACCTACTTTCAAACTTGGCCTAGAGTTTATGGAAGTAAACATTCTGACAAAGTTTCATAAAGATTAGATCAAAACTGTGTCCTCTAGAGCGTACACAAGGTTTTTCTATGATTTGACCTAGTGACCTAGTTTTTGACCCGACATGACCCAGTTTCAAACTTGTCCTACAAATAATGAGGATAAACATTCTGACAAAGTTTCATGAACTTTGGATCAAAACTGTGCCTTCTAGAGCGTACACAAGGCTTTTCTAAGATTTGACATAGTGACCTAGTTTTTGACCCAACAAGACCCAGTTTCGAACTTGGCCTAGAGTTTATAGAGATTAACATTCTGACAATGTGTCATAAAGATTGGATCAAAACTGTGTCCTCTAGAGCATACACAAGGTTTTTTTCTATGATTTGACAAAGTGACCTAGTTTTTGACCCGACATAACCCAGTTACAAACTTATCCTACATATTATGAGGATAAACTTTCTGATTTAGTTTCATGAACTTTGGATCAAAACTGTGCCTTCTAGAGCGTACACAAGGTTTTTCTAAGATCTGACCTAGTGACCTAGTTTTTGACCCGACATGACCCAGTTTCAAACTTGGCCTAGAGTTTATGGAGATAAACATTCTGACAAAGTTTCATAAAGACTGGATCAAAACTGTGTCCTCTAGAGCGTACACAAGGTTCTTCTATGATTTGACCTAGTGACCTAGTTTTAGACTGACGTGACCCAGTTTCAAACTTGTCCTAGATACTATGAGGATAAACATTCTGACAAAGTTTCATGAACTTTGGATGAAAACTGTGCCCTCTAGAGCGTACACAAGGTTTTTCTAAGATTTGACCTTGTGACCTAGTTTTTGACCCGACATGACCCAGTTTCGAACTTGGCCTAGATTTTATAAAGATTAACATTTTGACAAAGTTTCATAAAGATTGGATTGAAACTGTGCCCGCTAGAGTGTACACAAGCAAAAGTTGACGGACGTCCGTCCTGACGTCCGTCCGGACGTACGACGGACATCAGGGTATCCCAAAAGCTCACCCTGAGCACTTCGTGCTCAGGTGAGCTAAAAATACGGGTCTGCTTGTTTTCCATACTGATCATGTGTATAAAGTTTCATGTTCCTAGCTCTTATTGTTCGTGACTATATTTAAGGGTACCTTTGTACCATAGGCTTCAATGCACTAAGTCGAAAAAGGGGAATAACTTGATCAAAAATTCACAATTTTTTTTTCAAAAGTTAATCAGGTCATCTACACCACAGGCAGTATCTTCCTGCAAAAAATCATGCTCCGAGCTTCAGGGGTTCTTGAGATATTTTGTTCACAAGGTTCCATAGGCTTACAATGCACAATGTCGAAAAAGGGGCATAACTCGGTCAAAAATTCACTAATTTGTTTCAAAAGTTAATCGGGTCATCAATACCTTGGGCATTCTCATCTTGCAAAGCCTCATGATCCTAGCATCTGGGGTTCTTGAGATATTTTGTTCACACGGTTCCACAGGCTAAGTCAAAAAAGGGGCATAACTCTGGAAATACATTGCCAGCGGAAAAATAAAAAAATACGGGTCTGCTTATTTTCCATACTGATCATGTGTATACAGTTTCAAGTTCCTAGCTCTTATTGTTCTTGACTATGTGTAAGGGTACCTTTGTACCATAGGCCTCAATGCACTAAGTTGAAAAACGGGAATAACTCGATCAAAAATTCACGAATTTTTTTTCAAAAGTTAATCAGGTCATCTACACCACAGGCAGTATCTTCCTGCAAAAACTCATGCTCCTAGCTTCAGAGGTTCTTGAGATATTTTGTTCACAAGGTTCCATAGGCTTACAATGCACAATGTCGAAAAAGGGGCATAACTTTGTCAAAAATTCACTAATTTGTTTCAAAAGTTAATCAGGTCATCTACACCTTGGGCATTCTCATCTTGCAAAGCCTCATGATCCTAGCATCGGGGGTTCTTGAGATATTTTGTTCACACGGTTCCACAGGCTAAGTCAAAAAAGGGGCATAACTCTGGAAATACATTGCCGGCGGAAAAATAAAAAAATACAGGTCTGCTTATTTTCCATACTGATCATGTGTATAAAGTTTCAAGTTCCTAGCTCTTATTGTTCTTGACTATATGTAAGGGTACCTTTGTACCATAGACCTCAATGCACTAAGTCGAAAAAGGGGAATAACTCGATCAAAAATTCACGATTTTTTTTCAAAAGTTTATCAGGTCATCTACACCACAGGCAGTATCTTCCTGCAAAAAATCATGCTCCTAGCTTCAGGGGTTCTTGAGATATTTTTTCACAAGGTTCCATAGGCTTACAATGCACTAAGTCGAAAAAGGGGCATAACTTGGTCAAAAATTCACTAATTTGTTTCAAAAGTTAATCAGGTCATCTACACCTTGGGCATTCTCATCTTGCAAAACCTCATGATCCTAGCGTCAGGGGCTCTTGAGATATTTTGTTCACAAGGTTCCACAGGCTAAGTCAAAAAAGGGGCATAACTCTTGAAATATGTGACCCGCGGAAAAAAGAAAAAAACATGTGTTCGCTTATTTTTCATACTGATCATGTGTATAAAGTTTCAAGCTCCTAGCTATTACGGTTCTTGAGTTAGAGGACAGACGGACAGACGGACAGGCCCAAACCAATATGCCCCCACAATTTCTCCGAAATTTGGGGCATAAATATGCAAACTTCACTTAGGTTTTAGTCTTTTTCCTTTTCCATTTATTAACTAAATCAGGCTTTAGTTGAAGTCCATTTTATTTCCCATTTTGGGTTGCTTGGTTTTCCTACCCTGTCTGCCTGTTCAAAGCAAGTGCTACATAGAGGATCGGTGGTCTCTGGGTTACGAAGTGCTGGTCTGTGCACAGTCCATATAGCGGACAGTAACAGTATTATATGTAAAAACAGTCATTTTTGCCGAAAAAAAGACATGAAGAGATTTTGCACTGCAAAAGCTCCTCAAAATTTTTGGCAAAAAAAAAAAACAAAACAAAAAAAAAAAACATTACTGCAATTAATTTTTTGAGGACTGTAGGACTTGGGACTTAGGCTTAGCTAACCCTTGATTAACGGCTTCATTAAGCTAATGTTGCTATGATAACCAGACCCAAGTGAAAAGTCACCATGGGACTTTACAGACCCAAATGTAACTATTGTTTTGTATACATAAAGAAATAATGAACCTCAAGTCAACCCTCTTTATGACGGCACTCATTACAACAGCAAAATTCTTTACAACCTTATTCTGATTTGCATGGAATGGCTTTATTGTTCAAAATATGTATTCTTTATAACAGCAAATTCATTTTAACATCAGAATATATGGGAACAAATGCTGTCATTGTACAGGGGCTCCACTGTAATAAATAATCATATTTATTGGCTTATAAGAGGGAGAGATTTCCTTTCAAAAATAATACAAACAAGAGAATTGGTGGAACCAATGGATGCTCCCCGATGGTTTGCAATAGTGAAATGGGTATCCTGATGAAACCCCACTCTATTAATATGTGAAATTTCATTTAGGGATCTTTAATACTTTCTTAAGGTACCTTTAAGTCTTTCAGAGACATGCCCCGGACAAGCAAATGAATCAGAAATAATTTAGAAGGGAAATAACACCAAAATTACTGCAGTAGGATTATGTTTTTTATGCCCTGCACTTCCTCTAATTGTCCTCTATTAAAGTGTGAAATTTCATCAAATCCTTTTAAATACTTTTAGAGGTAAGCAAACAAGTGAGAAAAACTAAAACGGGAAGTAACTCCAAAACAATCTGAAATAGGCCTATTGTTCTTGTGCTCTGCACTCCCTCTCATTGCCCTCTATCATTATTTTAAGAGACATTACATTTCCTTTGACACTTTTAGAAATATATTCCAGACAAGCAAAATACTGGAAAAGCCAGGAAGGGAGCTAACTCTGTAATTATTATGTGATAGGGTTATGGTTCTTGCGCTCTGCATTTCCTCTCAGTGCCCTCTATCAATGAGTGAACTTATGCTTAGTTCAATTCAATACTTAAAGAGTAGCTCCAGACAAAAAAAATACTGTAAGAATATAAGGGAGATAACTTTGCAATGACTGTTATGTATTATTAACTTTGTAATTACTTGTGACAGGGTTACGGTTCTTGTGCTCTACGCTTCTCCTCATTGCCTTCTATCAATGTGCGAAGTCTCATTTTCCCTTTAATACTTTCAGAGATATGCTCTGGACAAGCAAAATACTGTGAAAACAAGGGGAATAACTTTGTAATTACTTACAAAGTTATTACTTAGGGGAATAACTTTGTAATTAGTTATGGTGCTTGTGCTCTGCACTTTCTCCCATTGCCCTCTTTCAGTGTGTGAAGTTTCATTGAGTTCCCTCAATGAAGGATGGACAGACAGACAAAGCAGCGACTATATGCTCACCCTTTGGGGAGCATAAAAATCTAAATCCATCTTAAAAGACGGATTAAGATTTTTGGGACTGTACCTGTCAAATAGCTGATTACAAAGGACTGATTTACACATTTGTGGTACTTTTGGAAAAAGCCCAAGTTTATAGCTTAGAAATTCCTACTCAACTTCCTACTACTATAAACTCAGCTGAGTTTGATTGGTCAAGAGCAAACATAAAAGGCGTTTATACTTGGATAAATCCCCTAAACCAGAAATCTGGAACTACTTGGAACTACTTTCTTGGCGAAGATTTCTTAGATCTCACTATAGCTGACAATCTGGAGGAAAGATGACCGAGTTGGATTCATAAGAAATGAATTTTATTTCTGTGGATTTTATGGATATCACTCAAAAACTTAACATAAAGCCATTCGGGCTCTATTCAGTTTGTGAGTCATTCGCTGGTGTATTCACATCGATAAAACACACAAAAATAAAATTCATTCCTATAATAAACTAGGTTTAAATTTAAATAATAAAAGTGTGAAATAAATCTTTAGTACTGCTTTTGGGTTGTTCTCTAGTTCTAAGACACATAATCTTCTGAGTTCTTCTTCATCATTCAACTGTCTCCAATTATTCTTGTCTATAAGGTCAATGGGGTAAACGTTTGGGTCAACTACCAGCTCATCTAGAACCTACAAAATATTTTAATAGGAAAACAGGAAGGTCAAGGTCAGCCATGAATTCATCACAATCAACAAATTATTTACATTATAGAAGCAGAAAGGTCAAGGTCAACTGACAACTTATGCATAACCTACATGGTATCCATAGAAACATGAAGGGCAATTGTAAACTCACCTTAATCTAAAACATAGAACAGCTGACCTCAACCAAATGCAAGGGAAGCTACAAACTGAATAATACGCCAGAGTCAGGAGGTAATAATTGGTTGTGGTTACAAATTGAGTTCCTTCAAAATTATGCAGTATTAAACTATACTGTTCACCCACTGAAAGATTTCTATCATCTAGGAAATACTGGCAAATTCAAAACTTCATCAACATCATACTGAAACTAAAGTTTAGGAAAATATACATTCACAAAAATTTTAAAATTTCCTGTACCTTGAGGGTGGTCTCTACAGACAGTTCTTCTTGTTCCATAAGGTCAAAAAGGGCTCCTACTGCACTTGGCTTTATTGTACTGAAATAAAAACTCAACATAGCAACACATTATTCCGACGTGTGATGTGAAAAGGGACCTTACTCGTGCAATCAGTGGACTCAGATCAGATGGTGCACATCTATGCAATCATATCACAGTCTTCCCTGTATGTATGAACAGTAAAGACTCAGATCAGTCAGCACATCTGTGCAGCTATATCAGAGCCTTCCCTGAATGAACAAACAGTGCAGATTCAGATTAGCCTGCACTTTTTTGCAGTTTGATAATAGATTTCCTCGTCCACAAACATGTTTGAATCCTGGACTATCTGAAATGTGAAAAGCTACACCTCTGATAAATCTAAGCAGCTTAGTATTTACAGTAAGCATATGGTTTGAGGTCCTTTTTCCAGAAATGTCCATTATTTTTCGGCTTTAGCCGTATAACCCTACTATTGACTTACATTTCAAGTATTTCACTGGCCAATATAAATACACCCAGAATTTTGATATAAGTAGCTTTCTCTTTCTACTTTCAGTTCATTTGACTGTTGGCCTATAAACCGTGTCATGATGAATCTAGATATTTCAGTCCAAATCGCTTTTTGCCAAAGAACATTTTGCCTGTTATGTTGACCCAGAAATCGAAGACAAAATTAATTGTTGCTGGCATAGCTGATGTTGTGTTGGAACTGCGACACTTTAAAGGTTATATGAGGGGAGGTCAGCCAACCAATCCTCATTGTTATGTGCAACACAGACAGACACCAATCAAAATTCAAACAGCATTTCCAAAATCGAAACCCAAACACCAACAACAAAGATGCATATCAACATGCGCATCTGTAAGATCTGATGAGCACATGTACCTGACTTATACATATTACAACACACACTTCTATTCAATCTAAGCCCATTATCTTTTTTTAAGACATTTCTTGTTTCATGTCAGATAAGGAGTAACATGGATAATTAAGGAATTTTCCATAAAAACATGTTACGACATTGTGCCTTAGCAAACTGTGTAGATCTGTAGCCAATGTGCAGTATGATTTGGGTCTGTACTGTCTGCAAAATCTTTATATTACAACCCCACTGCAAAAATAAAATAAATTGGTAAAATGTATATGTGAGTTTTCCATTCTGCAGAGCTTTATTGGGCACATCATTAAGCGGTAATTGGAACAATTGGCATGCCAACAGATTTAAGAACATTAGTTAAAGTAAAAGAGGACGACCATAGCTAATGTTGTTAATAGAACTTGTGTGTGGTCAGACCCAGTTGCTTGTACTATTTGCAGCAATAAAATATGTTTAAACTGAGAGTAAAAGTGTTGGGAATAATAACAGTTTAAACAACATCATGTAGTTTCCAACTATATGGCATTGGTGACAAGCAATGGCTCTGATCAGACTGCACTTAAGTGCAGTCTGATCACTGCCTTCCCTTGTCACCTCCATTTTCTATAGAGTGACATATGCCAAAAAGCCAGTGGTGAGGTTTCTGATTACCTTGTGTGTAAATGAGAAGAATGACTGGAATGTCACATGACAAAATTGCCACATTGTTAGAAGTCATATGACATGGCTCAAATTTAGTACTATGTGATCAATACTTTCATATAAACAGTTGTAGTTACCAGTCAGACATATCTGTCACATGTTGCTGCATCTGGAGGTCAAACTGTTCCACAAGATATTTGGTGAGCTTTTTAACGTCCCTCCCTTCCGCCAAAGCCTCTAAGTATCGCAACAAACCCCCTGTCTGAAATACATGGTTTATGATGACTCTATGAAGTTTCACAGGAAACAACTCAGCCATTTTCATTTATGTCTCCCTTCTCTACAGGGATCCACTCTTAAAGGGGAGATTTTGCTCCCCTAGGAGCAAATTCTTTCCATTAAGAGTAGATCCCATTTTGGAAAGGAGTGGATGTAGTGTAGTGGATAACACTCCGGACTACCAATCCAGGGGTTGCAAGATTGATTTCGGTTTCTCCAGTCTTTCCGATTAGACTTTAAACCGAGGTTCCCTCTCCATATGACCTCGTTGTTGGTGGGACGTTAAACCCGAGTTCACTCACTCACCCATTTTGGAAAGGCTATGTTGTTCAGGGAAGCAAGAAGGAAGTCACAAGAGTTGTCCCCTTTTGTAGCAAGAATGAATTTTGCAAAAACAAGCAAGATCAGAACAATGTCACAAAACAGAGCTAAAACAAGAAAACTTGATGCAAAGTTCACACCCCTGCCACGAAAGATTATAATACAGGAAAAATAATATTCAGGCCTCGCTTCTGCTAGCTGCAAGCAAGACAAAAATGGTGGAAAAACGTGGAGGTATAATCATATATCTTAAGCAAGTAGTCTTATGCACTCCTCAAAATATTTAAAGGAGCATCTAATATTATTTTTCATAGATGACAGTGCAATACATCCCCACTTTGAGAGGCATTTACTTTCCACTGACAAAGAAATAGAATTTTTAATAATTCAGCCGATTTTTTAAGGAGGGTCGAGGTTTTTGACTGCATAAGATTTGATCCAGTATTTATCCTGCCCATGTCCATTGTCTGATTTTTGTAAAGATGGAATTTCAGTAACAACAAAAATTTCGCAGAATGCTATGTCACACCTGCTGTGTGCCTTCACATTAAGAACTCAATAAATATACCAAGTGGTTCTGGAGAAAAAAGTTGATTTATTGGTTTTGCTATTTTTAGTAACAAAGACCATCATGGATTCTGGACCCACCTGAATTTTATCATTCTGAAGCCCTGCAGTCTGATCATGCTGCATGTGAAATTTGAGAACCATGGATGCAGTGGTTTCAGAGAATAAGTCATTTGAATGGACTTAAATGCTAGGGTTGACGTAAATTATTCTAAGGTCGACGTAAGGTCACTGTGACCTAATTCTGCCACAGATTTTTTTCGTTTGATAATTCTGAATACTAAGGTCCCACTTATGCTTCATACAAAATTTCAGCCAAATAGACCAAGTGGTTCTGGAGAAAAAGTTGATTTTATTGGTTTTGCTATTTTTAGTAGTGGCGACCATCTTGGATTCTCAACGATTGAATTTTACCATTCTGCAGCCCTGCAGTCCGATCATGCTGCATGTGAAATTTGAGAACCATGAATGCAGTGGTTTCAGAGAGTAAGTCATTTGAATGGACTTAAATGCTAGGGTCGAAGTAAATTATTCTAGGGTCGACGTAAGGTCACTGTGACCGAATTCTGCTACAGATTTTTTTCGTTTTTATAATTCTGAATACTAAGTTCCCTCTTATGCTTCATACAAAATTTCAGCCAAATATACCAAGAGGTTTTGGAGAAAAAGTTGATGTTATTGGTTTTGCTATTTTTAGTATCAAAGACCATCATGGATTCTCGACCCGCCTGAATTTTATCATTCTGAAGCCATGCAGTCTGATCATGCTGCATGTGAAATTTGAGAACCATGGATGCAGTGGTTTCAGAGAATAAGTCTTTTGAATGGACTAAAATGCTAGGGTCGACGTAAATTGTGAACGGATGGATGGATGGAAAAACGGATGCCTATATCGCACCTTGCTTAAGCAGGTGCGACAAAAATGCAATTTTTTCAGATCTGGTGAAAAAAATAAAAGTTCAACCAAAATCAAAATGACCATTTTGTGTATGTCACTTAATGTGTTACGAGGTGACTTGTTCGAAATGATCACTTAAAGTTCAAGTTTATGATTTTTATAGACTTCCAGAAAATGCCTTCTCTTCAGAAAATTCAAAAATTGCAAAATTTGTTCCATGAAAATGAGTAGGGCATCAGTTGCATTAAAATCTTTGCAGTCATAAACTTCAATATTTTTTTTGAAAATGCTGCAAATGAATGAGAACTTCTTGACAACTGGAAGTTAATTTTATGGATCACTGACCTGGGTACATGTTGTAGTAATGTCTGTGGGAAAATATCAGCTGCTCCTCTAAATATTTTGAGTAGTGTACATAAGAGCATAACTTAACCCAAAATTGTTCTGGAGAAGTGTGTGTACTGAGGACCATTATCTGATGACTAATGGATCCGTATCATACAGAGGTACAGATATAACTTAACCCAAAATTGTTCTGGAGAAGTGTGTGTGCTGAGGACCCTTATCTCATGACTAATGGATCCGTATCATACAGAGGTTCAGATATGAGTGGTTTTTGAGCGAGTCAGAATTTGACTTGTGCTTCATTCAAGGCTATCAGTGAGCTCAAAACTTACTACAATAGCATCAGCTTCATGTAGTGTGAGATCAAACTTTGTCATCAAACTTTCTCTCAGCTCTGCTGGCAGGGCAGGTAACTCTTCTCTCAACTTGTCTATAAGAACAACCTCACCAGACTTGGTTATGTCGACACTGTCTGAGGTGTAAAGGTGTAGTGGTGGTAGGTTGGGCTCTGGCATGAAGCGGTAGTCCTGTTTCATCTCCTTGTCTCTCATTGGCACTGTCTCACTGCAAAGACAGTCATATGCTTATCCATGTATCACTGTAAATCAAATATGAGCCGCGACACAACAAAACCAACAATGTGGTTGTGCACCCAGCACAGACTCAGATCAGCCTGGGCATCTGCCTGGTCTGATCAGACTCTTGGCTAAGTGCTTAAAGGGTAGCTAAGGGTCTATGCTACCTCCATGTGGACAGCGAAGACTCTGATCAGTCTGGGCAGATGCCCAGTCTGATATGAGTCTGTGCTGGGCGCACAACCACTTTGTTGGTTTTCGAGTGTCAAACTCATATACTCATCACTGCCTTACAAGACATATATTAATACCCTTATTAATACTCCACTGGTAATATATTCACATTCTTATCTCAGTAGACAGATTCATACAAGCCACGACACAACAAAACCAACAAAGTGGCATTTGTGCCCTGCAAAGACTCACATCAATCAAGGCATCCAACCAGTCTAATCAGGAGCTAGCGTAGACCCTTAGCTACCCTTTAAGCATACAGCATAGACTTTGATCAGACTCGGCTGCTGCCCAGGCTGATCTGAGTCTTTGCTGGGCACACATACCACTTTGTTGGTTTTGTCATGTTGCAGCTCCATTATAATTATCACTGCTTCTCTTGCAACCCCATCATTGATTATTTTTCTCACCCTTGTTTTATAAAACAGAATATTTTTTGAATTCTTAACTTCTTGTTGAGTCCATTCCTATAAACTTGAAGCTAAGTTTATATTAATAGTTTGACATATGTGCTAATTTCACCTTGTGCATGCATTTTTCATGATTGGCAGCTAATAAGAAATCTACAGTGACACTTCCTGTACATCACTGGGTGTCAATTTCATATTCTGCATGCAATTTACATGACAGGTTGTAAGTTGATTTGCTGATTTAAAGTGTGTAATTAATTGGGCTGTACTATATAGCAATAATTGGCATTTTGAGACAGCTTTCTGAGCCTAGGCCGAGATAGCAGGCCGAGATAGAAAAATCTCAGACACCTCTAGAAAAGGAAATCCTTGTCCAATGGGTGAGAAAGGGTTTTCTCACCCATTGAACAAGAATATCCCTTTCTAGAGGTGTCCCAGTTTTTTTTTATCTCTGCCTGCTATCTCAGCCTCAGCTCAGAAAGCTGTCTCAAAATGCCAATCATTGCTATATAGTATAGCCCAGCTAATTACACACTTAATTTAACAAATCAACTTGCTACTACCTGTCATGTAAATTTCATGCAAAATAAAATTGACAGCCAATGATGTGCATGAGGTGTCACTGTAAATTTCTGATTAGCTGCCAGTCATGAAAAATGTATGCACAAGGTGAAATTAACACATGTCAGAACTATTAACAGAAAATTAGCTTAAAGTTTATAGGTATGGCTTCAACAAGAAGTTAAGGTGTTCAATGAATAGTCTGTTCTATAAAATATAATGGGTGAAAAAAATAATTAATGATGGGGTTGAGGCCTCAACAAGGAAATCTCAGGCTAGTTTTCAGATTATTTAGTCTCTTGCTCGGCAAGCCTCGCATAAGACTTAATAATCTGAAAATAAGCCTGAGATTTCCTTATCTTGGCCTCAACCCCATCATAGGTTCAAATAGTTTCCTCTGTAAATGTTATTTATGAAATCACCTGCTATATAAATATACCTTTTAACTAGTTTTGAGAATAAATATACACAAAATTGAATGAGCAGCTAGTTTAACACATGTTTTCTATCTAAACTTGCACTAGGCTCAGCAGTGCATTTTCTGGCCCAGAGGTTATAAAACTTGAGTACATTCTCAAACTCAAAATAAAGCACACTGATTGGCTGCTTCTGAGCACAGCACATGCTCAGAAGGGGCCAATCAGTGTGCTTTATTTTGAGTTTGAGATTATTTTCAAGTTTTATATCCTCAAACCCTGGAAGTAAGACATGAGTTTGAGATTATTTTCAAGTTTTATATCCTCAAACCCTGGAAGTAAGACATGCAGTAGCATGAACTTTTTTTTGATAAAAAACACACACTAAAACTGTGCAATTAAAGCCAACTAAATTCATAATCAGCGATTAAATTTCCAGCTATACCAAACAGATGATTTTTTATTTTCACAAAACTTTTTTTCTTATTTAGGAGAATGGGTACACTTTCAGGGCAAGCAACTCTACCAGCTTTTATTTTGCCTCCCTTTTCAATAAGGGTCAACTCTTTAAGGAAAGAATTTATCCCCTAGGAGCAAATTCTTTCCTTTATGAGTAGACTTCATAAAAGGGCTTCTCTGTCCAGGGAAGGGAAGCAAACAGGAAGTCACCATAGTTGTCCCCCCTCTGTAACATGACAAAAAATTAAGTGTATTCATACCCCTCAAAAGAGTCAACTCTGAATAAACAGATGCAACAAGGACAGTTTTCCTGTCTTGTCAGGGGTCGTATTTATAAAACGACTTAAGTCGTTGCAAATGCTGTTGCTAAGGCTAATTTTATTCTTAAATAGACTGTTCCTCCAGATCAAAGGACCTCTGACAGTTTCAATGCAAATTTGCCTATTTTTCGAAAAATAACTACAGCTTCCATGGGAAGCCAATGTTGATGATTTTAGCATTAACATGTAGACTTATGCATTCTAAAGTAGTTTTCATATTGATTTTGAAAAAGCATCACGTCTGCAGACTAAATCTCACTGACTTTCTCAAGAGGGGTAGGTGGAATTTTCGGTCATCTAAAATACATCAAATTTTCGATTTTTCTTATTTACTAAATTTTATTTTGATAAACATGCTTGAAATAATGTAAACACTACACCTGCATATAGCATGCAAAATTATGTAAATAAAAAGTATGCTAGCCTGATTTTAAGATGCAAAGGGTCTAATTACCCCACCCACTTTTCAGTTTTTCAACTGTAGACTATCATTTCCCCCCGTGCCTCAGCTTGCCACTCACACATAATGTGTATATTGACAGTACACACATACATGCAAAGTGGCTAGCTGAGGCACGGGGGGAAAAGTATCTTTATAAAACTTTTCCTATTTTCCATACATTTAATTATAAAAACTTGCATTTCACACCAAAAATCTCAGTCTATGTGTTTAATAACCGAAAAATTGTTTTTGTGCCTATTAAAGGGAGTTCCGAGGAAAACATTTCAGTGGAAATTTTGAAGTATACCAAAAGTTCATTTTTGATCACTTTTATAGGCAAATTTACATTACAACTGTCAGAGGTCCTTTCATAGTTGTAGGGAATCTCCTTCATAGAAATTTAGCCTTAGCAACAGCATAGCAACCACTTAAGCCATTTTATAAATAAGGCCCCAGGTCCATAAAAATTTCCATGACCATATTTCTGCTAATAAACGCCCCCTCTCTACTAAGCACCCCTATACCTTTCTCCTTTGAAAAAGTGGCAAATTCCACTGAGATTAGCTTTAGACCTTCAAAATTTGTAAATTGGCCAAATTTTTCTTAAGAATGCCATTACAGGACCTGTAAATTGCTTCATTCCCAGGGATCTATTTGATGAAAAAGAAAAAAATACAGTATTTATCTTGACTTACTCTGTTTCAATGTCAAAAGATCTTGTTTCATTCACCACCTCTCCTCCCGCCTCCAGTACACCAATCTGTCGCTCTATCTCATAATCTATCAATGAAGAACACATATGAGCCACGACACGAGAAAACCAACAAAGAGGTTGTGTGCCCTGCGCAGACTCAGATCAGCCTGGGCATCCGCCCAGTCTGATCAGAGTCTTTGCTGTCCGCATGAACGTAGCTACCCTTTAAGCACTCAGCAAAGAGTCTGATCAGACTGGGCAGATGCCCAGGCTGATCTGAGTCTGCACTGGGCGCACAACCACTTTGTTGGTTTTCTAGTGTCACAGCTCAACTATGAAGAATAATCATTTCAACCTGACAAACCATATTTATTTGGCTATAAAATGCTGTCTTTATCCTTGAGAATGACCCCAATACCTCAACCAGTTAGGGGATAACTGTACTCAAATTTGTAATTTGGGGAGGTAAATCCTTGGTTTGATGGTTGTAAATTTCGTTTTATGTTGACGCATCAGCAGAGCCGTAAAATGCAATTTGCGGCCATAAAACCGACGATTTATCTCCCCTAATGACAATTTTCAATACAATTATCCCCATTCTAATGCACTTTTTCACATTCTTACTTTTCAAAGTGTCTTTTTTTCCATCCATTGCAAGCACTTTCAGCAAAGTAAAACCAAATGTCAGCCAATGAGAACTGATGTTTTATATTAACATCAGGTAAGCGACAGTATATCGCAGAATATACTGTTGCACACTTTTGACGTTATCCTGTCTGATGTCGCTTTATATTTGTAAGTGCATTAGAATCTAGTATAATTCTTTTGTATAATGGTTTTATTTTATTACTTTTCAAAACACTTCCAAAATTTCAGATCTGTCTTTTAAAGATTGTCTCCCTCATTAATTTCATGTTTTCAGAAACAAATATTTTAACAAAATTTCGTTAGACAATACGTAATAGTCTCATAATTAACCGTACAAGTTTTGAGAAAATGCATGCTTATTCGATAAATGAATGAAAAATAATCTTCAAATTAAAATGCAAACTACCTATTTCCTCACTGCCAGTAAGAATATCAATTTTGACCACGTGTGTCATGTGATCAGGTAGAGGTATTTTTCTTATTCGTGCACGTGATTGTGACGTATGAATAAATTATTTTTATCCAATAATGCGATTTCAACCGCGGTCCACGGTTGTATAAAAATTTATCTTATTTTATGTTTAAAGTCACTTTTATCAAATATTATTATCTAAACTCTAATTCAACTGTATAGTTAGACCATGTCGGAGGTATTGCATGAAATATTTCATCAAATCATTTTTGTTATTATCATAGAGGGAGTAAATCTTTAAGTTGGATCAAGATTTTTTAGAATGGTTCTGAATGGGAAAAACTTGAGTTTGTCAAACTTTTCCTTATTAAAGGTCTAATTTCATTTCAAATATGGAAGGATCCATTCCATGTATTTTAAAAGTAAAGGTTTAACAATCCCAATTTTTAAAATTTGATGAGATATTTGAAAGAGCAAGATAACACAACAATAATGAGTTTCATTGGTGCTAATGCTAAGACTTGGACAGGTCACTGTGTGTACTGTGTACAATGAAAAGTCACATCAGTCTGATCAGTTTTTAATCTTTAGATTCCCAAGGAGTCAGAGAGAGTGTGATGGCTGCACCAGTTTTCGGGGTATTATCATTTTTTTGCAACACAAAAACTGTGTAATAAAGATCACAAACTGTTTGTTTTCAATACCAATTACCAAAGTGGCTGAAATACTAGCTTTCCCTTCAAGAAGTAGAGAATAAACATGGTTGTGCGTATTATGAAATTGCCTCTAGTTATGCCCCTGGTGAGTGTGTTAAGATTTAATGTCTCTACCTCATTAATTAGGATCCTAATTCATAATAATATGAAAAAGTCTTAAATTGTCGCATATTCCAAATCCGTTTAACAATTGAAAGAACTATGATAATTTCTATATAGTATGCGTAGACGTACACCTTAACTGTCTCGTCCTCAAAATTTCGATTTCCTGTGGCTCTAAGATTGTCAACAGAGTACTTGCCTTTTTCTGTCGATATAGCAATGGTAACCGTATGCTTTAGCAACGATATCTTCGTTGGAGAAAACAGTATTACACATATTCCAAAACACAAGTTACGTGAATATAGTAAAACTAACACAGTCATTGATAAACTTTGCTGGTCATCTTTTCACGTGTTTTAAATGGGACGGATTGACCCATTTTTATGTAGGGCTGTGTCACGCAGGTTAAATGAAAGTCTTGGAGAATTTATATCTTTAGGTAGCGCAAAAGGGATGGCCGTGATCAGAAGTGGATAATTTTATAAATAAGTTGCCAAGTTAGATTAATAACGGCCTTTACACGATTTTTGTTAAGAGTGCATAATTGGTGCTTACCCTACAGAAAGTAGACCCGTCAATAAAATAGAGGTCGCTCGCTGATGCTAGTACAGTTGATGGTCAAAAGTAAGTTTTAATTCAGGGGGGATCAGCTGTTTGGCGGTATTATTGATGCGTGAAAGTCCGATTTTAAAAATAAAGTTAATTATTGTTTCTACCCTCCCCTTTTAAGTTTAGTTAGGTAGGAAACAGACTCTGAGATGCGAAGTCTGGTTGGGGCCTATAAGGATGATGAGTGTCTGGATAGTGTATATGGGAAAGGTGGACCCAGCGGGCACACTGCATTGGATCAATGTTGAACCAACGTTAAGTTAGTGTTGGTTCAAAATTGACTCAATGTTGAGTGACCAAGGGGAGTAAAATTTCACAATGCCGATTGATACATGTATAAAGATAAAGGTTATGTTTGATTAAACATTTCATGGGGATCGTCCGGGTGGTGGTGAGGATGCCAAATGGGCGGGGAATCGGTAATAGTTCTGGTTTTCCACAGGCACCTGACGGGCGGATTTATGTATTTAATATATATATCAGGCCTCATACTTTTCAGGCTTCTGCAGGATTTCAGGCTTTCATTTCTCGAATTTTACTTGATTTCAGGCTTCGATTTTTAAGTTTTCAGTGTTTTTTTTTTCCTGCTTAAAAAGGGCTATTTTAGGCTGCGAAAGCAGGCATTTCAGGCTTGGAAAAGCTTTGTCAGTATGAGGCCTGACATAAAGCTGTAGCCCTGGCATGTCGGCACATGGCGTCGTATCGACGTCGATGCAACGAAATAACGTTTCACCGACGTCGTGAGATGGCTGTGGGTGCATTTTTATTTTTACATAATAAATTCCGTCTTTTCTTGCTTTTTTTCTCTCTTGGTGTTGTCTGTATGCAGTTTTTGTTTGCTGATGGGGGACAGGCAGGCTTGAAATTGAGTCCTTCCGTCAGGTGCTAGAGATTTGTTTCAAATGGATGGTAAAACCGATCTTGACCGATGGATAAGGAAATGCCCAGATGATCCTCATGCTGCTTCATTAACTAACAAATGAGTGATCTATGGCACCTGAAGTGCTTCTGGAAAATGATGTATTTTATGGTAGGTTTCTTCTCTTTTCCTTCTTTCTTTTCTGATTTAATAACTTATTATCTGGGAAGCAAACTAGTAATCTGCAGAAATACTCAGAACCAGTCCGCGGTTGTATATTTTCTAGATTTTCTTAATAATGGCTGAAAATCTAAGTATTTTTTCTCAGAATTGTCAGGGATTGGGTAATGTCCTAAAGCGTAGAAGTTTGTTTAGGCATTTAAGGTCCAAAAAATATAATATTATATGCTTACAAGATGTTCATTTAGAAAGCCAACAGGAATCATATATTAGGGCGGAATGGGGGTACAGTGCGTATATGAGTGCTTTTTCGAGTAACTCCAGGGGCGTTTTGACCCTAATGAACAATAATTTTGAACATACAGTGGAAAAGGTAAAGACAGATCAATCTGGTAATTTTATTATTCTAGGTATTGATATTCAAGGTAAAAAAATTACGCTAGTTAATCTGTATGGTCCAAACGAAGATAAGCCTCAATTTTATAATAATTTAAAACAAAAATATTTAGAACTTGAAAACGATAATATAATATTGTGCGGAGACTGGAATTTGGTTTTAAACCCAAGTGTAGATACAAATAATTATGTACGCATAAATAATCCTCGGGCGAGACAAGAAGTTCTCAAGTTACTTGAGGAAGAAGATTTTGTAGATGCGTGGCGCGTCATGCATGAGGATGAAAAAGGGTTTACATGGAGTCGTAGAAATCCCGTTCGTAAACAAGCGAGACTTGATTATTTTCTTGTAAATGAAAACATTTTCCCGTATGTATATGAAACAAGTATTATGCCAGGTTTTAGAACTGATCATTCTAGTATTTTATTGATTTTGAAATTACAAGACAGCGAAAGAGGGAGGGGGTATTGGAAATTAAACAACTCGTTATTAAAGGATAAAAAATATATACAGCTCGTAAAAGAAACTAAAAATGAAGTTAAATCAACATATATTAATCCTAATCAAGATATTAACGTTCCAGATGAGAACATGGTATTCGACATAAACGACCAGTTATTTTTAGAGACTTTGCTTTTAATTATTAGGAGGAAAACCATACAATATAGTTCGTTTAAAAAGAAAAAAAGCCAAGAAGAGGAACATAAGCTTGAAATTGAAATTAAAATAATTGAAAATGAAATAAACAACAACCTAGCTAATATTTCAGAAGAACACTTGCAAGAATACGAGCAAAAGAAAAACATTTTAAATGAAATAAGAAACGAAACAAGAAATGTTACAGTATGTAACAGATGCCCCCGAAGGCCCCTTAAACTGACCTTTGACCCTGATTGTGACCTTGAACTTGGACAAGGCAGCCCAAATCTTGCCAAGTGAGATGCCTTTTTATCATGCTTTACCTTTCTGTGAAGTTTGATGAAATTTACTTCAGCAGTCTCCAGTCAGTTTGGAGATATAATCTGACCTGTGTGCCCTGATTATGAGCCTGACCTTTGGAACAGGAACCTAAATTTTGTTTGTGACATACCATCTCATTATGTATTACCATTTCAGGCAGTTTAATTTAATACCGTTTGCTTAAGAAGTCTTTTTAGTAATTGGGGAGAAACAACCTTTGACCTCAGACTGTGACCCTGAACTTGAGATGAAAGCCTATATCTTGTGTGTGCCTTACCTTCTCATTAAGCTTCATCTTTCTGTGATGTTTAAGGAAACTTGCTTTGGTACATTTATGAGCATTTGTTGAGACACGATTGACATCTGACCCTAGATTGTGACCTTAACCTAGGGTTTGGGAATATAAATATTATGTGTGACAAACCTTCTCATTATGCTTTGTATTTCCGTGAAATTTGATGAAATTCAGTCATGTAGTTTTAAAGTAATCGCAGAGACACTATTTGACCTCTAAGCCCCGACAGTGACCTTGACCTTGGGTTATATGGATATTGTATGTGACAAGTCTTCTCATTACTCTTTACATTTCTGTGAAATTTGATGAAATTCAGTTATGTAGTTTTAAAGTAATCTCAGAGACACTATTTGACCTCTAACCCCCGACAGTGACCTTGACCTTGGGTGTGGGAACCAAACTCTTGTGCATGACACACCTTCTCATTGTGCTCTATCTATCTGTGAAGTTTCATCAACTTTGCTTCAGTAGTTTATAAGTTATAGCTGAGACACGATTTAAGACATGATTTGACCTTTGACCCAATTGTGACCTTGACCTTGGGCGTAGGAACCAAACTCTTGTGTGCGACACACCTTCTCAATGTGCTTTATCTTTGTGTGAAGTTTCATCAATACACGATTTAAGACATGATTTGACCTTTGACCCAATTGTGACCTTGACCTTGGGCGTAGGAACCAAACTCTTGTGTGCGACACACCTTCTCAATGTGCTTTATCTTTGTGTGAAGTTTCATCAAATTTGCCTCAGTAGTTTTTAAGTTATGGCTGAGACACGATTTGTTACGGACGGACGGACTGACGGACGGACGGACGGTGCGATTTTAATATGCCACCCGAAGTCCCTTCGGGGGCATAAAAACCGAAGGTAGTATGTTAAGATCAAGAAGCAGGTACGAAGAACTAGGAGAAAAACCGACTAAATATTTTTTACAATTAGAAAATCGTAATTATATTAAAAAATCGTAATTATATTAATAAAGTCATGAACAAGCTAATAGATGAAAACAGCAATGAATTTAATGAAACGAAAAATATATTAAACTGTCAATTAAAATTTTATAAAAATTTATACGACGACATTAATTTGGTGGATGATACACCCCTTCAGAATATTTTGGGGGAAAACCCGTCTAAGTTATCTGACCACGATTCCAGTAAATTGGAAGGAGAAATTACATATATAGAATTAGCTATAGCTGTTCGAAATATGAAAAACAACAAAAGCCCTGGTTTGGATGGATTTACTGTGGAATTTTTTAAATTCTTTTGGAAGGATATTGGTACATTTATTTTGAGGTCACTAAACTATGGATATAGATCAGGGTCATTAAGCATTACTCAAAAGCAAGGTATTATTACGTGTTTACCTAAACCTAATAAATCAAGAGAAAATTTAAAAAATTGGAGACCAATATCTTTGCTAAATGTAACCTACAAAATGGCATCTGCGGTTATCTCCAATAGACTGAAGCTAGTTTTACACAATTTAATACATGAGGATCAAAAAGGGTTTATATCTGGCCGTTTTATAGGAGAAAATATTAGGTTGATATACGATGTTTTATTTGAAACAAAGAATCAGAATATCCCGGGACTTTTACTGTCAATTGATTTTGAAAAAGCTTTTGACACGGTTAGTTGGAAATTTATATCGAAAACATTAGACTATTTTAATTTTGGAGATTCAGTAAAAAGATGGATAAAGCTGTTTCAGAACGGGGCAGAAAGTAGTATATTACAAAATGGTTTTATTTCAGACTTTTTCCATTTAAAAAGAGGCTGCAGACAAGGGGACCCTATATCACCTGATATTTTCCTATTATGTGCGGAAATTTTAGGACAAATGATAAGAAAAAATACAAATATAAAAGGTATCATAATTAATAATAAAGAATATAAAATAAGTCAGTATGCTGATGATACGCAGCTATTGCTGGACGGTTCGGAAAAATCACTAAAACCTACGTTAGAAACACTGTATACTTTTTATAATATGTCCGGATTAAAAATAAATATTGAGAAGACAAAAGCAATTTGAATTGGGGCTTTTAGTAATTCGGAGCGTAAGATGTGCAACGATTTTCAGTTAGATTGGTCACAGGGACCGTTTAAAATTTTGGGTGTTACATTCGCAACAGAAGTATATAATATATGGGATTTAAATACAAATGATATTCTTAATAAAGTTAAATGTATCCTAAAGCAATGGACAAAAAGAAAAGTAACATTAACGGGTAGAATCACTATTATAAAATCATTAGCGTTGTCAAAGTTTGTTCACTTATTTATATCCTTACCAGATCCACCAAAGGAAATGCTCAAACAACTGGAAAGAATATTTTATAAATTTATTTGGAATAACGGTCCGGACAGAATAAAAAGAAACATACTAATAAGGAACTTAGCATCTGGGGGATTGAGAATGGTAGAGCTTCAAATGTTTATTAAAGCTTTAAAAATCACATGGTTACGTAGAATTTTACAACAATCAGATAACATAACTTGGAATACGTTGTCAAATATAAATTTTACACAGTTGTTTAAATGTGGCGGTTTATACGCTGGTCAACAATGTTTAAACATAATTAATCCATTTTGGAGGGACTTTCTGAAGGCATGGTCACATTTTTGTAATGTATGCGAGATAGACAATATAAAAAGATTCTAGATTCTCCAATATGGTTCAATACTAACTTTAATCAAAAGTACTTATTTATAAACGATTGGTGCAAAAAGGGTGTCATTACTATATCAGATATTATTGACGAACATGGTAATTTTTATCAGTTTGAAACTTTTAAACGAATATACAATGTTAGGGGTACTGCACTTGATTATCAGCATGTTTTAAATAAAATTCCAATCGGGTGGAAAACTGTTATAAATAATAATAAAGTATTTATAAAAGAAAACAAATTTAATACCAGATGTAATATTTACATTAGTTACTTAATGTTAAATAAGAAAGGAAGTCGAATTTTCTATGACATTATGGCGAAGGTGAACCTATTAAATATAAATGAGAAATGGACGGCTGATTTAGGAGTCATTAATGAAAATGACTTGAGGTTATTTAATGCCTCGATAAGTAATTTTAAAGAGGTTAAACTTCAAGACTTTCAGTTTAAAATAAATAATAAAATTCTTGTTACTAATTACTTTCTTTGTAAAATAGGAAAAATTGACAATAACCTATGTTCATATTGTAATGAACATCCAGAAAAAATTAATCATTTGTTTCTAACTTGTGTGAAGGTTCAGGAGTTTTGGAATTCTCTAAAAACCTGGTTACACGAAAATGCCAACATCATTTTAAACATAAATGATCGTAATATTATATTTTCATATCAAGGTAGAAATGATTTAATAAATTATATACTGGTGTTAGCAAAATATTATGTTTATAAAACGAAATTCATAAGTACCGATAAAAATTTAACTATTCATGCATTTGTTGCATTATTGAAGAAAAAATTTACTAGTGACCGGTGTAATGCTTATATATCAAATAAGATGGCAAAGTTTTTCGCAAAATGGTTGCCTCTATACAATTTCTTTACTCCGAATGATAATAGACACTAACCCGGCATGTACCTGATCCCAACCAAGCATTTATGCATTACGAATAAAAAGACCAACTGTAAGCTTTGACAATGTTATATGGATTCAATCTGCGGGACTGGTTCTGCAGTTTAGAAAAAGAACAAAAGAGTTATAAGATTTTTTTTCTACCCGTGTAGAAATACGACCTTGATATACGTTAATATATATTTATATATGTTTGTTTCCTTCAAAAAGAAACTTCTATTGTTTTTTGTCTTCACTCTCTCTGTATCTCTTAGTTTTTCCTTTTATTCTTTTTCTCGCTTCTTTGCTTCTTTCGTCTTTCGTCTACTCTATCTCTCTTCTAAAATAAGCTAGATTGGATAAGTCTCTTCAGATTTACTTCTGTGATATAAAAAAAATTACTATATAATATGAATGTATGTTAGATTGTATTATGTCTTTGGAAAAATAAAATTATAAAAAAAAGATCACAAACTGTTAGTCAGTATGTACATAACAAGAGCTGTCGCCTGACAGCATAGCTCGCCTGAATAGGTGCTTGCCCATCACACAGTTGCTATGGTGGTGTGGACTGCTATGCATAAAACTTCAGGCAAGCATGTCCATAATGACAACACATTTATAAACAAAAACTCTCTCAGAAATGTCTTAAAATACAATTAAAAAACAAGAGGGCCAAGAGGCCCTGAATCGCTCACCTGAACAACAAGAGCTGTCGCCTGACAGCATAGCTCGCCTGAATTGGTGCTTGCCCATCACAGAGCCGCTATGGTGGTGTGGACTGCTATGCATAAAACTTCAGGCAAGCATGTCCATAATGAAAACACATTTATAAACAAAAGCTATCTCAGAAATAAGTCTTAAAATTAAAATTAAAATAAAAAGAAAATGAAATGAAATTTCAAAGTCCATGAGCTTGAGGTAAAAAAACTGACGGGTAGGGGGGAAGGGGGGAGGGGGGGAGGGGGTGGGGGCTACTAGGATGTATCAAAACCCTGAACCATTATCTAACATCAGTCCAAGTATTAGTATCAACTGAGTCCATCATCGTGGCACTGTGAAATTATGTCTTCATAAATATAACACTTTAACCAAAATCTTTAAGACAAAATTCTAAGTTTGATGACCTTGACTTCAAGGTCATCCAGTGGGGTAAGTATAAGGTGTTTTGTAAAAACTCAAAAAAGAGTCTAAGATCAGTTCAAGTATAAACTAAATCTCTGTAAAACATTATGAATCAGTATGCAATTACAAAACTTTAAAAAAGACAAAAATTTCCCAAGTCCCTGACCTTGACATCAAGATCACTGAGCGGGGTTGGGGTGGTACTCTGTAGATCTAACTACAGTGCAAATATAAAAAGATATCATCTATGGGTTCAGGAGATATGTGTCTTTAAAAAACTTTAACCAAAACATCCAATCAATAAAAAGACAATATTCTAAGTCCATGACCTTGACATCAAGGACACAGAGGGGGGTGGGGGTAGTATGATCGAAAACTTTAGACCTATATCTAACTTTAGTGCAAGTATCAAAGGAATCCATCCATGGGTTAAGGAGATATTGGGCTTTATAAAACTTTAACCAAAACATCCAGTCAAAAAAAATACCAATTTTCTAAGTCCATGACCTTGACATCAAGGTCACGGAGTGGGGTGGGGGTGGTACCCTTTTAAACCTTAGACCAATATCTAACTACAGTGCAAGTATCAAAAGAATCCATCCATGGGTTAAGGAGATATAGGTCTTTGAAAAACTTTACAAAACATCCAATCCCAACGCCGACGCGGACGCTGACGCGGACGCGGACGCCGACGCCGTGGTGACAACAATAGCTCTTCCTGAACTTTCGTTCAGGCGAGCTAAAAAGAATTCATCTCTGGGTTCAGGAGATATGTGTCTTTAAAAAACTTTAACCAAAACATCCAATCAATAAAAAGACAATATTCTAAGTCCATGACCTTGACATCAAGGTCACAGAGGGGGGTGGGGGTAGTACCTTCGAAAACTTTAGACCAATATCTAACTTTAGTGCAAGTATCAAAGGAATCCATCCATGGGTTCAGGAGATATTGGGCTTTATAAAACTTTAACCAAAACATCCAGTCCAAAAAAAACCACCAATTTTCTAAGTCCATGACCTTGACATCAAGGTCACAGAGTGGGGTGGGGGTTGTACCCTGTTAAACCTTAGACCAATATCTAGCCACAGTGCAAGTATCAAAAGAATCCATCCATGGGTTAAGGAGATATAGGTCTTTAAAAAACTTTAACCAAAACATCCAATTCGAACGCCAACGCGGACGCTGACGCCGACGCCGTGGTGACAACAATAGCTCTTCCTGAACTTTCGTTCAGGCGAGCTAAAAAGGTTAAAGGTCAAAATAGGGTCATAATTTGAACAAACCTGATAATTTGCAGCCATTTCCAAATGGTTCTGAAGACAAAGATTTTTGAATGTTTTTCTATGTATTGCTATGGTTCATACCATGGACCCCCTGGGGCCAGGCCATTTTGGACCCTGGGGCCATCATTTGAATAATATTGGTAAAGCACCACTAGGCAATGCTAAAAGCTAAATTTCAAGCCTCTGAGCCAAGTGGTTCTGAAGGAGAAGATTGTGGAATATTTTGCTATGTATTTCTATGGTTCAAACCCAGGACCCCCTGGGGCGGGGCCATTTTTGACCCTGTCACCACCATTTGAACAAACTTGGTAAAGGACCACTAGGCACTAAGATTTTTAATAGTTTCCTATGTATTTCTATGGCTCAAACTCAGAACTCCCTGCCGCAGGGCCATTTTGACCCAGGGGCCATCATTTGAACAAACTTGATAAAGGACAACAAGGCAATGCATCATACCAATTTTCAAGCATCTGAGCCAAGTGGTTTTGAAGGAGAAGATATTTGAATATTTTTCTATGTAGTTCTATGGTTTTAACCCAGGACCCCATGTTGCGGGGCCATTTTGGACCCTGGGGCCACCATTTGAACAAACTTGGTAAAGGACTACTAGGCAATGCTACATACCAAATTTCAAGCATCTGAGCCTTGCCTTTCTGAAGTAGAAGATTTTTTAATATTTTTCTATGTATTTCTATGGTTAAAACCTGAGACTCCCTGCCCTGGGGCCATTTTGGACCCTGGGGCCATCATTTAACAAACTTGGTCGAGGACCACTAGGCAATGTTACAAACCAAATTTCAAGCATCTGAGGCAAGCAGTTCTGGTGAAGAAGATTTTTAAGTATTTTTTAGTTTTGAACCCAAGACCCCTGCCCCAAGGCCATTTTGGACCCTGGGGCCACCATTTGAACAAACTTGGTACAGGGCCACTAGGCAATGCTACATACCAAATTTCAAGCATCTGAGCAAAGCAGTTCTGGAGAAGAAGATTTTTAAGTATTTTTAAGTTTCGAACCCAAGACTCCCCTGCCCCAGGGCCATTTTGGAACCTGGGGCCACCATTTGAACAAATTTGGTAGAGGACCACTAGGCAATGCTACATACCAAATTTCAAGTATCTGAGCCAAGTAGTTCTGAAGAAGAAGATTTTTAAGTATTTTTAAGTTTCGAACCCAAGACCCCTGCCCCAGGGCCATTTTGGACCCTGGGGCCACCATTTGAACAAACTTGGTAGAGGACCACTAGGCAATGCTACATACAAAATTTCAAGCATCTGAGCAAAGCAGTTCTGGAGAAGAAGATTTTTAAGTATTTTTTAGTTTCGAACCCAAGACCTCCTGCCCCGGGGCCATTTTGGACCCTGGGGCCACCATTTGAACAAACTTGGTAGAGGACCACTAGGCAATGCTACATACCCAATTTCAAGCATCTGAGCAAAGCAGTTCTGGAGAAGAAGATTTTTAAGTATTTTTTAGTTTCGAACTCAAGACCCCCTGCCCCAGGGCCATTTTGGACCCTGGGGCCACCATTTGAACAAACGAGGTTGAGGACCACTAGGCAATGTTACATACCAAATTTCAAGCATCTGAAGCAAGTAGTTCTGGTGAAGAAGATTTTTAAGTATTTTTTAGTTTCAAACCAAAGACTCCCCTGCCCCAGGGCCATTTTGGACCCTGGGGCCACCATTTGAACAAATTTGGTAGAGGACCCTGGGGCCACCATTTGAACAAATTTGGTAGAGGACCACTAGGCAATGCCACATACCAAATTTCAAGTATCTGAGCCAAGCAGTTCTGAAGAAGAAGATTTTTAAGTATTTTTTAGTTTCAAACCCAAGACCCCCTGCCCCAGGGCCATTTTGGACCCTGGGCCACCATTTGAACAAACTTGGTAGAGGACCACTAGGCAATGCTACATAGCAAATTTCAAGAATCTGAGCAAAGCAGTTCTGGAGAAGAAGATTTTTAAGTATTTTTTAGTTTGAACTCAAGACCCCTTGGCCCAGGGCCATTTTGGACCCTGAGGCCACCATTTGAACAAACTTGGTAGAGGTCCACTAGACAATGCTTCATACCAAATATCAAAGCCCTAGGCCAAGCGGTTTCAGAGAAGATGTCACATATAGCAAATCTTTAAGACAAAACTCAAAGTCCATGACCTTGACATCAAGGTCATCCAGTGGGGTAAGTATATAGTGTTTTGTAAAAACTCAAAAAAGTGTCTAACATCAGTTCAAGTGTAAACTAAATCTCTGCTAAGCATTATGAATCAGTACGCAATTAGAAAACTTTAATAAAGACCAAATTTCCTAAGTCCCTGACCTTGACATAAAGGTCACCTAGCAGGGCTGGGGTAGTACTTTGTAAAACTTTGGATTATTATCTAACTACAGTGCAAATATAAAAAGAATTCATCAATGGGTTCAGGAGATATGTGTCTTTAAAAATCTTTAACCAAAACATCCAATCAATAAAAAGACAATTTTCTAAGTCCATAACCTTGACATCAAGGTCACTGAGGGGGTTGGGGTAGTACCTTCGAAAACTTTGGACCAATATCTAACTATAGTGCAAGTATCAAAGGAATCCATCCATGGGTTAAGGAGATATTGGGCTTTATAAAACTTTAACCAAAACATCCAGTCCCAAAAAACTCACAATTTTCTAAGTCCATGACCTTGACATCAAGGTCAAGAAGTTAGGTGGGGGTGGTACCCTGTTAAACTTTGGACCAATATCTAACTACAGAGCAAGTATCAAAAGAATCCATCCATGGGTTAGGGAGATATAGGTCTTTAAACAAGAGGACCAATGGTCCTGTAGCTCACCTGACACTTGGTCCTGGCATATATTTTAATGCTTTTATACATGTATATAGCACCAGGGCAGGGGCAGATAACCCCC
Source organism: Ctena decussata (assembly GCA_963989385.1). NCBI lineage: Eukaryota > Metazoa > Mollusca > Bivalvia > Lucinida > Lucinidae > Ctena > Ctena decussata. The sequence goes on from OZ022506.1 coordinate 9,927,252, forward strand.
CTCCCTTGGGGATTAATGTTGAGTCCCAATTCTATATACCAAGCCACAAGGTCACTGGGCCTTTGTTTCTGGACAAAGATTTCTGAAGGGTTTTTATCATAAATGGGTGTGGCGGCCACCATGTTCATACGACCATGACCATCTGAACAAACTTTGATTCCTTTGACCCAGTATTAAAGCTCCATAATATATGAAACACAGTAATCATTTGTATAAACTATGATGGGCCTGAGTGCCCAATGCTACATACCGGTACCAAGTTTCAAGGTTATAGGCCTTTCGGTTCTCGAGAAAAAGACGTTTGAAGAGTTTTTACCATATATGGGTATGGTGGCCATCTTGGTCAAGTGACCAAGACCATCTGAACAAACTATGGTTCCTTTAAGCCTGTGAAGCTCCATATGAAATATGGCTTCAATTGACCCTAGTGGCCTCTGAGAAGATGTTTGAAAATGTTGACGGCTGACAGAATCTCAATGACCTTGTACAAAAGTCAAAGAATGACCTTGACCTTTAACGACAAAATATCTTCATCTGGTCATTTAGTCAACCATATATACCAAACATTGCACCTTAGACTTAAATAGTTTCTGAAAAATCCACTGTTTAAGCATTTTCTCATATAAAAGCCTACATAATGTACCAAAGTTGACAGTGTCATAAATTAGGTCAAGGTCAACGCACGATCATTTGTATAAACTATGATGGGCTTGAGTACCCAAAGCTACATACCAAGTTTCAAGGTCATACACCTTTTGGTTCTGGAGAAGAAGATTTTGAAGGGTTTTTACCATATACAGGCATGGCAGCCATCTTGGTCAAGACCCTGAGAACAAACTTTTATTCCCTGATCACACTTAGACTCCATATGAAATTTCGCTTCAATCAGACCAGCGGTTTCAGAGGAGTAGATGTTTTGAAAATCTTGATGACGAACAGACCGACAAAATGACCTTGACCTTTCAGTGACATAATATCTTCATCTGGTCATTTAGTTGACCATATATACCATGTATTGTACCTAAGACTTAAATAGATTCTGATAAATCCACTGTATAAGCGTTTCCCATATAAAAGCCTAACATACCAAAGTTGACCATGTCGTAAATTAATTCAAGGTAAACACATGGTCATCATTTGTATAAATTATGATGGGCCAGCATGCCCGATGCTACATACCAAGTTTCAAGGTCATAGGCCTTTTGGTTCTAGAGAAGAAGATTTTCGAAGGGTTTTTACCATATATGGGCATGGTGGCCATCTTGGTCATGTGACCCAGACCCCGGGTATAAACTTTCGTTCCCCCATCCCACTGAGACTCCATATGAGATCTGGCTTCAATCGGACCAGTGGTTTCAGAGGAGAAGATGTTTGAAAATCTTGATGACGAACAGACCGACAAAATGACCTTGACCTTTCAGTGACATAATATCTTCATCTGGTCATTTAGTTGACCATGTATACCAAGTATTGTACCTTAGACTTAAATAGTTTCTGAGAAATCCACTGTTTAAGCGTTTTCCCATATAAAAGCCTAACGTACCAAAGTTGACCATGCCGTAAATTAGGTCAAGGTCAACGCAAGGTCATGATTTGTATAAAATATGATAGGCCCTCATGCCCGATGCTACATACCAAGTTTCAAGGTCATAGGCCTTTTGGTTCTGGAGAAGAAGTTTTTTGAAGGTTTTTACCATATATGGGCATGACGGCCATCTTGGTCATGTGACCCAGACCCCGGGTAGAAAATTTTTTTCCCCTATCCCACTGAGACTCCTTATGAAATTTGGCTTAAATTGGCCTAGTGGTTTCAGAGGAGAAGATGTTTGAAAATCTTGACGACGGATGGTCTGACGGAATGACCTTGACCTTTAGTGACATAATATCTTCATCTGGTCATTTAGTCGACCATGTATACCAAGTATTGTACCTTAGACTTAAATAGTTTCTGAGAAATCCACTGTTTAAGCGTATTCCCATATAAAAGCCTAACGTACCAAAGTTGACTATCCCGTAAATTAGGTCAAGGTCAACGCAAGGTCATGATTTGTATAAATTATGATGGGCCCACATGCCCGATGCTACATACCAAGTTTCAAGGTCATAGGCCTTTTGGTTCTGGAGAAGAAGATTTTTGAAGGGTTTTTACCATATATGGGCATGGCGGCCATCTTGGTCATGTGACCTGGGCCAAATATATAAACTTTCGTTCCCCCATCCTGTTAAGTCTCCATATAAAATTTGGCTTCAATCGGTCCAGTGGTTTCTGAGAAGAAGATGTTTAAAAGTGTGGACGCCGCCGACGCCGCCGCCGACGACGGACGACGGACCAAGGCTATACTATAAGCTCACCACAGGTGAGCTAAAAACTTTAACCAAAACATCCATCCGGACGTGGACGCGGACGCAAGGTGACAACAATAGCTCTTCCTGAACTTTCATTCAGGCGAGCTAAAAACATGTTTTAAGTAATTTGTAACTTACATTTCATGTCCGCATGTCTCAATAATTACATATTTGCTCAAATCTAAACAGATGCTCGGCTGAATCTGATCTATGAAACTGCCCCATTTTTCGAGGTGCGTTAAAGAACTCGCCTTCAAAATGCACAAACTGCTGATCCTAACGAAAACACTGCGTTCGTGAGACCTGCAATTCTTTAGGCTGTAGAAACTATATTTGAATTATCAGAAAAATAATTCACAATTGAGTAAACTATTGTGTCATCTTCGTCGCTACTTTCCAAAAACTTTGCAGTGTTTTCAATATAGCCACTTCCATGGTCACCAATGACGATGTCACGGATGCATCAAAACTAACGTGCTGTCACGCGCTAATAAGTGTTTGATGAAACATGCCAATTAAACTTTCTGTTTGTAAAAAATAATCATCTTTAGAGGTCTCTGACAAGAGGAGCGGTTCAATCTATTAGAATACCACAAGTTCTGGAGCACTCCAAAAACAGGTACATCGACCATATACACAGAAAAGGAAAAGCCTGTTTAAACTGCATACACGTGCAGGTTGATCTCTGTTTGCAAAAACCATAAGGTACTTTGTTAAAATGATACAACAATTAATAAATTTACATATCTGGATTACATACTTTTGGTGTCATTTTCATGGGTGAAATGCAGAGAAATGCTTTTGATGTCATTTTAATGAATCTCATGCAGAAAAATGCTTTTGGTGCAATTTTCATGACTGACATGCAGAGAAGTGCTTTTGGTGCAATTTTCATGACTGACACGCAGAGAAGTGCTTTTGGTGCAATTTTCATGACTGACATGCAGAGAAGTGCTTTTGGTGCAATTTTCATGACTGACATGCAGAGAAGTGCTTTTGGTGCAATTTTCATGACTGACATGCAGAGAAGTGCTTTTGGTGCAATTTTCATGGAAGACATGCAGAGAAGTGCTTTTGGTGCAATTTTCATGACTGACATGCAGAGAAGTGCTTTTGGTGCAATTTTCATGACTGACATGCAGAGAAGTGCTTTTGGTGCAATTTTCATGACTGACAGGCAGAGAAGTGCTTTTGGTGCAATTTCAATTTTCATGACTGACATGCAGAGAAGTGCTTTTGGTGCAATTTTCATGACTGACATGCAGAGAAGTGCTTTTGGTGCAATTTTCATGACTGACATGCAGAGAAGTGCTTTTGGTGCAATTTTCATGGAAGACATGCAGAGAAGTGCTTTTGGTGCAATTTTCATGACTGACATGCAGAGAAGTGCTTTTGGTGCAATTTTCATGACTGACATGCAGAGAAGTGCTTTTGGTGCAATTTTCATGACTGATAGGCAGAGAAATGCTTTTGGTGCAATTTTCATGGAAGACATGCAGAGAAATGCAGTGTATTTCTCTGCATGTCATTCAGGAAAATGGCATTTCAAGTAAGTGTTATGCAACCCTAGCCAACATACTCCTAGTCATATGTCAGCAGTTCAAATCCCTAGCATGCCACTGTTGCCACAAAAACAGCTGACTTCTACACCTAGAAATCAGCAAATAATTGCTGCTTTTTACACATGAAATGCCACATACCTGCAGCACTATAAAACAAAATGTTCTCTTACCAATAGCTTTCCTGATTACTCTGATACTGTTTAAATTCTTCACCTCAGTCCTAACCCCCAGGGGCATCCCCGGTCTGTGTACTGATATATTGGCATCCACTCGCAGAGAACCCTCTAGTAACAAATTAAGAAACACTTTAAGCAAGGTAAATTGAAATGCCTACAAAAGAGCACTCTATCTTAACAAGCATTTGATTCTCATTTTGAAGAGAAGCCATCTTAACATGTATGATTCTGTTCCTCTTGTATTTGAATCCCTTCCCACAAAGAACTACCCTTAAAGGAAAGAATTTGCTCTCCCCTGCTAATTCATTCCTTTAAGGGCAGCTGCCTACATGAAACGTGTGTCCATTTATCTAAATTTGTTTTCACAAGAAGAGCGGTGGTATTTTTCTTTACCCTCATATGCTTAATTACTGGGACACCTAAAAGCATTTATTTTCCATTTATTCTAAATGGAAAATTAATGGTATTCAGGCATCCCTATAGTTATTAAGACATTAGGGTATATTTGTGATACCCCCCCCTCTCTCTCTCCCCCCCCCCCCCCCAATTTTCTTGTATGTGCATGTGTGTGTATGTATGTGTGTGGTTTTTTTCTTCATTTTTTTCCCATTTTGCTAATAAAGTAACTGTAGATTACAAAAAGAGTCTCACTTATACCCCAACCAGTGTTACCACCTAGTGAAACCAGACCTGATATATGTTTACAAACACAACAGATGGAGAAACTGTATCAAATCATATCAAATTATCCCTTAAACCTTAAAGCACAAAGAACTGATGTCTGCAAAATTTCAAAAAGTGTTCCGTCCAAGCTGTTTGCTCAGACCTATTTTTCTTACCTGCGAGACAGAGTTTGTTCTATTTTTAGCGATGCTGGAAAATTCTGTCTTGCCCATGGGCTGACACGAGTTTGAGTTCTGTGCATCACTACGCCCTCCTTGAAATCCTTGCATCTGGCTTGGAGATTCTATACTTTATGCATTTTTTTTTCTTCATAGGAATGAATTTCCAAATCAATAGTTACTCTTTCTTTATAATACCATTATAATCTTTTTCTATGTCTTAAAAACGGAAAAAGATCCAAAGTAGCCAATGTTTCACTGTGACAAACACTGTCGAGGGTGCCACCATTTTGAAGACGTTAGCAACTGACGTTTGAAATGACGCTGACGTTACATCACAATTAACGTCATACACACTTTCAATATGTGGAACTAGGTTGTTACAGTTATCTTAACTTAACCCATTCCATTCGGGATACCCCTTTAGGGGTATCTGGGCAAACAGTCTGGATCCAGATCAGGCCCCACAAACGTGGGGGCTGATCTGAGATCCAAACGGTTTGCTGCCTAGACAGCATTTCTAAAAGAGTTAGTTAGACCAATATTGTTAAAATATTCTTGAATTTTGATGCAGACGACAATTTCAGCAAATGACAAAAATACCCAGAATGCAAAGGGTTACAGCTTAGGAACTACCATACCTGACATTTTTCCATCACAGGTACCAACTGTCTGAAGTATTTTGCGTAATTCTCTCACATATGCGGTGGCATCATTTCCATCTGTAAACTGTGGCTCAGAAATAATCTCCATCAGACCACAGCCTTCAATGACAGGTGAATGCAATGTACACTGATGAATGCTATATGAATGGTTGCATACTAGATAAACTGTAACCATTCATATACACTACTGTACTGTATACGCGGTAATTTTGATGGGTTCAAATTTTTGCGGTTAAGGGTCATAAACATCAACTTTAATTTTCGCGATTTTTAATTTTCATGGTTAGCAACATGCGCGAAAAGCAAAACTTCTTCTTTTTCACTTGAGCCAATTCCTTCATTAACCTGCCGCAGGTTAATGAAAGAACTGGCTCAAGTGAAACGTGCCAGCAATTACTGAAGTAACAGAAACAAAATATATATTAACACTGTGTCAACAAAAGATACTTTGTAAGAAACTGGAATTTATTTCGCAATTTTAATATTCGCGGTTTCTAAGTGACCGTGAAATACCGCGAAAAATGGAACACTGCAAAAATTATCTTGTATATGGTATGACTAAGGTTCATCCACCTCTAGACTGACCCCCAAATGGCTAAATCAGTGCTGTGAAAGTCTGCTGTAAAATGGATTTTCCTCTTCCTAGATCCAGCCCCAGAGCCAGACCACCAAATACTGGGGCTATGGATAACTGGTGTGGCTGGGAGATGCCAAGATGTGTGTGTGTGTGTTTGTTGTGGGGTGGGGAGGGGGGGGGGAACTTGAAAATACATGACATAATTAGAGATCAATTTGATGACAGTTTTTGACAATGTTTTTTTTGTCTTGAAATATATGTTTTGATTTCTCATTACCACATGGAACAATTATCTCAAACTGTCATCAGATACTTCTTATTATCTGCAAGCCTACATATTATACATAACTCAGAAGCTCAGATGGCAGGGCTAAAGCCCTCAGACCCATCCCCTGGATCCGTGGCTGCAGATAATCCCAAAACTCCCCGGTAGATCTTAGGGTTGTTTTGAAGAAAATTAAAAGTTGTCTTCTAACCAAATAAATATAGTCTGCACCAAGGAGACCCAGACAGCCAGTCTGTCAATCTTCCTTGTTTGCATAATTTAAGAATCAAAATTGGATTTTTCCGCCACTATAATTCCAAGACGCTCGAATCGCTTCTTGTAGAATTTTAGCAAATACCACTAGCTTCTTCACACGATGAACACTGAAAAATCAAGTTTTTATTCTTGTATTTACATTTTATTTTTAGAGCCTTTCTGTGCCATTTTTGTAGTAATTTAGTAAAGAATATGCAGGATATGGGTCAGAGTAAAGTTAGAAACAACATGTTCGGCCATTACGTTAAAAAGCCATTGCAAGGATGTTGTCATGATGTTTGTTTACCTTAGACGTGGCTTGGCGACAATGTCACATGATCAACACAACAGTCGTTCAACGGTGTATGAAGCTAGTTGTTCTAGGGGAATCAGTGTCAAGTGTAAATATTATTCTATGAATTCTGAGAAACAATAGCAGATCAATACCAGAAAATATGTAAGTGTACCCATACATGTAGACCTTAAGTGAAATACAATATTATCCGCTAAATAATGGTCTTTCACAGTCTCTAGAATAATTCCAAATATCAATCAGTTTTATAAAACTCTGCTCCGTTCTAAACCAATAGCACAAATCATGCTCCCTCTTATAATCTAGATATACCACAATTCACCTCAAGTGACATACCATTTATTTGGCTATAAAATACTTTTTTTCTGTCTCTAGAATAACTCCAAATATCAATCAGTTTTATAAAACTCTGCTATGAGATGTGTTTTACCATTCTAAATCAGTCACAAAAATCATGATCCGTCTTATAATCTAGATATACATGTACTACCATTTACCTCAAGTGAAATACCATTTCTATTCAGTTATAAATTCAGTTATAAAACGTTGTCTTTCCATCATTAGAATGACCCAAAATATCTATATCTGTCTTATGAAATTTTACTGTGAGATGGGTTTTTCCCTTCTAAAACAATCCAAAAAATCTAGATCCATCTTTTAAAATGGATCTAGATTTTTAGGATTGGCTTGGAAGGAAATTACCCTGTGTTATAATCAAAGAAGTGATGTTTGACTGACCTGCTCTGTTGAGATCTATGAGACTGATCTTTTCCACATCATCATGTAAACTTTTCCCGCTGTCTTGTTCCAGCTGCAGCTGCGTCAGTTTCACTGATTTCAACTCTGCTTCTCCCTTCTTAGGGCCTCCTCTACGAACAACAAAACTAACATGGCCGCCATTTGCAATGGGCTGCCTTTGTTGAGTTATCTGGTACCCAGCCTGTAGAGTAAGTAATATCTGATCTGGTAGCCTGACAGCAGTTTAAATAATGTCTGCCATATTAAGTATCACTACATCTATCTCTATGTACTAGGATGCCTCACTGTGAATGGATACGCTTTCAGGGGAAGCAACCCTATTTTCCTTTTTGCTTCCCTTTTCAGTGTGTGTAAACTGTTAAACGGAAGAATTTTCTCCTTTAGAAGCTTAAACAGCAAAACTTATTTTGAATGGGTTTCGTAGTCCAGAGAAGCAAACAGAAAGTCACAAAAAAATTAATGTTGTTTCCCTTTGTGTTAACTAGAAGGTTGTCCAGGGACAACTGGTCGAGCCCGCTGTTTGCTTTAGTGACCTATAAGTATGTCAAGACTAAGTAACTGCTTCACTCTAGAAAGAAGCCAAAAAACATCATGCTTAGCCAGCATTTTCTTCTCTTTTTTCCAAATTTTCACAAAGGAAAATAAGTAGAAGTGATGACCCAGACAAGCTCAATTTATGACAGTTACAATATCTGAACTTTAAGTGTGACCTTGACCTTGGACCTACCCAAACACATATGTCACTTGACACTTCCACTCATCAAGAAGAACAATTGTGCCAAATTATTTTGAAATCCATCCGTAAATGTAGAAGTAATGGCTCGGACAGGCTCAATTTATGACCATTTTATCATTTGACCTTCAAGTGTGATCTTGACTTTGGACCTACTAGAACAAATATTCCAAATGGCACTTCTTCTCATCAAGAAGAACAATTGTGTTAAATCATTTGTAAATGTTGAAGTTATGGCTCAGACAAGCTCAAATTATGGCCATTTTATCATTTGACCTTCAAGTGTGACCTTGACCTTGGACCTATCTGAATAAATTTTCCAAATGGCACTTTTAAACATCAAGGAGAACAATTGTGCCAAATTTGACCTTCAAGTGTGACCTTGACTTTGGACCTACTAGAACAAATATTCCAAATGGCACTTCTCATCAAGAAGAACAATTGTGTTAAATTACTTTGAAATCCATTTGCAAATGTTGAAGTGTGACCTGGACCTAGGACCTACCCAAACACATATGTCACTTGACACTTCCACTCATCAAGAAGAACAATTGTGCCAAATTATTTTGAAATCCATCCGTAAATGTAGAAGTAATGGCTCGGACAAGCTCAATTTATGGCCATTTTATCATTTGACCTTCAAGTGTGACCTTGACCTTGGACCTACCTGAATAAATGTTTCAAATGGCACTTCTATTTATCAAGGGGAACAATTGTGCCAAATTACTTTGAAATCCATCCGTAAATGTAGAAGTAATGGCTCGGACAAGCTCAATTTATGGCCATTTTATCATTTGACCTTCAAGTGTGACCTTGACCTTGGACCTACCTGAACAAATGTTTCAAATGGCACTTCTACTTATCAAGGAGAACAATTGCGCCAAATTATTTTGAAATCTATCCACAAATGTAGAAGTCATGGCCCGGACAAATCCGGACGGACGGATGGATGCAGGCACGCACTTACACACCCACGGACAAACACCGAACTGACATTGTAACAACTATGTCTCGCTCTCCGCAAGCGGGCTCGACGAAAATGGCAGAAAAACAAATCAGTGTACCTATTCACACAGAAATAATTACAGTCAAACCTGCTTATGTGGTCACCTCTATTAAGAGATCACCTGTCTTAGGCAGCCACCTTCTGCGTCCCTTCCACCAAACCACAGAGCAAATGAACCTTTATTAAGGAGTTACATATGTACCTCTCTTAAGCAGCCAATTTTGTGCTTCCCTTGGGAGGTCCCTTAAGACAGGTTTGACTGTATTTTTGGGTGCATGCTAGTACTCAGATGTATGAGGTCATCTGCGGACTTGTTTGTGAGGATATATACATCGGAGCACCCTTTGTTATAAGCTTACTCATTTAGTATTTTTTAATCTGGAAAGTGTTATGCTTGCTGTCAGATCCTGTAATATAGAGGATCTTACACGAGTGGTCATTTCAAATGAAGTTTATGAAATGAGCCTTCGGCCAGTTTCATAAATTTCATATGAAATGACCACTCTTGTAAGATTCTGTTTATCATATGATCCTTTAAAATAGAACTTTAACACCTTCCAACTGAACATTATTTCAATAAGAAAATGCATTCTTGACATGAACGTTACCAATGACGCTACGTGTATGCGCCAAAGTGTTATTACACGATTTTTATGACACAACATTGCCCACTGAATAACAGGACATCATATGATAAATACCATTATGTTATTTATCATCTGAATGAAATATTGTTTAAACCAATATTATTTCAATAGCATTAATTAATGGTAATGCACTAGTCATTTGCAATCCTGCCTACCCTTGGGCTGAGCTTAAGTATGGTGTTTTTACCTTAGCATAGCCTCTGCAGTGCCATGCATGTGCTGAGCTTTCTGTATAATGTGAGCCACATCATGTAATTTCCAACAATGTGGCATTGGTGACAAACAAAAGCTTTGATCAGACTGCACATACCGTAAGTGCAGTCTGATAACAGCCTTCGCTTGTCACATCAGCCATCCAGGGAAGTGGCCCAAGTCATACAGCCAATTGTTACAGCAAGGGCTCTGGTTACCCTATGTAATTCAGAAGGATATTCTGAATATCGCATGACAAAATTGCCACATTGTTGGAAATCACATGATGTGGCTCATATTCAGTATTAAGTTACATGTACTAACAGGTTGCTTATTCCCAAAACTCCAAATAAGTTAGGGGTTTAAGGATAATTCTGGGGTAATTTGGGTCACAACATTTGTTTCTGTGAAGAAAAATGAAAAATCATTCCTATGTTATCTGAGTTCCCCCTTCTTATCTGCAGCACTATCATACATGAGGTATCATCTGACAAATATTTTGTCGAAGTAAGGTAATTATTTTCTTCTGAGTTCAATACAAAAATATAGACACCAGACAAAACACTAACCAAATAGTCTCAGGAAATGACTCGTACATAAGTGTTACATCTTCTGTCAGAGACTGTATTTTTTACTGTGTTATTTATACAGTTTACTCTTAGATGGTTGGATAAATGACTCGCAATTTTTCATCCTTTTCAACAGTATTTCGATTATATCAGGACAATGGGACGGTAATAGGCTGTGTGCAATGTAACCCCGTTTATGGTAGGAAAGATTCTTGCCTCAAGCGGGGCTAGAACCCCGGACTGCTACCTCAGTAGGTGAGCACTTAACCCACTGAGCTACTGGGGCTCCTTGTTTATTCTTGGTATCTAAAACACTGATATCTAATAGTACCCTATTATATCAAAGAATATAGTTTGGCATTTCCAAATTGGAAACATTTCCTTTCACAACTTGGTATCTCAAAGTAAATTTTCTGGGACCAGAAAATTTACTATGAGATATCAGTAGTTTGCTACAAACTTAAATTTTGAGATACCGGTTACGTTTAAATCAAATAGGGTCAAGTCAGGTAAACTCGGATAGCAGGTAAATTTGGACAGTGACATGGTTTCCTTTAAATGTCAGTTGTTTAGAATTAAAACAAAATTAACTGGGCAAACAGTGAAAATCCTGATAAGACGCCTCATTTTGAGCCATGTCATCTAGATTTTTACTGTTTGCAATGGTATATCCGAATTTATTAGCTGTCCGAAGTTGTCTGACTCGACCCTAGTCTCCTGAGAATCTGCTTACTGGAAGGTCAGCATAAAAGTAATGTTTTCTGTCAAACTTTGAGATTCTGTTCACTCTGCAGCCAAGAGCTAGAGCTGTCTTAACACCTGCCTCCACACATCTTCTGTTTACTACCTGTAAAATGCCAATCATCATATTTATTAATATAACCATATTTGTTGGGCTGTAAAAAACTGTTTTCCTCTCACTAGAATGACCCCAAATATCTTAATCAGTCTCATGAAATTCTGGTACACATGTACATGACAAGATTTTTTACTTCCAAACCAATCTGAAAACTGAAGATCTCTCCTATAAAATGGATCTAGACTTTTTGGATTGTTTTGGGATAGAAAAGCTCTATCTTATAACCTAAAAAAAACAACAACAACAAAAAAAACAACAACAACAGGATACCATATTTGACCTAATTATTGCACATGCTCCTATAAGCGCACATCATGGAAATGTTTCACTTTGGCATATGACATATGACTATAAGTGCACATATTTTAATAGTGCATCTCTTCGTTTGCTAATTCACAAGAGCTGAAAAATGCTACAGAATTTTTCATTTTTCAACAGTAAAGCTTCGCTATCCTTCTATGACCAAGAGAAGCTTTTCTCCTACACTTAACCTTTAAATTTGTTTCCTTGAATGTATAACAAATCGTTGAAATGTGCCCTTATCAGAAAGCAAATTTACTACAAGTATTCACTGCCATTTTGAAAAAGCTGAATGCACAGAGTGCTAAAGGTTTGATTGTGGTATGCTAAATAAGACAAATGGATACACTTTCAGGGGCAGCAACTACTATTTTCTGTTTTATCTCCCTTCTCCAGAGGGTCAAACCTTAAAGGAAAGAATTTGCTCTCCCAGGGAGTGCATTCAGCACTGTTTGTCAGAAACAAATATGACTAATTCCGAATTTAGAAACAAAACTGGACTTAAAATTTCTGTATTCAATTGCTACATTTAGACTGTACTGTCGACCTGGTGACACATGATGCTCACATTGGTATTGGCAGTTACGCGCGCACCAAATTTTTCTGTACGTGTTTGCAAATATTTATGGAAGAATCTGGGCATGCAAGACAGTTTTTCTACATGAAACATGTAATGCAGTATGCGAATGGCCATGCTGGAGCTAACTTTCTAATGGTCCCTGAAGAGAAAAATACTAAGTCATTTTATGAAACAAAGCTATCAAATGCTTTTGCAAATTTTATGCATGCCGCAAAGTACCATAAAAATGCTATGAATCGGGACAGATAGTCTGAGCAAACAGTGCAGATCCAGATCAGACTGCTCCTAAAGGAACATTGTCATGATGGCCTATACTCTTTGCCATCCTATCTGCATCTTTTAGATTAGTGATTACTGCATTGCAGAATCAAACTGTTCCATTTTTAGCGCAATAACAGTATTAATTACCCTAATGTGCGTATATATATGTACACCTGAAAATAATAAATTTTCCAGTTGTGACAAATGGAAAATTTATTAATACTTAAGCACATTAGAGCACTTTAGGAGTACCAACTTTTAGAATTTCGCAGAACTCAGACAAAGGTTTCATACAGCCTACTAGTACCTGTAGGGGCAGAAGGGGCTAGAGACCCACTGTATCTTAGGCACATCATATGAAAGGTGGAGCCCATTCCTCTCTTTTTGCTGCCTTATCCTTCCCGGATTCGAAACAGGTACATATATATATTTACTGCTGGGTTGACAGAGAGAGTTTTGCAGTTATCAGATGGGGATGCTCGGGTTCATCTTCAAATCTTACTGCAATATTCTGCGCCATAACCAAGCATCTCTAACCACAGTGCCTCTCTACTCAGTACTTAGGAAACACATGAAATCTTGCCCAACTCCACCCACACTTGACTTTGCCACATTCAAATTTATCGTTGTTTAGATTACAGGGCTAAAAAAATGTCTACTTGAGCCACAACACAAGAAAACCAACAAAGTGGCTGTGCACCCAGCTAAAACACAGATCAGCCCCGTCTGATAAGTCTTTGCTCTTTGAATGGGGCTAGCTTAGACCCTTAGCTACCCTGAATGCCCAGGCTGATCTAAGCCTTCGCTGGAGCACATGCCACTTTGTTGGTTTTCTCGTGTTGTGGCTCACTTATCCAATCCAGGTGATAAGCTCTCATTGATACCTTATCAAAATATACAGGCTTTATTCAGGTAAATTAGGAATGGTGCCTTTTTTCAGAAATTGGAAGATCTTTTGGCTGTTTGTAAATGAAAATTCTTGGTGAAAGTTGTAAAATATGGGAATTACATGTACACATGAGTTTAAAGTAGTTTCTTTTTGAAAGTGGGCCCATATTTGGCCAGATAAAAATCTCCTGGAATGAAGGATGACTAGTCAGAAAATATATTTCCAGCCCTGTGAAGAGATGTGAGCTTATTAATTATAAATATTCTAAAAATTGGGACACCTAAAATAATTACAACAAGCAAATTCAACGAATTTATGTCCCCCGCCTTGGAAACTAGGTCTCCACTGTATATACAATTAGTGTTTGAGCTGGAAAAGCGGCTAAGTTTAAAATGTGAAAAAAGTAATAAAAAAAATAATGTGAGGATTATATCCAAACCACATGCATATCTTCAGACCATGATCGAAACACTTGTGAAATTTCAAAGGAATCGGCATAAAACTGTAGGAGGAGTTGCACACACAAGGTACCCACTATCTATTCACTTTGATAGTAAAAATGTATGAAAAATGGCTAAGTTCAATTTGCAAAAAAGTAATAAAAAATAATGTGAGGATTATATCCAAACCACATGCATATCTTCAGACCATGATCAAAACACCTGTGAAGTTTCAAAGGAATCGGCATAAAACTGTAGGAGGAGTTGCGCACACAAGGTACCCACTATCTGGTCACTATGATAGTAAAAACGCCTAAAAAATGACTAAGTTCAACTTGTGGAAAAAGTGACAAAAAATAATTTGAGGATTATATCCAAACCATAGAAAATATCTTCAGACCATGACCAAAACACCTGTGAAGTTTCAAAGGCATCGGCATAAAACTGTTGGAGGAGTTGCACACACAAGGTACCCACTATCTATTCACTTTGATAGTAAAAACGCCTAAAAAATGACTAAGTTCAACTTGTGGAAAAAGTGACAAAAAATACTCTCAGGATTATATCCAAACCACATGCTTATCTTCAGACCATGACAAAAACAGCTGTAAAGTTTAAAACGAATTGGCATAAAACTGTATGAGGAGTTGCGCACACAAGGTACCTACTATTTTAGGGGGACGGAAGGACAGTTCTCAGGACGGAAGGAAAGGACAGACGGAATGCCGAAAACTATGTCCCTCCGCTTTTCTTCGAAAAGGCGGGGGACAATAACCATCCTAAAGATTAACAGTTTGGATTTTCAATGCTGTAATGCATCTAAAGGATGAAAATGGAATGACAAGTGTAGCAGAAATCGATACTGTAATGACCCTAAAATTTTGGACACACGAAAGTTGAATAATTATTGTTTGAAAATTCTTAGAAAGTATTATTATTATTTATTTTTGGTATCACAGATTAGAAGCATAAAACAATACAATAAGATATAAAATACACATTTAAAATACATATACAATATCTTAAAATTTGCAAAGTTCCATGGCTTGCCAATCACTACCCAGGATGACACAAAAAAGAGAAAGTGATTTCCCTTATTTCCATTGTGGTCCTGTGATGATGATTTGCAAGTCATAGTGAGGCACATTAGAAATACTGAAACCTAAAGTATATTTTTTTAGGTTAATGAATCCACATGATGCTTAGTGAATGGCAAAGAATGTAGACCCAGGTCAAACTGCTCCTTCAGGAGCAGTTTGATCTGGGTCTACAATGTTTGCTCAGACCTGTCTGTCCGAATATTTAGGGTCATTACAGTAGTCTGATCTGAGTCTGTACTGTCTGCTTTGGTCCCAATATTTAGAATTTTTATGGTCGTGAAAAATTCTGGGCCAGTATTTTATGACACAGAAAAACATCCCAGTTAGCTAAATTTTGTGAGAAATTCTCCATCTTCAGTAAGACTGTTTGGAAAAATTATTACAATTCTGCATGAGATTTTTTTCTCCCATTTGACAGATAACAGAGAGATTTTTGGCAAATATTTGAATAAATCTATTAAAAACCTCGCCCCAAAATGATCCCTGGTACGGTATACTGAAATGTCTTACCGGCAGTGTCCCAGGCAGTGCAGCATCTAAAAAAGCCACTTGCGTATTAACCACACCTCCATATTTCGCAGAGGACCCAGAGAACAGTTTGCTGTCAGCCTGAATCTGAGCATGCACTTCTAGACCAACCACACTCTGCCATTTCTTAGTGGACTTATTTGAGCTACAATAATAAGAAAATGACAAAACCAATGTGGTACGTGCGCTCAGCGAAGACTCAGATCAGCCTGGGAATTTGTCTAATCAGAGTCTTGGCTGTGTGACTAAAAGGTAGCTAAGGGTCTAAGCTACACATGCACTGAATATTTAGGGTCATAACGGTACTCACCATACAGTATTGCAATATTTATTTTTGTTAGGTAGATGACGTGATTTTACATTCAGATAGACAGGCCTGAGCAAAGTCCAACATTGTAGACCCAGATCAAGCTGTGGACTTTAATAATAACAACTGCCTTTATGAGACATGCTATTCCTTATGTTTCAGAAATGACCTTTGTATTGTAATTAAGAAAGTTCAGAGTTGAATCTCACTTTTGTCTGCACTTTCCATATAAACTTTGCAGTTTTCCAACATGGCCGCTTTAACGGCCACCAATGACGTGGATGATGTCAAGGTATGGGTGCTCATGCGCATAAATTAGTGAATGTTGAAACGTGTTGATTCACCATTCTGTTTGCAAAATGCTATCATATTCTAACATATTTAACATGAAAAGCGGTATAATTTTGAATAATTACTTCATGAAATATTCTAAAGTGTATGCACCAGTTTGTCCTTTTACAAATAACTACAGATTTGTGAAATGACATCACCACTGTTTTGTCAACTTCCTAGACCTCACCTGTTTGTCATCAATATTACCATAAATGCCTACAATACCAATTGTCAAGCTTTTTAAAAGCTAAATTTGAACTTACATTATTGGTACCAGTTGTTACGAATGCAGAACGATTGAACAATGGCCGAACCTCATTCGTCCGAATCTAGAAACACAGACTAAAACCATTTCAGGGATTCAAAAGCCATTTTATCATATATGTGAACCACAGACATACCTTGGTCTAAATATTTTTAAATTGTTTTCCCGGCCTGTCCATTTTAAACCGGTATAATGGGACGTTTTCCCACAAAACTTGCAAATTTGCAGACCTTTCAAGGGCGCCGCCATTGCAACAGTGTCTATCCACACAGTGGTCGTAGGTTTCCTCCGCTGAATTTTCGGAGAACTGGGGACTTACCGAACTCTGTTTAACATCGCAGATACAGGTGGTTTAAACGCAGCCTCAACAAATTCTAAATGCATTTAACACTGTTACATAAAATATATTTTCACCTATTTTCTATCTTTATATACATATAACACTCCGTGGAAACACCCCAAACCGCCTTCATACCAAGCCAAACCAGTCTCCCCGGATACAAACAAGCACCCTCCCCCCCCCCTCCCTCACCAAGGCACCAACATCTCAGGTCAGTTGGCGAGTATTATTATTTATTGTACTTGGGCGGTGCCAGCTGGAAACCTAGGATAAAATTTTATCCTCAGGCTACGTGACAAGGAGAAGCGACGCAAAAGCATGAAATGATAGGCCTACTCAGGGCATTTGAGGAAAATCACAAAGCATGCTTGTACAAACATACATACATACGTACGCACGACCGCACGCACAAGGCCGTCGTCGGCGGTCCGGCCGGTCCGGCCATGGCCGGATCACTTTTCGGCCGAATATGGTATTGGCCGTACCACTTTTTTTCATTCCGCCGAATATGGCATTGGCCGGACCACTTTTTCCGTTTTTCCTTCTTTGCCATGGTCTCAAAATGCATTCAAATCGCTTCTAGAGACGTCCAGAATTCAATTTTTTATCGGGGAGGTCCCCAGAACCCCCTTACGAGATGAAGGATATCCCCTCTCGTGCTCTCCCCCACTCGTGCCTTCGGCACTCGGGGACACCTTTGGCAGTCTTTAAAAGCTGGGGTAAGCATTTGAAATACAGCAAATACTCATAAAATAAATTGAGTTTCACAAGTGAAATTGGTCCCAAAATGTATTAAAATCGCTTCTAGAGTCGTCCTGAATTCAAAAATTTTCTCGGGGGAAGACTTCTAACCCCCCTTAAAGTGATTGTTCAGATCTCTTAACTGATTCTCTATATCAAAAATAAATAAGTCAGTATGTCCTAATTTAATTTCTACAGATCATTTCTTCGTCTGCTAAGGTAATTAAAATCATGTTTATTGCTCTTATCTTAAACATCAGGCAGCAGACATGTTTTGGATAACATCAGTCTAACAGCTTGAAACAGCTGGATAGCAAGCGTTTGTTTACCTAAACTTTTACGCAGTGGAACCACTTTCTAGAGGAGTGGACCGTGATTCCATATGGAAAGATTGCAATTAGTTTCTGAGCTTATAATGTCTTCGGATGTGATTGAGGAGGTAAACATTAAAAAGGCACCTATGGTCACCACAATATACAGAAGATGACTTGAAATACAGACTTTCAAATGCAGATGATAGCTTGACATACTTGAGGTGTCAATTGTCTATGGTGCAAGTGCAGTTTTTGTATGCCTATGCAAAGACTTCAGAAAAGCATGTTTGTATAACCAACAGCTATTACCATTATTCTCATTTTCATATTCCTTATTATTATTTATATAAGTACCAGTACTATTTTAATTTGTTGTAAACTGACCTGCTAATTCTAGATTTTTATTGCCAGAATTACCTTAAAATTCTAAGTATTGGGACAGAACAGTGCTAACCCAGATCAGACTGCTCCTAAATAAACAGTCTGATCATGGTCAAAACTGTTTTGGATCAGGTGTTGCAAAGGCATTTGTTCCCTGTCAATGTTTAACAGTGTGCATTTCAATGAACAGACTGATCTGGTTTTGCATTGGAGCACTACTCCTAAGCTGATATCTCCAGCTGCTCTGTAACTCATTTTACCTTGCTGCAGCTGCTAAGTGATTCCAACAGAAAATATTTGAGGTCAATCAACTTATAAATGGCAGAATCCTGGGGCAAGTGATAATCATCAAATTGCACACTAATTGAAACGATTTTCACAAAAATTTTAGAGGTATGATTTTCATCATATCTTTAACCTATAATATAAAGATTTAGAAAAAGATGTGAACAATCACTTTAAGAGAGGGTGATACTCCCTCTCGTGCTTTTCCCCACTTATGCCTTCGACACTCGGGGCGTTCCATGGCCGTACCACTTTTCAAAAGCCGACGACGGCCCTGACGCACACACACACACACACACACACACACACACACACACACACACACACACACACACACACACACACACACACACACACACACACACACACACACACACACATACATACATAGTATCTACATGTATATAGATTCAAAATAAAAAGAACACTTCAATAAGTGGTTGCATCATGATATGCATGTATGTATAACTGTATGTACATGTATGCATGAAGTCGGAGCGGTGTTGGTGTGTGTGTGAGAGAAGGGGACGGGGGGCGCTTGAAGCCGGGGATGCTGGTTTAGGATGTTTTGGTGGCGGTTTGGGGTATTTTTGGGGTGTTTTCACAAACCCTATATATAACGAAAAAGAACAAGCTGATTAAAACCAAACAAATTTCTCGAAGACTAAAGGTTATTGGACACATGCAACGACCAAACGGAAGTAATGCCTTGGAACGGTCATTAATACTTGAGTGATTATACCGGTTTTACGGAGCGCTGACATTCACCGTAGCTTGCATTATGATTTAAGTAATAGTCTGGTCCGACTCAGTGGCGGTCTTATCCCAGCAGGCACACTTACGTTACATCAACATTGACTCAACGTTGATTCAACATCATATGACGTTGAATCAACGCTGATTCAATGCTGTGTGCCCAGTGGGATCTGTCTCTCTCTAGTTTTTATACAGTCATTTCTCAATATCTCAAAGTCGAAGTTCATCTCTCAAACTACTGATATCTCAAAGTCAATTTTCAAATTTCAAAAAATTACTTTAATATATCAGTAGTTTGAGATAACAGGAGTTGAAATATAGGAAATGTGTCCAAACTATATTCTTTGATACCTGTGTAAGATCGGTGTACTTTAAAGGCCCCATTGCTCTATCAGCATGAAATATTTCATCGTGAGGTATCGCTGCAAACTTCTCACTACAGTTTCGTTATTGATTATTATCGTGATTGGCCGGCTTTGAAAAATCAAAACCTCCTTGAGTTTACCACAAATAGATTTGAAAAAAATAACTAGGTCATTTTAGTGGCCAACCAAAATGACCTACTTTCGATTTCACAAGCTTTATTTCATGATAAAAATACAACGTACAGGCGGTAAAAACATAAGGTACAGGCGTTTAACAGGTGATAAAAATACAATGTACAAAAAAAATTAGGCAAGGATCCCATTGATTGTGCCGCTGTTGCATTATTGCATTGCTTAACGGGGAACCAGAGACGAACCCGTATTTTTTATGGAGAGACTTATACCTTGTTCCTTCTTTTTTGCCAGTTATATGCTACAAAAAAGCACATCAACCGACATATTTTCATCAATTCTGAAGGCTGTACACGTTTCATAATGATTTGTATTTTGACGGATTTTACCTTTGATAGGACTATGGAGACTTTACGATATAAGTGTCAGCTGCACTGCCTAACACCCTTCTGGATTCTAGATTTACATGTCTGTTTGCATCAGAAAAAGCAACGTAAATAGAAATCCAGCGGACACATGACGTCAAAATGACGTAGTACTGGCGTCGATGCGACGTCATTACGTCGCATATACGTCAATACGGCGTCATTACAACGTCATACGCCTGCTGGGAAGGCATACAACGTGTGTGATAGTGAAAGAGAAATTTGCCGTACTTATTCTGTTTAAAAACGGTGTATTTCCATCACCAGACTCTGCCCAAATATCGATATCAGTCTTATAAAATCTGGATCTAGATTTTGGGATTGTTTTGGAAAGGGAAAAGCCGTCTTGTAGCCGAAGACATAATGTAGGCAATATATTAAAGTGGTAACAGGTTTGTTGTCAGGATCACTAATGAGTATAGCCGAAATTTCGAAGTATGGCCCACGCTACTTCTTTTGAATGTTTTCTCTGCGCATTGAATGCGTCAGAGCCACGCAAGCATGAGCCAGACTCAGGGAGGACATTCTACATCTTCGCAAACTAAAGGTAGTAAATCCACTTTGTTCCTTACGTGAGACTCCTTTCAGGCATATGCTAGCAATTATGAAATGGAAAATGTTTAGAAATTTCTTCCTTCGCACTAGAAGCAATAGTTTTATCTTTTTACAGTCTACTTAGACATAGACATGATTCATTAAAGTGCTATTAAAATAGGTTTCTTATAGAAATTGTATAAGGTGAATACTATGGAAGAGAAGACCCATTCGAAAGTTTGTTCAGTATATTTGCTATTCGCTTGTGACTATCTGTATGCCACACAGCGCCATGTTGTTTCCATTTTCATAACGTTTTACGATGTTTCCCAGTTTGCTCAGCGGAATGTATCCATAATGGCACACACCCGACACAGTGCGTCCGTCCATTTGTTAGGCTTAAATATGTATGTCATATCGATTTTAATATTTCCATACGAATAGGCGAGGGTGTTAAGTATGAAGTAGTCTGCAGTCATGCAGATAAAATTCTAAATCAACGTTCGATCTTGTCTAATTATTGATCATGTAAAACGAAAACGCACTCTTTAAGAAAATTCACAAAAGGGGTGTATTCATTGCAAATGTACCGATCAAATTCTATGTATTGGGACAGATAGGTCTGAGCAAATATAGCAGGCCCGGATCAGGACCTACACTGTTTGCCATTCCGTCTGCATCTTTGGGACGCATTACTGCATTGTAAAACCAAAATGTTCAATCTTTAGGACTTGTTCATTACTTTAGGTGCCCCAACCTTTAGAATGTTAGCGCCATTTTTAATCACACCAGACCCTATATCATGCAAAAATATCTTAACTAATATTATTGCAGCAGCTAATAAAGGCAAATATGAAAATCAGAGTTTCAAGCCTAATTGTTAACATTTGTATTCTGGTAACAGGAAGTGGAATAGCAGGTAAATATCGTATGATTTTAACCAATATATACTGGGCCTGATCGCGCTCATCATTTGGATGTTTCTTTTTGTCATTTTTATAGAAATCGCTGTAAATGTTATGGAAACCTGATCGGATGATTTTAACCAATATATACCTGATCGGGCTCATCATTTGGAAGATTCTATTTGTCATTTTATAGAAATCGCTGTGAATGTTGTGGAAACCTGATCGGATGATTTTAACCAATATATACCTGATCCGGGCTCATCATTTGGGGGCCGTTAAACCCAAAACAATCAATCAATCAATCTCATCATTTGGGTGACTCTATTTGTCATTGATATAGAAATCGCTGTTAATGTTATGGATACCTGATCGGATGATTTTAACCAATATATACCTGATCCGGGCTCATCATTTGGATGATTGTATTTGTCAGTTTTATAGAAATCGCTGTAAATGTTATGGAAACCTGATCGGATGATTTTAACCAATATATACCTGATCGGGCTCATCATTTGGATGATTGTATTTGTCATTTTTATAGAAATTGCTGTAAATTTTATGGAAACCTGATCGGATGATTTTAACCAATATATACCTAATCAGGCTCATCATTTGGGTGACTCTATTTGTCATTTTTATAGAAATCGCTGTAAATGTTATGGAAACCTGACCGCATGATTTTAACCAATATATACCCGATCGGGCTCATCATTTGGGTGACTCTATTTGTCATCTTTATAGAAATCGCTGTGAATGTTATGGAAACCTGACCGCATGATTTTAACCAATATATACCTGATCGGGCTCATCATTTGGGTGACTCTATTTGTCATCTTTATAGAAATCGCTGTGAATGTTATGGAAACCTGACCGCATGATTTTAACCAATATATACCTGATCGGGCTCATCATTTTGATGATTCTATTTGCCATTTGTATAGAAATCGCTGTAAATTTTATGGAAACCTGATCGCAATATATACCTGATCGGGCTCATCGTTAGGATAATTCTATTTTATATTTATAGAAATCGCTGTAAATTTTATGGAAAACTTATCGCATCATTTTAACTAATATATACTTGATCGGGCTCATCTTTGGATGATTCTATTTGTCATTTTTATAGAAATCGCTGTGAATTTTATGGAAACCTGATCGGAAGATTTTAACCAATATATACCTAATCAGGCTCATCATTTGGGTGACTCTATTTGTCCTTTTTATAGAAATCGCTGTAAATTTTATGGAAACCTGACCGCATGATTTTAACCAATATATACCTGATCGGGCTCATCATTTGGATGATTGTATTTGTCATTTTTATAGAAATCGCTGTAAATTTTATGGAAACCTGATCGGATGATTTTAACCAATATATACCTAATCAGGCTCATCATTTGGGTGACTCTATTTGTCATTTTTATAGAAATCGCTGTAAATGTTATGGAAACCTGATCGGATGATTTTAACCAATATATACCTGATCCGGGCTCATCATTTGGATGATTCTATTTCTCATTTTTATAGAAATCGCTGTAAATTTTATGGAAACCTGGTCACATGTAACATTCTGCAGCATTCGATCTAAGTCTGCAATATGTGAGCCGGGACACGAGAAAACCAACAAAGTGGTCGTGCGCCCAGCGCCGACTCAGATCAGCCTTGGCATCCGCCTAGTCTGATCAGACTCTTCGCTTCGCGCTTAAAGCGTAGCTAAGGGTCTAAGCTATCTCGATGCAAACAGCGAAGACTCTGATCATTGTCCGCCCGAGGATCTGAGTCTGCGCTGGGCACACAACCTATTTGTTGGTTTTGTCATGTTGCGGCTCGTGTGTATTTCAATTCTTGTAACGATGTTCTCCCGCACCAGAGTCAGCGGGACCTATCCATGGCCGCAGTACGGGACACCTTGCGTCCGCCCGAGGGTCTGCAATATATTCGCCAAAGTTCCTTTTATGGTACGCTAAAGTTTGTTATGGCGTGCGGTTGCTGCCAATCGTCGACGAACGTCAAGCAGAGTTCGTAAATTAGACAAACATATGTTTATTATCATCGACATTTTTGTATTTTTCTTTAGAGACTACCAGTATAGGGTACACCAGTAGGGAAAACAACTAAGCTATTTTGCATTTTTGTCTCACTTTTCAGTAGGGGTGCATTGTTCAATTTAAGAAAAGAACCTTAATCGGAAGGGCTTCATTGTCCTGGGATGCAAACAGGAAGTCACAAATGTTGTCTCCCATTGTAAAAATGACAATGAATTTGGAGGTGTACCGATTTGTCTTAACAACTGTTTACTATTTTTATAGAAGACCCTTGTAGTGACAAAGTGTACAAGTACTTGCCCAGAGCGGAATACAGGGGAGGCAACTGTGAGTACAATGACCAGAAAGAAACATGTGATGCTGCAATACTCTCAGGCTGGTACCGGGCTACTGGGGCCAACGGAAATTTGAGGATGCAGGAGACAGCCGCTGAACCGTTCAAGTGTGGAACCAAGTTTCCTATTTGGATGCATGGTATAATTTTCGATACACATTCAACTTTTATTCATTTTTGTCGCCCCTGTTTCAAGCAATGTGCGAAATAGGGTCCGGTGTTTCGTCCAAGTGACATTCTGTCCATCCATGCGTATGTCCGCCCGTCCGCAATTAAGCCAAACCTAGCATTTTTAAATCTGTCTCTGTCTTTAAAAATTAGTGGGGTTTCCATCGACCTCTCGTATTAGTGGAATACTTCCAAGACAATAGGTTTGGGTGACCTAAGTAGCCTTATTTTCACTGTCACTGGATAATTACTGTTCACCTGTCTTAACGTTACGCCAGCCTTTAGCGTTCATTCATCAATCTAATTCCTGAGTCAGTAGCAGCCGATTAGCACTAAACTTAGATATATTATTGCTACATTCCTGGAAGAAAACTAAGCTTCGGTGACTTTGACCCTGTTTTCGACGTCAGTTTTTGAATCTTTACAAAACTTGAATAGTTATTTCTATGTCATTCAACATCAGTTTGTATCCACTTTATGTCATACATAATGACCTCAGTTACCAACGATTCAGTTAAGCTGAACATATGAAAGAACTGGAATTATGTCCCCTACCAAAGGTTTTCAGTGCGAATCCCGGGCGTAGGCATCCCTGTGACAAGTTTCTTGCGTGCGCGATATCTCCTGAACGAATTGATGGAATTTCACCAAACTTGCATGGATACATCATTGGGACAAGTTTACGAGCTGATTAGATTTTGGCGACCTTAACCTCATTTTCAAGGTCACTTTAGGACTTAGTTGACAATTTCTTGTACCCACTATATCTCCTGAATCAATGGATGGAATTTCACCAAACTTGCATGGAGACATTATTGAGACAAGTTTAAGAACTGATTAGATTTTGGTGTCCTTGACCTTATTTTCAAGGTCACTGGAGGACTTAGATGACAATTTCTTGTACCCACTATAACTCCTGAACCAATAAAAAGAATTTCACCAAACTTGCATGGAAACATTACTGGGTTAAGTTTAAGAGCTGATTAGATTTTGGTGATCTTGACTTTATTTTCAAGGTCACTGGAGGACTGAGATGACAATTTCCTGTTACCACAATATCTCATGAATCAATGGATGGAATTTCACCAAACTTGCTTGAATACATCACTGGAACAAGCTTAAGAGCTGATTAGATTTTGGTGACCTTGACCTTATTTTCAAGGTCACTGGAGGACTTAAATGACAAATTTCTTGTACCCATAATATCTCATGAACCAATGGATGGAATTTCACCAAACCTGCATGGATACATCACTGGTACTAGCTTAAGAGCTGTTCAGACTTTGGTGACATTGACCTCATTTTCAAGGTCACTGGAGGACTTAGATCTGTGAAAATTTCACTGAAGTTTATACATCTCATTAGCCTTTGGCTTCATTTCCGTTTTACTTTCATAGATATACCTTTTGGACAATCTCAAGAGTTTACTACATTTTGATGACCTTGACCCCATTTTTAAGGTCAAAAGCTATCTGATAAATGCTTATTTTTTTCTCTTAATAATTGGTTATAGCTTGATCCAATTGACAGATATTCATCAGACTTGCATGACTATATAGTTGTGACAGGTTTAAGACATGTTTAGTATTTGGCGACCTTGACTCATTTTCCAAGGATATAGTCATCTATGTAGGATATCTTTAGAACCAGTGGATGGATTTTCTCCAAACCTGCCCAGATATTTTACTTGTACAGGCTTTTTATTCATTAAAGGGGATGGGGAATGGGCTGGTGGTGGTGGGGGTGTGTATGTGTGGAGGGGGGATGGGCATCAGTTTTTCTCTGAAAAACATTTCTAGTTCACTCTCCGCTTTGCTGCTAGGGTCAAATCGTGTAAATTCGGACAGCAGGTAAATTCGGATATACCATTGCAAGCAGTGAAAATCAGGATGAGATCAGGATTTTCACTGTTTGCCCAGTTAATTTTGTTTTAATTCCAAACGACTGACATATAAAGGAAAGAATGGCACTGTCCGAATTTACCTGCTATCCGACTTGACCCGACTTGACCCTATCTTGGTTGTCTTTTTTCAAGGAACTCATCCAACAGCTTCTGACGGTGAGGTAGAAATGACGTTGCAGCAAGCACTCACCAACAGAACAATGTCTACGACAGTAAAAAACTGTAACGACGAATATTTTGTCTATAAGCTGCAGCCTACGAACGCATGTCCAGAAGCCTACTGTTTTGGTAAAGTTTTGATGTTAAACATGTGTTTAGAACAAAGTGATAGAAAATATTATTTTCTATCAATTTGTTCCAAAGATATTTGTAGAGAAAGACTAATGCAAACGCAGGTTGTAATGCACTCATACATATTGAATTATAAATGACACAAAAACACGTTACTCTGCAGAGACTTTTTAATTTTACTATTGTTCTTTATATTGTTGAGTGGTTTGTCGTAGTATGGAAAAGTTAGGTAGAGTCATCGCTGTGCGTTTAAAGGGTAGCTAAGGATCTAAGCCAGCTCCAATCGGACAGCGAAGACTCTGATCAGACTGGGCAGAAGCCCAGGCTGATTTGAGTGTTCGCTGGGTACACATACCACTTTGTTGTTTTTTATGTGTCGCGGCTCATTAACGTTTTTCTCCTTCAGCTTCTTCTCTTCTTCTTTTCATTTCTTTTCTTCTTCTTCTTTCTCTTCTTCTTCTCCCTCTTCTTCTTAACCAGGCTTACTCTTTATTCTCCGTCTTTAGGATATCTGGCTTTCAGGTTTTTTTTAGTACCACTAAATAAATTGTATGTTGTAAACTGCTGTTTGTTTTAAGGTATAGACAGTAAGAAGGGCTCGGAGTTATGTTGAGTTTATGATTTGCTGCATTTTGGCACTTAGAAGAACTATCTTTACCCCTAAATTAAACAGTCTACAAAACGTAAAGCAACGGTTAATGCTTAATTTGTGAAAGTACAATGAAGGGTTTCCATGTAAAGATGTTCTGTGAAACATATTCTTCTGTTATAATCTATTATACAGTCGAAACTAAAATGTTACACGGCTCGATGGTGGTTTTTCTTTGTCTCTTCATTTGTATTTATTCATCAGAAGCTAATGTGAGGTTGCATGTACGAGTACAAACCTAGTTCAAGCCCCAGTAGTTTATGTCATTGCCTGGTTTGCTTCTGAGCTGTTCACTGTGCTTTCTTTTTATGGTTACGGCCTTTTCTGGGTAACCTCATGTGACCTCCAGTAAAGCGGCAGTTTTGTCATGTGATATTTAAATCATCCTTACCGGGTCTGTTGGCTGTATGGTTTGAGACAATTCCATAGATGGCTGATGTGACAAATATAGGCTCTGGACAGACTGCACTCAAGTGCAGTCTGATCAGAGCCTTTGCTTGTCACCAATGCCTCATTGCTCGAAATCACATGATGTGGTTCGATTCAATTTTGGCTCATAAGGAATTACTGCTGATGGCCTCACAACCTGAGGTACGCATGGGGCGGGGGAGGGGGTAGGAGAAGGGGATAGAACAAAACAAAGCTACAGACATTGAAGTCCTCTTTGATAAAACCTACTGTGGGACTGATCATAAGCTATATGTTGACGGCCCTAATGTGAGCCGGTCTTCTTGTAAACCATATTTATCATCTATTTTTTGTTGACTGATGTAGATCAGAAACCTTGATACTTAGCTTGTTTGTGCGTAATCCTTTTTTTTCTGTTTCAGGTGTCACTGACACTGATTCTTGTCCTCCATTTGGTGAGTACAGTCAAACCTGTCTTAAAGACCCCCCCCCCCTATTAAGCAAACACGTGTCTTCAAAGGCCAACATCTCATATTCTAAAGTACCACTTTCACTACAAGGTGACCCATATTAAGCAAGAACATCCCTAGCTTTAGCAAATCGTTTTTACCTTTCCCTTGGGTGCTTGCTTAGACGGGTTTGACTATATGAGCCGCGACACGAGAAAACCAACAATGTGGTTGTGCGCCCTGCGCAGGCTCAGATCAGCCTTAGCATCCGCCCAGTCTGATCACAGTCTTCGCTTGATGCTTGAAGGGTAGCTTAGGGTCTGAGCTACCTCCATGCGGACAGCGAAGACTTTTATCAGACTGGGCGGATGCCCGGGCTGATCTGAGTCTGCGCTGGGCGCACAACCACATTGTTGGTTTTGTCGTGTCGCGGCTCATATATGTATCGGTGGTAACAGAATTTTGAGTCTGTCTATGCTTGAAAATAAGCGTTTTATTTTGGGTAGGTTGAATAATTGTGTATAAAGGTCCGATAAGTTTTATTCTTACTGTCATGAAAGCGATAGATGCATTCACGAAGGAAATTTATTTGCAGCCTTTTTTTTTTATAACAAAATCTTTATTCCCTCGCATATCATTTTTTACGCAAACAAAGTTCATAATATATATTTTTGCATAATATTTTTCTTTCGTCTTCTATTTTCTCGTTTTCGTTATTAACTTATCTTAATTTGCTGTTAATATTTTAAAGATCCATGCGACATGTATGAACACCAGAAAGTGGAATATGAAGCAGGTAATTTATCATTCCCTTATTTGATTGGTAGATCAGATATGACAGGTCAAACAGCCATGTTATATGCTTGCACGTATGTACGTGTGTCGTGTCGTGTATGTGTGCACATATGTGCACGTGTCTTATGTGTTTGCACGTATATGTACGTACCGTGTGATGTGTGCTAAATTATTTGTAGAAAGGATACACTGCGTACAGAATATTTAATTTACAAATACACACATGTAGGTGCATGCAATTTTATGGTATTTTTCATAAAGTGTTTCATACAGTTATATAGTTTGGAAAGCGAACGATTTAAATGGGCGTCATCATCGTGGTCAAGTTTGATAAAAGTTTATATGCCACGCCCAGGGAGTCTTCGGTGCAACAATTGATTATATCTGCCAAAAGTCATGTGTTGCGAATTTTGAATACTGAAACTCTATGTATTGGGGCAGATAGGCTTGGGAAAACTGTACTGACCAAAATCAGACTGCTCTGTGGGCAGTCTGATCAGGATCTATTCTGCTAGCCATTTCATCTGCATCTTTTGGACACGGTATTACGTCGTAAAACCAAACTTTTCCACTTCAGGACAGTTGCAGTCATTGATTGAGCCGCGACACGACAAAACCAACAAAGTGGCATGTGCGCCCAGCGAAGACTTAGATCAGACTGGGCATCCGCCCAGTCTGATCAGAGTCTTTGCTGTACGCTGAAAGGGTAGCTTAGGGTCTAAGCTACCACCATGCCGTCAGCGAAGACACTGATCAGACTGGTATGGTGCCCAGACTGATCTGAGTCTTCGCTAGGTGCACATGCCATTTTGTTGGTTTTATCGTGTCACGGCTCATTTTTGGCGTCCCCGTTTTAGACTTTTTACAGCATTTAATATTCGATATAAGGCTGCCATGTTAAACGATAAATACATGTACGTGCTTTACAGGCGCGGTGTGTGGTTGAGGGTTGTGGGTGAAGAGGAGGGTGGGGCTCGATACGGAAAGCCAAGTGGATTGATCTCTGGCCTGTTGATAAAGCGATACCAGGTTCGATTACTCTGGAGGAGGAACTTTTTCCAACCGTGAACGGGGTTCCATTGCATACAGCTTTTAATCATGGCCCTCCCGATATGTCTGAAATACTGTTGAAATGGTCGCAACATTGCAATTCATCTATCCATTGTTTTACAGGAAGATCTAGTGAATGTTCGATGTTAACTGGAGGCAGCTGTGTTCGTGAAAGCTATAACAGTCAGTGGGTCGTATTCAAAGGCTATTCTGGAGGTTTTCTGAATGTATCAAGTAAAGCGTCTGGCTTTGGGTCTTGTGGGTCACGAGCTCCTATGTGGATTAAAGGTACGCAGTTTTTGTCAAATGGTGGACTGAAGGTACTGGACCTATTGAGTAGCAACTGGGATTTGAAATTTGAGAAAAAAAAAAGTAAATTGCATGATCCAGGGGCGTAACTAGGGGCAATTTCATAATACGCACAACCATGTTTTATTCTCTACTTCTTGAAGGGAAAGCTAGTATTTCAGCCACTTTGGTAATTGGTATTGAAATCTTGTCTAATCTATAAATATTCAGCATGCAAATATGCAGGTGCGTTTTGAAATTTTGTCAATTTTGACAAAATTTCTATACGCACTTGCGTATTTGCCGTATAGGTAGCTACGCCCTTGGGATCTGATGACATGAATAAACTTATGAAACTTCTGAAAATGGAATCACATAGTTGAATTTGAAACACTACAACGTATAAAGTTTTATTTACTTATCGGCCAAGTTCATTTGCTTTTAATATCAATTCTCTGTAAGAATCGGAAAACGTTGGCCACGCTATGTCTGGGATTTTAGTAATTTTTTGTCTACATATCAGGTTTGATGCAAAACCACCATAAACGGCGTTGAAATCTTCATGTTATGTTTCGTTGCCATGGAAACGGAGAATGTTTGTTCTGGGAGGAAGGCAGAAAAATTGAACATAAAAAATTAGAAAATTGGCAAAATTGTTTGTTATTTTCCCGTCTCCACAGAAACATTTTGGAAAAGAAATGTTTTTAACATCGAAGCACTAAGTTGGCATAGCACAAGGATATAAAGTTGGTGACAAAATTTTGCATAGGTTTCTTACACTAAGGGCCCAAAAAAGGGGAAAATTGGCATTTTATCAAATTTGTGAAAAATGCAATATTACACTTTTTCGGTGGAGTTTTTGGACAGTTTAACAGAAGATGTCCAGACAAAGACTAGCATGTTCATAAAGAACAATATATGCAAATGTAAAATATAAAAAAAACTGGATGGAGAAATTCAAATCAAAAGGTCAAGGTCAATGTTAAAATAGCTAAAAAATGCTATTTTAATGCCTTTTTTTCGACATTTATTGGTATAAATATCATTTTTTATGACTTAAAGGCGGTTTTAAAGCGCAAAGAACTATTATACATAATAAATCTGATCATTGCAGCAACACTAGTTTATCCTGAAGCAACAAGGTTTCAAGGTCAAGATCACCAAAATCGAGAAATTTTTAATAAATAACATGTTTTGCATGAAAATTATAGTCTTTTCCTCCTTCGATAAGGTATGTAATTATAGCAAACAGTCTAAATACAATTTACAGTAACCTTGCTTCAATTTCTGACATAATTCAGGTTGAAGGAAATTGCATTGCCAAGGTCAAGGTCACAAATATCCACGAAATTATGGCTCAAATGAACTCTGTATCATGTATTATGATCATTTAGAAACTCTGACAATTCTTGATTTCATTTTAATTGGTCATGCATAAACTGCATTTAATGTTATGATACATCATCTGAATCAGGGGGACCATTCAAGGTCAAGGTCACTTATTTTCAGTCTGAGCTGTCTATCAATCTTATGTCTGCAGAATTTCTTTTAGTGACACTGTCAATTTTCAGTAATTTTGGTACTTTGAATTCAATATATTTTACCATACGACTTCTTACCAAACTAACGTGGGTTCACCGATGGGAGAGTGCAAACCTTTGATTAAATTTTGATGACCTTGACCTTTGGTTCAAGGTCACAGTAAGACTTATAATGTCAATTTTAAGTCAAGTTTTGACCATTGACTACACATTAGCTCCTGAATTGATATGAAATCATGACCAAGGTGGCCAAAATAAGCACTATGAAGAGTTAGAGCACTGGTTATGATAAAATGGCCATGACATCATTTTCAAGGGCAAGGTCAAGGTTAGAATAGACAGACTTTAATCAAAGATCTCACACAGCTATACAGAAATTAAAGAATTATGTATGTTTCTATTTGTAAATCAATGCTTAATATGCATATAATGACCTTGACCTTTATCTGAAGGTCACCAATACATTCAGAAGTTCAGTATTTCACAATAGACTTTTCTTTAACCTTTAAGTTTAGCCCAGTTCTGTTTCATTATGTCTGGCTAATTTTGACCTTCAGACCAAGGTCAAGGTCATTCTGTGCACATTAAACATTGATTTTCAAATGAAAACTCTCAGCTTTGGTACATTTCCGCTGACTGTGTGAAATCTATGATGAAACTCTGTTTAGTCTAACCTTGACCTTGAAGATGATGTTATTGCCATTTAATCATAACTAGTGCTCTAACTCTTCATAATGTTTAACTTAGGCCACTTTGGTCATGATTTCATATCAAAACAGGAGCTAATGTGTAAACAATGGTCAAAACTTGACTAAAATTGACATAGTAAGTCTTACTGTGACCTTGAAACAAAGGTCAAGGTCACCAAAATTTAATCAACGATTTGCACTCTCCCAACGGTGAACCCATGTTAGTTTGGTAAGAAGTCATCCATTGGTTCTAGACATATGGTAGAATATACTGAATTCAAAGTACCAAAATTACTGAAAATTGACAGTGTCACTAAAAGAAATTCTGCAGACATAAGATTTTACTTTGAAAGGTAGAAATTGAGAAAAGATATCACCTCAGACATTATTTAAACTTATAAAAGGAGATACATGTACATATGAATGCCTTTAAATTTGAAGGAGAAATATTGCTTATAATAAGACTCCGCTGGTTCATGCTGAATTACCCCACCCACTTTAATAACCCCATTATTCCAAAAGTAGTGCTTACGGAGCTTAACCACTATTGATTCAGTATAGCTGACACTGAAGGCTAATGATCAGTTTAAAATAAAACATTTTGCTCTTGGGCAGAAAAGGCCTTATAGCCCCCCCCCCCCTTTATTCGAGAAGGCACAGTTAGACTACCTATGCTGTATTGTCAGTTCTGGATTAGAAGTATACCATAGCAGTAGTTTCTCTTTTGAGGTGAATAATCTTCTATTACAAAAAGTAAAAAGTATGCAAAGACCAGGAACTGAAACAATCAAAATCCAAATCCAGCCCTCAAACCATAGTTGGAAACAACTAAGATTACAAATAATCAAAATACAGAGAACATATGGCCAACTGAGTGAGCAGCTTGTTCCCAAAAGGTGGCCACTCAGCAACCCAAACCGAACCAAAAATAATAATAACATACATAAGGTAAAACATCACAGAAACTCTGACACCAAAAACAGGCAACAAAGAACCACAACAGAACTACCGCCTTGGAACGGTCAGTAATGAATTACTGGGGGGCTTAAATCGATTTTACAGGCCCAACCTCACCCTCAGTTTCTGAAGTGGTACAAAACATTTAGTTGGTTGTTCGGTTCGCATGATAACCCTCTAACTGGATATTCCATCAGAATAATTTTAACTAGATCATTATTTGGATATTATTAGTGTATGGTTGTCCTGTACATGTATATATGCTTTCACATTCATTTTCATCATCTGCATTAAATATTTGGGCTTATTGGGCCTTTATAGCAGTTGCTTCTCACTCCTGATTTTACATCATTAGGTTGTAGGTGATTATCAAGTACCACTCATATTTCATAATGTCAGAGATCTGCTCTAATGCCACAGTGCTGATTTTAGACAAATGTTATGTGGAGCCTCCATGGATCACTTTTTCAGCTTGGAACTTTGATGATCTTGACCTTGAGCTTCATATTTATAGTTTTCCATCTGTTCTATGATTTATTTCTTTAAATGATATAGGACTAGTCAAATATAGCAAAGTTTTTTTTATTGTTTTCAAACGTTACAAACTAGGAGAAAATCCTTTTTTTAACAATCATTCAATTTGAGTTTTGATGATTTTTACCTTGACCTTCATATTCAAATTGCTTCATCTGTTTAATTTGAGTAAATGATAAATGACTCTCCTCAAACTTGGCAATATTATTTCTTAAATTTACCCCCCCCCCCCCCCCCAAAAAAAAAATTGTACCATGTGTAAAAAGATCCTGCTTTTTTTTCACACACTTTGAAACGAAGTTTTGCTGTGCTTGCCCTTGACCATCATTTTAAGCTTTTCCATCTGTGTTATGATTTATTTCATTTAATGATATATGACTCCTACTGAAGCTTTGATGATCTTGACCTTGACAGTCAAATTTAAATATCTGCATCTACTTTGTGTTTTATTTCATTAATGGATATATAACTCTTTGCACATATAAACATTTACAAAGTTTGGTACATTATATAAGATATTCGGGTGTTTCAACATTTTAACAAGAAATCAGTGATTTTGACCTTGGCCTCCATATTTAAACTCCTTCATCTGTTTTATATTTCATTAGTTGATATGTGACTCTTCTAAAGTACAGCATATGCTTCATCACATATTCCAAACAAGAGGGCCATGAGGCCCTGAATCGCTCACCTGAACAATTGGCTTAGTGGGTTTTTCTTAGGTCTGAAATTGTCAAAATATGAGTCTTGGGTCAAAAGTCAAAGAATGACCATGACCTCTTGTACTCATAAATCTTCATGTACATGTACTCATTAAGACAACCATATATACCATCAGTAATGAATTACTGGGGGGCTTAAATCGATTTTACAGGCCCAACCTCACCCTCAGTTTCTGAAGTGGTACAAAACATTTAGTTGGTTGTTCGGTTCGCATGATAACCCTCTAACTGGATATTCCATCAGAATAATTTTAACTAGATCATTATTTGGATATTATTAGTGTATGGTTGTCCTGTACATGTATATATGCTTTCACATTCATTTTCATCATCTGCATTAAATATTTGGGCTTATTGGGCCTTTATAGCAGTTGCTTCTCACTCCTGATTTTACATCATTAGGTTGTAGGTGATTATCAAGTACCACTCATATTTCATAATGTCAGAGATCTGCTCTAATGCCACAGTGCTGATTTTAGACAAATGTTATGTGGAGCCTCCATGGATCACTTTTTCAGCTTGGAACTTTGATGATCTTGACCTTGAGCTTCATATTTATAGTTTTCCATCTGTTCTATGATTTATTTCTTTAAATGATATAGGACTAGTCAAATATAGCAAAGTTTTTTTTATTGTTTTCAAACGTTACAAACTAGGAGAAAATCCTTTTTTAACAATCATTTAATTTGAGTTTTGATGATTTTTACCTTGACCTTCATATTCAAATTGCTTCATCTGTTTAATTTGAGTAAATGATAAATGACTCTCCTCAAACTTGGCAATATTATTTCTTAAATTTACCCCCCCCCCCCCTCCCCCCAAAAAAAATGGTACCATGTGCAAAAAGATCCTGCTTTTTTTTCACACACTTTGAAACGAAGTTTTGCTGTGCTTGCCCTTGACCATCATTTTAAGCTTTTCCATCTGTGTTATGATTTATTTCATTTAATGATATATGACTCCTACTGAAGCTTTGATGATCTTGACCTTGACAGTCAAATTTAAATATCTGCATCTACTTTGTGTTTTATTTCATTAATGGATATATAACTCTTTGCACATATAAACTTTTACAAAGTTTGGTACATTATATAAGATATTCGGGTGTTTCAACATTTTAACAAGAAATCAGTGATTTTGACCTTGGCCTCCATATTTAAACTCCTTCATCTGTTTTATATTTCATTAGTTGATATGTGACTCTTCTAAAGTACAGCATATGCTTCATCACATATTCCAAACAAGAGGGCCATGAGGCCCTGAATCGCTCACCTGAACAATTGGCTTAGTGGGTTTTTCTTAGGTCTGAAATTGTCAAAATATGAGTCTTGGGTCAAAAGTCAAAGAATGACCATGACCTCTTGTACTCATAAATCTTCATGTACATGTACTCATTAAGACAACCATATATACCATTTTTAGGCCAAAATCTTCTAAACTGTCCATGAAATCTTGTATTCTGACATTTTTCCATAAAAAAGGTCAAGGTAAACCCAAGGTCATCGTTTGAACAGTCTTGGTAGTACTCTAGTATTCTATGCTACTTACAAGTTTCAAGGCCATAAGTGTATTGGTTCTGGAGAAGAAAAACATTAAAGGTTTATACCATAAATGGGTATGGCGGCGATGTTGGCCATGTGACTTGGACCGTTTGAAGAAATTTTTGTTCAATCAACCCCTGGAGGCTCTATATGAAATGTGTTTATAATTAGCCCTTTGGCTTTTGAGGAAATGTCTGAAAATGTCAAAATATGAGAGACCTTGATCAAAGGTCAAAGAATGACCTTGATCTCTTGTACTCCTAGTTCTTCATGACCCAATTTTTAGGCCAACATCTTCAAAACTTCCAATGAAATCTTATGTTCTAGCATTTTCCCATATTTGACCTTGCCGTAAAATGGTCAAGGTCAATACAAGGACATCATTCTGAAAAAGCTTGAAAGTACTGGTGTAGGCAATGCTACATACCAAGTTTCAAGGCCATGGGTCGATTGGTTCTGGAAAAGAAGATTTTTAAAGGTTTTTACCATATATTGGCATGGCGGCCATGTTTGTCATGTGACCTGGACCGTTTAAATAAATTTTCATTCCCTCAACCCCCGAAGGCTCTATATGAAATTTGGTTTCAATTGGCCAAGTGGTTTTTGAGGCCATTGTTCGAAATTGTCAAAATATAAGAGTTCTGGGTCAAAGGTCAAAGAATGACCTTGACCTCTTGTACTCACAAATCTTCATGTTCTCTTTAAGATGACTGTATATACCAATTATTGGGCCTTAATCTTCAAAACTTCCCATGGAATATTATGTTCTAATATTTTCCCAAATTTGACCTTTCCGAAAAAAAAAGGTCAAGGTCATCCAAGGTCATAATTTGAACAATCTTGATAGTACAAGAGTACTCGATGCTACATACCAAGTTTCAAGGCCATCAGTCAATCGGTTCTGGAGAGGAAGATTTTTTTAGGTTTTTACCATAAGTGGGCGGGGTGGCCATGTAGGTCATGTGACACGGACCGTATAAATAAATTCTTTTCTCTCAACCCCCTGGAAGTTCTACATAAAATTTAAGAACAATTGGCCCGGTGGCTTTTGAGGAGATAGTTTGAAACTGTCAAAATATGCGAGTTCTGGGTCAAAGGTCAAAGAATGACCTTGACCTCTTGTACTCATAAATCTTCATGTACTCATTAAGATGACTGATACCAATTTTTTGCCCAAAATCTTCAACAGTTTCCAAGATATCTTATGTTCTAGCATTTTGCCATATAAAAGCACAAGGAAGCAAACTTGACCTTACCGTAGAAAAGGTCAAGGTCAACCCAAGGTCATCATTTGAACAATCTTGGTAGTACTTGTGCACCCAATGCTACATACTAAGTTTCAAGGCCATTGGAAAATTGGTTCTGGAGCAGAAGATATTTTTAGGTTTTTACCATATATGGGCGTGGCGGCCATGTTAGTCATGTGACCTGGACCGTATGAATAAATGTTTGTTCCCTCCACCCCTGGAGGCTCTATATGGAATCTGGTTTCAATTGACCCAGTGGCTTTTGAGGAGATTGTTTGAAGTTGTCAAAATATGAGAGGTGTGGGTCAAAGGTCAAAGAATGACCTTGACCTCTTGTACTCATAAATCTTCATGTACTAGTAAATCTTCATGTACATGTAGATACCAATTTTTAGCCCTAAATCTTCAACAGTTTCCAAGATATCTTATGTTCTAGCATTTTGCCATATAAAAGCACCATAAAGCAAATTTGACCTTGCCGTAACAAAGGTCAAGGTCATAATTTGAAAAATCTGAGTAGTACTCGCATACCAGATGCTACATACTAAGTTTCAAGGCCATCGGCCTATTAGTTCTCAAGAAGAAGATTTTTAAAGCTTTTTACCATATATGGGCATGGCGGCCATGTTGGTCATGTGACCAGGACTGTTTGAACAACTTTTCGTTCCTAAGGTCCCAGGAAGTATATATGAAATTTGGTTGCAATCGGTCCACAGGTTTCAGAGGAGAAGTTGTTTGAAAGTGTGGACGGACGACGTACGACTGACGACGGACGCGAGAGCCTTACCATCCTATAAGCTCCCCCGGAGCCACTGGCTCAGGTGAGCTAAAAAGCAATTGCAAATCTTAGTACAAAGTATGAGAAAATTCCACTTTTTCCAAATTTTGACAGGAAGCTGTGATTTTCTTGGCCTTGACCTTTGTATTTGAATTTTTCAATCTGATTTATCTTGTGCTTCATTTAATATATATTACTCTTTTCAAATATAACAATGGTTTTATCATATCCAGTTAATCATTACAAACATTGGTATAAATAAATCATGGGAAAATTCCTCTTTTTCGACATTTTGAAATCGGAGCTATGTTGTGCTTGACCTTGACCTTTATTTTTGAATTGTTGATCTGTTTTATGTATTGCCACATTAAATACGTTGCTCTTTTCAGATAAAGCAATGGTTTTCTTTTATATGCAGTAGACCTTTATAAAAAAATGGGACAAAAAAGGAAAATTCCCATTTTTTTCAACATTTTGAAATTGCAGTTTTGTGCTTGACCTTGACCTTCATATTTGCATTTATTGATCTTTTTTTTTTTTTTTTTTGCTTCATTAAATGATATATTGCACTTTTCAAATATAGCAAGTGCAATATACTTTCTGATCATTGTCAGTTAACCTTTACAAAAGATGAGAAATTTCCACTTTTTCAACATTTTGATAATGGAGCCTTGGTTGTGCTTGACCTTGACCTTGATATTTGAATTTCTGGATCTGTTTTATTTATTGCTATATTAAATGATACATTGTTCTTTTAATATATATCAATGGCTTTCTTATGATATCCAGGTAGCCTTTACAAAAAAAGGGACGAAAATGAGAAAACCCAGAAACTTCCATGCTTGAAAATAGGTCCTTCGCTCATTTTGACCTTGACCTTTGTATTTGAATTTTTCAATATGTGTTATGCTTTGCTTCATTACATGATATATTTCTCTTTTCAAATATATAGCAACGGTTTTCTTATCATATTCAGTTAATCTTTACAAAAATTGGGACATAAAATGAGAAATTCCCAGTTTTTCAACATTTTGAAATTGGAGTTTTGTTGTGCTTGACCTTGACCTTCGTATTTGATTTTGTTGATCTGTTTTTCATTTTGCTTTATTAAATGACATGCTATTCTTTTCAAATATAGCAATGGTTTTCTTATGATATTCAGTTAACCATTACAAAAATTGGGACATTAAATGAGAAATTCCCAGTTTTTCAACATTTTGAAATTTGAGTTCTGTTGTGCCTGACCTTGACCTTCATATTTGAATTTCTGGATCTGTTTTATGTTTCGCTTCATTAAATGATATATTGTTCTTTTAAAATACAGTAATGGCTTTCTTATGATATTCAGTTAACCTTTACAAAAATTGGGACATAAAATGAGAAATTGCCAGTTTTTCAACATTTTGAAATGGGAGCTTTGCTGTGTGTGACCTTGACCTTCATATTTGATTTTATTGATCTGTTTTATGTTTTGCTTCATTAAATGACATGTTGCTCTTTTCAACTGTAGCAATGGTTTTCTTATGATATTCAGTTAACCTTTACAGAAATTGGGACAAAAATGAGAAAATCCAAGTTTTTTCATGTTTACAAATAGGAGCTTTGCATAATTTGACCTTGACCTTCAAATATTAATTTCTCCATCCAGTTTTTTTTATATTATATACTTTGGTATATTACTGGTTATAACTATACTAGTGGCTTTCTGAACATCTTCTGCGAAACTAACCAAAACTTGTTCCGAAGAATGTCAAAATCCCAATTTTTCCACATTTTGGAATTTGCCGATTTGTGGCCCCTTCGAGCCCCCAGTGTGGCCTAAGTGTGAGACATACTTGTTTTTTTATTTCTTTCTGTATACAGAGCTAAGTTGGTATTACATGTTATAATATCTGTATTAGGGATTTAAGAATTACCTATGGATAGATAGACCACACTAATATGCTATTTTTTCAGTTTTTTCCTCCTAATTTTTGGACTCTCTTGTTTGACTCAAATTGTCTTGGTTACCATGGCAACAGGATGACTCACAGAAATTTCACTACTGTTTTTGTAGTTTGGGGGTCATTTCTGATTCATACACCAAGAATGAAAAAAATCTGGGACGTAGCGTGCCGGACCCCTATGGCAATTTTCTGATTTTTACAGAGAATTGATATTAAATGTCTTGGAAAACCATTTAGAGTTTTCTATCAGACATTATGCATTTGCAATATTCGTATTTACTATTACTTACTATGAACAGCAGATTTTCTTTGATTCTACTGTAGCAACATGTTTACGTAAGTACTGGGAACGTCCGACTCTTTTGGTTTGCCGAAGGGGTATTGAATGCTCTGCAGGAATAATCCGGAGATCGTGGATTTAATCCGGTTGTTGGGGCTTTCAGTTCTCCGACATAAGGGTTATTTGATTCTCAGCCACATCACACACGTTTCTGCAATGAATCCAAATGAGCCGCGACACGAGAAAACTAACAAGTGGTTGTGCGCCAAACGCAGACTCAGATCAGACTGGGTACTCATCCATGCTGATCAGGCTCTTTGCTGAGTGCGTAAAGGGTAGCTAAGGGTCTAAGCTACCTCCATGCGGACAGTGAAGACTCTGATCAGGCTGGGCGGATGCCCAGGCTGATCTGAGTCTTCGCTGGGCGCACAACCACTTTGTTGGTTTTCTCGTGTCGCAGCTCATTAATAAAATACGAAAACACTGGCAATTATGAAGCAGTAGTGAAAAGCAGACCGTTACCCATCTGTTCGCTACTGAATTGAATTTTAAGGTAGCGGCTATCAGTTGTTTGTTTGATTGTATTTTATACCCGCTGATTTGTGCCATACATGTTTCTGATAATGCCTTCTTATTTTGTTCTCGTGGACTGGATGCAGAATCTACCTTCTAACCAGCTCGGTCAAGTTAGCAGAACGGAAGTTCTGCAGAAAATTCTACAGAAGATTCTGCAGAAAAGGTGGTAAGGTTAGCGAAATGAAAATTCTGCAGAATTTTCATTTCGCTAACCTTACCACTTTTCTGCAGAAAATTCTGCAGAATCTTCATTTCGCTAACTTTACCACTATTTTCTGCAGAATTTTCTGTTTAATTTTCGTTCTGCTAACTTTACCGAGCCCTTCTAATCATTGCCTGTTTTACACTGCGTACCACCCACATTATACCCGTGTGCATATCGAAGAGTCACAAAATGTGTTTTTTTTTCTTCAGAAACCTTATCTACTGCACCTGATGGTATAAGAACAGAAAAAGTATGTGTCGAATCAAAGACAGATGAATGTGCAACGGGTGTGACAATGCGATCAAAATCTTGCGATGCGTTTACGGTCTATGAACCGCCCTTAGATGTTGCATGCAGCCGACTGTGCCTTGGTAAGGATTATATTTTTTCGTAGTATAAAAACAAAAAGTATTGAGCATGCAATGAAGAGGCAAATCAGACTGATAGGGGCAGTCTGGTCGCGCAGTCTGGTCAGTTTCTACATTATTTGACATTCCATTTGCATCTTTTGGAAGCATTACAAGATTTCAAAACCAAATGTTTCCATTTTATAACAATGACTGTGATTTTTTCAGATTCCCAAATTTTAGTATCTTTATGGTAATCGCCATTGGCACTCTCGAGTGAGTGAGTGATCAAGGGGGTAACGCCTTAAGTGTGATCCTATAGGAACGACCCAATAACTACATTTTTTTCGAGGAGAGGGACTAGATAGAGCAAAATCTTCTACTAATATGCGTTTTTAAGCTTATTCAAAGTTGAAAACTCCAAAGGACTACATGCATGTCATTTTGATGATTATGCTGAACGATAATCACAATATTATGCACAAGCCATTCATGATTTTTGCATAAAATGCATGTTTTGCATGCTTTGGTTTGAGAACAAATCAGCACCTCAGAAAATATCATTGTCGACAATCATACGAAAGAAGGTGGATGCTTCAAAAGTTGGTTTAAAAAATGCTGACATATCTCTTAGTCTTTTTTGAGTCAGAATTTATCAATAGATCAGCGAATGTTTAAGTTTTATAGCATATTATAAAATAAGAACTATTAATAGCGGAGCCAACGGGCGTAAGTAAATTTTATGGGAGCAAAAATACAAAACAGTGAAATTAAAATCTTAAAAAGTTCCTTCAAGAACAGAGAATACATACAGAAGTAGGAACATGGGCCAGACTACGTAGTTTCGGCTAATAAAGCCTCGTCAGTGACCCTGACAATATCTGGTGACGAAACCAGAAAAAAGCATACTGTAATTTCTTAATTTTAATTGGGCAGTCGATTCAAAGACTGATTAATTTCAAAAGGATCTAAATAATATAAAAGTCTATGATCTAGAATATTAGTCTAAATCGATCTCAAATTTTAGATTTCTCAGAATCTATGATATGAGTTTTACTGCACGTCAGCACAAAACATGCTATTTCGTACCAAAAACGCTATGAAACAATAATTATGTTTGTTATGATAAGGTCAGAAATGAACTACAGTTTTAAAATGAAGGAAGTCGGGAATGTGGCAAAATACTTTTACTGAAGAAAGTGTGACTTATAAGCTTTCAATGTATTTTGTGTTGATTAGTTTCAGTAGAAATGCCTTTTGAACATATGCAATAGTGAAATAGGAGACATCTACGTTAAAATACACTTTTTGCTGGAGTCCGAATTTTCAGATAAATATTCTCATGGGATTTAAGAGCATTATTAGATAATACTGACTGTTTAGAGAGCACAAATGTGGTTTTTCATTTTCACTATAACAACAGATGCGTCTTGACTACAAACATCCATCCATATATACATACATGGTACTCAAAGCTAGGCCCATATTTCCTGTCCTTAAAAAGTGCCTTGGCTTTCGTAAAATATGAAGCAGCTGGTTTATGAATTGTTTATGACAAAGTATGACCACTATAGTTATCGGTACGAAAAGGTGGGATAATATGGTGGTGTGCCCATTCACCTTAATACTCTGATTTTGGAGTTGACAAACTATCTGGTATGATATTTACAGATGACCCAGAGCCTTCCTGTCCGGAGGAAACAACCACTCCCAATAGGACGTCCAACGAACGTGAGTGGGCTAGGCCTATTATTTTATACCATTTGAATGCGAATCTGATAGTTTCATTTAAAAAATTATTCTGACCTAAGAAATAAAACAGTGTTTAGCTGTCAGTTGTTAAGTAGATAATATCAAGAGCGCGGATTTATCTTCACTGCAGCTGGTGTTTGTGTCGTGTGGCGGCCGTAAAACGTCTCCCCGTACATCATCATGGTGCAGATTATATTTTCTGGTCCTTTGGGATCATTGAGTTCATTTGAGTAATTTCGAAAATAGAGTTCCGCTTAAGCCGGTGGCAGGGGGCATGGCTGGTGTCGCAGATTTCATTACTAGTCATGAACAGACTCAATTAAACCGAGTCTGCTATTTTCTATTCTTTGGTGTGTTCTTTACTTCCAAAGGATCTTACTTTTCAGAACATATTCATAATCGATATACTGTGTACTGATCATCTGATATAATACTTCTCTTTATGACGCTAAACCTTTCTGTGTAATTTAGTTCTGCTTTGCTGCATAGCATTCGATCAGATAGTCCAGATGAATTTGCTGTCGTTTTCATTTTGTCCGCTACATTTATAGCCTCTGAATGCCCTGCCAGTACTCTGCACTACCGACGGTACTTTGATGACCGAATTTAAATAGACTCGCCTGTAAAGGAAAGGAGACGAGGCACAGTCGCTTTCCACACTCCGGCCTAAACACCGAATGGGGGAGAAAAAAATATTAACGGCACGCAAGGAAACGCAGAACATGACAAGCGAAAAGCCATGACCATAGCGTAAAACCAAACATTCAATTTCCATGCGTGTTTCTGAGCATGTTGATAGTCCAAAGGT
Organism: Ctena decussata; assembly: GCA_963989385.1. Taxonomy (NCBI): domain Eukaryota; kingdom Metazoa; phylum Mollusca; class Bivalvia; order Lucinida; family Lucinidae; genus Ctena; species Ctena decussata. The sequence goes on from OZ022506.1 coordinate 9,971,505, forward strand.
TTTATTCCTCTCTTTAAAATCTGTGAAGTTGTCTTTAGATTACTTGGTACAAGTTTAGAGATATGGAAATAAATACATGTAACTACAAAATCACACACCCCATTAATGCCATAAAAGGGACATTAACAAATAGTGCAGACCCAGATCAGACGCCGCGGAACGCAGCGTCTGATCAAGGACTACACTGTTTGTATAAATTTTACAGCAATTTCTATAAAACTGATAAAATGTATAAACGAGACGGCCCTAAAGTAATGGATGGACTCTTCCAATTCATAAGGATTGGAACATTCACTTGCCATAAATGGGTTAATTTCTTTTGCAGGTAGTCAAGTTCTCGATATCAGTTACAGCAACAAAAACAAGCATTATCTGTGGAGCATTGTGGTTGTGATTGCAGTAGCAATAATGATAATAGCAATGATATTTCTTCGATATATAAGGTGGGTATGACATTTTAATCTCACCTACTTCCTTGAATTTTCTGGCTTTTGGTATTTTGAGGAACGGAACAGTCAGTATTGCTCATGTTTGTACCCCGATATTTTTATTTTCAGTGCAAAGCTCTCTGTAAACCCATTTAAGTGATGCAGGAGTCAATGTTGTTTACAAGTAAATAATTACATTGTGCCACGTGGTTTTCAGTGAGAGCTCACTTCACTAACTAGCACGTGGACTCTACAACATGCCATGTACTTGAATGGCTAGCAAACACTGAGTGACAGCTAGCTCCACCTACTTGCACGTGAAATCTGCAGCAGGAGGTGGATTTTACTGGTAGGCAGTGACAATGCGGCTGTTCCAAACTATAGCAAAAGTCGGCCGGTAATGTTTCTAGGCGTATTTCTTATTTTTTCGGTTTGTCTTTTTATTGATGAAAAGCATCGTGAAATAATATAAATATAAGGAAAACACGTTATTTTTTTTTAAGTTTACTGAAGTATAAACTACATCGAGTGACGAGCAAAGTTACTTCAGTAAACGTTTAAAAAAATAACATTCATTCCTTAAATAATTACGCCGAACATGCCTTGTAATTGCATGGTATTGGTATTGCTGCACCTCCATATTTCCCGTCATATTACAGAGGGAAAATATTGTGATCAATAGTCTTTTTAGCTCACCTGAGCCGAAGGCTCACACGTGAGCTTATAGTATAGGCAGGCATCCGTCGTCCATCGTCCGTCCGTCGGTCCGTCGTCCGTCGTCCGTCAACATTTTCAAACAACATCTCCTCTGAAACTACAAGGCCCATTGTTACCAAATTTTATATGTAGCATCTATAGGCAGGGGGAACCAACAATACTGTTTTTTATCCAAATCGCTTCAGAACTTTGGTTGCTATGGCAACTTAAAGTTTCCATTGACTTGTATGGGAAAAATTGAAAATTTGCATTTATTGCTATGTCACTGCAGATATTTTGACAAAACTTTTACAGAAATGTTCCTTGAGCAGTTCTCTATCAGCCACATGAAGTTCATGTAAATTGCACAATTTGGCTGGTTGCCATGGCAACCGAATGGTTAAAAATAGAAAAAATATTCAAAAATCATCTCCTCAGAATCTATACAACCAATGAAGCTCAAACTTCACTGAAAGGATCTTAGTACTAGTCTCTATAAAAGTACTGTTTTTCTTGGCAATTGCTCTAGCAGTTTGGTTGCTATGGGAACTGAAAGTTGCCATTGACTTATAATGGCAAAATGGAAAATTTGCATTTATTGCTATGCCACTGCAGATATTTCAACAAAACTTTCATGGAAATGTACCTTGAGTAGTCTTTAACCAGCCATGTTAAATTTATGCAAATTGCGCAGTTTGGCTGGTTGCCATTGCAACCGAATAGTTAAAAATAGAAAAATATTAAAAAATCATCTTCGCAGAAAAAGTGTTGCCAATAAAGCTCAAACTTTACAGAAAGAACCTTAGTACTAGTCTCTATGGAATTACTGTTTTTCATGGCAATTGCTCCAGCAGTTTGGTTGCTATGGAAACTAAGAGTTTCCATTGACTTATAAGGGGGAAAATCGAAATTGGCAATTTTTGCTGTCTAACTGCAGTTATTTAGATTTTTTTTCTACAGAAATGTTTCTTGAATAGTCCTCTACGATTCATATGATTTTTTTCCAAATCGCTGAATTTGATTGGTTGCCATGGCAAAATATAGGGTAAATTTTCGAGAAAAAAAATCAAAAAAATCTTCTACTCTGAAGCCATATGGGGGATGAAGCTGATATTGTGCAAACGTGTTGATGACAGTAGCCTCTACGTAAATTTTATTCTTTTTCTTCCAATCCCATAAGAACTTTGGTTGCTGTGGTAACTTATAGTTTCCATTGACTTTTTATGGGAAAAATGAAGCCATGAGGGGGGTGAAGCTGATACTTCGCATACCTCTACCTAAAGTATGTTTTATATTATCATTGCCCATGTGAATTTGTTGCTATGGTAACTTAAAGTTTCCATAGACTTATAATAGGGAAAGTGGACATTTGAAGGTTTTACAGAAATGTTCCTGGAGTAGTCCTCTACCAGCCATATGAATTTTTCCCAAATACCTGATTTCGATTGGTTGCCATTCAGCTGAAAGGCCAAATTTTCATTTTTTTTTTTGCCATTAAGATCTTCTGAGAAGCCATTAAGGGGGGATAAAGCTTTTTTTTGCATAAATGTTTGTAATATTATCCTCTACATAAATGGTGTTTTTTTATTGCTGTTGTGCATGGTGTTTTGTTGCTGTAACCTCAGTGCTCAGGGGAGCGATATAGGGCCATTGGCCCTCTGGTTTTATCTGCCAGACCTTCCAAAATAGAGGCTATTCTTAAAGAAATGAATTTGTCCTAAATCAAATGAATGATAAGGTTTTTATTGGTAAAGGTTACATACCCTGAAAGTGTTCTCCTTTAACTGAATGTATTATAAAGCGATTGGACTAATCTGCCTCGAGAACTTTGTCAGAAATGTTTGTAATAATCCGTCACAACAATTCACCTACATGGACATACACCTGCGATTTAAACTTATTAACTGGGTTGCGACAATTGGGGATTACTTAGTTACAAATTGCGAGAAAATACGGGAATTATATAACCAACGACAAGTTTCACTTAGACACGCGCTGATATGCAACAAATTTAGGCCAAAAGTCGTCTTGCGTTGGTATACATGTAGCACGAATGTCTCGCGACCCTCTCTCGCGAAAGTGTAAGACACTCGCGCAATATTCGTGCGACATAATTATGAATGTTTTCACTTAGCTTGCTACTGTCGCAGGACGATTCTTTTGTCTCCAATCAGTCACAAATTTAGTTACATAGGTCGCCAACCCCTCACAAGCTTGTCACATATGCTCGCACTTTCTGACTGACGGAAACTAAATTGAGAAGGATTCGAGGCGTTTTTGAGAGACAGTGGCGACGACTCTGTGACTATTTTGGGAAAAATGAAGTCTCCGATTTTTTTTTCTCACATTTTAAAAAATAAATGAAAAAAATAAATAAAGGGAAATTCCAGAGAAATGATAGCGAATCACCGCGATTCATACGAGGAAACTAAGAACTTCCTCAAACGTTCTTAGACATTTTGGAAACGCTCTTTTGAATGCCGATCGCAATTCGTCGCCGACAGTCGCAGCCCAGTGAGACAGGAGCTGTAAGCGCCAGCGACATATTTCATTGCCTCATCTCGTCGTATAGATGCATATATCAGAATGTTTTCCCCCATGATTTATTGTTGGTCATAAGCGACCTTTGATGCGTCAAATATTGTTTTATGGCGATACGAATAGGCCAAATATGTTTCCCAGCTTCGGTATTGACCAATATTCGAGCATTCGGTGTCCTTGATGCAGTGTTAGTGAAGTCAGCTCAATCATTTTTCCACCCATTGTGAAAAGAGATCTAAAAAAATAACTCTTCCTTACTCTGTGTTTGTTGAATAAGTATATTTCATATTGTTTAAACGTTTCTGTGTCGAATTAGTATTTTTGAGATTATTTATACGTTCCTGTCTTGACTTAGTATGTTTCAGATTCATAAGACCTTTTTGTTTACTTACTATGATTAATTTCATCAACATGTGCTATCGTTATTGCAGAAATAAGGTACCAACCAATGAAAAGAAGACCATAAAGGAATATGCAAATTACGCCGACAGCACACCAGAACCGACGGAACAAACTACTTCCAACGTGTAACCGCCTTGTCCAAACTTCTGACAGTTAATTACTCTTACGACTTAACATGTATGCGAGAACATTAGGAATTTGCAGGAAAAACAAAACTTCAGTGACTTTTGGTTTGCTTCTATGGATGATATGGCCCTTCCAGACTGGGAACAACTGCTAATTGAGAGAATTTTCTCTTCTCGAGGGATTTTTTTTTCTTTCAAGTTGGTTGGTTGGTTGGTTGTTTGGGTTTCGATTATAATCGAAAGTCGATTGGTTTACAGTTTGATTTCGATTAATCGAGCCCAAATGTATAAAAAACGATTAATCGGTGAAATAAATAAAATTCATTAATTTGTCACTTTTGATGCTTTTTATGCCCCCCATAATCTGCAGCAGACCTTACAAAAATATCCTAATGATTTATTCAGCCAATAAAATTGAATCTACAATGTACATGCCATGGAAAAAACCTCCATTTGAGAGATGCAAAGCAAGCAGCAGTGTGACAGGAAGGATGCATCAATCTAGTTCACTGACTATGTATTAATCCAAAAATATTTTTTCCACTTAGCATGAATGTAAAAGTTAAAACTGAATAAACTTAATACATTTTCTGGATCTTCTGTGGTGCCAACATCAGCCCCAGATCCAGGGGGTGGGCTTTAAGGCTTCGGCCTGCCATCTGGGCCTCTGTGTTATATATAATATGTAGACCCCAAGACAAGAAAGAGTATCTCATGACAGTTTCAGATGTAGGCCCCCAGATAATTAAGAATATCTGATGACAGTCACAGATGTAGGCCCCAGATAATAAAGAATATCTGATGAAAGTTTGCGTGAATTAAATATATGTTATGACATCTCATTAGAACAGCCTGGGCGAGGTGATTACAATGAGATATCACAATATCGGGTATTGCAATGCAAAAAAAAAAAACAAAAACAAAAAAAAACCCAACAAAACATTAGATTCTCATCAAATTGATCCTAATTATTTCATTTTTTTTCAAGCCCCTCGCCCATCCCCCCCCCCCCCACCCTCCAACCACCACCCTCCCTCACCCACACACAAATACATCTCGGCACCTCCCTGTACCACCAGTTATCAAGAGCCCTACCAGTACGTAGCGGTCTGGTTCCAGGCCTGCACAAGTGTATATATTAAGCCTATGTATTTCAATGAAATTATAGTAACAATTTGTACAGTTTCTTCTACATTAATACATGTACTTGCACTGTTCCGACAAACCAGTATGAATCTGTAGAACTGAATAATGCAGTATAAATACGAGGAATTAAGACCGAAAGTGAGAATTTAGCAATCCTAGTGACATTTTAGGATTTCTACCAACCGATTTCGATTATATTCGATCATCGGTCACTTGCACAGAACCGATGATCGATTATAAGATTTCAACCGATTCCCATCACTACTGAGATGTATAGTCACAGCGACAAGCGTTAACAGGCGTGCTATGTACATGTACCAGCAATATTCTGTGAGGTAAATCCAATATGCAAACGCTTTTTTTACTGGCATTCTCAGTATGGTTCTGCTTTAAATATCGAAATTATAATTGAGCCGCGACACGACAAAACCAACAAAGTGGCATGTGCACCAAGAAGGGCAAATAAGGGTCTAAGCTACTTCCATGCTGACAGCAAAAGACTCTGATCATACTGGGCGGATGCCCAAGCTGAGCTGTTAGGCGCACTTGCCGTCATGTCGCGGCTCAGTTATTACGAAAGGACAGACATCATATTACATGTATAAGTTTACCATTGTTTAAATGTTTTAAACTTAGTGTTTCATCAAGACAAAAATATGTATCATATTTTAACTTTGAGACAATATTGTGCTACTTTTATGTGTTAGGGATAAAACATTTGACTGAAGCTTAAATCATGAAAAATAAAATATCTAAACCTAATTTTCTTCTCTTCAAAACACTCGTTAAAGCGGCACAGGACTGCATGAAAATTATTGCAATCGGATCACGTGACACACCAGTAGAAATGAATAAACAGATATACCCTAAAATTGAAGTTAAAATTGGCATCACCACAACACCAAATATACGTGATTCTTGGCTTTATCCATGCAAAATCGTTGCCAAAACTCATCGATATCTCTGGGGGTCTGAATAACTACATGATAGCTACTTGGTATGCTTTTTGTAAAGCGACAGAGGCTCATTTGGGACCTCGTTTGCCATTTTTCAAGAAAGGTCCGAATTAGCTCTCCAGGAGTTTACTGAAGCATCAGGTGATTGAAACTGGTGTGTTGTAGCATCTATCAAGCATGCTCGACCGGATTTAAAACTTGCGATAAACCAGACTTGTCCATACGGACGATTGTCTCTGTCCCAAGCTACTGGTTCATCACATTAACACTGTGAGGATGCGCGTTTTTGTCCATTTAAATGATTTATTCGGCCATTTTAAGCTAAAACGGTTAGAAACAGACTTTACACAGGTAATTTGCGCGGTTGCATGCTGGTAATGAGGCCAGATTTGACTCGATTCCATAGAAATTCGAGGCGACGGTGGGCAACAGGTGACGCTAATTGGCAGCTGGGTCACTGGACCCGTGCTCTTTTCACAGATGAATCCTTGTAGCTTGGAATGACATGTTTTATCCAATTACGAGAACGTTAGCTGAAGTTTTTAGCGATGGCATCATCGAATCGCAGGGCAAATGTGGTGGACAAGTAACATGCGACAGAAACAATCGTCTTCACTGAAATGTCAATTCGATGACCTTTTGTTTTAAATCTGACTGAACATGCCTTAGACATGTTACACCGCAAATGCTAATCACCAGAGGCTTCCTGAAACTCATGGAGAGCTCATTAGGGACTTTGGTGAAAAATGGCAAACGAGTCCCTAAACAGGCCTCTGGGGACTTACCAGAAGCTTATCGAGTAGTATCATGAGTGGTAAAGGCTGGCACAGCCTTTACTACTATCATGCAGTTTTTTAGGCCTTCTGAGGTCACACTGAGATCTGAAAATGATGATGCATGGATGGAGCCAAAATAATGGACATTCAGTTTTATGGTAATGCCAGTTTAGGGGTATACCTGTTACATGTATTCATTTCTGCTGGTGTGTCATGTGATAAGATTCCAATATGAGTCATGCAGTCTTGTGCAGCCATGATAGATGTATTCAACAGAAGAAAATGATTTTGGGAAGGTTATTTTTTTTCGATATAAAAAATTCAGTCAAATATTTGATCCTTAACTTTTTGGTCCAGTATATATAAAGCTACTTTAACTGGGATGGGGAAATCTTATATGTCCAGCATTTGTGTAATAATATATACATTATCAGACATAAGCTTTAATACATTATTAGACATAAGTTCTAATACATTATTAGACATAAGTTCTAATACATTATTAGACATAACTTCTAATACATTATTAGACATAACTTCTAATACATTATTAGACATACGTCCTAAAGAAAGATCGTTCTAGTAAATAGAGAAATTCTGATCAGATTGCACTGATGTGCAGGCTGCTCTGAGTATTTGTAAATGACTTTGGGAGTATGTTTTCTGTTATGCCTCGGACAGCTCGCTTAAAGAAGGTAAAAGTTCAGCCAGTTCGGAATTCATTGTATTGGATTTGCAGTACGTAACTAAAACTTATATACGCATTGTACATTAAAACAAGGGACTAATTAGTAATCCAATGCCTTAATGAGTGGCCTGAAAATAATACACATTGCGTGTCATGAGAAATGATACCTTGCATTATGGGCAAACAGTGCGGATCCATACCAAGTTAACTTAGCAGATTCTTCATTATTTGCCCTAAATCTTCCATAGGATTTTTACAGCGATGATGCAGAATGGCAAAATGCATTTCCTACAGCCAGAATGTAGAGACTTATTCAGTCTTGGTGTTTGCAGACAATACTAAATAACAAATTTGAGCCGCGACACGAGAAAACCAACGAAGTGGTTGTGCGTCAAGCGCAGACTCAGGTCAGCCTGGGAATGCGTCCAGTCTGATCAGATTTTTTGCGAAGCGCTTAAAGGGTAGATAAGAATCTAAGCTACCTCCATGCGGACAGCGAAGACTCTGATCAGACTGGGCGGGTGCCCAGGCTGATCTGAGTCTGCACAGGGCGCACAAACACTTTGTTGGTTTTATAGTGTCGCGGCTCAGTCCTTTGTCTTGACTGAAAAAGCGATTTTTACAAGAAGATCAATTACTAAAAGATATTTTATGACAAACATTCTGATAACCCCCTTATGAAGGGTCAGAACAAAACAGCGCAGGCCCTGATCAAACGCCACAGAACGCGGTGTCAGCTCGGATTCTACAGTAACTACAAGATTTTTTTTTTGAGGATAAAATAGTGTTACAAAAATCAAATGTGACTCATGCATTTGAAACTGGTCTTTCTAAACTGTAAATCAGAAAGTCTATTAGATAATAATGGGTCAGGCGTGCAAAGCTTGCAATGTACAATTTGATTTAGTTTGACAATTTCTGTAGATTTTCTCTTGTATCATAAACCATGGAACGAAAATGGAATTTATTAACAAACTAACCAAAGCTGGTAGCCTACAGATTTTCCTGATACTATTCCTTTCAGGTATTTATCTGATTTTGTTTTATATCATATTCGGCTAGGTAAGTAAATTTTATAATTTTAAAACTTGACATTCTTAATATATTTATTACTAGAGTCAAGTCAGGCAAATTCGGACGGCAGGTAACTTCGGTCAGTGACATTGTTTCCTTTATATATCAGTTGTTTGGAATTAAAACAAAACAAACCGGGCTAACAGTGAAAATCCTCATCTGTATTTTCACTGTTTGCAATGGTCCGAATTTACCCACTTTCCGAAGTTACCCGACTCGAGATCTATCTTAAAATCTCACTGCAGAATTTATCAAAAGGGGGCGTTATTTCATGCTGTGGTTTTATTACCGTGACTGTAAAAGAAATCCGTAGATTTTACGGTAGAATAGCAGGCAATCAGCTGCCTGTCCATTTCCCGTTACTTTTACGGGCATTTGCCTGTAAGACATGTTCGGAAATCACGATATGATAGTGTTATTTTAATTGGCCGCATTCGGAAATAACTTTATAGTGTTAAGGGGCTATATAACTAAAACAACACCAGCTCTAATCTTTCCAACTGAGCGTCATGGTTCCTGCACTTTTTACGGGGATCCGTAAAAATAACGGGAAATGGACTGGCAGCTGGTTTCCAGTTATTCTACCGTAAAATCTACGGATTTTTTTTACAGTGTAATAGTTGTGATAAGGCGTCAGTCCTATAGGTGGTCCCTGTGAAAATGGTTAGAGGTCGCGTAGAAAACATGGGTTGATACTATTTGGTTGGTTGGTTGGTAGTTTTGGGTTTAATGGCTCTTTGAGACAGTATTTCAGTCTATATCGAGCCGTCTCCCAGAGAGAGAGAGAGAGGGGTAAAGAAAAGAGATTATAGAGGGAGAAAAAATGTCCCAAACAACCCCCACCCGCAAGCACAAGCACATACTGCAAGCACAACTCAACTCAACTCAGCTAGAGACAGGACAACATTTCATTCCCGACGACAACTCAACCACAGAAGACCCTTGCCCTCCTATAACCAGCTTAGTAGGACGCTCCAACACTGAAAGTTATCCAGCACCATCGCCCGACCACTACCACTACCGGTTGGTAGTAAATAAAGGACAGTTACTGTTAATAATATCTGAGTGGTCCACAGGGGCGTAACTAGAGGAAATTTCATGATACGCACAACCATGTTTTATTCAAAACTTCTTGAAGGGAAAGCTAGTATTTCAGCCATTTTGGTAATTGGTATTGAAATCTTGTCTAATTTAAAAAGTTTCAGCATGCAAATATGCAGGTGCGTTTTGAATTTTGTCAATTTTGACAAAATTTCAATACGCACCTGCGTATTTGCCGTATACGTAGCTACGCCCTTGCACAGTGGATCCTTTTTTTATCGGCACCATGGTCGTATCCTTTTTAGATACAACTGACATATAAAGGAAACAATGTCACTGTCCGTATTTACCTGCTGTCCGAATTGACCCTGCTTCAAAGTATGTCCTTTATGTTTAGTCGTGTAATAGTCTATACTTGCCATTATGCAGCTGCCTAAACATTGCAACTGCAACTTGTACATGTGCAAAAATATTTTTTGCGCTTATTTACTAAGGTTTATTTAATGTTAATGCATTACTTGTTTCTTGACAGCTTTGGTCTCGGGAATAACAACATCTGATCCGACGGGGCCAGCCGAGAACAGCACTACCATAACTACGCCAAACTTCAACGAATCATTTACCTTCGATACCACAACACCGCCAAAATTTAATGAATCCATAACGCCTTCCATCACCTTGAATGAATCACGGCCTACGCTCCCAACCACGCTTGCGGGACAAGACAACACTTCACTCCCGACGACAAGCGCATCACCAAACCCTAAGACAAGCCAAACGGCTGGGTGTTTTATCAACTACACTACAACAGTGCTACCTATAGACTTTACTTCCCCGAATTATCCGAACAACTACGACAAGTAATGCTCCAATTTTTGTAATTGTAAAGGCCCATAATTACACATTCAAGGGCAGAGACTCTGTCATTGTCATTTTTACCTCCCTTCATAATCGACTTAACTTCTAAAGGAAAGAATTTGTGATATAGGAGCAAAGTCGTTCCTTCAAGAGAAGAATTCCCTCCTCCTTTAACAGAAGACTCTATTTTGAAAGGTTTATTTGTACAGGCGAGCACAAACAGGTGACACTAGTTGCTTCCGTTTGCAAAAACGACAGAAAAACCTTGATATTTATGCCGTTGAGTTTCGATTTCCTCTCTCGTCGATTCACTCCAGCAATTGTTTTTAGTGGAACTTTTGTCTCAAAAGCTGCTCAAATATCAAAGATTAGTTGTTACATACCAATAACTAATTCTGAAAGTGGAGATTCAGGTAACTTCGGACAGCGGGTAAATTCGGACTGTGACATTGTTTCCTTTATATGTCAGTTGTTTGGAGCTAAAACAAAAATAACTGGCCAAACAGTGAAAATCCTGATGAGACGGCTCATCATGAGCCGTCTCATCTGGATTTTCACTGTTTGCAATGGTATGTCCGAATTTACCTTCTGTCCGAATTTACCTGACTTGACGCTATCGGATAGCTAATAACAGACTTCTTGTCTACAATTATCAGGTAGATCTACAAGTTTAGAGGAGGGATTTCCAACTGCTGAATTATTACTTCTGTTTTTTTTTTCAAAAGCCGTGTACCAATTTCCATGACATCATAACACTCATCTATGACATCACCGATCACATGATCTTTCTTTGGAACATCACCATTTTATCACAGGGTTGCCTGCAATAATCAATTCCATTTTTTTCATCTTAATGTTGTTCCCACAAAATATTTCTTTGGTAAAACAGTAGAACTGATTTTTCTGAACTGATTTCATTTTGTCCTAAAATGATAATTTCCATTAATGGATTTGAAGCTTATAATCCCTTCCTCAAAATTAATGTAGTCGGTAGCCATGATGAATATAAAGAACTGCATTGGAAAAATAAACTATTTAAGTTTAAAAACATGTTCTCGAGTGCATTTGAAAAAAAAAAGACTCTCCTAAACAAATGAGCCACGACACGAGAAAACCAACAATGTGGTCGTGCGCCCAGCGCAGACTCAGATCAGCCTGGGCATCAGCCCAGTCTGATCAGAGTCTTCGCTGTACGCATGAAGGTAGCTTAGACCCTTAGCTACCCATTAACACCTTTGGAAAGACTCTTGAGTAGACTGTGTGGATGCCCAGGCTGATCTGAGTCTGCGCTGGACGCACAACCACATTGTTGGTTTTCTCGTGTCGCGGCTCAAATATGACTACTAGAAACGGTAGTATATTGAATCAGGTACATTTTGTGAGTGAAATAAGCAGCTTACCCTTCATTTAAGATAAAGCTTTAAAACAATTGCTGCTGGAGTGAGTCAACAATACAGTAATTTCTGATCCATACAGCCAAGAAGTGCCAGTTACTTATGTGTGCTAAGTTTCTTTTTATGAATTGGCATTTAATGAAAGAATAAATTCAGAAATGAACTTAAAACAAAAGAAAGCACAAACAAACTCAGAATTGATATTAAAACAACATGATAATAAGAAAAGAAAGGGAATTAAAACAAGTTAAAACAAGAAAAACATAAAGTAAATTTAAACAACATAAAAGAACTAAAAAAATCACTTTAATGATTACTATGTCGTTTTTATTACGTTTTGATTGCATCCACGTGTTATTTTCCAGCGACATGTATTGTGAGTACAGATTCAACGTGTCAGCATCAAAGAAGAAGAGAGCTGTCTCAGACTATGGTGTTCAGCTGAATTTCCAGTCTTTTGAGTTGGAATATGAAAAATACTGTCTTTACGATTACATCGAGATATATGATGGTGACGTTAGTTACTACACTATGTGTGACATTTAATTTTATGTACCATGTATAAGACTTCGTTTCAATAAAGATTATACAGGTTTCCGGGGAAAACGTATTATTTTTCAAACATATTATGATACAAAAATAAAAATAGGAAAGACGAAGTTGGAAAAAAAAACTGAATTACGTATGCAATATTTACTCTGAAAATAGTCTGCATTACAGGGGCTCCTAACACCAAAATATTTCTCCGGAGAAAAAGAAGTACCAAATAGCATATTTTAGATAAGTTTCTCAGTTAAAAAATGATTTAGTTATTTATAGGATAAAAATAAAGAATGAAGTAAAAATTCTGATGTCTCTCACCGATTTTGAAAAGAGAGGAAAATGGCATTTGCATTTTCGAAAAAAAGGTGAAAAGATAGAAATAACGACTACATGTATATCATCATCTACGACGCCAGTACCCAATTTTCAAATCAGTTAAGCATATGTCAAAGTAAGTCTGTCAAAGAAAACAACAGAGCATGGCGATTTTATAGGGCAAAGATGCTTTGCACTATAAATCTTCATGCTCTGACTGCATGGCGGCGTAGTCTTTTTTGCTGACCTCGTGTCCTATAATCTGATATTGTATTAACATAAAACACAGGACCAACGAAAACTGCTCCGCTGATTGGTAGATACTGTGGGACCGATATTCCAACAAAGATACTAGGATCAAAGTCTACTCTGCTAGTGGTTTTCTCTTCCGATTCCTCATACACATACAAAGGGTTTGCTTTACAGCATAAAGAAGAAGACATATGTAAGTCACTAACACTGTATTTAGCCTCATTATTGAGAAACCTTCAGAAATGTCATGTAATGTCAGAAATGGAACACGTAGGCTACATGGAACATGTAGGCCATGAGCCAAATATGGTCTACCTCCCCCCCCAGGGGGAATTTTGTAGACCATACTTTTCTTAAAGCCCAGCATCTAGGAAGTATTTTGCAGCATGTTAGCCCTTTGGCGAGTGGGGCGTTAAGCTGTAACAGCCTGTTACAAACGTTACCCATTAAAAAAAATAAACATAAAATAAAAATGATCAAAAATTATAAAAAAATAGAAGTCACTTTCTTATGTTTAAAGTTATAGTAGAGTCTAGTAGAACAATCCAGTAGCTAAAAGTTATGATGTTTGACAGGTCACTTTAGCCTACATGGTGTTATATACGTGACATTTGTCTTAACACTCCATTAAAATTGCTATTTCCATCCAAAATACTTTCTTTTTGTAAGTTACTCCTTTATCATTAGACCATATGTTTGTTACTGTATTAAAGACAATTTATTGATCTTTTCAGATCTGCAAATATTATTATCCTATCTTGTATACTTTGGGAGAAATAGGATGTTTAACACAGTACCCCCTTATAAACGTTCCATATTACAATTATCACTTTCTGTACAATTCAAGTGCTTGAACTACACTGTATGGATTAAAAAACAACAGTAAAAGGTAATATTGAATATGCCAGCCTATCTAAACAGCAAAAAACAGTTCCACAATATTTTGAACGCATTTTAGTCGGCCATAATGATCGATTATATACGTTACCGAGGGCTATTTTTGTTAATCTCATATAATTTGACGATAGAATCATTTTATTTTCGTTGGTAGCAGTTTCTTCATATAAGAATCTTTTAATATAAAAGAAAAAATGCATTCTGGTTTATTTTCTATGATAAGTCATTACTAGTAGTAACGTAAATAACATTAAAATTTAAAATATTTCATTATAATACCTTTACTCATGTTTTTTCCCACTGTCACATAAATAAACAATAACATATTTAAGTCTGGATGTTCTTATGATATATTGTGTACTTGGACGTAGCAACACTCCTCTCAGTTATTACTTTCAGCGATTCATGAGGTGTGTTTTATATGTGATTAAACACAGTATACTACAAATTAGTAAACTACAAATTGTAATGTTAAGGGCACTGACATATTCTGCACATGTAAAACGTTTTTTTTTTGTTTTTTTTTGCTGGCAACTTTGTTATTATATCAAAAATAAAAGTATTTCATAATGGCATTGCCCAGTTGTTTCTTTTACAATTTGTACATTTGATTCTAAAGACAGTAACATACGTGAAATTTTGTTATATACAACTTAAAAAAATAAACAAAATAAAACATCAGAAAAGATAAAGCCGCAGCTAAGCCAGCATAGATTTTGCATATAGGGCTCGAATAAAATGATATACAATCAGTTTGATAACATTAAAAGCTAAGCGCTTTTGACGTGTTTAGTATAAAATTATAAAATAATCAGTAATTAACAATGCAAATGGAGTACCACCTTGTTTATTGACAGGATTTGGTATAGTTTTTACGTGCACACTGAAAAAACTATAAAGCAGAACAGTAAACCTGAAGTTTGAATACTTAAACCAAATACAGTTCTGCATCAAACCTAATGTAGATATTTGCTGGCAGCGTATACTTACGTTTGTAAGACTATCATATATTTTACGTTACCAAGGGAAACAACATTGCTGAGTTACAGTTAAGAAACAAATTTTTGAAAATAATTAATGTAGTGTCAATACATTGCTTTATTTAGTTCATTTATGTAACTATCAATAATGTGTCAACCGGGAGTTTGGGAGAATAGTATCAGAAACATTTAATACAGAAAAGAGACACTGGCAGTTTACTAGCATATTGTAGCAATCTATTAATGCTATGTTTAAGATGATCTATATTTCTATGCTTTTGTTTCTTTCTCTTTAAAGTCTAACTACTTTCGATCATCTCTTAAAGAGTCTAACTACATTCAACCATCTATGAAAGCATCTATTCACCAAAGAACATAAAGATACGTTTAGTTGGACAACAATGTTTTTTTTTTCCTGGGACAGTGTCCCAGTAGCTCTGCACACATAATGAAATGGCAAATGAAAATGACAAATGAAAATGATAGAATATATTAATGTTGGTCCTCGCTGTTCAGATATCTATGAGAAAATCTTAGTTGTTCTCCTTCAGAATGTATTCGCCTACACTGTAGTTATGCTTTGCAGCATAATAATGAGAAAAAAAAAGAAAGAAAAAAAAGAAGACAGACCGAACAAGTAACGTATACAACGTATCCATTGCGAGTTTATGGATTCTTCATTTCCGATATCCTAAACTAGCAATACAGTATTTCTAAAGAGCAAATAATCAAACAATAGAAATAGGGTATACCTATACGTGCCAAGGAAGGGTTTACCTAAATAACTTACTGCATTTGATCTCTGTGACCTTGTATTACCATATTGTTTACTTTTTAGCAATAAATATGGTTGAAAACTGCTTATTTATGATATCTTACTGCTTGTCCTTCAATCTTTGTCCAAATATGTTAAATACTGTTAGGGAATACAGCATTTTGGCAATATCCAAACAACAATTTCAGTTGCTTACATACTGAAAAATTGTCTGACTGAAATTTGTATTTCGTAACACCTTTATACTTTGATAGTAACAATAAGTGGAAATAAAACCATAGGGTTTGCAAAATTACCTGACCAGTTAAATATTTGTAACAACATAATGAAAAAAAAAAAAACTCCCGAACAAGCTGATGACAGAACAATGTATGCGTTATAAAGTATGTCACTTTCTATCAGCCTTAAATTTTCACATTGTTAATAGTTTGTAATGTATTTGATGGCTGGGAGCTGCATAAACAGATCACGTAGATCACAAATTAACATGTAAGTTATGATCACGGGAGCCACACATATTTGCTAACCTATGTAAAGCAGTTACTGTGCATAGAGGCTCGTGGCTGACGATTCGACTGACAGCATAGCAGAAATGGTGTTTATCCCTGTTGGGAGTGTTGGTACTGCTTTTGATTGCCTCGGCTGGCAGTCACAGTTGCATATTTGTATGTAGGGTAATTGAATGGTGCAGCCAACAGCACAGGTAGCGAAACTGATTTTATACCCATCATGACGAGAACCTAAATATTAATCAGTTGCAGCATATATCAACTCTTACTTATTTCATTCTATGCATAAAATTTAAAAAAAAATCATTTTAATGAAGTCACTTTTAAGTGTAACTGAATTGAAGGCAAGGTCGAACTGCTTCAGCTATAACAAACTATGTGCGTCTTGCTGAATTCTTGTGTATTTCAAAGAGCTAAATTGCCATCTGACTACCAGTGGTAAGCTAATACTACAGCATTGAATAATTCATATTGCCCGGGAACTAAATTTTTGATAACAGATGACTCACAAGTCTTATCCCCCGACATATTACAATTATGTAACGTAACGTTACTGTTAGATTGCTTTTTAAATATACACTATCCGATGTTTTTTATAGTTTGAAGACACATAACATTGGCGTTTCTTCATATTTACATATACAACAGCGTCTACTTAAGACATAATACAGATAACATTAAAAAGGAAATGCAGCTGATGTTGGCTTTCTTAGCTTTTCTCGTCATCTTGTAGGTTAAATTCTTCAAAAATAAGATAGTTTCTGTCCACATTTAATATATCCACTGCTAACTGCTGCCTAACTTATCTAAGCTGGGCATGAATCAAAGAAGATTGTTGGAGCACGTATAAACTTCAGTCCACCGATTAAGCGATTTAGTCTGGTTGTTTTTTCCCCGAATTTTTGTTGTGGTTATATACGTTACATATTTATCGTGTTTGCTGACGAGTTTTGTAAGACTTTAGTTTGTTTGTTTTTTTACTAGACTATTGAAACAGTCATATATATGACAATTACTTTTCTCTTCACTTCATTTCTTACAATTTGCTCCTTATATTACATGCATTTAGACACTGAAGGGGAAAAAACGTCAAATACAATGTAAACTACGATATACGGGTTAGTCAACTTATCCTTGATAATGTCAATTACCTTGAAACAGCAATTTATGTACTAGCAGACAAAACCCAACATTATTTAGGGCGAATACTAACATGTGTATACCAATGTGTATTTTCTATTATAACGTGAATATGTAAATTTGGGTAGTGTAAATAACGTTGACGTTACACGTTAACGCCCCAACGTACAGAGGGCTAACATGTGTCATTTTGTTTCGTATATAATGTAGTTTCAGAAAATCATAGTGTTCAAAATTCCCCCTGGGGGGGGAGGGGGGTCTATGGTCAGCTCAAGGTCTAATGATAGAGGATATTTGACTTTTTCATTGGCATATGGATTTTTATTTCACCGAATGAACGCCAAAAGCAGTGGCGAAGCCATGAGTGAAATTAACACTTTTGGTGTTCATGTGTGAAATAAAAAACGATCTTACACTGAAATGGCCAAATTATTTGTTTCTTTTAAGCTTTAAAATTGCAATAATTCTGTTCATCCTGATGCGTCAGCCACCACGACAGAGACACAACTTTTTTTTCTAGCCGTTTTGCGTCAAATTCAATGCTTACATTTTGCAAATGAAAAAAAAAATAATAGCATTTTGACAAACAGATCTCAAGAAATTTACTAAGAAAGAATGCCTATGGGAGACTTAGGCGGCCTCAATCGGAATACCGCTCGGCCAATTCCGTGAATCAACCTCGGATGTATGACGTGGGACTACTTACGTCACACGACTCTTGTTAGGAAAAACGACATATAAACAAAGATGGCCGCACTGTCGCACCGAGTAAATAATAAAAGGAAAAGAAACAAATGTATTTTCTGTCTCAGCATTGATAATTGACTTTTTTGTTTTAACAACAGCAAAGCATTACATGAATGTCTGTGCAACAGCTGAAAAAGGTCGCAGGTCGAGAATTAATTATCATTCGTAGACATAGAGAGCTACTGCTTCGGCGTAAACTTTCGGCCGAACAACAAAATGTTGAATTTTGCTGCATATTGCTCCGCCGTACATACGCCCGAGGTCTGATTCACGGAATTGGCCGAGCGTGCTCCGACTGAGGCGGCCTGACGTTGCGTACATTAACAATGTTACTCTGGCTCTTTTAGTGACGTCATTATTGTGGTAATGACGTACAAACATGCGTGACGTATTTTTTGTCAAGCCGGATGAGGTTTGGCCAATAAAACAACAAATAACTATGCTACTTCACGAAAGTCCTATTTTGAACAGTGAAATCTGAAATGATAACTCCACTGTTTGAAACAGTGAGATTATCAGTTTCAAATTCACCGTAAAATCTCTAATTCATTAAAAAGTATAACAGAAAATTCCATTCCACCTGGAAATTTTAATTCAAACATCTAAGGAGTAGCCAAAATATAACAAAACTATCTGACTCGAATATATGAAAAGAAAATAGTTGTACAATATTTGCCTTTGAAGTAAAATAGTTGTTAGAGTTGTTATAAATGGCCAAACAGAGAGAGAGAGAGAGAGAGAGAGAGAGAGAGAGCATTGCGATACATTGTCTTAAGAATATTCTTGCCGCCTAGGAAGTCACCTTTTATATACTGAAAATCAAAAGAAACGCCGACAAGTTCTTCTGTCAGCGGATATATAGCTTTAAATTACATTTAGCAGAAAATACTACTGACGTCTGCCAATAATATAAACTTAGCTCCTTGCAAAATTAAACCTTAATTAAAGAGTTATCTCAATTTATCGAGAAACATTAAAAGCTTTTGTAAGAGTTGTCTTTCCTTTGGCAGTATAACAAATTGTTTCCAAAACGCGACTCTAATGTGTGGTTATGAAAAAACCGTCGGTTTTATTATCATGGTATTCTTCTTATGAACGTGAATGCATTTTGAAGTTGAAGTTGTCAAATTATCTCCCTTGCAGTTAAACAAATAGCAAATTGGGAAGTCCAATAACATCAAAAGCTCTGCAGAGCTGCGAAAAATTTCTTTGCAAATCTTTTTATTTTGCTCTTGTAAATTCATTTAACCTCTTTGTATGAATGGTTTCTGTTCTTTTCAAGAAATACGGGGTGTTAAAAGGTCTATGGAAAATCCTATGGTAAGCCAGTGTTACTGTTTCTACTGCCAACTTTCACCTGATTGTTTCTCTAAAACGCAAGGCTCGGCTGCTTTGATCTTTTTCGCTGTTTCTTACCCTTGCTGCGGACATTTTGTCTGGAGAAAATAACTGGCGAAGCATGTTATGGAATTAAAAAATCAGCTTCTGAAAGTATGGTGACTTTGAGTTCAACCCCCATCACAAAAGCAAGCGTTCTGGTCTCTAAGGTTTATGGAATATCGATGCGTTAAGGTGCTCATTCTGTCGAAACATCATAAACAAAGTAACTTAAAATGTCTAAATAAGAGCATATCCCTATAACTTCAAATAAATTAGGCGTATACATTGTATGCGTTTCTTTTGATGTTCAGTATAGATTTATTTGTCCGATCTGTCGACCCATCGGCCACCGGCACGCTTAGCAGACTTACATACGAGGGGCGTTCGAAAAGTTTTGCAAATGGCCTCATGACATTTTTTAGGAGCATGCTGGGTACAACTGATATGCATGTACTGAAAGCACTGCATTTTGTCTTTACAATGATACCAAACACTATACAAAGACACTTTTCCTTATTGAGTTACAGCGCATTATAATAGGTCCCAGTCATACCACTGGGCAAATTTTATATGTAAAATCTTTTCAAAGTTAAGCATTCAAGTCAACTATCCTTGTGAATAGCAAATTAATCTTTGTCATTTGCTTGTCCATCGTTGCCTATAATATCCATACAAAAGTAAGAAGGGCGGCAACTGTTATCGATTTATTCCTTGCAAAGCAATGCGCAGTTCTTATGACGTTATTGAATTTTACGTTAACGTCATTTTGAAAGCTTGCAGAGGCTTCATTTTTGGCATTAATTTGAATTTGTTGACAGGTTTTCGTTGACCCATGTAAATGCTCCTGCCGACAATATTTTGAATGCTAATACACTTGTTTTCATTACAAAATCATCAAATTTTAGTAGAAATGGAGTAATTGCTACAGCATAAAGTATGGATAATCCATATTCCCGGCCCTGTACGGAAGCCAGATTAAAACTGATTTCCGCGATATTTACAG
This sequence comes from Ctena decussata, assembly GCA_963989385.1. NCBI lineage: Eukaryota > Metazoa > Mollusca > Bivalvia > Lucinida > Lucinidae > Ctena > Ctena decussata. Next base: position 9,992,171 of record OZ022506.1, read on the forward strand.
GACAACATTGTCTGTGCATTGTCTTTAACTAACAGAGATAAAAAGATATCAACGACTGCTGATATATAAATTACGGCCTACTAAAGTAAAATTTTGCAGTGCCTTTAGGGTATACCTCTTTCAAAGAAGTTAAAAATGCGTCCTTTTTTAAAAAAATGCACCTTGTCTGCAGACTTCTCTTCGCATAATATAGCTTTATGTGTTTTTGCAATCAGAAGTTCTGTCTGTATGGTGGTTACCGAGAAATTACGTCATTTGCAAAACTTTCCGAACGCCCCTCGTATGAGCTATATCGCGGTTATCATTTTGGGTTATTCAATTCTGACCTTTGCGTTTAATAGTCTTTCTTCTTCGGTCCAGTTCCTCATCACGTTACGTCTTGTGTGACCTTTTAATGTGAATGAAACTTTTTGAATGTCTTTATTTCGTTTCCAACAGCGTATCCTAACTGTAAAGCAAGTTACACAAACCAGATAACTGCTACACCAGCTTCCCAGACGATAAAGAACAGTGTTTACCCTGGAACATATGCAGCGTAAGTGAGTAGGCATGCTTGAATCAGTATAACTGATGCACACGTTGATCAGTGTATTTATCTTAGTGTCTTTCAATATCAAGTTTATCAGGCGAGACCAGAAACATCGTAGGAATGGCGAGGCTTGCCGAGCCAGTCCGACTTGTTTCTGGTCGAGCCTGATAAACTTGATATCAAAAGACACTGTCATGGTTTTCTATTTATCATGCATCAGTAGAAGATTTTCCGGAATAAAGACTGTCAAACAAATAAAATTCAAACACAGTTTTGTCCGAACTTGTTGACGTCGCGAATGCGTTTTGACGTAAGCCGGTGACGTCATTTAACCAGCCGAATGCTTTAATCCTGGCCAACGCCAGTATGTCGCTAATCAACTTCAAAAATCGCTTCTAAAGGCCTCGTCTGATAACTTTCGCGCAAGAGCAGTTCTAAAGTGACATGATATATTATCATACCCGCTATCAGATGAATGTTACGGCAGATGCCTGATAAAATGAACTATGCAGATTTCGTAGAATCCTCAGTTGTTGAAACTTACGCGATGGACGTGCTGGTCTGGAAATGAAAATCGATAAAAGACTTTCAACAGCTGTACTAAGATATGATGACATCCTTTGTAAATTCAAGGAAAAGGTCCTTTGCTATGATTACCCAGAAAGCTCGATCAAACTTACAAAAGCGTTCTCGATGGCATGAATATTATTATTACTGTGACGTTACATTTTCTTAAAGGATGGAAGAGAATTCGGCTAAAACAAATAAAAAAAAAAAAAAAAAAAAAAACATAAGTGAAAACCACCAACCTCGCATTGCGATATCACTTTTGTGAAATTTCGGCAAAGGGAATCGGGATCAGATGCCAGCGGTGACAAGCAAAGGAAATACCCTTGCGCTATCTAACCCAAAATTATGACAAGTAGTTGAATCCCATGTTAGCTATTCAGTATGCCATTATAAAGGTATAGCCCATTAATTTAAGGGTAACTGTTTTAGAGACGAATTTTATCAAGCAGTGTTTCAAAGTTCGTAGTTCGTAAAGGGTACAATTACAAAACATACCCACAGCATCAAGAAACGATATATCAGAATCGTAAAATAGTCAAAGTAAACGAAAAAATAACTGGGTAATATGCTTTCAGATTTTGCGCCAAGGTCTATGGATAAAGTTTCAAAGCAAGCAAGACTGCCATTTTTGATATTGCAACTCTCCTTTGAACCATTTCCCCCCCATTAAAAGTTGACACGTTTTAAAAGGGCGTCCTTGTGCAAGGAAGCAATGAGAAAGTCACAAAAGTTATCATCTTTTGAAAAACAACCCATCGGGCACATGACGTCGCATTGTCATCATACTGACGTCGATGCGACGTCACCACGTCGATCGGCTTCAGTAGGACGTCATTACGACGTCATGTGCCTGCTGGGTTGGAGATACCAATTCACCCCAAATGTGTTGCTGTTGTTGTTGTTTGTTTCTTCGTTTTCTTAATTCGCTGCATTTTTGTTTCTTTCAGAAATACAGATGAATACTTTCTGATAATCAACTCGGCAACACTTATTCTCCAGCTGACAGCGATGGATATTGAAAGATCTAAAGGCTGTATTTATGATCGAATCATCATATATGACGGTAACGTAGATTTCTGTTACTTAGTTTATGGAATTTTATTTTGAAAATTTTATTCATATATTAAGAAATTAGTTTTTGTTGTGAAAACGCATATATAACTGCCTTTATATCGAATGACTAGTAACTCTATAATGAAAGTAGAAATACAGCTATCAAGTTCTAGCTACAGTGCAGTCTTCTTAAATACATGTACATAATTCTTGTATATTGGATGGCATAATCCTATTATGCAATAGTCCAGTGACACAGTTATTTCATCAAAGGAAATATCCCATTCATATAGGCAGTGACATAACAGGGTCATAAAACCATAATAGAGTGGTACCACTTTTATGGCTTACTTTACGTATCCCTTTAACTCTTTCGGCGCCAAATTTTTCAGACGACAAATTTTCGTCTGCTCAAATCATCAGACGACAGATTTGTAATTGGAAATTTTAACAATCTAAAGACATTTTCATAAAATCAGGCTTTTTAAGTTCATATTTGAATGGCAAACAGTGTAGATCCTGATCAGACGGCTCTTTTAAGAGCCGGCTGATCTGGATATACGCTGTTTGCAAAGTGGCATTTTTGCGACTTTGGCGCCGAAAGAGTTAATGGCACCTGAAACACAGGTAAAGTGACAATTACATAGTTATGCCTCCTCTCCCAGAAGCCAAGCTTATCAAAAGTATCAGTGATAATACGACAAAATGAAACAACATATTTGCAGTAACATGCATACTTCGTCTAACGAATAGGAACTGAAGACCTGTTACAGTGGCTTAGAAGCTTCACACATGTACATGATCTTTGAATCATCACAGGAACAGAACGAATGGCATTATGGCAGTTCGAAGTCAAAGTAAAAATAGATATAACCGTGTGCCCCACCAGATGCACGTAGCAGATCTAACGGACGGTTGTACATATGGTAGAGTCGGGTAGCTTCGGACAGTTGGTGAATTCGGAGAGTGCCATTGTTTCCTTAATATGTCAGTTGTTTGGAATCAAAACAAAAATAATTGGGCAAACAGTGAAAATCCTGATGAGACGGCTCATTATAAGCCGTTTCATCTTGATTTTCACTGTTTGCAATGGTATGTCCGAATTTATCCGCTGTCCGAAGTTACCCGACTCTTCCTATAGACTAGCATCGCATCTTTCGCAAGTCAAGGGTACTTAGACCAGAGCGTCCATTACTCAGCCTAAGGAACGATGTGGCCCATGAACTGTTTAAGATTTTAATTTTACCTCACTACAGCTAGTGTTGTGCCGTGTGGCGGCCGTAAAACGTCTCCCCGTACATCATCCATAGTGTAGATTATATTTGATTTTCATCCTTTGAGATCAGAGGTTATATTCTGAGAAATCTGAAAATTTAGATTGGTTTAGACTTTAATTCTACATCATCGTCTTTTATATTATTTGGACCCTTGACCATACTAATCAGTCATTAAATCGACTGCCCAATAAAAAATTAAGCAATTACAGTATGCTTTTCTCTGGTTTCGTCACCAGATATTTTCAGGGTCACTAATGAGGCTTTATTAGCCGAAACTACGTAGTATGGCCCATGTTACTTCTTCTGAATGTTCTCTGCTCTTGAAGGAACTCTTCAAAATTTAAGTTGCACTCTTTTCCTGCAAAGATGAATAGTATAGCTACAACTCTGTAGTTGTACAGCATACATAGCTTATTGCTTCGTTGCACCAATTCACACTAGGTAAACTATGTTTTCAAGGATGTTACGAAACGAAAAAGAACTGTTACGAAACGAAAAAGAGTTATAGTTGCCAAACAATCTGGTCATCAGGTCGTTTGGTATCTTTGACTCCTTTTCGCCTCGTAACACCTCTTTTTGGTTTCGTAACAACCCTTGTATACATATAGTTAACCAGGGGTTTAATTCGTATCATTTAAGGTGCCTGTCCCTCCTTTGGAGTGTTAGACGAGCATTGCGGTACGTTTAAGAAGCGATGGGAATTGACTGGTGCAGAATATCTCATACAATTTCATACAGACTCTTCTGTTCAGAAAACTGGCTTTCAGATGGACGTTTCATTAGGTATAGTAATATTTGATGAAATGGTAAAAATTTTATTATCAATCTTTGCGTGCTTGGCGTTTCAATATTTATTTATTTATTTATTTATTTTACGCATGATGTTTTTCAAGCTGAATATATATGGACTATGACTGTATTGGGTATATGCAGTTTAACACCCATTTCTCATGTTACCGCTTAAGAAATTAATTATTACCAATCCTCCGCATTCCTTTAATCTATTTGTTTGCTTATTGTTTTATATTTTGACAGTTTAATGTTTTCAACTGAATGTGCCCATATAGCACATATACAAAATTAAAGAAATTTACACACATCTTTCAACTTAAACGGTGCTAAAAATCTCAGTAAAAGATTTATGGTATTCTTAAGATGCTACAACCCATATGATATTGAACATTTGAGGATAGATGAATGGATGACTTGGGATTTTACGTCCTTTTTAACAGTACTATCAGGACGTTGGGCGGGTGATCATGAAAAGCTGTGTAAAATGGAACCCCATTTACGGTTATAAAAATTACCACCTCCAGCGGATTTCGAACCCAGGACCGCTTGAACAGCTGGCCAGCGCTTAATTTACCCAGCTACCGGGGCTCCTTGAACATTTGCGAAAGGCAGCTAGTACATGTATAGAGATAGCAGTAAAGTCACCAAAAGAATCCTGTTTCTTGTTGATTTTCTTCACCGTGTCCGATACTAAGTTTAATTTGTTTCCCAGAGTCTCTTCCTGGTGTACAGCATAGCGTTCATATAGCCGTATATCAAACTTGTAATGTACCCAGACATTCCATACAGAATTATGAGAAGTTATCACAAGTTTTAATGAATATAAAAACGTCGATGCGTATGTGTTTTGTATATACATTTTGATCGATTGTGTATCGCTTCACTTTATTGGGTATATGGACTTTTATCAGTCAAACCGTAAGTCATTGTAGCTAATCTTATTTCTGCAGCTTTTGAAACATACAGTCTCGTACATTTTTTTCTTTCATAAATTAGGAGTGGCAGGTACTGGACCGACAACTACGACCACGACAACAATAGGCCCACCTATTGAAGCAGAAATTAGTGTTATGTCTGAAGTACTTACCAATTATACCGTCGACAACTTTCCTAGCAGAGACTTATCAACACCTATTGGCACTAAAGTGGATATGTTTCTTGTAGGAATCAATGACTTAGATGAGGTACTTAATAATATAACAATAAAATATAGCCTTTCCTTTAATACGCAGCCCATTCCTTTATCTCAACGGATACTGTGCATATAGCTAAAACGAGTAAACCATTATTTAAATCTCACTACTGAGATTTATCACAGTTGCATAAAAACGAAAATGGCAGCCTATACTTAACAACTGACGTTTAGTTTTTGGTATGGTTTAGAAAAAAAGATTCTCGTATATTATATAATATCATATTGTATTAAATGATACTATGTTGTATTTTATTAAAATATTTTTGTATTGTACATCATATCATAAATAGCATACCATACTGTACTATACTATACTAAGCTACACTTTACTACTATACTCTACCCCACACTACAGCGGTCATTGGTTAGGCCTCACTATAAAGCAAACATATTACGCCACATAGCACTACACTACACTATTCTACCCCACATTACACTATACTACACTACTCCACACCACGCCACACCACATCAAACCACATCACACATTACTACACTGTACTACACTATACTAAATTAAACTGCACGACACTACACTTCAATTCACTAGTGAGACCTCACTTTAAAGACATTTATTCTCTGCTATATAGACCCCCTCCCCCAGCTGTTAGATATTTTATGGTCCTGTTATGTCATTTCTTATGCTAGATGGTGTATTTCCACTGGACTGTTGCATAATACGATTATAGCATCCGAAAACAATAATATTTGTCTTTAATACAAAAATGTATTGGTTTTGTTTAATTCTTGGATGCGAACCTATGTATGCTCTTGTTCGAACTCTTTAAAGCCGCTATTATGACATCAGACATTCTCCAGTATGGAGAGATAATCCATGAGCTTTAGCTAGTAGATTATCGACCGCAGAGGCGGATGAATTATGATTCATCGCACTTGCACGACAAAATCTAGTGTAGACCTTGCACGTTACGAAGTAATTCATGCTCATGATTTGGGTGTAAAGATTGTTTTCAGTATTCAGGTTTCGAATGTACAAAACAGTAGGTAATTTGTATAATTTCTATTTATAGGTACAGCAAAAATTAACCACCACTATTCTCATAGATGCACAGTGGCAAGATGATGTCCTTCAATGGGAGACTTCGAAACAAGGTGGGGTGGTTAAACTACTAATTCCACAGGTAAGCTGCCTGGAAATATAAATATAGTCCGTTTGCTCCAAAGTGTAAACGGGGTTTTGCTATTTTTCTCGAAAACGATGAAAGTACCATTAAATGTTCTAATGTCCTAATGTTTCCTTAAACTATACATAACAGAATACGGAAAATAAAAAAAATTGGATGCTTTTGTAAAATATTTTCCATTTACAGTAATGTACTAGAAACTAAGCAGTTTCATTGACGGGTGTCGTATGCTTGTAAGAATAGCCAAAATATTGTTGATAGGTAATAGCGTAAACTCGTTGTTTACTACATTTGTGGGCGTATATGAATGAATTTTTTTTTAACAGTACAATGTATTTACCTGTCCGCATGCGTAACGCATGGCGTCACTGGTCAGATGATACTATGTTTTAAATAAACATTGAATTATTATATAGTTTTGCGAGTAAAACGTGTATGTTTCAAATCTATATAGGTTACTAGGATAGCATACATTGGTCACATGCTCTAATACGCAAGACAAAAAGGGAATTCCAGACAGCCAAATTTTACTCCCTTGTAATTAAGAGGCGAAAATGACATACTGTATGTCCTTTTTTTTATAAAGAAACTGTTTTATGCAAAGCCTCGTATTTCTACAAAATTAGTATTTGGTTATGTATAGGATAAAAAATTAAGAACGAGCAATTCGAAAATCTTCTTCTGTTCACCAATTTTAAGAAAATATTGGGGATGCCGTTTACCTTTGGGAGCAAACGGACTCTACCTAATATGTACGTATAAAGACACGAAACTGTCGGAAAAAAGAGTGCAAACAGAACAGAGACAGACCAGACTGTCCCAAAAGGATTGACTGGAATGGGTATGCGCTGCTTGTGAGACCCCTACCATTTCTTGCAAAGCATCGGCTAGTTTTCTAAACGATTTGTTTTTCAAAATTTAGAATAATACGTAATAGGTACAGATGTCCCGAAATTATGAGTTAAACAGTATCCTATAGTCAAACGGCCAATAGAAATTCCCTCGATTTGATATGTAAAGGGAGCAGGCAAAGATAACGACACATGCCATATTTGAGAATCTTGCTTGTAAATTTCATTTTCTGGATCTATTAAAGTCACGCTGTATAATTTAACAAGCAGTCCAACCAGTTAGCTCAAGCAAAGGCAAAAATAAGAATAATTTAGCCATTGAAATATATAAAGCCGTAACGACAGACGACGACGTGTTTTTCTATCATCGAAAAGAAATGAGCAACTCAAATGTAATATTTCAGTATTATTTTTTACTTCCTTTTAGAATGATGTGTGGAAGCCTGACCTAGCGCTGTTAAATGGGTTTGAATCACTGGTTCAGTTTGGTGACAAATTCATGTTTGTTGTTTGTGAATCTAACGGCAGCTGTGAGTGGCGACCATACCAAATCATGGCTTCAACATGTAATGTCGACATGACAAATTATCCTTATGACACACAGAATTGTGATTTGAAGGTAAAACTTAAACGTTTGTTCCCAACTTGTTTGTAGCCGTGTCGAATTTGGAGCACTAAACTGAACACACGTGTACCTGCATTAAATTGTACAAGAATTTTCTGAACCAATTCATCTGCAATTAGCTAGTTTAAACTATGTTAAAACTCGTATGTAAACAGTAGTTAACAGCCTATAAAATACTTAAAAACTTACCCATATGTTGTTTTATAAACCATTTGAGCCGCGACACGAGAAAACCAACAAAGTGGTTGTGCGCCCGGTGCAGACTCAGATCAGCCTGTGCAGCTGCCCAGTCTGATCAGAGTCTTCGCTAAGCTCTAGGGTAGCTAAGGGTCTAAGCTACCTTCATGCGGACAGCGAAGTTTCTGATCTGACTGGGCGGATGCCCAGGCTGATCTGAGTCTGCAATGGGCGCACAACCCGTTTGTTGGTTTTCTCGTGTCGCGGCTCATTTTCTCCTGCATTTTCATGTCCAGTCTTTGTTTCTTGATTACCCCATCAAATTGCTATCTAAAATACGAGAGTTTTAAGTTCATGTTTGCCAAAAGGTACACAATTGTTTCACAGTATGTAAGCTCACAAAACTTATATACATTTTTTTTTTGAATAATGAAATTCTCGGGTATGCCTCACTGCAGCTGGTGTTGTGCCGTGTGGCGGCCGTAAAACGTCTCCCCGTACATCATCCATAGTGCAGATTATATTTTATTTACATCCTTTGAGATCAGAGGATAGATTCTTAGAAATCTAAAATTTGAGATCGATTTAGACTATTATTCTAGATCATTGTCTTTTATATTATTTGGATCCTTTTGAAACTAATCAGTCTTTGAATCGACTGTCCAATTAAAATTAAGAAATTACAGTATGCTTTTTTCTGGTTTTGTCACCAGATATTGTCAGGGTCACTGACGAGGCTTTATTAGCCGAAACTACGTAGTCTGGCCCATGTTCCTACTTCTGTATGTATTCTCTGCTCTTGAAGGAACTTTTTAAGATTTTAATAATGCTTATGGTCTTGATCTTTCTTGTAGTTTTCTACGTGGTCATCGAAGGCAGATCAGGTCAATACAACGATTGGTTCAAAAGGCATGGAGAAACACGAGTATTACATTGAGAATTCACACTGGACACTTCTTTCCATCAGTCAGAAAAGTGAAATTGTGGGTACACAGTCGGTGGTAACGTTCACGTTGACTCTCAAAAGGAATCCCGCATTTATTGTGTTCTACGTTGCCATTCCTGTTGTGATGCTTGCGCTCTTGAACGCTTTCACGTTTATCTTACCTCCTGCTTCGGGAGAAAAATCAAGCTTCTGTACGATTGTGTTCTTGTCTTTTATTGTTTACGTCATAGTTACGTATCAGAAAATGCCAGAAAACTCGGACAATATTTCATTATTTGCCTTATATATTTTAATGATGGCGTTTATAAGTAGCTTGACTGTGATCATAACGACCTTAGAACTGCGACTGGTGGAAATAAATTCTAAACACAAAGTAATTCCAAATTGTGCAAAACGCTTTTCCAAATCAGTGTCAAAACTGAAAATCAAGATGCTTTGTCTTGGAGGTAAACTCACTGAGGATAGATTGAACGGATTCATAGAAGACAGGAGGCAGTATTCATGGCAGGATTTTGTGTCTGCTCTTGATTTTGTGTTGTTTTGGCTGTTCTTTATCGTGACTATCGGTCTTACGCTGTTCTTTCTTATCTATTTGGCTGTGCAATAACTGTGTTGTTTCACAAGTAAATCATGTTTACGTTTACTCGAATAGCCTCTCAATTTTCCTGTTAGATATATAGAACCATCAGGATCATAAGACACTAATGCTGTTCTCCAAATTACATAAGCCTTGTACTTACGTTGTTCTTTAAGGTGAATACAGACACAATAAGTGACTCTGAAGAAAAGCACCTCTGTCATTTGCATTTGCCCTTTTTTGATAGGGATCAGCCCTCAAAGGAAAGAATTTGCTCCCCTTGAAACACATTATCACACTGGTCTGGCATTCAACACAGGCAACGAAAACAACGTACAAGGAACCTGCTTGTTCTGCTCATCAGGATAAGTTTGTTTCAGAAGTATAGCCTCATGGACCATCCGACCCCTTACTCTTTAAATAGGACTCAAAAGTTCTACTGAATTGATATGCATATTCAAGAAATGCTTGAAAACAATTTTTGGGCTACAACGGCCAGCCAACGAATTGGTGAAACCCCTTATTCAAGCACCGCATTTATACTAGACGGAATTTCTTCGAAAATCTGGTCTGACTATGAGGTCTAGTAAACTGCCGGGTCCGTAAGAATGATAGTTTGAAATTAATGCAAGAAGTATGCGAAAACGATCGTGTTTTAAAGTACGTTGCCTCGTTGCCTGTGTTGAATGCCAGACCAGCGTGATTATCTAGGGAAGCAAACAAAGTCACAAACGTTGTATTTTTTGTAAAATGGAAGAACACATGGAGTTGTACTCATACAACATAATGACAATTAATCCATTAATGCCCAGTGAACTCTTCTATTTGTATATATTGGATAAGTTCATTTGTCATTTTTAAAAGGGGTGTCAGGTTTAGTTTATTTTTAGAATTTTGTTTTATTTTTAAGAAACTACCCATTTGTCTTGTGCAAAACGGGTAGACCCTGATCAGACGCCGCGTTTTGCGACGTCTGATCTGGGTCTGCACTGTTTGCCTATGTCCCATTTTGGGACGCTAGGCATTATGCAGGGATGAGAACAGCCTTTTGATAAACAAGAGGAAATCAGTGCTTGAAAAGAGGAAACCCCTCAACACTCAGCAAAAGACATCAGTTTTGAGCATACTGGATCAAATCCAATACTTTTTATTTCTGTAAATTTCAGTCAAAAAGAGGAAATCCTCTGAAAAGAGGAAATTCTCGTCCCTGATTATGGGCTAAGAAAGAGATATCCAACTTGATTCTTTAAGTCCCGTGGTGTCTGAATGCGCATTTATTAAATTATAACATGGATAGATGAGGTCAATAAACTCAGAAATCTTCTATGTACCTGCAGGTGAAGTTGAAATTCTATGCAAGGTGTTTCTTACCCACTTGGAAGAGCCCTTGTATCCCCCCACCCCATACCCCTAAAGAAATAAGTCGGCAAGTAAAGGGGTATAGTAAGTGTTCAATGGAATGCCAACTGTTTGTTGAAAAAATCTGTCCGCTAAATTCCGTGTAAATATTGTAGATAAGAAATTCGAGCATTTTAATGAGATTAACTTCAGAATATTTTGTATGAAGATCAGGGTGGTCCTTAACGAAGCATGTGTCTAGATACCCAAGAACAACATATACTTAACAAAAATAGAAACTTGACGGTTTTTATTTTGCTGTCATTTCTTCGGTTTGGAGAAATCAGATATATGATATATGTCAGTATATTGTTGTTGATTATGTGCATTTATTTTCCACTCGACTGAATCTGTAACATCCCATGTATGCTACATGTACATGTTTTTGCATGTTCTGCCCGTGCACAGTTGTGCATTAGTAACTTTGCTAGCAGATTGCTACGTAGACACTCTATACTAACAGCAAATTTAAAGCAAATACTTGCATGAACTATCTTTTCTGCATTACTTTCATAATGTTATACGTCTCTGAAAATTAGACGAATACTGAAATTGCGATTCCGTGCACTGACGCTAATGTTGCCGAATACGTAAGACGTTCGATTGCAGTCGCTAGATAACTTTTAATCTCAGAAACCCTTTTCTGACAGCCAAAGACATAAAAACAACCAAACACGGATTACAGACTTTTGTCTTACAGTATGTGTATTTAACGCTACGTCAAAATCAGACGTCAACGTCACAGTTGAATAAATACTATGTTATCACTTTCATTTGTTGCACTGATTTTAAGATAAAATTGTAAATTTCCTGTCAAATTGAAATTTGTACACATGATTTAATTTTGCCTTTTTCTGAAAGTTGACCCCTGCCCTTTCTAGAATAAGTTTTAGCGTTTTCAATCATTCAAGTAGTGCCCTAATTTTTCACCAGAACTGAAAACAAAGAATACTTGAACAGTTTCAAATCACAAAATATTGGTGTGAGTCTGGGATTTCAAAAAATGTTGAAGTTCGAAAAACATTAATAAGCTTTCAACCGTCAAGTTTCTATTTTTGCTGAGTATATTTATACTGATGATTTCCGTTTTTGTGAAAGATTTATTATTTCTTATAATTTTGATTTTAATGTCGTATTGTTGTAAAAAGCGTAGAGAAACAAAAAAAAATCGATGCTGTCAATTAAAAAAAGTCTCGGGTTTTAAACTTTTCAAAAGTACTTTAGATTAGGATCCACATCTGATTTACGCCACTTCTCGCGTGAGATAAATCACAACACCCCCTGAGTAAATGTTACACACTGAAATATTTTTGACCGAAAATTAACGTCCAGATAACAGGATCACAACCACAGAAACTGAAACTTCAACCATAAATGATTAAAGATGCAGTAAACTCTTAGTCTTGGTGTCTTGGAGCCAGCAAACCCTGTTGAGTGACTTTATGGTGTCAGCAGTTTTGAAACAACATGAGACTCAAATAACAAGAATCAACACCAAATTGTACAGCATGACTGGTAAAACAGTTGAATTCAGTTCAATCATTCCATCAAACATGTCTTCGTTCAGCATCACACAAGTATAACAACAACAATTGTTATCTTTGGCATTATTTCAACTTTCTGTAGCCTCGCCTACTATAACAGTTATGCACCTCTTCATTTTATGTAAGGTATAATTGCGGACTTCTTGTAAAATTGCGGGACATTTGACACGAGCTGTTTTATTTTGGGACTATGCCACATGGTTATAAATTGTTTGATTGGTCCGTTTTACAGTCAGGTGACTTTTGAGTAACATTCTGGGTGTGGCTAGGAAAGGTGTATGGTGTTTTAATGGCTGCTTTAAGACTCTAAATGGTAATCTCCATTGCCTATCCCATTTCCATATCAGAGTCACAAAAGTGTCAAATATTTATACACTCGACTGCAGTCTAGGTGTATCAGCAATTCTTCATTTCCTGAAAGTGAGTAAGATTTAAGGTAATGGATATAATTTCAAGGGAAGCAACTCTGTCAGTTCCAATTTGACTTTGTTCTAAATGGGATCAACTCATAACGGAAAGAATTTGCTCCCCTAGGAGCAAATTCTTTTCTTTAAGAGTAAATCCTATAATGAATAGGCTACGCCATCTATGGATGAAAACAGGAAGTCACAAAGTATTTCACTTGCAGAAATGGCAAAAAAAAAACAACAATAGTATGTGTCCGTATACATTACTTACAATAACCGCGCTGCACATCAAAATGCATTTGCAGTAGTTTTATTTTCTATACAATTGGCGAGATGCAAAATTTGATGGAAATAAGATTTCAAAATCTTAAAAGTAGTTGTATATATAGAGAATATTGTATGCCCTTTTTATCATTATACATGTAGTACACAGACCCATAACAGACTCACAAAAGGTCTTTAAAGTATTCATTATCCGAGTTGGTACAAGATAACCATAATTAATCCAAGCATCTTAGAATTATTACAGGCTTTGAACACTTTACACTTGCATCATAGAGACCTTGCACATATAATTGAGCCGCGACACGACAAAACCAACAGAGTGGCGCCCAGCGAAGACTCAGATCACCTGGGCATCTGCCTAAACTGATCAGACATTTGGCATCGCTTAAAGGGTAGTTAACGGTCTAAGCTAGCTCCATGCGAACAGCAAAGGCTCTGATCAGAGTGGAAGGATGTCAGCGGCTGATCTGAGTCTTCTCTGGGCGCATATGCCGCTTTGTTGGTTTTGTCGTGCCGCGGCTTAGTTATATTTGCAGTGTCTCTATGACGCAAATGTAAAATGTTCAAAACCTGTAATAATTGGAGATGCTCGGATAACAGTACATCAGTTTTATTTCTTTATTTTCACATGGTTTGCATGTCCATATGATAATGTAGTGTCATTATGGAGCAATAGACTAACAGGCATCCTATTATTGCATTTGATAAAGGAAATTGTCAACCCTTAACCTTATATACATTTAAGTTTTTTATAACACGCTAATGTCTTTATATACATGAGAAGCCACCTTTAAAGAATTGTAAAAAATATTTTAGGAAAGTTTGATATTAACAAATTAAAGCAAGTGTACAATTTACAGGCTTAGATAATTTATCAAAATTGTAAAAATGTTTTACTTCATACAAAATTTGTGAAAATAAAAACGGATATTAGAGTAAAGTCGGGTAAATTCGGACAACGGGTAAATTCGGACAGTGACATTGTTTCCTTTATATGCCAGTTGTTTGGAATTTAAACAAATATAACTAAGCAAACAGTAAAAACCCTGATGAGACGGCTCATTATAAGCCGTCTCATCTGGATTTTCAGTGTTTGCAATGGTGTGTCCGAATTTGCCCGCTGTTCGAAGCTACCCGACTCTACAATAACTATTTCTGAAAAGAAACACATTACCCGTTTCATGTAACTGATCCATGTGTCTCTCGCATGCTCATCTGCAGCTGAAAATCGGTATGTCCTAGTCGCACCTCCAATACTACATACAACATCAAAACAGTATAACCTAGCAAAGAATAGAAATTAAAGACATTTTTCTTTACAGAAAGCATTTGTTGGTAGTAAACAGAAAAACAATGTTAAATATATTCATAAAATTGAGTCGCGACAAAACCTAGAAAAACAACGAAGTGGCATGTGCGCCCAGTGAAGACTCAGATCAGCCTGGGCATCCGCCCAGCTGATCAAAGTCTTTGCTGTGCGCTTAAAAGACGATGAAGACCCTGATCAGACTAAGCAGATGCCCATGCTGATTTGAGTCTTCGCTGCGCGCTCATGCAACTTTGCTGTTTTCTTTCCTGTCGCAGCTCTAATTATTTGACACTCAGCTTGTTTGTACTGCGTCAGTCTATTCCATTGGAGAAAATATATTATTATCGATATAGTCTGGAAGCTAATAAAAATGAAAATTTTAGAGATTTAAGAATTACTACATATATATGTTTGGGTGTAAATGCTGGGGAAGGGATATGGAGCCACGTTTAAATATATGGTTTGTCAGGATTTACTTTTGGTAGCATATGATTATTAGTCAGGAATAACCTTTCTACCTGATTCCGACTCTTACCTATCTTACTAAATATGGACAGGATAAGGGATCTGATTGTATTAATTGCCAATCACTGACTAACTTTTACTTTGAATTTTCATCCACATTCAACAATGAAATAAACAGACTGATGTTAAAAGAATGAAATATACCAAACAAAAAAAAAAGAAACGCACAAAGTAAGATTTTACTGTTTAATTTACCTTTTAAAGCTTGATTAGAAAATGTATATAAATCCGTATTTCTGATCAAATCTCGTTCAACGTTCATCATCGCGTAGACGAGTATCTGTACCTTCCGTATGCTTGATTAATGAGCATTAATGAAATCGTTGACACTAATTTCCATGCGTTTGTTCAAGCTTACTGTCTGCATAGACTATACAGTATAAATGTGTATTTGGATATTGTAAGTGAGTTTTGCTTGTGTTTTAAACGACAAAACACGTCCAGAAATAGTCGCTGCTTTACGTCAAAAATAAAATGCGATTCCTTGGCATTCGATTTGGACTATCATCAGTTCTATGCGCGGAAGATGTACGGCATGCACACGAACCAAGGGAGGTCACGCTTCTTATTGAAAACTGTGACATTGAAAACTGATCCCTACATGTTCAGAGACCCGTCACAAAGTACTGAATTGACACAATTAAATCAAATTTGCGGGTTGAACTGTACGATTGTCTACCGCTAACACTATATGAATTATTTTCTTAAAATCTTTGTGATTTCCAAGAAAATACCAAAATATTACTGCGTGCGTTTTTTTTTTTGTTGTTTGGTATATATTACCTTTTATTTATCGGTGCGAGAACAGAAATGTTTTTGACATCAAACATGTAAATGGATCCTTTCAAATCATCCTGTAAAAGACGACAGATGCATAAGTCGGCTGGGCTTCTTTTTTATACGTTGAGCCCACAAACGATAGGACTCTAACAACACACTATCCCTATGGCCACACGCGTATGGGAAACTTTCAGGAATTTTACATATACATGTAATAGCTATATTAGACTACAACTAATTAGAACAAAACTATCATTTACACAAAATCAATGATAAAACGTTCCCACAGAGTAAAAAAGTCTTAAATGGCATTAAGGTATTTGAATTTGATTTGCATTACATGTACCTATCTCTGAAATAAACGCACGGATCATACAATCTGATAGACAAACATTGGGCATGTTCGGTATAATTACTGGAGTAACCCCGAGCAATCCCTATATGAGCCGCAACACGACAAAACCAACAGAGTGGTTGTGCGCCCAGTATAGACTCAAATCAGCCTGGGCATCCGCCTAGTCTGATCAGACTCTTCGCTTAGCACTTAAAGGGTAATTAAGGGTCGAAGCTACCTCCATGCGGACAGCAAAGACTCTGATCCGACTGGGCGGATGTCCAGGCTGATCTGAGTCTGCGCTAAGCACACAACCACTTTGTTGGTTTTCTCGTGTCGCGGCTCCTATGCATACCTCGGACTACTCGAAGATATGTAAATATGCATATTTTTGAGTATCCCGAGGAATACCAGGGGATTGCTGAAGTTTACCCAAGTAAGTACACCGAACGTGCCCATCGTATATAGTACTCACATCTTTATAATATTTCAGTATGCCGCGTTCTAAGACGCATTTTCTCTTGTTGAAGCCTGCAATAGACAAACTTAAGTTACGAACTGGATCTGAGTTTGTCCTTAGTCTTATATATACATATATATTAAAGGTATTTGGAAACACCAGATACAGTCACATTTTTAATTTTCCTCGCCAGGATTCCGCCGGCTACTATTTTTACATATTTGTTGTCGGCGTGTTCCTACAGACCCATAGGGCTCAATTTCACCATGAGTACGTTACTTTAATTACATTTCTGAAGTCCAGCCCATAAAAATGCAGTATATGGTTATTCCCATAGTTTACGCAACATTTCTTTGCGTTGGCCGGAACATTTTTCACTAATTATTCCCATCACTTCTTCATCAATTCTCTCCAAAAGTTGCGAGTGGCTTTGCGCACGTAACTCTAAGAGTTCTTTCTCTGTTCTAAAGTTTTCTAGGACTTGTCTATCTCGGCGGCGTCTCTGATCCTACTAGTGCTACTACAAATGTTTCGGCCAACGCAAAGAACTGTTGCGTAAACTATGGGAATAACCACATACTGCATTTTTATTACCCCTCCATCGGCTTGACTATTGAAACGGCCGTAAAACATCAAGTCATCAATCCATCCTCCTTAAAGTTATTATCCAGAGCCAGTTCCGGTCTGAATATTACGAAATCTACAAAAACATTATGACCACCTGTAATGTAATCGCACTACACAAGTGCAGAGTTTAAATCTGAACAAGTAGGGCCAATTTTATGCATTTACCTTTTAGATTTGGTCCCGTCTTTTCCAAGTACCCGTCTAGATATAATGGCTGATTGTCAGGAATTACTGTTTGGCACTGCAAAAGAAAATTTGAGTCGTGTCACGACAAACTCAACAAAGTGGCACGTGCGCGCAGCAAAGACTCAGATCAGCCTGGGTAGCAGCGCAGTCTGATCAGAGTCTTCGCTGTGCGCTTGAGTGTGGTTGTTGTTGTTGTGTTGTTGCTTTACGTCTACGGTAAACAGCTATGGTCATGTCGGGACTGTCAGTCAACCTTACCAAGTAATTCCAAGGAAGGCTTAGTAGACTTCGTAACCGATTTAGTGCATATACTTTCGCCAGTAACTGACAACTGCCCATCTTGAATCAGCACTTAAACGTTAGCTAAGAACCTAAGCTAGCTCCATGCAGACAGCTCAAATGCATATTCTAGCTAGTCTTAAGGTGCACAGGTACTTTTTTAGGGAAACAAATCTATCATTTTTCTCTTTTTGTTGCCTTTCTCAATAGGGGCGACGAAGGGAGGTGTGGGGGTAAATTCCTCAAGGAGAACAAACGTGCTGTCCTACATAGAAAGTTTTTACTTCAAAAAAGTTTAAAAGTTCTCTTTTGGAGAGCATTTCTTGAAAGAGCTAGGAGCCCCGGTAGCTCTGTGGGTTAAGCGCTGGCCTACTGATATAGTGGTCGCGGGTTCGAGCCCCAGCTCCCCCCGCCCCCACTCGAGGCGTAAAAGAAGTTCCATTGCACACGGCCTTTCAACCGTAAACGAGGTTCCATTGCACATGGCTTTCCATTATCATCCTAACATCGTCCTGATATGACTGAAATACTGTTGAAAAGGACGTAAAATCACAAATCGTCATCCATCTTGAAAGAGCTTCGTTGTCCAGCGAAACAAACAGGAAATCATAAAAGTTGTTTTCATCAGTAAAAATAACGGAAAACAAGGACAATGCTCGCTTGTGATAGATACTTGAGCTCTCAAAACGAAAAAAAAAAAAAAAAATGAAAATCACATAGTATGACATGAAATTCGTTGTAAAGTATTCTGAAATGCAAACCAATAACTTTTGGATTCTTCTTTGAAATATGTATTAGTTTACTTAATAGGATAAAACTGGTTTCATATGGCATGTCAAACGTTGCATTATTCGATATTTTTATATTTGTATTTGATTTTCTTTCATTTGTATTCAATCCCTGTTCATTTCTATTGTATATTTTTTGTTTCAATTCTATAATCCATCATTTGTATTCAATATCTGTTTATTTCTATTGTTTAAGTTTTGTTTATATTCTATATGCTATTATTTCTATTTAATAATGCATGGTTTGTATGCTAGATTTTTTCGTTACTATTCATTGACTTTCGTTTATATTCTACATTTTTTCATTTTTATTCTAAATTACTATATTTGTATTGTATAATTGTGATTTGCATTTAATATTTTCATATTTGTATTTAACTTTTGTTCATTTCTATCTAATATGATTTCATTTCTATTGTATATTCCTTCATTTGTATCCTATATTTCGATATTTACATTCTGTACTTAGTGATTTATATTTGATATGCTCGCATTTGCTTTCAATCTTATTGATTTTTATTCTAAATTTGTTTTATTTCTATTACATATTTTTAATTTCTATTCTATATTTCTAGATTTGTATTTGATAACAATTGTTTCTATTTGATGCTTTCCGTTTATATTTGTAAATTGCTTTATTTATATTCTTAACTCTTTGATTTCTATTGTATATATTGTCGCATTTACATTCATTGAGACGCCTATTTATATTCGATAAAAATCTTGCATTTGTATTGTATGATGTGTTTATTTACTTTGTTACGTGGCATTCCATTGACTAAGAAAAATTGGGATTTCATTGGCTGAGAAAAATTGGGTATGTCTAGTTACCGGGATCGGGTATGAAATCCACCACCCGCACCCGCACCCGTGTTCAAAACCCACCACCGGAAATTTTAGTGGCGACATTTGAGATATAAGCAAACGTGTTATTCTAGATTTTTCTGGTTATAGATATCGGGAATTATATGAACTATTTCTGGTACAAAAGTCTTTTCAAACAGATTTAGTTTTAAGACAAAAAAGCGAATTGTTGCAATTTCGGGGGTATGAAGCCCACCACTCGCCATCGGGAAATTTTTATTTGTTATTTCCATTTATAGCTTTATTAAATGAGATAAGTTTCCTTGATTGTTACTATTTCTACTTTATTATCAAAACCTCGCCAATTTTATTTGACGATAATAGGAAATTTATAATATTTAATGAAATAAACGACTTTTTGTGGAAATAATTGCTGTTCTAAAAATAGATATAAATTGCGGAATTTAGCTACACCAAGAAACCGAAACGTACTAAAATAAAGGGGTCATGCAGTAATTGCTGAGGGAGTCATAGGGTTTATGGTGGCGAAACCTTGACACCTGTTATTCATTAAGGATATTTTATTGACTGGTGTTTACATTCTTGTTTGAACAATACTTTAAAAACTTTCATGAAGTCAAGTAACTTTATGCAGGGGCAGCATGGTAAGAAACTCTAGCGTCTCACTGTTCCTCTGACTGTCTGTCTGTGTCAGTCTGTCGGTCTGTGTCAGTCTCTCTGTATCTGTGTGTTTGTCTCTTTCTCTCTGTGTGCCTCACTTTGTCTCTCTCTCTCAGACATTTAAAGTCTGTGTGTCTGTGTGTGTATGTATGTGCGTGCGTGTGTGTTGTGTTGGATCGTGGTCAGCTTATGAGGAAAGCTAAATACTTTAGCTCTACTGATTTACTTAATTTCCAAGATCTAATGTTTCAAATTTTTGCCAAAATGTACGACGTTTATCTGATAGTGTGTCTGATTGCGAGGTACACAGCATATATTATGATTGTGGGCTTTTGGAGAGCTCCAAGCTTAGGAAGCCGTGAAAGAAAACAAAGAAAAAGAAGAGATCTTAAGGAGTTGGAGTCCTCTTGTGGCACCTTAGAAGCATGGTAAGAAACTCTAGCGTCTCACTGTCCCTCTGACTGTCTGTCTGTGTCAGTCTGTCGGTCTGTGTCAGTCTCTCTGTATCTGTGTGTTTGTCTCTTTCTCTCTGTGTGCCTCACTTTGTCTCTCTCTCTCAGACATTTAAAGTCTGTGTGTCTGTGTGTGTATGTGTGTGCGTGCGTGTGTGTTGTGTTGGATCGTGGTCAGCTTATGAGGGAAGCTAAATACTTTAGCTCTACTGATTTACTTAATTTCCAAGATCTAATGTTTCAAATTTTTGCCAAAATGTACGACGTTTATCTGATAGTGTGTCTGATTGCGAGGTACACAGCATATATTATGATTGTGGGCTTTTGGAGAGCTCCAAGCTTAGGAAGCCGTGAAAGAAAACAAAGAAAAAGAAGAGATCTTAAAGAGTTGGAGTCCTCTTGTGGCACATTAGAAGCACAGTAAATATAAAATTACTGAACGCTGACATATAAGTAGACGGCCAGCAAAACGTTCAGTTCTCTCTTCTCTCATAAGGTGTTTACGATTCAAGACAACACTCACACACACTAACATACACATACACAAACTCTAAATGTCTGAGAGAGAGACAGAGAGAGAGAGAGAGAGAAAGAAAGAAAGAAAGAGACAGAAAGACACACACACAGACAGACTGACACAGGCAGACAGTCAGAGAGACGCTGAGATGCCAGAGTTTTGTACCATGGTGACAGTGATGTAGGTACATCTTGATATTTTGATTATTCTGAAATGCGAATTGCACCCTTTTATTTAGAATGCGTGTGAAGGTCAAAACGGACCACGTTCAGACCTTCCGTTAACCTTGAGAAAGCATGCTTTATTTTAGATACTTGCGACAACCAAATATAGTTGAGATCATGAACAGTAGTCAAATAATTGTGACTATTTAACATTGTCTTTTTGTAATTATATACACCTTCATCTATTTGCATTGCCTTTATCGAAGTTGCAGTTACTTCGCACAGAGGTTCTGAATATGAGGTCCTTTCCCCAAAACACTCCTGGATATAAGCTGACCGGCATTATTTTAGATATTGCTAAATACAGACTGTTTACATCCGTTCGTACTGGTTCCACTGAGGATACCAAGCGAAACGTTATGAAAATCGAGTTTCGTAACAAGGGCCTGGACGCAATTAATATAAGCAATATACTAAATCACAAAGATGTCAAAGCAGCTATTCCACCTTACTTCAAAAATCAGAATCCTCCACTAATTTTCTACAGTTACACGTCACCTATTGCAACCAAAATCTTTAATTACAGGGATGTGCTGCGGCGCCTAAACACTGAAGATGTTGTCGGTGATCTTCCTGCTTGCACCTGTACCTCCTCTAAGTACTGTTACCAACCAGCAGGTCACATTATAACTGATGATCTGGGCATCGGTAAGAATAACAACTTGAGGAAGTTACTCTCCAAAGGCCCTAAATATAGGGGGCCTAAGTCGTTTAGTTGGAAACAGAATTCAACATTAATTATGGATTCTGTTGAAGACTATGCTTGACGCTGGGCTAAACAGGAGGAAGCTGAAGTTGACACACTATCTGAGTGGGTCAAATCGATAGCGTCTTTGGTCAACAGGCGGATTTCTGTTTTAAGCGCGACTATGTTACTGGGGAGTTTTTATGAGCAACAGTAATATATAGCACGGTGCCACTAGAGAGAGTAGGTAAAACTGGAACGTAAGAGAGGCTTTATGAGCAACAAGGCGACTGTAAAAGCCATTACTTGAACTGAAATCCTGTGCTGTTTGTGATATTATAGTTTGATTACAGGCAAGGTAATTGTCCAGCTACCAGCTGTCTTCATTATAAGATAGTGTTTGACCAGTTTTCTGCGATTCTTTTATAAATGGTTTGCAACATTGAGCAGCTCTATACAAGGCAACAGGTGCAGTCCTAATGAATGGCCTCACAGAAATCTCTGGGTGTCACGTGTACAGTCTTATCTTTTTTATTATTTATTTATTATTACTCTAGCCGTCTGGTATGTCGGTGGTAAGCCTATAATGGCCGGACTGATATTGGTTCCGGTAACAAGACATACCCAATTTTTCTCAGCCAATGAACTCCCAATTTTTCTTAGCCAATGAAATGCCACGCATCAAAGTAAATAAACAAATTATACAATGCAAATGCAAGAGTTCTTATTGAATATAAATAGGCGTCTCAATGAATATAAACGCAAAAATATATACAATAGAAATAAACGAGTTAAGAATATACAATTTACAAATATAAACGGAAAACCTCAAATAGAAGCAATAGTTATTAAGTACAAATCTAGAAATATAGAATAGAAATTAAAAATATGTAATAGAAATGAAACAATTTAGAATAGAAATCAAATAAGATTGAAAGCAAATGCGAGCATATCAAATATAAACTAGAATTGTTTTTCTACGAAAAACCAGATGTTTCCCCCCTTTTTGATGTCAAAAGGATCAGTCATTAAATACAATTTCAAACGGAAACTTTAAATACAATTTCTAATGCAAATACTGGTCATTTTTCATGCAAACAATGAGCTCGTATCCAGTAAAGATATCCTGCCAATGCAGTTAACTATTGCACACTCATAACTACGTTGAAAAATAAATAATCATAGAAATAACTCAAATAGTATAAATGCTGTGCTCTGCAGGTTGTCTAGTGTTGACTGACATTTGTATGAAGTTTCGTGAATATAGCTTGTCCGGTTTTCAAGTAATAAAGCGATTGAGACACGATTTTGTGACTGACAAAGGTCCAAGGGAAATAACTCAAGAAGTATAAATGCAAGAGTTATGGTTCTTGCACTATGTAATTCTTCTAATGTTTATTGATATTTGTATGAAGTTTCGTGAATATAGCTTGAATGGTTTTCAAGTTTTAGAGCAGACATGACTGAGACACGATTTTGTGACTGACAAAGTTCTAAGGGAAATAACTCAAATAGTATAAATGCTAAAATTATGGTTCTTGCATTCTGCACGTCGTCTGATGTTGATTGATATTTGTATGAACTTTCATGAATATAGCTTGAATGGTTTTAAAGTTATAGACGGACTCGACTGAGACGCAATTTTGTGATGGACAAAGTTCCAAGGGAAATAACTCAAAAAGTATAAACGCCAGAGTGCATTCTGCACGTCGTCTGATGTTGATTGATATTTGTATGAACTTTCATGAATATAGCTTGAATGGTTTTAAAGTTATAGACGGACTCGACTGAGACGCAATTTTGTGATGGACTTAGTTCCAAGGGAAATAACTCAAAAAGTATAAACGCCAGCGTTACCATTTGTGCACTCTGCACATCGCCTCATGTTGATCGATATTTGTATGAAGTTTCGTGAATAAAGCTTGAGCAGTTTTCAAGTTATAGAGCGGACACAATTGAAACACAATTTTGTGATGGACTAAGTTCCAAGGGAAATAACTCAAAAAGTATAAATGCCAGAGTTACCATTCTTGCACTCTGCACGCCGTCTCATGTTGATTGATATTTATATGAAGTTTCGCGAATATAGCTTGAGCGGTTTTCAAGTTATAGAACGGACACGATTTGTGACAGACAGACGGACAGACGGACAGACGGACGGACGGACAGACGCCCGGGGAAAAACAATATGTCTCCCGACCCTAAAGGGGGGAGACATTATCACTAAGTACAGAATGTAAATTTCGAAATATAGGATACAAATGAAAAACATACAATAGAAATGAAGTAATATAGGATAGAAAGGAGCAGAAGTTTAGTACAAATATGAAAATATTAAATGCAAATCACAATTATACAATACAAATACAGTGATTTAGAATATAAATGAAAAAGAATATAGATTATAAACAAAACTTATACAATAGAAATTAACAGATATTGAATACAAATGATCGATTATAGAATTGAAACAAAATATCTACAATAGAAATGAACAAAGACTGAATACAACTATGAAAATATACAATACAAATGAAAGAAAATCAAATACAAATATAAAAATATCGAATAATGCAACGTTTGACATGTCATAGTTTCACGATTTACTGGCGTTTCAATAATTTTATAGCCATTACTTACCAAATCAATTACCTCGACTTTTGGTCTTTTAACTGCAAATACAGACCAGTTTTATTTATAATAGACACGTTCACTTTGCATAAAATTATTTTGAGCCGCGACACGAGGAAACCAACAGAGTGGCACGTGCGCCTGGCAAAGTATCAGATCACCTGGACATCCTTCCAGTCTGGTCAGAGTATTTGCTGTCCGCGTGTAGGTAACTCAGACGCTTAGATAAACTTTAAACGCAGAGTAAAGACACTGATCATGCTGGGCATCTGCCCAGGCTGGTCCGACTCTTCGCTGGGCGCACATTCCATCGCTGATTTATTTTATCGTGTCGCGGCTCGTATGTATACCTCCATGCTTTTCTGACATAATTACAAAGGGGAACAGCTAATGTAAATTTCTGTTTTCTTCTTTGGAGAGCGACGCTTTTCCAAAAGGGGTTTGTCCTTTCATAGAGGCAAGATTTGCTCCAAGAGCAGCAACTGCTTCCTTTTAAGAGTTAAACCCCTTTGAGACGGGAGGCAGAGTTGCTTCACATGAAAGTGTGCCAGTGTAACTTGAAACTACAAAATATGTTGAAATAGGTTCTTGTAGCGTATGATTTATTTCATTCATCCTGGAAGAGCAATGATTTTTTAACTTTTGCCCAGTCCCCATATGACAAAAAATCAAACAGAAGGGGTATATGGCATATTTTTCGGTCACGAAGCAAGTGGAAAAACATTTATCCGTCGCCGTTATGCTGTGATAAGTTCGCAGAGCACGAGTAATTGCTAGTTTGTACTCTTATTTTTTTCATTTTCGCATAGTTATTACGTTATGCAAAGGCCTAAATTCTCAGCAGCGTTACTTGTCTATCTCCATAAAATAGTAGGGAATATAACTGTATCAACTGTTCCATCACTTTTCAATATACACAGTATCCGAACTGACTGTACAATCTCTTCCGGTTTTCATAGCGTTGAATCGAGAGTACATACGTTCGCTTATAACCAGTAGTCGGAAATCATTATGTTTTGAGATATTATCCGGAACCTGCTGCGTTATTTATAGTTATTCAGCTTTGAAAATGTAAAGAGGTAAGTTTAATATAATTTGCCATTCGGTCTTTTACTTTATTACCCTGTACAATGTCGTGTATGGGTGGGTAGTAATTGGTACAGTATTCAAATCGCCCTTGGCATGATTCTAAAACCATTTTGAGCATTTTTTATATGTTTTGTAAAAAATCTTTAAAATAAACGGACGGCGTTATCAATCTACAGTTTGTTAGTTTTGATAATAGGATGATAGCTAGGTTTTGCACGACACAAACTCGTGTTAAATTAAGCTGCTCGGAATAAAATTTCTGTGACGGCCATGAGGTTTTCATTGTACAGGGTAATAAAGTAAAAGACCGAAGAGCAAATTATATTAAACTTACCTCTTTGCATTTTCGAAGCTGAATAACTATAAATGACGCAGCAGACTCCGGATAAAATCTCACACGTAATGATTTCCGACTACTGGTTACAAGCGAATTTTGTACCCTCGATTCACCGCTATTAAAACCGGAAGAGAGGGTACAGTCAGTTCGGATACTGTGATATATATATCACATAAGAATTGAGGACATTGGCACCATTTTCTCGTTGACAAACTTTTGATTCTATGCAAATATGTTTTTATAGTATAATCATTATTTTTTTGTAGTTTTGTTTTGCAAATATTGTGTTGGGCATTGTAAGCCTTTTAGTGATTTTGTTTCGTCATTTGTTTTTATGCTTTCCTGTACAGTTTTTGCTTTAGTATGTATGAGTGAGTGTGTTTGAA
Source organism: Ctena decussata (assembly GCA_963989385.1). Classification (NCBI taxonomy): domain Eukaryota; kingdom Metazoa; phylum Mollusca; class Bivalvia; order Lucinida; family Lucinidae; genus Ctena; species Ctena decussata. Next base: position 10,018,636 of record OZ022506.1, read on the forward strand.
CTCTGATGAAGGCGCTTAGTTGTCATAAACAAATTCACACTGGTTAATGATTCAGTCTCTCTTTATATGCATTGATCCTGTGTAATGAAATTTCATTCAAATTTCGTAAATATCTCGCTGAAACTTCAAAATGCATTTATACTTCCCCGTTAAATACTAAATCTCAGATATTCCTAGAAAGAACAGGAAGAGAGTAACCCGAAGTAGTGTCAAAGCTCATATTAGAATCTCAGACTTAATTCATGGTTCCGAGATACCACTCAAAGCTAGTTTACACCTACTTAACTACTACTCGCTGGCCAGTCAGAAGTGCCACTGACTGAGCATGCTGTGAAAGATAAGATCAAATTCACCTGTTTGGGGGACTAGTCCCACATACACACGAAAAATGATTAAAATATACAGTAATTTCTTACCTATATAACTCATTAACTTTATAAGGTACATTTCTAAAATTTTCAGAATAACTTTTATATGTTATAAGGAAAATATCTACTAAATGTGACAAAAATGGTTTGAAAATAAAAATGAGGGTATGCGGAGCTTAAGGGCTTAAGGGAACTCGCAGAACTATGAATTTACATACCGCTGCCACCATTTTGGTATAGAAACTCCTGAAATTGTAAAAAAGGTAAATGTGATTTTTGATTCATGTCAGTATACACACTGGTTTACACTCTATTCAAATCTACTCTATTCTATTCTATCCCATAACCTTACAAGGTCGTTAGGGCACCACAGATGACTTCGAAACGATCCCTTTCCACCTTGTCCTGCTTACACTATATATTCTAAAGTTATATTCCGTTTAGCAAAAACATGGTACACAGAAGTGTTACAAACCTACATTCCAATTCTGGAGAGACCTGACACTTCCATAATTTACTAATTCAATTAGGTACTCATATTCAACATGGGTACTTAATTCAATAAAAATGTCAGTCTAATGGCTTCCTGCTTCTTTCTGAATCTCATTTGAATGTTTTACATAGATAATATTGTAATTTCTCTTATCTCTGTGTTGCAATATGAGTTTATACAAAGAACAATAGTTTCAACCAAAAATTGTGGCAACTGATCATAATGCAGTATTGTTATAATAGTAAAAAGTATGCAAAGACCAGGACCTGAAACAGTTTGGTCTCTGTTAAGTTTGTTTTAGAATCATAGGTTTCATAAGAAATCCTGCAAATTGATATAAGACCCAACATAGGAAATGCATAGAATGTGGCTACGAAAGTAATGGATTGTCAGCACTGGACGCTGGCAAAATTTACTCAACCTTCATATGTTCCTGGATTACATTGTAACATACTGTAAAACACTTAATATCTGCGTTATCAAAATTTCGCCCTTTAATGAAAATGACATATTGGCAAATATTAATTTTGGCGGTCATTATATATTATGGCTCCAAATAATGAAGAAAATTTGATCTAAATTTGTAACACTTTTTCTCACTTTTCTTTTTACTATTCATGTGGCATCTATTTGAATCGCCTCATTGAGGCGATTCTAAAGTGATGCCACAATATATAGTTTTCATTGAAAGGTATGGAAAATTTAAACTACTCATCAAATACTGCTTCTCATCTGAACTATATGTTTTGCGTATGTAGTATATTCAATATTGGCGGACTTATATTTTAGCTCTCTTTGGCCCAACTGCCAATATCGCCAAATATAAGTGTTCTACAGTAATCATTGAACACTGCTGGAAAAATAGCCCTCTGAAATCTGTATGTTATGCCTATAGTATACCTTCCAATGACGTGTTAGAAAAAACATAAACAGTAGCTCACCGTAATTTCTGCATCTTGCATTTCATTCGCCATATCGTAAGCTGTAAATAAGATGCAAACCACATAAATGAAACTGTTCAACATCTGGTAAAATATTACATGTAACTTAAATGGGATTCAAGAAAAAAAGGTATTTAAATAGTTTGAACTAGCTATATTTTTAAGATAGTAGGACCGTGGACAACAGTTACTGCTCTAGGGAAGCCGTAAAACTAATTCTTAATTACGTTTTGACATACCATTAAAAAAAAGAGAATACTCTCCAGGAAATTGATATTTTTCAATTTTTATGACACTTACAGACTGTCAAGCGCCCTAATTACTATGGCAGGTAAATTTAAATTAATATTATATACTTTCAATTAATATTATATGGCTTCTGTATTTTGTTCGTAGAAACAATCTGTTTGAAGATAAATGTCATTTTTGCAGGTTGTATTTAATCTATATAGCAAACGGCAATAGCTCGTATACTCTGAGCAAGCTTCCAGGAAATGGAAATGCTTTTTTTTTGTAATATTTTGCAAACTTCAGTGAGCCGCGACACGACAAAACCAACAATGTGGTTGTGCGCCCAGTGCAGACTCAGATCTGCCTGGGCATCCGCCCAGTCCGATCAGAGTCTTCGCTGTCCGCATGAAGGTAGCTCAGATCCTTAGCTGCCCTTTAAGCGCTTATTGAAGAGTCTGATCAGACTTGGTGGATGCCCAGGCTGATCTGAGTCTGCGCTGGGCGCATAACCACTTTGTTGGTTTTCTCGTGTCGCGGCTCAAATTTAAATGTTGCGTTATAAACGTATGCGGTAATGATAAGACTCACTTTAATCGATACTTGCTCTCTAAAGTAAATTTTGAATATTCACCTGTGAGTTCCGAATCTTTTGCAACCGTACAAAAAATCTGAAATACAAAGATTGTCATTATTACTCTGAGAAAATGATATTTTTTACAATAAGAAAACACACTACTTTACATTTCAGTTATATGCCAGTGCAAAAATGCCTTACAATGCAAGTAAAACGATACTACCAAAGGCTTGGTATATAAAAATAAAACAAATTTTGGATTTATGTTCAAGCAACCTTAGATATTTGTCTCACTTTGGGCAAATTACATACTCCTTCAATAGAAGGAAATATGAAATTTTGCTTTTGCAAGCAACAGGTAAGAGACGAGACTTGATTCTTTGTTACAAATATAAACATATCCATACCAAATTGAGTGCGACAGACGCGCGTTTCTGTAGTTAACTTCTTCGGTGTCGCTTAACCCCAAAGTTTGAAAAAAATAAAAAAAAAAAATGATGCGCAGGTCTCGGTAGGCAACGAGCATACCTCTACGAGCCACACTTACTGTCGCATACAAACTAATTATTTCTCAGAGTATATAGCGCTGGTCGCCAGTACGCGTGCCGGTGTGTGTTCTGTATAAATGTTTTCCAAGACTTTTAATTTATTTCATTCTAAGATGTATCCAAAATGTCTGGGTTTTAGATCTGCAGGCGACTCCGTGCCATTGTACAGGGCTGGTCTTAATCAACTTACATCGGCTCCGGACATGAGTATCTTCATTGTAAGTAGCAGATCAGATGCAATGACAGCTTTAAACATGGCCTGAAAGTTAAAACAGAGATGACTAACATTCAGAGCTCCGGATAAACAGGCGTATTAGGAAATGTTTTCCAATTCTGCATCAAAACATATATTGTGGCCCCTTATTAGAACCGTCCAGGCTCACCGAGACGGTTCTAATGAGTGTCACAACATATGTTTTCATTGAGAGCTAAGAAGCAATATCTCTGAATTAACCCTTTTACCCCTTCCGATCAGGAGCTCTGAAATTTCAAATGGGTACTAATGTTATGTCAGGTTGACACTTACAAGTATGATTATTATCACTGCATATTCTAAACCTGGTATCTTTATTTGAAATGAGCATTGGAAGAAACATCCTAAAAATGAATGAATGGTTGACTTGCTTGTCTTTGATACAACTTTTTACATTGGCCAATGTAACTCTTAAGTATGGTGAAAAAAAAGAAACCATTATCAAGGAACATAACCTTTGAACTAGAAATGTTTTTCAGAGAAAAACTGATGTCCCCCCACCAGCCCATTTCTTATCCCCTCCAATGAATTAAAAGCCTGAAGAAGTAAAATATCTAGTCAAGTTTGGAGAAAATCCATCCACTGGTTCTAGAGATATCCTACATAGATGACTATGACCTTGAAAATGAGGTCAAGGTCACCAAAATCTAATCACCGCTTAAACTTGTCTCAATGATGTATCCATGCAAGTTTGGTGAAATTCCATTTATTGGTTCAGGAGATATAGTGGGTACAAAAAAGTGTCATCTAAGTCCTCCAGTGACCTTGAAAATGAGGTCAAGGCCACCAAAACCTAATCACCTCTAAAACTTGTCCCAATGATGTAGCCCTGCAAGTTTGGTGAAATTACATCCATTGGTTTAGGAGATATAGTGGGTATAAGAAACTGTCATCTAAGTCCTCCAGTGACCTTGAAAATGAAGTCAAGGTCACCAAAATCTAATGAGCTCTTAAACTTGCCCCAGTGATGTATCCTTGCAAGTTTGGAGAAATTCCATCCATTGGTTCAGGAGATATAGTGGGTACAAGAAATTGTCATATAAGTCCTCCAGTGACCTTGAAAATGAGGTCAAGGTCACCAATACCTAATCACCTCTTAAACTTGTCCCAATTATGTATCCATGCAAGTTCAGAGAAATTCCATTCATTGGTTCAGGAGATATAGTGGGTACAAGAAATTGTCCTCTAAGTCCTCCAGTGACCTTGAAAATGAGGTCAAGGCCACCAAAACCTAATCAACTCTTAAACTTGTCCCAATGATGTATCCATCCAAGTTAGGTGAAATTCCATTCAGTGGTTCAGGAGATATAGTGGGTACAAGAAATTGTCCTCTAAGTCCTCCAGTGACCTTGAAAATGAGGTCAAGGTCACCAAAACCTAATCACCTCTTAAACTTGTCCCAATGATGTATTCATGCCAGTTTGGTGAAATTCCATCCATAAGAAATTGCCATATAAGTCCTCCAGTGACCTTGAAAATGAGGTCAAGGTCACCAAAATCTAATGAGCTCTTAAACTTGCCCCAGTGATGTATCCTTGCAAGTTTGGAGAAATTCCATCCATTGGTTCAGGACATATAGTGGGTACAAGAAATTGTCATATAAGTCCTCCAGTGACCTTGAAAATGAGGTCAAGGTCACCAAAACCTAATAACCTCTTAAACTTGTCCCAATTATGTATCCATGCAAGTTCAGAGAAATTCCATTCATTGGTTCAGGAGATATAGTGGGTACAAGAAATTGTCCTCTAAGTCCTCCAGTGACCTTGAAAATGAGGTCAAGGCCACCAAAACCTAATCAACTCTTAAACTTGTCCCAATGATGTATCCATGCAAGTTAGGTGAAATTCCATTCAGTGGTTCAGGAGATATAGTGGGTACAAGAAATTGTCCTCTAAGTCCTCCAGTGACCTTGAAAATGAGGTCAAGGTCACCAAAACCTAATCACCTCTTAAACTTGTCCCAATGATGTATTCATGCCAGTTTGGTGAAATTCCATCCATAAGAAATTGTCATATAAGTCCTCCAGTGACCTTGAAAATAAGGTCAAGGTCACCAAAACCTAATCACCTCTTAAACTTGTCCCAATTATGTATCCATGCAAGTTCAGAGAAATTCCATTCATTGGTTCAGGGGATATAGTGGGTACAAGAAATTGTCCTCTAAGTCCTCCAGTGACCTTGAAAATGAGGTCAAGGCCACCAAAACCTAATCAACTCTTAAACTTGTCCCAATGATGTATTCATGCAAGTTTGGTGAAATTCCATTCATTGGTTCAGGAGATATAGTGGGTACAAGAAATTGTCCTCTAAGTCCTCCAGTGACCTTGAAAATGAGGTCAAGGTCACCAAAACCTAATCACCTCTTAAACTTGTCCCAATGATGTATTCATGCCAGTTTGGTGAAATTCCATCCATAGGTTCAGGAGATATACTGGTTACAAGAAATTATCATTTAAGTCCTTCAGTGACCTTGAAAATGAGGTCAAGGTCACCAAAATCTAATCACCTCTTAAACTTGTCCCAATGATGTATCCATGCAAGTATGGTGAAATTCCATCCATTGGTTCAAGAGATATCGCGCACGCAAGAAATCTGTCACGCCGACGCCGACGCCAACGCCCGGGATCCGCACTGAAAACAATATGTCCCCCCTCACCTTTGGTGGGGGGACATAAATACTAAAGGATGTTTTTGCAGAGCAATACATCTTGTAATACTACAGAGGCTATGTATAACCTCTGTAATACTTATGGATGCATTGCTTTTAAATACTCGCATTTTCACTTGAGTAGCTTTTTGTCCAGTATGTTTCAGTCAGTATTCAGACAAACACACTTTAATTGAAATTAAAAAATAAATAATGGAGTAATTCGTGTTGTAATTTTGATTGATGATTTGAAGGCTTTAAATGTGCTTTACAACTAGAATTCCACTAAAAGATAAAGCTATATTTGATATATTGGAAAGTAAGGTGTTTTTCACTTACCGCATTTAGCTTCTCCTGTAATTCAGACAAAAATTGAAGATCACAGAATGCCTTGTCTATATATTTCTTATTTATAAAGTCTTTTCTACTTTCAACTGACGCGTCTTTGTTTATGACACATGTTTCTTCATTGCGGTTGTACCAAAACTTGTTGGCGTTGGTATTTCCTATTCTCTCAAATAACTGAAATCATAACATATCAAACAATCCTAGCAGGCATCCTAGCAGGCATCTCGACAGGCAAATGACGTCGAAAACACGTCGTAATGACGTCCTTGCGACGTAATGACGTCGCATCGACATCTGTACGACGTCATTTTGACGTCATTTGCCCGCTGGGATATGACGCTTGAAAGAAAACAAAACGTTGTATTAACGTCGCTGCAAAGTTGTTTTCTTCTTTCGTGCGAAACGAGACCAAAAGATTATGAATATGCCTTAGTCATCTTGAAACGATGTAATATTGTAGATAATGTCTCTAACAAAAAAGAAAGACAATGATTATTTAAATTTGAAAAGAACGCAATGATGAACCAAGAAAAAAAAACAATATATAAATTATACCAAAAGGAAGACAGTTCGCTTAGGTTTAATGTATAACACAATTCAGATTCTTATGATGTTTCAAATTATACTTTTCAAAATAATTTAAAGATAAGAGTTGTTTTCGGAAAGACTAATCGTGTCGCCTGGAACCATATGACTATGCAGTTCTGAAATGAAATCCGGAAAAGCCCTATTCCGGTTAATTAAGGAATGAATTTCATTTTTCTGAGGTTTATCGAAGTGTAAACTACATTGGGTCACGTGCAAAGTGAATGAACCCCGACGGGGTTCATGTAAACTTTGCTAGTGACCCAATGTAGTTTACACTTCGATAAACATCAGAAAATTTAAGTTCATTGCTTATATTTACATTCGTTTCAATCAAATCTTTAATGAAAAATCTTATATAAGCGCTAAAATTGAAGCAGTAAAACATGTACACGCAGTTTTTTGTGCTAACAGCAGAACGGCATGCATGACGTCATGACGTTGCTGACGTCCAATCAGGTCGTAGAGAGCCATTGTTTATTTTGACGTCATTGGCGTCGCGTGTCTCAATGTAATTTTTGGAATGTAAACTACATTACATTCCAATGGTTCACTATAGGGCTTTTCAGTAAATACACCAAGAATGTAAATAATGTAAAATGCACAAGACTTAGTATGTTTCTTGCGTACCTTTATGAGTGCCTGCCTTTCGCTGAATACTTTGTCCATTCGAAGAGAACGTACTTTAGATACATCGACGCCCAACCCTCGATGAATTCCTGTAACAGATTTACTCAACCTTCGAACTACAAAACATTTTAAAACTTAATCATATGTTCGTTTCTATAAGTGTCATTTATCATATGACGTCGCATCTGATATTGTAGTGAAACCATGCGTTAAAAACGATAATGAACTAGTCTAGTGGATTAGATATGCAAATTACGTCGTAACGTTATGCGTTGACGTCCATAAAAACGTCGCTTTATCTAATGAATAAATTGTTAGAACAAAATTTGCTAATAAAATGCGATTTTTAGTGTCATATGATAAATGGAATCTTGCATTCGTGCTTTTGTATTATTGAATTTATTAAACTCGTTGGGGAAATCGTATAAGATGCTCGGCATAGCCTCGCATCTTATTTTTTCCCCAATTCCTGAATTAAATTCAATAAAGCGTCTTGTCTCTTTCCCCCAACTCGTTTAATAAATTCAATAAAACATGAGCACTCATATAAGATCCTCTACATGTATATCTTGCTCTCCATCGGCCAAAAGATAAAATCGTTTGAGCCATAAAGCTTCACAGAGTACGTACTTAACGGTCTTCTTTTAAGACCGTTTCTCTGAGGCTGTAGTGATGTTGTTCTAATGAGGGGGCACACGTTATATTTATGGAGAATTCTCGTAAATGTTATAATTTCTTTCAGTTTTACACCCTTACCTGCGCACTTTTCACAAATAACAATACATAGATTCACAGATGCCCACTCTGGATCTGAAAAAGTGAGGAAGATACCATACAAATTTTGCCAACTACCCCATAAAACACTACCATACAATTCTGTCATTTGAATTTGGACAAGGTGCCATAACGTCTCACTGTTTCACGGGCGTAATAGAACAGACTTACTTGGTTTTGTATGTAACACCATGCTAGTGTTTGTATGTGAAACAATGTTCTAAAATATAACTCATAGAATTACATCAAAGTTTGATATAACAAAAATGAATGTAATGAGTGTCGAATAATCGAACTTATCTATTTACAAAAAAAACTATGCTGCAAACAACGTTGCAATAAAATAACAAGAGGGCCAAGAGGCCCTGAATCGCTCACCTGAGCAAAAAAGGTCAAAGGTCAAACTAGAGTCATAATTTGAACAAACCTGATAGTTTGCAACCCTTTCCAAATGGTTCTGAAGATGAAGATTTTTTTAATATTTTTCTATGTATTGCTATGGTTCCAACCCTGGACCCCCTGGGGCTAGGCTATTTTGGACCCTGGGGCCATCATTTGAATAATCTTGGTAAAGGACCACTAGGCGATGCAAAAAGCTAAATTTCAAGCCTCTGAGCCAAGTGGTTCTGAAGAAGAAAATTTTGAATATTTTTCTATGTATTTGTATGGTTCAAACCCAGGACTCCCTGGGTGGGGCCATTTTTGACCCTGGTGCCATCATTTGAACAAACTTGGTAAGGGACCACTAGGCAATGCAACATTCCAAATTTGATGCATCTGCACTAAGGGGTTCTGAAGAAGAAAGGTTTTTATTTACATTTTAATTTCGAACCCAAGACGCCCCGCCCCAGGGCCATTTTGGATCCCATGGCCACCATTTACACTTACTTTGTAGGGGTCCACCAGGCAATGCATCATACCAAATTTCAAGCATCTGAGCCAAGTGGTTCTGAAGAAGAAGATTTTCGAATAGTTTTCTATGTATTTCTATGGCTCAAACTCAGGAATCCCTGCCGCAGGGCCATTTTGGGCCCTGGAGCCATCATTTGAACAAACGTGATAAAGGACTACAAGGCAATGCATCATAGCAATTTTCAAGCATCTGAGCCAAATGGTTCTGAAGAAGAAGATTTTTTAATATTTTTTATGGATTTCTATGGTTCAAACCCAGGACCCCTGGGGAGGGCCATTTTAGAACCTGGGGTCATCATTTGAACAAACTTGGTAAAAGACAACTAGACAAAGCAACATACCAAATTTCAAGCATCTCCCTGCCGCGGGGCCATTTTAAACCCTGGGGCCACCATTTGAACAAACTTTGTAAAAGACTACTAGGCAATGCATCATACCAAATTTCAAGCATCTAAGCCTTATGGTTCTGAAGTAGAAGATTTTTTAATATTTTTATTTGCATTTCTATGGTTCAAACCTTGGACTCCATGCCAAGGGGCCATTTTGGACCCTGGGGCCACCATTTGAATAAACTTGGTAAAAGACTATTAGGCACTGCTACACACCAAATTTCAAGCATCTGAGCGTTGCGGTTCTGAAGAGAAGAGTTTTGAATGTTTTTCTATGTATTTCAATGGTTCAAACCTGGGACTTCCTGCCCTGGGGCCATTATGGACCCTGAGGCCACCATTTGAATAACCTTGGTAAAAGGACCACTAGGCAATGTTACATACCAAATTTCAAGCATCTGAGCCGAGCAGTGATGGAGAAGATGATTTTAAGCATTTTTTAGTTTCGAACCCAAGACCCCCTGCCCTGGAGCCATTTTGGACCCTGGGACCACCATTTGAACAAACTTGATAGAGGACAATAAGACAATGATACATACCAAATTTCCAGCAGCTGAGCCAAGCAGTTCTGGAGAAGAAGATTTTTAAGTATTTTTTTTGTTTCGAACCCAAGACCCCCTGCCCCAGGGCCATTTTGGACCCTGGGGCCACCATTTGAACAAACTTGGTAGAGGTCCACTAGACAATGCTTCAAACCAAATATCAAAGCCCTAGGCACGACGGACGACGGACACTTGGTGATCACAATAGCCCACCCTGAGCCTAAAGGCTCAGCTGAGCTAATAAACTCCAGTTTCAAAAGCAGAATGCGTGAAACAAGAAATTAAAGATAAGGTCTACAGTCAAACTTATATTAGAAGCCACCTCTATTAAGCAAACAACATGTCTTAAAAGGCCAAATCTCATATCTCAAAGCTGATTTTCAGTGCAAATTGACCTGTATTCAGCAAACACCTGCCTTAAGCTAGCAGTTTTGGCCTGGTCTATCCCTTAGATGTTTGCTTAATACAGGTTTGATTGTCCGAGTACAAACTTATAAAGTACAAACTTTCCGCTCCACAGTCTGCACATACTTCATTACCAGGCACGGCTCTAACTTGATCCAGAATCTGAAGAAAGAGGAGATGCCATTGTATACAAATCAAAGAAAATTCACTGTATCAGATATATGAGCCGCGACACGAAAAAAACCAACAATGTGGTTGTGCGCCCCGAGCAGACTCATATCAACCTGGGCATCCGCCCAGTTTGACCAGACTCTTTGTTAAGCGCTTAAAAGGTAGCCAAGGAACAAAGCTACCTCCATGCGGACAGCGAAGACTCTGATCAGACTGGGCGGATGCCCAGGCTGATCTGAGTCTGCGCTGGGCGCACAACCACTTTGTTGGTTTTGTCGTGTCGCGGTTTAATTATGTTATATAAAACGCATCAGCATGTGCAAAATCAAATTAACGCAATCTGGTCAGAAGTTAGTGTCTACAGCAAAAACCAATAAATGTAATACAATAATACAATGAAGTTTATTGGACTTAAACAGCACAGTGTTTTCCGGTCCTACAAAACCAACTCAATGGCGACACAAGTAAAAGTACGTGAGTTCATAATAGCAAACAGCATAAATAATCGTCAGCATCAGGATCTCAGCATGCGGATCTAAGTGTTTGCTGTCAAATTTAACCATTTTGTAATATTTTCCTCAAGCCACGGCTAATAATTTACTTCTTTGCTCTACACTTCCACACACAAATTCAATGTTGATTTCAATAAGAGCATGTAACTAAGCAATTCTCGAGCAGTTCTTAAACAAGTTTCCAAAGCTGTTTATTGAGAAAATGTAAAAAAAATACCTTATCTTCACCTAGAACACGTGCAATAGCATTTTCGAGCGCAATCTTCCACTGTTGTGTGTCTTCTGCGTTGTCAAACTGAAGGCTGAAAACAGTCGCATTGTTGTTCAGTGCAATCCAGCAACGTATGGACACTTATAAGCCTCTTGTATGTTTGAGAGGCGTCATGGTAAAATGGATCTCACTAAGAAACGTAGCTCAGGCTGAGCACCGTCGTAGATTAATCGAATTTAATTCCTTTTAGAACTAGAATTGTTTTCCTACGAAAAAACAGATGTCTCCCCCCTTTTTGATGTCAAAAGGATCAGTCATTAAGACGCCAAGGGAAAAACAATATGTTTCTCTACCCTGAAGCAGGGATTCATAATAAGTAAAAAGTATAAATGCAAGAGTTATAGTTGTTATGCTCTGCATGTCATGTAATGTTGACTGATATTCATATTTAGTTTTTGTCAAAAAATATAAATGCAAGAGTTACAGTGCTCTGCACGTCGTCTATTTATATGTTGACTGATATTTGTATGAAGTTTCATGAATATAGCTTAAACGGTTTTCAAGTTATAGAGCTTAGACGATTGAGACTCGATTTTGTGAATGACAAAGTTCCAAGGGAAATAACTCAAATAGTATAAATGCTGTGCTCTGTAGGTTGTCTAGTGTTGACTGACATTTGTATGAAGTTTCGTGAATATAGCTTGTTCGGTTTTCAAGTAATAAAGCGATTGAGACACGATTTTGTGACCGACAAAGGTCCAAGAGAAATAACTCAAGAAGTATAAATGCAAGAGTTATGGTTCTTGCACTATGCAATTCGTCTAATGTTGATTGATATTTGTATGAAGTTTCGTGAATATAGCTTGAATGGTTTTCAAGTTATAGAGCAGACACAACTGAGACACGATTTTGTGACTGACAAAGTTCGAAGGGAAATAACTCAAATAGTATAAATGCTAAAGTTATGATTCTTGCATTCTGCATGTCGTCTGATGTTGATTGATATTTGTATGAACTTTCATGAATATAGCTTGAATGGTTTTAAAGTTATAGACGGACTCGACTGAGACGCAATTTTGTGATGGACAAAGTTCCAAGGGAAATAACTCAAAAAGTTTAAACGCCAGAGTGCATTCTGCACGTCGTCTGATGTTGACTGATATTTGTATGAACTTTCATGAATATAGCTTGAATGGTTTTAAAGTTATAGACGTACTCGACTGAGACGCAATTTTGTGATGGACAAAGTTCTAAGGGAAATAATTCAAAAAGTATAAATGCCAGAGTGCACTCTGCACATCGCCTCATGTTGATTGATATTTGTATGAAGTTTCGTGAATAAAGCTTGAGCAGTTTTCAAGTTACAGAGCGGACACAATTGAAACACAATTTTGAGATGGACTAAGTTCCAAGGGAAATAACTCAAAAAGTATAAATGCCAGAGTTACCATTCTTGCACTCTGCACGTCGTCTCATGTTGATTGATATTTATATGAAGTTTCGCGAATATAGCTTGAGCGGTTTTCAAGTTATAGAACGGACACGATTGAAACACAATTTTGTGATGGACTAAGTTCCAAGGGAAATAACTCAAAAAGTATAAATGCCAGAGTTACCATTCTTGCACTCTGCACGTCGTCTCATGTTGACTGATATTTATATGAAGTTTCGCGAATATAGCTTGAGCGGTTTTCAAGTTATAGAACGGACACGATTGAAACACAATTTTGTGATGGACTAAGTTCCAAGGGAAATAACTCAAAAAGTATAAATGCCAGAGTTACCATTCTTGCACTCTGCACGTCGTCTTATGTTGATTGATATTTATATGAAGTTTCGCGAATATAACTTGAGCGGTTTTCAAGTTATAGAACGGACACGATTTGTGACAGACGGACAGACGGACAGACGGACGGACGGACAGACGGACAGACAGACGCCCGGGGAAAAACAATATGTCTCCCGACCCTGAAGGGGGGAGACATAATTAAATTGCATTAGTTTTGGGAATACTGTTTTACGGGTTAGTTGTTTGGTCGGTTCCATTTGTGGTGATGTATATCTTAAAATAGTGACTACTTGTTAATCTAGTTGGGTTGCGTCCCTTTGACCACTTATTGGTAAAATTTACAAAGGCAACTAATTTTAGCGTGGCCAACCTTGAAATCAGCCTCTTTCAGAACTATCGCTGCAGTCGTATGGAAGGAGAGTTTTTGGTGTGAAAAGAAATCTGTTGTAATCGGAGAAGAGGTATGCCATCCAGCAAAAGGAAAGCGGGGGTGACAACCCGTGCGGGGACCAAGCGTGGTCGTGGCGGCACAAGGCAACAAACCAATGTAGTACCAACGGTTAGCTCCTCTCAATCTTCAGAAGGAACAAATCTTCCCCTTCCGCAGCCCCAAGTGGTGTCACAGTCATTTGGGCCTCAGTCAGGCGGGGCACAGGCAGTTGGGTCCCAACCAGTTTCACAGCCGGGAGGGCCACTTCCAGCGGTAGCTAGTGCTCCCCAGCTGCCGCAGAATATTCAGCCAGTCTGGCCAGTTAGTCAACAAGCTGGGCTAGTACAATATCAGCCAATGGTTAGGGCTCCCCAGCCATTGCAGCTGCCAGCGTTAGGAGCTTATATGCAAGGTGAGTCAGACCCGTTGCCAATTGCAACATACAATGATCATGACATTTTTATTTCGGACGTAACGAAGGGTAAAATTTGGGACGGGCAGTACATTGAACTTGCCTTGCTGCTGAAGCAAAATTTTTCAGCTGTCCAGTCTGTAGCTGGGACCTTGGCTTTAGTGGACAACCAGTTGTCAATCAAGCCCGCTACAAACAAAATTAAGCAACCAATAAACAACATTGAATTATGGTCTGACGCTTTCATACATTTTATACTAATATACATCCAGAAACACCCAAATAAGGTAACAGAACTGTTGAAATACTTGTCAGTCATCAGCGGGGCTGCTTCAAATAACCCTATAAATTGATGGCTATGCTATGATATGCAGTTTAGGCTACGTATGGGCAAGGAACCCAACAAGTCCTGGTCACAGATTGATGGTCACCTTTGGCTGTCTTGTGGATTGTCAGGTGATCTTTCAGCAACTACGCAAAATGCTGCACCTTGTTATGAGTTCAATTTTAAAGGGTCATGTACACGTTTGATTTGTACATACGCTCACGTGTGCCTTAAATGCAAAGTACCGCATCCAGCGTCTTCATGCAATTTATTCAAGGATCAAAGGTTTCGCCCAAGATTAGGTTATGCTAATAGCAGGCCTGCAGCAAATTTTGCTCAGAATGAAGTAGCCACAGGGCCAAGGCCATTCCGACCAAGCATGAGTCAGCCCCGTCAACCTAGGCCTTTTCGTCAACAGCGATACCAAAGCAGATTTGTGGGTTCTTGGAGAAACACAAATTAAACTTGAGGCTTTAAGAGCAAGCATATCAGAGTATCCTAACCAGTCAGATGTAGAATTTTTGTTGGAGAGGTTTTCCACCGGTTTCAGGATTAACTACGAAGGTCCAAGACTGCCGACTTCATGTAAAAATTTAAAGTCAGTGTTGCAAAATGAAGATATTGCATGGGAAAAAGTCATGGAAGAGGTCCGGTTGGGGAGGATAGCAGGTCCATTTTCAGTTAAGCCAATTTCAAACCTCAGGTGCTCCCCAGTGGGTTTAATTCCGAAGAAAACCGGTGGATTTCGCCTCATAACACATTTGTCATACTCTGTCGGAGATAGTGTCAATGACTTCATAGATCCTGCTTTGGCTTCAGTTCAATATTCTAGCTTTGACAATGCTGTCAATATAATCAAAAAGCTGGGAAAGGGGGCGCTTATAGGGAAAATTGACTGTAAAAGTGCATTTCGCTTGCTGCCTTGTTATTTGGGAGATATAGATTTGCTCGGTTTTACATTAAAGGGTCAGTATTTTGTGGACAAAATGGTGCCAATGGGATTAAAAATAGCATGCAAGTGCTGGGAATGCTTCGCAAAGTTTTTGAATTGGTTAATTTGCCTAAGAACAGGATCTGAGAACATTGACCACTATCTCGACGATTTCTTCTTTGCTGGTGAGGGCCATTCAGACACCTGCAAAACTTTGATGGGAGAATTTCTAGTGATGTGCAAGCTTAAGGAGCTAGGGGTGCCCATAGCCCAGGAAAAGACTGATGGTCCTTCTACTTGTTTAGTATTTTTGGGCTATTTGTTAGACACTTTGCAATTCCAAATTCGAATTCCAGATGACAAAATTCAGCAATTGTTGGGGTCAATTCGAATTGCACTAGACCGAAAAAAGCTCACATTGAAGGAGCTTCAGTCTCTTACTGGGTCCCTACAGTTTTGCGCAAAGGCTATGCCGTCAGCGCGAGCTTTCATTCGCCGCATGTATGCCTCCATGTCGTCAGTCAAAAAATCACATCACCACATTAGATTGACTAATGGCATTAAAGATGACCTTAGAATGTGGCAAACGTTTTTAAGCAATTTCAATGGGGTATCTTACATGCTTGATGCAGAATGGATTTCTTCAGCAAACTTGCAGCTGTATACAGATAGCGCAGGAGGTTCCGGGTTAGGTTGTGGTTGTTACCTGGACGGGGCCTGGGCTTTTTTGCATTGGCCTGACATCTGGGCTGAGTCAGGCATTTTGAAAGATATAACTTTCCTTGAAATGGTACCTATTGCCCTTGCTGTCATGCTGTGGACAAATCGCTTTAAGGGTTTACGTATTCAATTTTACACTGACAACATGGCTTGCTTACATATATTGAACTCAAAGTCTGGGAAATCAGAACGGGTCATGAAACTGGTCAGGGCTATAGTACTGTGGTCTCTTCAGTTTGATTTCCATATTAATGCTGTGCACGTTAATTCAGCTGACAATTTCACAGATGCTATTTCTCGCAAACAGTGGGCCAAATTCAGGTCGCTTCGACCTCAGGCGGATTCCGAACCTACACCAGTGCCGGAGGAATTTTGGGATCTTTTACCAATGAAATAGACAGCCTCATCAATGCCTCCCTGTCTCGAAATACGGTAAAGTCATACCAAACTGCAATTTCTTTGTTTGATTCATTTCGCCAGGAAAAAAAATTTTCGCTGGATTGGCCGGCTCCACTGGATAGTATACTGAGTTTTATTGCTTACATGTCAGTAAAGGGTTATACACATAACACAGCAAGCTCTTATATATCTGGTATTTCGTTCTTTTGCAAGTTAAATGGTTGGGTGGATATAACTCAAACGTTTATAGTTCGCAAAGTTTTGAAGGGTTATGCTAAACACCACTCCAGAAAAGACATGAGAGAACCTGTTACATTAGACATGATGAAAGCCTTTCCGGGTGCATTAGCACAGGTAACGCAATCTCGCTATGAAGCTTTACTTTTCCAAACAATATTTTCAACATGTTTTTTCGGGTTGATGAGAATAGGAGAATTGGTAATTCAATCTAAAGTTAGCGATTGCTCAAGGGTGGTTCAGTTTGCGGATGTCTCAATTGCAAGCTCTGAGGTTCAGATCATGGTTAGATTTTCCAAGACAGATCAGACTGGTCGCTCTGTCACTTTGATTTTTGTCCCATGTTCAGATAAACGGATTTGTCCAGTGGCACTGCTATCAAGTTACACTCGACAAAGGCCTCATGTGGGGGACCTTTATTCTGTCATTTCAATGGGCTACCAGTAACTCGATTTCAGTTTGCTGCGGTTCTGAATAAGGCAATAAGCTTCTTGGGGATCAAACAGGTAGTACGCCCCCATTCATTTCGTATCGGAGCGACCACCCATTTATGTCAACAGAATGTTGGTGACAATAACATAAGGGCCATGGGGAGGTGGGCCGAGAATAGCCAAGTTTTTAGGCGTTATATTAGGTTAGATAAACTTCAGGCTTAAGCTCAGCACACGGCATAAAGATTTATGAGTTTGAAGATTAAAACCAGTTTATAAGTTTGTTTGTAATCAGTTTTTTCTTTTCCTTTTCTTTTTCTACGTATTGGCCTACAATGAATTATTTTAGTTTTGTAGGTCAAGCATTCATCTGGATGGTGGGCTCATCTCTCATAGTCAAGGCTCATAACCACGTAAAGACTAGACCAATGGGACCCGACTTGGCCCTTTTCAACAGACATGGCGTGAAAGTTATCTGGGCCGGTAGCTCAGGACTTCATTCAGAATATGTAATTAACTTATGTCAAGCTTTAAAGAATTGTTTTCTTAATTCAACCGGTCTTCCAAATTATCTCTTAATTCACGCAGGAGGGAATGATATTGGAAGGATACCAACACATTTACTCAGGAATTACATTTGCCGAGTCCTGGATTATTTGCAGGAATCTTTCCCTGGGGTTTCCATTGTGTGGTCGTCTATTTAACCTCGTCTAAAATGGCGCTATTCGGACGATACTGCTGCAATGGAGAAAGCCAGGGCAAGAATTAACAGGGGGGTCATCCAGTCTGTTGTGTCAAAAGGGGGCTATGCCATTAAACATCCTGATTTCCAAGACAAGAACCCTGCATTGTTCTGTGACGATTGCCACCTGTCTTACATTGGTAACGACATATTTTTGAATACGTTCCAAGGTGCTTTTGAAACATTCATCAGGCACCCAGAAATGCAAATTTATCCAGTGGAGTAGGGTCACAGCGGTCCTTTCATGTCTCATATCAGAACACAGACTGTTTTAACATGGCCATTTTCGCCTCCCAAAATAAGTAATTTCCAATCTGCATTTTAAAAGATATTAACCCTCCATGGCCTCCCACATCAGTTTTCTAGTGCATGTTGTTATTTTCACTGTAAGCATGGCCAATTTTACATGGTACCCAACGTTAGCTTCATGGAAGGACCATCCTGTGATCCACTTTTGGCCAGGCGGTGAGTTGAATGTGAATGTCGTAGGGACCTTAAGTTTAAGAACCACAGTGTCTTGTTCATATGATTCAGAAGTGTTATACTCCTAAAAGTGGCGGTGAGCAGCCTCGTTAGTCGTGTTCAATATTTGCACACGAGTGCCGTGGCTGCTCATTGGCGAAAACACTTTTGGAACTATGATCTCTGGAATGTTAACTGCTTGGTGGCAGTTGGCCAGTCTAGTCAACATTCAAATGATCTGCTCGTGTTTCCCCAGTGGATCATTTAAGAAACAGTACAATGATCTGCTTGTGCTTCCCCAGTGGATCATCTAATAAAACTGAGAATCGTTGAATTGGTGAAATGTGTAGTTGACATTTAGTTGTTATGTTGTGAATAACAGGAATTCTTTAAGTTGACGTGTAGATACGTACTTCAGTTGCAGTTGAGAAGTGAATATATATGACAATTCATGTTGCCGCAAAGTTGAGCATTTGCTATTTGAAAGCACTCACCGCCATGGCCTTTCTTTTGCCAAATTTAATAAATAACAAAACCAAAATATGTGTCTGTTCAGTTTATGGTCAGTATTAAGCAATTCATCAGAAATAATCGAATTTAATTCCTATTAGAATTAAATTGCATTATTTTTGGGAATACTGTTTTACGGGTTAGTTGTTTGGTCGGTTCCATTTGTGGTGATGTAGATCTTAAAATAGTGACTACTTGTTAATCTAGTTGGGTTGCGTCCTTTTGACCATTTATTGGTAAAATTCACAAAGGCAACTAATCTTAGCGTGACCGACCTTGAAATCAGCCTCTTTCAGAACTATCGCTGCAGTCGTATGGAAGGAGAGTTTTTTGTGTGAAAACCCTCCCACCCTACGTCCCCTTTTTTATCAAGCATAAAACTGTTCCCCTTTGCTGCTTGTTTTTCTGTATTTTTCAGATGTTCTTACTCATGTATCCATACGTCATGGCGGTGTCAGCGACGCAGTGCGGCTAGGCTGCATCGAAAGCACTCTAGAACTATGATCAAAAATACTTCTGGAACTATGATCGATAACACGGCTGAAACTATGATCGAAAACACTTCTGGAACTATGATCTCTGGAATGTTAACTGCTTGGTGGCAGTTGGCCAGTCTAGTCAACATTCAAATGATCTGCTCGTGTTTCCCGAGTGGATCATCTAAGAAACAGTACAATGATCTGCTTGTGCTTCCCCAGTGGATCATCTAATAAAACTGAGAATCGTTGAATTGGTGAAATGTGTAGTTGACATTTAGTTAACAGGAATTCTTTAAGTTGACGTGTAGATACGTACTTCAGTTGCAGTTGAGAAGTGAATATATATGACAATTCATGTTGCCGCAAAGTTGAGCATTTGCTATTTGAAAGCACTCACCGCCATGGCCTTTCTTTTGCCAAATTTAATAAATAACAAAACCAAAATATGTGTCTGTTCAGTTTTTGGTCAGTATTAAGCAATTCATCAGAAATAATGAGTTTTAACTGACAGCATGAATAATCTAAAATTACAAGATGTACATTTCTGCCAGTCAGTGTAAATGCGCAATCTGCTTGAGTTGTTGTTGTTCGTACATGGCCCTTGATATATGGACACGTCATACCAATTATTTCTATTGTATAATTAAGGTAGAAAGATACTGAAAAAATCTTGTTTTTATTTGTTGAACAGAACAGAGGTTTTGTTCATGATGAAATCGGTAAACTGTGGAGTATATACAGTTATAGTATGATTTGAATGCCAGGCCAATTTTTCAATTCAGTAACTTTCTACCTTAAGGATATCATGTCTTGGCAAAGGATAAGGTGTGAGAAGGCTTATCAAAACTCTGACGAAGACTGACATAAAGTGCTGATCAGTAAATTCTACGACACTTTCCAACTCACTTAAATACACATTAATCATGAAGAGTTGGCCATGATAGTCATAATCAACATGTATATACAGGAAGGTGATAAATTTGGACAATAGATATATATTAAAATCTATCCCATTTAGTCTTCAATAGTATTTTTTTCTTTCATATTTTCGTTTACTTACGCGTACTTGTTTGTTTATTTGTTACACTGGATCATTCTCTAAGGATAATACAGTTTCAAGAACCAATGAGCAGCTGAATCTATCTACAAGGTTACTGAACTGTTAGTGTTTTAGACCGGCGGGCTATATTTTATCTATAAAAACACTGACAAAATACATACACGAATTTCTGATCTGGTGGTGACCTAAGCACGAGTTTACCATCGACCTCCTGTACGTTCGTAGTTTCCATACTCAACTCATGAACCGGGAAGTTTATTTCGAAATCCTGAAAAACATTAGATGAAATAGTTTTAAACACCATGATGAGAACACAATTGGTAGACAATGTCTGCTAACATGTCGTTATTTCACTGGGCTAGAATTGCTGCAGATAAGCTCATCATTCCGTAATGATTTATGATATTGGTAAAAAATCACCTAAGACAAATAACAGATGAAGTTGTACAGATTTGTGTACATGTTTACCATCCTTAATATATAGAGTACAAGCACAACTCACTACATTCACACAGTTATTATAAGCAGTTGGCATTACTCGCTTTTGTTTGTCTGCATTATTCATATAAGCATTAACCCAGTTTTACAAACCTCTTGAAACAGTGTGTCATAAAGAGTCATTTCAAAAATGAAAATACAGTGTAAGGAATTATGTGTAAACGATACGATTTTAACATGTATCCGAAATATATCATTTTCTCGTTAACTCACTTTCTCGTTGTAATAATAATATAATTTTCCTTCTCTTAAAGCCATGTAGTAACGCTTCTTCTTCCCGTTAAATTTAGCACAACCCTACAAAATAAACCATACAATCAATTTCCATCTCTTTAACTCAGATCATACTTTGACATATCCTCGAAAAAAAATCAAGGGGTCGCTCTTTTACCCTGCGATTTCTGGAACATTTCAAACATTTGGTAAAATAAATCAGTTCTACCTTCCATTTCATTTATTTTGCAAGTTTTGTACACATGAAGTCTGAAACTATAGACTTTATACGAAAAACATTTAACAACTATTTTTACCTATTTTCTATTTTTATTATAGAAGGGTTAAAACGAGAACACAATAAATTAAACAGCACCGAACATAAAAGAAATACAACCGCAACGAAAGTACCGCCTTGAGACGGTCAGTAAAAACTACTGGAGGTTTAAACCGGTTTTACTGGGCCCAAACCTTCACCCTCACCCTCCGCCGCGGTGCACACAATTAGTTGGTAGTTCGGTTCGTATATTCATCAAATTCAATCATTTTTAAGATCAGCAAGCTGTAAAAGTTTAAAACTCATAGTAATTTTAGAAGTTATGCCCGACCAAACTGACACACTATCAATTCTCTATGGCAATTCAAACCACTTTCATTTTAGGAGTAGTTTGACTTAAAGCCTGGACTTTGTCAAGACAAAGGCTATAGATTGAAACTTCATGTGTATAAAACCTGCAAAATGAATACAATGGAAGGAAGAAATTATTTATTTTACTAAATGTTTGAAATGTTCCAAAAATCGCAGGGTAAAAATTTGACCCCTTATTATTTTTTCCAATATATGTCAAAGCATGATCTGATTAAAAAGATGGATATTGATGGTATATACTGAGAAATGATGCAATTAACGAATCGAAAATAACTACTCCATATATAAGGAGGAAGATTTTTGGGATTCACTAACATTAAAGCAACGTATTAACTTTGCGAATAACAGTTTCGATTATGGACATTCATACAACTACAGAAATAAGTTTACACGTATGTGAAAAGAACGACAAAAATAGATACATATAAAAATATACAAACGTAAAATGACAAATGACATACCGGTACCTAACAATACTCTACGTTTAAGTTTAACTAACCCCGTTTCAAGTGAAAAGTGTCCCTCTTGGCGAATAGTAAGACGCGCGTAAAAATGGCGGCGTCCATTCCGGAGAATAAACACGCCATTTTCGCCCTAGAGGAGTCAACCGACCTTTTTATGGGGTTGCCGTGCCTGTGGTCTGTTTATAGGCAAATAATTTATTATGATACATACCTGCTGTTGAACAAACCACAGACATTTGACAATACATACATTGCTGGAAAACAAAGCGTAGACTAAGGTTCGGTGAAGGATACATATACTGCTGTTGCATTATAGCAAGTAAAGCCTTAGGATAGAGTCGGGTTACTTCGGACAGCGGGTAAATTCGGACATACCATTGCAAACAGTGAAAATCCAGATGAGACGGCTCATTAACCGTCTCATCAGGATGTTCACTGTTTGCCCACTTAATTTTGCAACTGACATATAAAGGAAACAATGTCACTGTCCGAATTTACACGCTGTCCGACTCGACTTTATATACCGAGTTGGTTATACTTGCCGTTAATTCAGCCTGTGTCACCACTGTACTTTCTGATGAGGCGTGAGATTTCTGAAATCACGAAAATGATTATTGCAAGTAGAAATACTAAACTTTTTTCTCATTTTCGTAATATAATGGTCACAAAAAGTAGGAGATATTTCAACATAAAAGCATAACAATAGGCGGATTAGATTTTTTTGTATATTGATACAACACTATTTAAGTGATAATGTTCAGCTAAATTAGAAACAGTCACAGCAGTTCACGTGACCTTTAGAAACATATAAAGAACTATGGGATCTAGACCCCAATTTAGCAAAAAAAAAAAAAAAAGAAGAAGCTTTTTGACACTTAAGTTCTGGGACTAATTGAATTTTATGGTGTAGGGCCCATGCAAATATCACAATCGGTGAGACAATTCACCGCATAGTGTTATCGTTTACGCCTGCCATTTCAATTTTTGATCTGTTAACAGCATGAAAACGTATCTGCATCTTGTTAACTGAAGCAGTAGGCGTCTGTCTCCATAAAGTTATATTTCTGCTGGATTCGTGCGAAATTTGGGTGTCGACTCTTTTTTACTTCCAATTTATTCTAGGTCACGTGACAAACTTGCTGAAGTTCTCTATCACTATTTGTTTAATAATGTATTATAGTTGAATGCTTCTCCATTTATTTTTTTTTTTTAATTTTGCTTTCATAAATGTCTTAATATCCCTTACTTTGTGTGAGCAGTATATGATAAGTGTTGGTTTCAGATCCAAAAGGAGCACTATGGAATACAATCCTACCTGTAGCACTTAAGTTTGCAAAGTTCAACAGCGGCAACATCTGTACCATGTATTCATAGATTTGAAAACAAATGATAGGTATTGCAGGCGGTTTAGTAGGCCTGATTATGGTAGCTGAATGACTACCTGTTTGGGAAAGAGCTGCTCATTAGCTTTACCTTGCGTGTCTTTCGTGAACTTGTGTCAATTTTCCATGTGTGTGCTTCTTTCCCTATCGTTTTTGTGAGCGGGATGTGGGATGTGATTTTAATAATTCCTGATCATTGTCTTTTTGCTCTGAATGTGGTAGCACAACATTACGTCAATCTAGTGCGCGATTCGTACAACAAGGCTACAAGTCCAGTCGAGGCAACTGAAGGCAAACCCTGTCAGTGGCATCTGAAGGTAAACCCTGTCAGTGGCATCTGAAGGCAAACCCTGTCAGTGGCATCTGAAGGCAAACCCTGTCAGTGGCATCTGAAGGCAAACCCTGTCAGTGGCATCTGAAGGTAAACCCTGTCAGTGGCATCTGAAGGTAAACCCTGTCAGTGGCATCTGAAGGCAAACCCTGTCAGTGGCATCTGAAGGCAAACCCTGTCAGTGGCATCTGAAGGTAAACCCTGTCAGTGGCATCTGAAGGTAAACCCTGTCAGTGGCATCTGAAGGCAAACCCTGTCAGTGGCATCTGAAGGTAAACCCTGTCAGTGGCATCTGAAGGTAAACCCTGTCAGTGGCATCTGAAGGCAAACCCTGTCAGTGGCATCTGAAGGCAAACCCTGTCAGTGGCATCTGAAGGTAAACCCTGTCAGTGGCATCCGAAGGCAAACCCTGTCAGTGGCATCTGAAGGCAAACCCTGTCAGTGGCATCTGAAGGCAAACCCTGTCAGTGGCATCTGAAGGGAACTCAGAGATCTGTTTTTTAGCTTGATCTCCCTTTAGATGCCCCCGACATGGTTTGCCACCAAACTGGGCTTCTTAGCAATTGTCTCTATTTTATAACTTGTGCAAACTTGATTGAATTATATAGTTATGAACAAACAGTGACCAAAATGATATTTGTTATCTGTCTTTGGTTTAGCTTTATTAGGATGCAGTGACAGTCCTTGAAAGGAACTCAAGTTTGGAACCGTCATCTGTGACAACTTTTCCAAGGTCTTCAAAACTTGTTGTCGTTATGGTCAATACAGATACTGGAAACAATAACAAATTTATAACACCTTGTAGAAGTTGTTAGATGAGATTACTTTCGTAGTTTCGCTTACCTTCATATCATGTACCATATTGTATGTTGTACTGTTTTGGAACTATGTAATTTGTATTAAACTAAAATGTTTAAACCAATTCCTGTTGTCTCAAACCTTCTTATGGTGCATGGTAGATAGAAAACCATGTGAGTGTCTTTTGATATCAAGTTTATCAGGCTCGACAAAGTACACGTCGGACTGGCTCGTCAAGCCTCGCCATTCCTACTTTACAATTCAGCATCATGATAATAAATTTGTGAAAAATTACAAATAAAATTACAAATAAAAAGACACTAACATGGCATTCTTTATATATCTGTAGATACCTGATACTTTAGAATGGCTTCCATAATCACATGTGACCAATGTGTGCGAGTGTCTGGAAATAAAATTCATAAAATACCGTAAAAATTCTAAAAATTGGGACACCTTCATGATTACCGTAGTTGTCGCTTAAACGAAACAGTTTGATTAAACAGTGCCGCAGTAATACGTCCATAAGATCCAATCGGAATGGCAAACAGAACAGACCTTGACCATAAAGCCCATAGAGGAGCACTCTGATCTGGGTTTGCACAGTTTGCTCAGACCTATCTCTCCCAATAATTTGAATTTTACGGTACATACAATAATAGATAAGTAATAAAACTACTATTAGGGCGCGTTTACACGAGCAAAGTTTCTATGTCACAGAAACTTTAACAAAGAAAGTATGACAAACATTTTGCGCTTACACGGAGCAAATTATTTGTTAAAGAAAATGTGCCATAGAATCTTTGTCACATAAACTTTGGCAATGAAATTTTTGCTGCAGTGTTCACACGACCAAATATTATTCGTCAAAGTTACCTACAGCGATGAAACAAAATCTTTGTCACATTTTCCACGTTTGTAGCAATGTTCTTTGTTACATAATCTTTAGCAAAGTTCTCCGTTTACACGGACAAATTTAATTTATCGAAGTAACTTTACCATATATATTTGTCAAAGAAACATTGTCATATTTTGGCATTTACACGAGCAAATTTTTCTGTGACAAACCTACTTTGTCATAGAAACTTTGGTCGTGTAAACGCGCCCTTACTGTAAAAATAATTTAGGAAGGACACACCAGCTACGTTTGTTTACCAAGATTTGATGTTGGAGCTAACTGCGAGATGTCTCATATGTGGTGTTAGAACAGGATTACGTTAACAATATTTCGTTCTAGTTTCCCTGATTATCATCCTTGTTAGAATGGTACTGTATATGATTATATTACGATACTCAACTAGAATATAATATAATACTATATATTTCATACTATTAAATTGAAATAAATATTGTATCAGTAAGTAAGTCAGTAAGTATCTAGGCTTAGTGACTAATTTGGTTTTCGCCAATCTTCGATGAGGCCCTCTAAAACGGTTCGTACAAACTTTACAATTCAACAAATAATATGATTTATTTTTCGTTTCCCTATGATGGCCTTTCAATGTTAGCTCTGAGCAGTAGGTGATTTAAGATTCTTATAAATGTAGTATTGCTCACTGTTTAGTGAGTTGACTCATTTACTTTATTTTGTTCTATCCTCCCTGTACCACCCCACCTGGTGCCTACCTTGTGCTACCTTGCGATATCTTGTGCCTACCTTCGGTACCTCGAGTCTACCTTGCGGTACCTTGTACTACATTGCGGTATTTAGTATGACCCCACAAAGTAGAGTAAAATAGAAGAAGCGGAACAATAAGGTAAAGAAACACTCAGATAATATGGCGATGGGGGAAGACAAAGGCAAACTTAATTAACATTTCAATTTTCCATCCTTGTAATGCATCTATTAACAAAGACATTAATGGATTCAGCATTTTTATCTTATTTTTATTGGTATACTGGGCCCAATAAGTGCTCCAGAACATGTATTTATTTGCTGAATCTAATATTTATGTGTATCTAATATGGATGATGTTTAATATTATTAAAATCTATTTGGTTTTTGTCTAGACTATATACCCACTATGTAAACCGTGATTAGTCACGTTTTTTTGCATTTGTCCCTAGGCAAAAGTTCATTTTGGGGTGCTTAATCCATAGTTCCAGACAGCTAAATATCACCCATCATTCCAGTTTGTACAAAACTTACCTGGTTCATCCGTTCCAAATAGAAATGTCCTGTTCTTGCATTTTATTGTGAACTGAAACTGGCGAGCTGACGAACCCTAAAATATAATAAATATACCATAAAATTATAAAACTTTGGCCACCTAAAATAATTACCGTAACTGTCCTAAATATTGATAGTTTTGTTTTGTCAATGTAGAAATGTGTCGCAGAGATGCAGATGGAATGGCAAACAGTGTAGACTATTATCAGACTGCTCCTTGGAGCAGTCTGATCTTGGTCTGCACTGTTTGCTCCGACC
Source organism: Ctena decussata (assembly GCA_963989385.1). NCBI lineage: Eukaryota > Metazoa > Mollusca > Bivalvia > Lucinida > Lucinidae > Ctena > Ctena decussata. Next base: position 10,045,859 of record OZ022506.1, read on the forward strand.
TATCTGTTCCAATTCTTAGAGCATTTACGGTAACTACCACCCTGACGCTAAATTTTGGGATAGAGACTTCTGAGGATATAGTAAAGACCGAAAATATACTGCTTATACGCAGTCTGATTAGGACCTTCTGTCAGTAGCAAAGCAATGACAAATCCTAGGGAAGTATAATAAATTTGACATTTATGATTATTATAGAAAATAATATTGTCTATGGATACGCCGCCATGTTTTTCCGCCATTTTTCAAAGGGATACAACTTTAATTGAGTCGCGACACGAGAAAACCAACAATGTGGTTGTGCGCCCAGCGCAGACTCAGATAAGCCTGGGCATCCGCCCAGTCTGATCAGAGTCTCCGCTGTCCGCATAGAGGTAGCCTAGATCCTTAGCTACACTTTGAGCACTTAAGGAAGAGTCTGATCAATTTTAGCGGATGCCCAGGCTAATCTGAATCTGCGCAGTGCAAACAACCACATTGTTGGTTTTGTCGTGTCGTGGCTCAATTGTTTCTGCTTGCTTCCCTGGGTGACTTAACTCTTAAAAAGAAGTCTACTCTTAACGAAAAGAATTTGCTCTCCAATGAGCAAATTCTTTCCTTTAATAATTGACCCTCGTTGAGAAGGAAGACAAAGAAAAAATACATAGTTGCTTCCCCTGAATGTATATCAAATCACCGTAAAGTGTCCCAATATTAAGTGCAAGTACGGTACAAACTATCTTCCCTGAAATATCTTCCGTGTATTCAAAGATGCCCTGTAAATCGTAATCAATACATGCATTTGCATTTTTTTTATATTTTCAGGACATAACATTAAAACAAATAAACTTCCTGATACACTTCGCTAGGAAAGGTATATTCTTTCATTTTCAGCTGTGGTAAAGTTCAGTCTGCCCTATCAAGCATAGTGATAAGAATCTGTACTTTTTGTTATATATACTCCTAAGAGCCCATAGAAGATGCAAGATTCTGATCAGAATTACGCCTGAACAAAGAAGATATTGATCAGAGTTCCTTTGCGGTGTTCACAGCTGCTTTTATGTGTTTTTTCTCATCACGTTTGGAAAACCCTCTTCTGCGAATAGTTAGGCAAACTGTAACTATATGCTTTTCGGCATACATGTATGCATGATAAAAAAAACGTTTGCACAATATTTATTTTTTTTAAGTCAACGAAGTGGTGGAGTTAGGCCATTTTCAGGAGTTTTGTGATATCTCTTACAAACATGAAAGAGCTACGTGCATTAAGGCCACTGTGACGCCTTTGTCAATGCCATTTTCAATGTCATCTGTTTATTCTCTATGTTTACCTACTGTTTAATCCATTAATGCCTAGTGGACTCTTCTATCTGTATATATTAGATGAATCCATTTGTCTTTTAAGTGGTGTCAGGTTTAGGTTTATTTTTAGAATTTTTATTTTACTTTGGGAAGAAATACCCATTTGTCTTAGGGAAAAGGTGTAGACCCTGATCAGACGCCGCGTTTTGCGGCGTCTGATCTAGGTCTTCACTGTTTGCCTATGTCCATTTTTGGGGACGCTATTTATTAATGGGTTAAAGTCCAGTTAGAGGATTGCCACAAAACTTGCATAAGTAGTTTATTTGGAACAGTGTTGGAGATGATTTGGTTTGGTGACCTTGTCCCCATTTTCAAGGTAACAAGAACTTTGAATGTTAAATATCTTTTGAAACAATTCACAGATTTTGACTTCTACCAACCCCTGCATACATGTATGTATATCTATTGGGACAAGTCCTCAGGGGTGTTTAGATGGGGTGACACTGAAAAGGTCACAGAACCAAATGTTAAATGCTTTTGCCTCTTAAAACTATTGACATATAAAACTGCATTTGTATATCATTGGGATGCTGTTGTTGTTGTTTTGTTGCTTAACGTCCACGGTAAACAGCTGTGGTCATGGCTGGACGGTCAGTTAGCCTAGCCACACTATTCCTGGGCAGACCTTCTAAGCGGTTGACCAGTACTAAGTACCAATACTTTGGCCAGTAACTGACAACTGCCATCCTTGGTTTAAACTTTATTTTATTTGCATAATCATTAATACATTTATACATTTCTAAACATAGTATTTTATGCAAATGGGATTCAGAAGAAAGTCAAACGACTTTTTTTTCAAATCGCTCAAGAGCCAGAGGTCCCAAATTCGATCCCTGGTCCGGCCACTTACTTTTGTTTCTCCTTCCGCTGATTCAAGAAGATTATTATAAAATTACACAACGATAGTCCAATTGAAAATAAATAAAAAATGTGATTTAAAAAAAGTATATTAGTTCCATTTCTTGTAAAGGTATAGTGTTTACCTATAATTATTCTAAAACGATAAGCTAAAACGTTTAATCACTATATAAAAGATTAAATCCTTTAATACTCGCTCTATCATTCTTTTAAAAAACATTAAGAGAAGGTGCGTCTCTGACAGACTCGGGTAAGTGGTTCCGTAATCTAGGCGCAGAATATGAGAATGAACCTAAAAACAGTGCTGTTCTTGATCTGGGCACTGCTGTCTGTAGATGATTTTAGCGTGCAATTTATAGTGCATGGCAGATGCCTCATAGCGTTTCGTGAAAATCTCGTTTTCTTAACAATCAACACACCAACACATCTAAAAACAAATAATCCCCAAGTTTTAGCAGAAGCAGCCTATAATATATAATATTTGTGTACTTAAATAAAGGTCAATATAAACACCAACCTTGCATATGAGGTCAGAATGACGTCGTGGCATTGTCAGTGCGATCTCAAAGACGTCGAGCCCACGTGAGTTAGACTTTATTGCATAAAAAGCAGTGCCGTACGATACTAACAGCCGTGCATCAACTGGCGGAAAACCGTATATTAACAAGGGATTTCACGCGCTTTTACGAAACTTGCAATATGCTCGTGCCGGGACCACTGAAATTATTCCGCCATGCAGCATCGCCTCTTCCCTTTCGGTCAAATTACAAACAAGAGGGCCAAGAGGCCCTGAATAGCTCACCTGAGCAAAAGGTTAAAGATCAAACTAGGGTCATCATTTTAACAAACCTGATAGTTTGCAACCATTTCCGAATGGTTCTGAAAAAGAAGATTTTTGAATATTTTTCTTTGTATTGCTATGGTTCAAACCCAGGACCCACTGGGGCGGGGCCAATTTGGACCCTGGGGCCATCATTTGAAAAATCATGGTAATCTGAGCCAAGTGGTTCTGAAGAAGTTTTTTGAATATGTTTTTACGTTTTTATGTACTTCTATGGTTCAAACCCCACGGGACGGTGCCATTTTGGACTCTGGTGCCATCCTTGAACAAACGTGGTAAAGGACCACTAGGCAATGCATCATACCAAATTTCAAGCGTCTCCACTAAGGGGCTCTGGAGTAGAAGATTTTCAAGTATATTATAATTTCGAACCCAGGAGTCCCTGTCCCAAGGCCATTTTGGATCCCAGGGCCACCATTTAGTAGGCAAATGCATCATAACAAATTTCAAGCATCTAAGTCTTGCGATTCTGAAGAAGAAGATTTTTGAATTTTTTTTTTTCATTTCTATGATTCAAACCTTGGACTCCTTGCCGCGGGGCCATTTTGGACCCTGGGCCATCATTTGAACAAACTTGGTAAAGGACCACTAGGCAATGCTACGTACCAAATTTCAAGCATCTGAGCCAAGCAGTTCTGGAGAAGAAGATTTTTAAGTATATTTTAGTTTCGAACCTAAGACCCCCTGTCCCAGGGCCATGTTGGAATCTGGGGCCACCATATGAACAAATTTGGTAGAGGTCTACTCGACAGTGCGTCATACCAAATATCAAAGCCCTAGGCCTAGCGGTTTCGGAGAAGATGTCATTTAAAGCAAATTGTTAACGACGCACGACGCATGACGGACGACGGACACTGGCTGATCACAATAGCTCACCCAGAGCTTATGGCTCAGGTGAGCTAAAAATGGTGATGCACTACCTATGTATACTTATATGACGTCATCATGCCTTTCTACCTATATTACGTTATAAAGTCGTGACACAGGTTTCAAAACAAAACTGTGTACATTCTTACGATGCCAAATGGAGATAAAATAAGTGTTAAAGAAAACATGTATCCCAAGCATGGAAATTATTGCTTGAAAGGTATCTGCTTTTTTTGTTGATAAATTTGCAATATACTTTGCTGTAACTATAACTTTTCCGAAATGCTTCGATTGCATAGGATGATGGCAGTCATTTTGAATAGCTTGATGCTCTCGGGCCAAGAAGACGGAAATTAATAACATGATACACTAGCGCGTTGGCTGTCAAACGGTGACAAAATAAAGTGCCATATTTTTCGCAATTTTAATGAATATTTCATTGATTTTATGCAATAACATCGATCAAACATTTGTTTCTAATACATTAACGTGTTTGCCAAGTCTATCGGGAGATGTTGAAAACCTTGGCTCTCGGCCGCTTGGTTTTCAACATCTCCCTCAGGATTTGGCAAACGCTAATGCATGAAAAACCATGTTTGATCCCTATATTGTGTGCCTACAAAGCAGGTGCCCGAATATAAGGAAAATTAGTTTGGCGTACGTGCGTGCTTGGATGCGGGTAGGTGTATGTGTGCGTGTGTGTGGTGCATGCTATGATACGAGCGGGTGTAGATGTACGTGTGCATGTGTGTGTGTGTGTGTGTGTGTGTGTGTGGCAATATTCTTGTTAAAAATAACGAGCCGCGAAACGAGAAAACCAAAATAGTGGTTGTGCGCCAAGCGCAGTCTCTGATCGGCCTCGGCAACCGCCCAGTCCGATCAAACCCTTCGCTTAGCGCTTAAAGGGTAGCTAAGGTCTAAGCTACCTCCATCCGAACAGCCAAGACTCTGATCAGATTGGGCAGATGCCCTGGCTGATCTGAGTCTGCGCTGGGCGCACAAGCACTTTGTTGGGTTTCTCGTGTCGTGGCTCAAATATGTAAAGCTGAATAAACATAAATTGACACTGACCGGTCAGGAAATCTTGAAAAATATACAAGTTAATAAATAAGCCATAATATGGTTATTATATATTAAACTGAAAAAAATCTAAATCCATTAGATGTTGATTAGTAAGAAAACAATAAGCATCACCGCAAAAAACAAGGTGACGAGAATAAGACAAATAGCTATGTTCGACAAAGGACCTCTGACAGTATCAATGCATATTTGCCTATTTTTCGACCAATTATTGCACCTTCCTGGGGCAGCAAAAGTTGAAATATTTGGCATTAATATGTAGATGTTTGTACTATAAAGACATTTTAACAGTAATTTTGAAAAATTATCATGCCTCTAGACTGACTTAAACAGATTTTATCAATGGGGGTAGGTGAATTCTTCAGTCTCTGAAAATAAATTCATTTTTTCCGGTTTTCTAATATATCGAAATTTTAATTGATAACTATGCTAAAACTGACGTACACACTACAGTTACTGATATCATGCAATATTTTTTTCAATAATAAGGACTTTAGCCTATTTTTAGATATAAAGGGTGGAAGTACCCCACCCACTTTTTTAGTTTTTCAGCTGTAGACTATCTTTTCCCCCCGTGCCTCAGCAAGCCACTCACATATAATGTATATTATGATAGTACACACATACCTGCAAGGTGGCTAGCTGAGGCACGGGGGGAAAAGTATTTTTAAAAAACTTTTTCTGTTTCCATTACGTTTAATCATAAAATTTAGCTTTTTCCACCAAAAATTGAAGAAATTAAATTCATAGCCAGTTAGGGGAAGTTGAGAGCAACAAATTTCAAGAGAAATTCTTGGGTATATCAAAAATTTAATTTTGACTAATTTTATAGGCAAATTAACATTACAACCGTCAGAGGTCCTTGCCGTATTTCTTTGGTTTTAAGCGGTACAAATGTATTTCTTAGGTTTTAAGACGCCGGAGTGGGAACTTTTGCCAGTGAGTATAGATATTAATGGAAAATATAAAAGTTAAGCAGCACACAAGCTAAGAAAAACACACTCAGAGAATGTCTACATCACACAGGCTACGTGAAAGCAGGATGGTCTATATACAAGCAGGTACGTCTCGCTGAATTACAATGAGTAAACTTGCTGAACTTCTCGAACCAGGACGCCGATCCTTAAATAATTATACATTTTAATACGGCCCCAGTTCTACTTTCTCTGTATCAAAGTTTGCTTTGCGATATATATTTAAGGAATAAATGTTAATTGTTTAAGGGTTCATCACACCACCAAGTGGGTGGGGAATGGTCTGAAATCAGACTTTGAATTTTTTTAATATACTTGTGAAATATGAAGTTTTGCTTATACCAAATGCAATTTCTTAGTGTTAGCAATATATATTGAGAGTAACTTTAAACATAACATTTAAAATGAGAAATTAGAGGAAAAATACGAGGTGGCCAGGACTTCCATTAGACCTCATAAACCAGAGATAATGGCATAAAACTATTTCGGCACGTTGAAAGCGTCAAGCATGAACTACAATCTCCCAGAGTTGCAAAGCCTGTAAATGTCTACTTTTTAAGAACCCCCTTCAATGTTGGCCTCGTGTATCATGAAGTCAATCAGGTCGCCATTTTTTCATTCATAAAAGTGTAAACAAAAACTTTCAGTACCCTATCTCAACAAAGAAAGTATTGCACACTGCATGACTGTATCAGTTAAAAGCAACTACTATTCTAAATGCAAACATGTGCATGATATGGACGATCAATGCACAGATGTCGACATTGTAGCAGTACAATCTGCAAGGTCTCAGATAAGTTTCTGTCTTGTTTACATTGCACTCAAGAACACACGAACCGCTTAACAATTTATTCTTGCGCATTTCGCGGGGTTGGTAAAAACCCGAACCAGGTACAAAAATCCGGAACTAATTTCCCGGTACCAACTTCACAACAATATGGTTTGCATTAATTTAACAGTCTAAGTCTATCTTATTCATTGTCATGTCACAGTACCCGGTCTTTGAATCCTGTCTCCGTGTCAAAGAAAAAAATGAGACAATATCAATAATGAAAATTGTGATTCAGTAGAAACATGTTCAAAGGTCCCAGAATTAAGCATAAATTCACAATACAGTATCTAAATATAGGTTCGACATTTCTGAATTTATATTTAGGAAAAGGCTGTAGGATCATATTGTCATAACACTGGGTGATTTTCCGCTTAGATTTACTAATGGAACTGTGGTACCGAAATCGGTACCGGAATCGGGTCCCGGCTTTTGATTTGCAATCTGGGTTTTTAGAATGCTGCACGGGAGACTAATCTGGCTATCCTGAGTAACTCTTCGAGAGACAATTCCGATGATTAAAAATGTATAAAACGCTACTAAATATAGGTAATTACTACAGCGCTTATCCATGGATTATTCCGTATTTTCAAGCAAAGCAGTCTGTGTTATAAATAATGAAATAAGGTGGGTACTTATTTTATGTCGCACCTTTTTCAAGATGAGTTGTTAGGCATTTCCGGTCCAAACATAAACAAACTAAACAAGCGATGGAAACTTAATTTTTCGCCAATATATTCTGAAGAAAGCGTTAATCAAGGAAAGTATTGCTGAATAAAAACACAGACAGTTGTTCTGCATCGGATGAAAACAATCTGTGATTGTGTTACGTTGATTAAAGGTATTTAAAGCTTCTAAAACAATTTACACATTTCAATGACACGTGTTTACGTGAAAGTGAAAAAAACACGTGCTAGGCAAGCTCTTTAGAATTTTGACGAGTAGGGTGGCACATTCATACAATGAACAGATGTTTTTGAGATAGAAAATAAAGTTGTGGGTTCAAGGACAACTCACAGCAGTGACTGTGTATTTTGGTTTAGCTGTGTCCTAATTCATAAATGTATAATGGTGTTGTGGACACATCAGTGCAAATTTATTGAAAATAAATATGGAAAAGAAGATGCAGAACCAGTCCCGGATCCAGGGGGTGGTTCCGGGACGTTTCGTGCAACAACCAGTTCGTACCGGGACGTTTCTTCCAGGATGATTCGTCCCATTTTTTGTGGTGGGCTTTGGGGCTTCAGCCCTGCCACCTGGGCCTGGTTACATTCAAATATATGTTGTGATATCTCATTAGAATCGCCTCGCTGAGGCGATTCTAATGATATATCACAACATATATTTCAAGGCGAAATTGACATAAAAACCTCATCAAAGTCATCCCTTATAATGTCATATATTTCTAAGCTCCCATTCCCCCCCCACCCCCCCACCCCCGCCTCCCCCCCTATCCACACACACATTTTGGTACCTCTGAGCCCCACCAGTTATCCAGAACCCCACCAGTACGGCGTGGTCTGGATCTGGGTCTGAGAACTGTATAAGAAAATCTGAATGTGTCAGTGACACCCTTGTGTGTGTGTATTTTTTTTGTTGTTGTTGTTGTTGATGTTTTTTCACAATAAAACCAATGTTTCGGGGCAGCAGTTCAAGGACACATCTTTCATTTGAAGATTTTGCATCGAAAAGAAAAAAGTTGACAGTGATAAATTAAATTTTTCACATTTAATATCATCATATCAGGCAACCAGAGGCCATTCCCATTCCTGTTACATAAGTCTTGTGCCAGACTCGACAATCATATGGTCTAGCAGTTTTTCAAACCATATTGTTGACATTTGGAAGGCATTGCCAGATTGTTGTTTCGGCAGCCTTTAATATTAACGTGTTCAAGAATAGTTTGAACATTCACTGGCATAACCATCCTTTTAAATGTTATCGCACAGGCTACATGACCCACAACAAACAGGACAGGACAGAAAAGTCAGAAGTGCTTATAGAAAGTGAGAAAGCTCAACTGAGACTTACAGAGAGATTCTAGTTTATTGTCTTACCTGCGGCTATCAGAAGTGAGACATAAGTATAAGTCCAAACATAAGTATTACTTTTCTGGCAGCATTATTAGTGTCAGCAGCCTAAACTTTTGTCAACTTTTCTGATTCAGCTTTCTTTTATGACAGTGCCATGACAGGGGAAATACCGTCAACCCTGGAATTATTATTACATTTCCGCCACTAGAAATTTGTCTGTTGGTTAAATTAAAATTAGCCATTCGTTCATTTCCTTGCGAGTGAATTATTCATTTTATACTTGATTTCAGTCCATTTCATGTGAACTTCATGGAAAAAATAAAAAATAAAGATGCTTTTGTGAAGTTAATTTTTTGGAAGAAAAATATTGTAACTGTGTACTATAGGTACAAAGTATTTGACTTTTTTACATTAGATTTTTGCACAGTGATCCAGATAAGAGGAGGTTACAGGGATAATTTAAAGATAATTTCTGATACTTCTGCATAAAAGATAAGTTCTGACCACTCATTAGAACCATCTCACTGAGACAGTTCTAATGAGGGGTCACAACATATTTTTTGTTAAGAAATAAGAAAAAGCATCTGAGAATTATAAAAAAAAACACCTTATCTGGAGCCCTGAATTAATTTTACACATCCACATTTTTTAATGGTTACAGAATTTGAAGGCCAAAATCAAGTCTTCATAATGAACTGTTATCAACTGTATCCATGAAAATTCTTCAATTTTGTAGGTGAGCTGCCTCTAAAATGTATGTCGTTGAATACTGTCTTAGTTGGGGCATGCATGTTGATTTATAATGTACTTATAAGCTTACTCAGTTACTGGCTTTTCCAACATATTTTGTTTGAGTGGATTATCATTTTCAGAGACCCTCAAATTTTGGCACTTTAAAGCCCTTTTTGGAACAAAGTCAATACCAGTGAGGAAGAAGAAAATTTCAAAAATACAATATTTTTTCTTTCTTCTTCAAAGTTGAAGAGGCATATTGTTTTTGCCTTGTTTTGTTTTTAATTGGGTTGATTTGCATGTATTAACCTTCAATCATCTTCACTGACTGCTAATTTATGTATGTGTGTGTGTTGTGGAGGGGAAGAGCGTGGAGGAATGGAGGGAAGGGATAGGAGAATAATATTTATAGCTGTCCAAAACAGTTGTGCAGGAAACAGTATATTACTCAAAGCATGTTCTGACTTTATCTCCCCAAGATTTATTTTATTGCTTATAATGTCCACCATACCTTTATTTTGGAACTATTTGGTGACTAAAACATGGTGGATATTTCAGATTTTTTTTTCAAGTAGTGGGTGTCTGTTGAATTGATTTTTGTATTTCTTATTTGTTTCTGTGCAATTTCATTCTGGGACATTGTAGAGGGGTATTTGGAGATTTTATCAGGGTAATTATTTTTGGATAGAATTTCATCCACATGGACTTCTGGCGTCCTTCCGATAGACAAGTCTCAAGTATGCTAATTTTCTTCATAATTGCTTTTATTATACATGCTATACCCTAGAATGGTGTTCAGGTGGTATGTAACATTGAAGGCTTGAAAGCTTTGTGACAGACCCAGTTATTTTCAAAAAAATGTAACTCACATTTTTCAACCTACCCCACCCACTTCACATTGTGATGAACCCTTAACGTTTACTGAAGTATAAAGTACATCTGGTCACGAGCAAAGCAGTGAACCCCGAAGGGGTTTATGTAAACGTTGCTCGTGACCCGATGTAGTTTATACTTCAGTAAACATTTACGAGCAAAGTAAGTGAACCCCGGAGGGGTTTACGTAAACGTTGCTCGTGACCCGATGTAGTTTATACTTCAGTAAAGGTTTAAGAAAAATAACATTCATTCCTTATATTTATATTATTTTACGATGCTTTTGATCAATAAAATGATAAACAAAAATAAGAAATACATAATTATTATATAAGAATCGTTTTAAGAACATTACCAACCGAATTTTGTAATAGTTTGGAACAGCCGCATTGTCACTGCCTACCAGTTAATTCCACCTCCTGCGGTAGATTCTCGTGCAAGTACTCGTAGCGAGCTGTCACTCAATGTTTACTCGCCATTCAAGTTCTTGGCATGTTGTAGATTTCACGTGCTAGTTAATGAGATGAGCTGTCACTCGGAGGCACGTGGCACAATGTAATTATTGACTTGTAAACAACATTGACTCCCGCATCACTCACTGATTGGGTTAACAGAGAGCTCTGCACTGATAATGTAAATATATAGATATAGCTCATATTATGACATAACATGAACTGGCAACCTTAGAGATCTACGAGAAGTGATCAAAAGTAAAATACTTAAGGGTCATTTATGGAAAGGTTTCCTGATGTTTCAGTCTTTTTTTACATATAATATAAAACATTTATACAGACCTTGCCCATTTCCACTTTCTCCATAAGTGAAACAGGGACGATGCGTAGAGAAATAGGGGTCTAAAAAATACAAATGCAATTCCTTTAATAAACTGCAAATAATTTTTTTATCATATGACCTCGTATTTGAGAGTATATTTAAAGCCATGCATTAAAAACGATAATTAACGAGTGGATTGAATATGCAAATTACGTGGTAACGTTATATGCGTTGACGCCCATAAGGTTCGCTTTTTCTAACGGCGAAATTGTGACGTTTTAGTGCAAAATTTGCTAATAAAACCCGATTTAAGTGTCATATGATTAATAGAACCTTGCATTGGTTCTCCTGCATTATTGAATTCATTAAACGAGTTGGGGAAACCGATAAGATGCTCGGCATAACCTCGTATCTTATCTTTTCCCCCCACTCGTTTAATAAATTCAGTAATATATGAGCACTCAAGAAAGATCCTCTATTTATAAACAGAAACACAATATACCATAACTAGTCTGCGGTCGTGTTGCCCGAGAAGTTAATAAATGCTCTTGACTTACAACCCATATGTCTTAGGTTTGAGTACAGATTTGGTCCTGAGGTTATAAAACGTTTTTCATGCTTAACTCAGCTGAGCATGAAATTTTACCTGCTAATAAATAGCAAATCACTGATAAGTACAGTTGATTTCTTGCTCAGTTTAGCTGAGTTTGAAATTTTCTGTGCTTAGTTGGCATTTTCGTAAATATCAGCAGAGAAAATTTCATGCTCAGCCAAACTGAGCACATAAAAAGTTTTATATCCATGGGGCCAGGTTATGATTCTTATTCAACCTTTTGTGCATCTTCTCACTCGCATCACCATCGGCCGAAATAGCTAAACTACTGTTGAAAGGGACATGATACGCCAAATCGTCATGCTGATTCTTAAATACGTTAGTGTGCAGATAAGATGGTTAAATTTTGATTGATTTAATGCTTAACGTCCACGGTAAACAGCTATGGTCATGTCGGGACGGTCAGTTAACCTAACCACACTATTCCTCGGCAGGCTTAGACCTCCTAAGCGGTTAACCAGTGCTAAGGGCACATATTAAAGGGTTAACGACAATACTTCATAATGAAATTCTAAAATATGCCCCCCACTGAAAAAAGTGGTTTTATTTAAGAGTCGCATGTCTATCATAGGACCACAAGGAATGATCCATGAAAAATGAACTAAAATCATCAAATCCACCTATCGGTGGCGGTTTTGCACATTACAGCTTAAGAAATGTCAAGAAATTAAGTGAACAACATTCATATCAAGGATGGCAATATTAAAGTGGGTTGATCTGATGCTTACTTCGGTAGTAATCATATGTAAGAAGTAATAGTTATAACATGGTATGTCCGTCTGTACGAGGAGATAATCCACGAGCTTTTTATAACTATTTGATACCACCCTTAGCAGTGTAGACCTTGCTAATTGCACAATATTTCGTGCTAAAGTTTGCGTTTTTCTGGTAAGAGTGGTATAAATTCGAAAAACATCCCAAGGCAAATGTCACGTTCAGTATTACACACACTTCAAAAAATCTCTGCCTGTAATGTATGGAAAGTTATGCTGAGAAAGCGAACGTTTTCACTGATTATGAAACCAAGCTAGAAGACACTATTAATTTAGTCCCTACTGCATTTATTTGACCACTTTTACATATTTAGCCTTTGTTCATCTTCTCACACATTTCCGCAGCAGCCCGAAAGAACTAAACTACTGTCGAAAGGGACATGATACGCCAAAACAGGCAGCAAATAAAAGGGAAGGGCTCCGTCTTTTATATGTTGTGCCCAAGACACAGTGGGCCTCTTATATCCACTGTCCCTACGACCAAAAGTCAGAGGGAAACCTTTTTATAGACAATGGTCATAATCCTGGGTGGAAAAAGAAATCTTCCACAGTGGGACTAGCTCGTAAAGAAAAGAATTTGTTCTTAGGAGATCAAATTCTTTTCTTGGAGAGAAGACTTCCACTGAGAAGGAATGCAAAAAATGGCATAATTTCTGTGTCTGAGAGTGTACCCATTTACATAAAATCAACAGAACAAGCAACAAAAAGAATGTGAAATATGACCTTATTATTTGGATAGTATCGCAAAGTCTGACCATCAAAAACCATCCATCTTTTCTTCCATCCTTGGTCATTGTTCTTGCTGAAATTAAAATATTTCATATTGAATAAGTTAATATAAGAACAAAGTCACTTCGAGTGATCGGATGCTCTGTAAAGCGGTGTTTGCTTTATCAAAATTCTTCGTCAGGAAAATGACTTTATATATAAGCATTTTGGTTAATGTCAAATCCTGTTTCTTTTGAAATTGTATTGTAGTATATGTATGTAGTTGATAGTTAATAAAATATAGTTTAAACCAAAATTCTTCTTCGTAGAATATTTTAACTCTGTCTCAGTAAGTAGGTGTATATTTTATATTAACTGCATATTTCTGTGAAATATGTAGACGAAACTGCTTTTTGTAGCTGAAAGATGAAAAATCTTTAAGAGTTCCTTCAAGAGCAGAGAATACATTCAGAAGAAGGAACTTGGGCCAGACTACGTAGTTTCGGCTAATAAAGCCTCACAATATCCTGTGACGTAACCAGAGAAAAGCATACTGAAATTTATTAATTTTAATTGGGCAGTCGATTTAAAGACTGTCTAGTATCAAAATGGGTTCAAATAATATAAAAGACGATGATTTAGAATAAGAGTCTCAACCAATCTAACATTTTAGATGTCTCAGAATATATCCTCTGATCCCAAAGGACGAAAATAGAATCAAATCTGCACTGTGAACGATGTACGGGGAGACGTTTTACGGCCGCCACACGGCACAAACACTAGCTGCAGTGAAGTAAAATAAAAAATCTCAAAGACGATGATCTAGAATAAGAGTCTAAACCAATCTAAAATTTTAGATGTCTCAGAATATATCCTCTGATCTCAAAGGAGGAAAATCAAATAAAATCTGCACTATGGTATCTCACAGGAATGGCAGGAAGCCATTTTTCGAGGACAGTAGTCTCTGCAGGAAGCAAGAGTTCGCGGACAGTCTCGGCGGAAGCCAAATATGACGGACAGTCTCTGCAGGAAGCAAAAATTGGCGGAATCGATTATACCCTGTGTATCTGCGTTTGTAATTTTTCCTTCCGATTTATTAGAGATCCAGACAAGTGACACTTGTACATGAGGAAATCGCATATTATTCAGTTTATATAACAGAGATCGCAATTCAGATATCTATTTTGACTATTACTTTAGTCCAGTAGCAATCTTCGGGATGTGTGTCGTACACTATCTAAAGTTTTATGTCTCTAACCTTTCAAATGTATTTTTTTCCGTTTCCCTAAATTATTTTAGAGGTCATTTGAAACTGTAATATTTTCAACTGAGACATTTGTGCTAGGTACTGTTAAAAGCAAGATGCCCTTAGTAAACAAATCTAAAATCGCAAATATCCAATACGAAGTCAATAATCCATTTGAACATAAAAACTATTTTAGCACAGAATATTGGTTCAAAATGTCCCTCGGACCGGCATTTAACGTGTAGACTGTTGCTCCAGAGACGGCGTGGCGTGGCTCCTATTATATATGAATTTTTGGAAGTCTGTTTTTCATTCCAGTGTATGGGGTGTAGTTGCTGGACATGTTTCAAGGTCGTAAACTTGTCCCCAGTGCTTGGTCGCTAACATAAATACTTGTTCTTAATATTCGTTTTGTATTGTCTGCTGCATTATGTGTGTAAATATTTCATGTTCTTACTTTCCTTACTTGGAGAAAGTAAATAAATCAATTTTTACTCCATCAGAATGTCGTAGTTGCTTATCAATTTTGATACAAGCGTGATAAAAATATCCTGATTGAAAAACTGCAATTTTGCTTTCTTCTTCTTCTTCTTCTTCTTCTTCTCTTTACTTTTTCGCATTTTGTCCGCAAGCGCCTAATAAAATTAGATTGAGGACCAAAAAATACTTCTTCTTCTTCTTCTTCATTTTTGTTTTTCGCATTTTGTCCGCAAGCGCCGAATAAAATTAGATTGAGGGCAAAAATAAATAAATAAATAAATAAAATAAAATAAAAAAATTCTACAATTGGAAGTAGTACATGCGTAACATCATCATGCCGGGCAAACACGGGGACCAATAGATAGATTTACACGTATGTAAGAGCTCCCGGGGAAAAATACAGCCGTTTTTGCAAAGAGCTGCAAACAAAAAGCGCTACAGGACAGGCTTATAACGACTTTAACGTCATAAAAATCATCAAATACGTCACGTGGGATAGGGTCCGTTTATGACGTCACAAATGAGTATTTAAGACGTCAGACGTTTAAAAAATCCAATTTCAGTCACAGCAAACATCAATATACGATATAGTCAAATTTCATCAATTTCTGAGACAGGGCCGATTTGACCCTTCGTGAACCTACTCCTTTGGTTGAGAAACTTTACAGTTAAGGATAGCTAAAGACTTTAAACAAGGCGTAGTTATTCGCCACCATTATAGTTAATTTGTCACATCAAAACCTATTTCAAAAACATTATACATGTAAATGTTACCTCTCTGCATATGTCTTTGGTATAAATGCAGTATCGTCCCTAAAATACATATTTACTGTTCTACATAAGGTTTTACTGCGATTTTAGACATTTTCAGCTCCTCAATAAATACATGTAAATTCAAATATGGCGACACTTTACCTGATACACGGTAAAAATTATAATACCGCCCTTAATATTTGGTGAATTCTTTAAAATATTCTAAGCAATATGCTCGGCCTGCAAAGACCTTGAGCTTAAGCCCTTCACTTGGGGCTCTGTCATCAATATAATGCAGGAATGTAGGTTATGTAATTTGGAGCACTTGATGATATTCCATAAGGTTAAATGGAAATATATGGCGATTCAAATGAGATGCCATACCATATATTTAAAGATAAGCCTGATATTATCTTGATTTTTTCATTGAATACTCTGTTTTATATGGAACCCAGATAATGTTCTCTTTCTTTGGGCCCTAAATCCCGCCAGTTTTCCAGAGAGAGAGAGAGAGAGAGAGAGAGCCTTGCCAGCTAGTTGTGGTCTAGATCCAGGCCTGCTTATTTTGAATCATCTGCGACCCAATTATTTACTTGTAACAGGAAGTAACATTTGGAGCTCGTAATTGCACCAATGGCATGCCTTTGGGATGTCTAGACAATACATCATACTTTTACGAGTAAACTCCTAGAGTTTTGAGTAAATGCCTTTTTCAATAAATAGAAATGGGTACTATTATTTTTGCAACCAAACCAGGACATAACCAGGTGAGAAAATCTTAAGAAGCCGTGAAACTTACCCTCCTTGTTTATAAAGGTATCCGGCTTTATAGCTTTCCCTGGGCTAAACAGAAGAAATAAAAACATTATTTCGGCTATAAATTTACCAAACTGATGCAGAAATATATGAATACATAAATTGAGTGAGTGAAATTGGTTTAACGTCCCACGAACAACGAGGTCATATGGAGACAGGACTTCGGTTTAAATTCTTATCGGAAAGACCGGGGGATCGATCTTGCGACCCCTGGATCGGTAGTCCAGGGGTCGCAAGATCGATTCCCCGCTCCCAAAGAATGCTAAACAGTAAGATACTTAAGAAACAAGGAACATACACTCCACGGAAATGGAAACAGCAGACCATGTTTTTCAGAATTTTGACTGAATCTGTGCAAGACCAATAATGAAGTGTACAAAACTGATCACGCCCTGTAGCACCAGCTTAAGAATAACTTTACTTAAAAATGGCCCTACATACACTAAGGACCTTCATGATAAAACCTTCTACCTGCAATTTAATTTCCAGGGAGACTGTTCCATTTTCTTATCAGAGTTTGTTTGATAAAATCATTTGTTGAATGGCATACAGAGCAAGTCCTAATAACACTGCTAAGTAAGAGTAACGGCTGCTGGCTGTTGGGTAAGCCATTTCTCTTCAAATTAATAGACTCTATTGCCTAGTTTTTTTTCATATCAAACTTCGCATCATCTTGAGAAAAAACAGATATCAGTCCAAATTCGAAAGTGGCGGGCTATCATCACGTTGTGAGAGATGATGCGAGGCTGGAAAATAACCAAGTCATAATCTGTATCAACTTTATAGTAAATTTGAAACTTGTGTAAATTTAATTTCGAAATTTTCTTAGCCTGAGTAGACTTTTGCAGTGTTGTCTTCTTCCTGAACAAAGACTGTGTAAAAAAAACAGCACTAATGCGCTTTTTAGAGGTTGAATGATGGATTGCAAATGTATATCGGAATCATCTGCACTAATTTCACATCACTTGAGCTGAATTCCAGTGCGGACTCTCCAAAGACTCTGCCATGTTGAGTTCGACATTTTCATCTGATATCGAATTTCTAAAGACGGTATCGTGTCCATAGGCATCAATTTTGATATCGTGTCGCAAGGGATAGATCTATCAGCTCGAAAATCGGAATTCACTATCACTATGTAAATTTTATTATAAATAAGTTATAATGTTTACAGTTCTGAATATACTTACAGGCATTTGTACAACAGGGAGCTGAGTTGGCTGTTGATCTGTGGCACCGTCGGCCAAGGAATTGCTTCTTGAAAACTCTCTGGATCTGACATCGTCGTCTTCGTCATCATCTGATTAAAAGTAGAACAGTAGAAAACCAATGACATTTGAAAACTATAACACTGGCCTTTCTAATTTCTGAGAGGACAAGTATTATGGGAAATTTGTCTTATGGTGAATGTAGAGTTGAGTCTGGTAACTTCGGACAGCGAGGAAAATTCGAATATACCATTGCAAACAGTGAAAATCCAGGTGAGACGGCTCATCAGGATTATCACTGTTTTCCCGGTTGATTTTGTTTTAATCCCAAACAACTGACATATAAAGGAAACAATGTCACTGTGCGAATTTACCTGCTGTACGAATTTACCTGACTGGACCCTATTCGCTTACAGTGGAAAGAGTCTGTCATTTTATTCGAGTAGGTCTAAGTCCGACTGGTTGGCTGTTCCCTTCCGATGGGCTGAAATTTCACTGAGTATTTCGCTGGGAACTACGTCTGGCTTTCTTTCACCGCAAAACAGTCGTCTGATATGATGATCAGATTTGATTGAATCAGAATAGTAAGGGAGGAAAACAAAAACGAAATACATAATCCAAATGGTAGTCACAAGAGGATCGCTGTTCTTTTGACCGCGGAGATTGGTCGGTATCATAAAATGTGCCCTGTTTCATATCTTGCCCACCTCCTGCAGTACGAGGGTCATCCCAAAAATTCTGTCGCTGGACTCATAACTTTTTCACACACGTGTTACCCTATCGTAGAGAATATCAGTACAAAGAACAATTGTTTTTCTTTAAAATCATGCAAAAACACGGTGGTCTCAAAAAGATGGCAGAGTTACATGTTCATGAATTGTGTTAGTCATAGACACTTATTTTATACAACACAAACGAAGGATATCAAAGATGTCGCTGAATTTACTATCCACCTGACTTTCAAGAAAGCACTGTGCCCCCATTTTAAGGTATTGTTTTATACTTTTGATTAAGAATAAATTTCAGTGACATAATTCAAGACATAAATATGTTTCTGAAACTCAAATACTATACATATATCAAGATATGACACTTGGAACACAACTGGGCACAACTTGAGTGTCTTATTATTTCATGCACAATACTGAAAACTTTTAAAAATGCTTCAAATGACTCTGTGATTTCTGTGCTATGTTTATCTGTGCCTGGAGAATTATAGGCACTGTTTTCATAAAAAAACTCAGTAAATTATTTACAAAGGAAATCTTAAAAATAAACCAGGCATTTTAAAATGATGAATGGGTTCATCCTATATATATGGACAGAAGAATCCACTAGGCATTAATGGGTTAATTTTGCGAATTTGCAACGATGAACGTTGTTTGCGATGTTGCTTTCCTTGCAATATGTATGATAAAACCTGCAGGATTATTTAACGTAAAACAAAGATAATAATGTCTATTCTATAAATTACTGTAATGTTTTTCCTATTTTTGTTTTCCTCCGTCATTTCATTTTGCACCATCTGTCCGGTTTTCCGGCAACAGGCGGTAAGAATCGGACAGTTTGTCATTCTACGGTCGTTACTCAAAAAAGAAAGGTGCTTTGTTGGTTTGCAAAATTTTTCTGGAAAGATGTTTAGAGCTAGTGCGACCAGTGCATATCGAACTTTATTATCAAACGTAAAGCCATGCTGTTTGTTTTTGTTCTATTTACATTTATGTTACTAGGCTGTGTGGTCAATTTAAGGAATATTATTTGTATTAGATAATTCGATGCAGTAACGACCCAGTTAATGAGAAAATTTAGTTTGTTTTTTTTTTTTCTTATTTTTCCCAATACATGTAGTTTGTTAAAGAAAAAATATTTTCGGACGAACGCAGTGAGGGAAATAATAATTATGTATAATATTGTACTGACCTGAATCTGAATTCTCATAATATCCAGCCCCCGGTCTGTTGATGGAGGCTATACGGTTGAGTCTCAGGATCACCGCAGATTCAGCCATTTTTGGTTATTTTGGTATTCAGCGGATAATGGGTCGTCTCCTTGAAGATGTATCCATTTACCAGGTACTGCGTGGAGAAGAAAGCTGAGCTAAGCACGCCTTAACCTGAAACGATAGTTGAGTCTCGTCATCTCAAACAGTCATATCTCAAAGTACCCACTTACGTATATAAAAAAACATAGTTTGAAAACATGTTTTCTATTTTTCTTTAAATTTCAACTCCTGTTATCTCAAACTACTGGTATCTCAAAGTAAATTTTGTGGGACCAGAAAATTTACTTCGAGATATCAGTGGTTCGAGATAAACTTGGACTTTGAGATTTAACTGCAGAATAATTTATCGCATTTATGTGCATGTTAAACCTGTTTCGAACCCCCACCCACTTCCACTTCCACCTCCGCCCAACCCCAATCCAAAAGATTATAACAACACCTTTCAAAGGCGGCACGACTGTTGTGGTTTATTATTTTTTAGTTTTTCCAAACTCAGTAGCCTACAAAATCAGGAGGAGCAAGTGACTTTGTTGGAATTACGTTTTATTGACCTTAGTTTCAAGGTCGACACGCCAACATCACAAGCGTTTTTCTAAAAAAAAAAAAAAAAAAAAAAGGAAATGCTCTGGTGTTGGGACATTCGATTTTCTCTGAATATAAATCTGGTTTTTATCATAAGCATGGGGGTTTCTATTCTCGTACACGCGTTGACAAGTACGTATTGTCTAACGTTGGAAACTGTTTTCTTTTAACCATACTATGAGTATACCGGGATGCAGTCATTTCCTTTTCAAATTACATCCGAACAGGTGTAAGTTTGAAAATCAAGCAAACAGAACCAAAGAAAGGTCATTTACGTGTAAAAGAAGACGGGTATATTACTGTTAAAAAAACACCAAATTCTATTTTGACGGCGCATTTATTTTTACTTCCGTGATTTAGACTGGCTTAAGCATTATTGACACACTTTATGCACTTATCGATATCGTTTACTGTTGTGGATTTTCAAAATACAGTTTATCAAAATCTAATAAAAATTTGGGGGTATAAACTACAGCAGAAGATTTCTGAAGTGCATTGTTTTTCAATGTAGGGTAAAGTTGGACAGCAGGTAAATTCGTAACATGTGAACTTGGGTTTAACGTCCCACCAACAACGAGGTCATATGGAGACGGGACCTCGGTTTAAAGTCTCATCTGAAAGACCGGAGAAGCGGGGAATCGATCGTGCGACCCTTGGATTGGTAGTCCGGAGTGTTATCCACTACACTACAGCCGCGCCTGAAAAGCCCTATGGTAAACCATTAGAACGTAATGTAGTTTATACTTCAATAACTACATCGGTTCACGCGACTTTACATGAGGTGAAATGACGTCAAAATAAACCATGGTTCTTTCCAATATGATTGGACGTAGGCGACGTTATGACGTCGTTGACGCTGTTCCGCTGTTAGTAGAAAAACTGAGTATAAATGTTTTTCTGCTTCAACTGTAGCCCTAACGCGAATTTGTGGTCAATTAATAGATAGAAAAGAATGTAAATATAAGGAATGAGTTTCAAGTTTCTGGTGTTTACCGAAGATCAAGAAAGTGGACTAACAATCCGGGTTAACACATTGCCAGTGTGAATGCAACAGGGTTAACTTAATGTAAATTAGTCTGGTCTAAACTATCTCAGTGTGAACGCTAGTAGGATAACAATTCAATTTAATATAGAATGAGATTCACTTCGCTAGTGTCAAAGGTCCTTAGTATGTCCAGTTTCAGATGGGAAAAGATAAATATGACTGAGTTTCCCGGCGTATTGATGCTGTTCATCAATGTTTTCTTGTTTTCCTCTGCAGCTACTTGGTTGAAATATTTAATCTATTGCACAAATTCAAATTAAACGGTTGGTTTAAACTTAATTAATTTTTACAAATTACTCAGATACATGAACATAAATACATTTCATGGACATAAACTATTCATACAAAAGGAATTCAGAAGTAAATCAGAATGACTTTTTTAAACCTTGCTCCCTCCAAGAATATTTGTATAGCAAATTTCAGACCCTTGAACCTTGAATAGCGGAGATTACATCTACTATTTAGTTGGATATCGCCTACGAACACATTAGGTAAATATAGACGAAAAAAAAAGTGTATGTGTGTGTGTGTGGGGGGGGGGGGGGGGGGGGTGCGGGATTGAGGGGCATAAACAACAAATTTATATCGAACAGAAAAGTACCGTATTAATCCTATTTAATGCCCCGGCGCGTTGTATTTTGTGATAGGGGTGGGGACGTTAATTATAGAGCATAAAGTATAGTAAATCAGCCACTGCCAAAATACCTCTAACAAGCAATATAAAAGTGAGGGGTGTACTTTCAGAGGAAGCAACTCTGTTATTTTTGCCTCTCTTCGCAGTAGGGGTCTTCTCTGAAAAGGAAATAATTTGCTCCTCTAAGAGCAAATTCTTTCCTTTAAGTGTAGACCCCATTTCAAAGAGCTACCTTATTCAGAGAAGCAAACATAAATATATGCAAATTAATATAACATTATTTTTGGAAAGAGGCATGGTAGGCGTTTATTAGAGAAGGGCGTTTATAAGGATTAATAGGTACGTAAGATAGTCTTGGTATTATGGAAGTAAACGGTTTTGTCGAAATATTTACATTCTCAGTGCATTCATTGAAAAGCCCTATGGTAAACTATTAGAACGTAATGCAGTTTATACTTCAATATTTACATTCTTGGAGTGTTTATTAAAACGCTCTATAGTGAACCATTAGAACGTAATGACGTTTACATTCCAATGATTACACTGAGACGCGCGCCGTCAATGATGTCAAAATAAACAATGGCCCTCTATAATTTGATTGGACGTCAGCGACGTCGTGACGTCATGCATGTTGTTAGCAGAAAAAACGTTGTATACATGTTTTACTGCTTCAATTTTAGCGCTTATATAAGATTTTTCATGAAAGATTTGATTGGAACGAATGTATATATAAGCAATGAACTTAATTTTTCTGTTGTTTATCGAAGTGTAAACTATATTGGGTCACGTGCAAAGTTTACATGAACCCCGAAGTGTTGTTTATCGAAGTGTCAACTACATTGGGTCACTAGCAAAGTTTACATGAACCCCTTCGGGGTTCATTCACTTTGCACGTGACCCCATGTAGTTTACACTTCGATAAATATCAGAAAAATGAAATTCATTCCTTAATAACTACACCGGTTCACGCGACTTTACATGAGGTGAAATGACGTCAAAATAATCCATGGTTCTTTCCAAGCGACGTTATGACGTCGTTGACGCTGTTCCGCTGTTAGTAGAAAAACTGAGTATAAATGTTTTTCTGCTTCAACTGTAGCCCTAACGCGAATTTGTGGTCAATTGATAGATAGAAAAGAATGTAAACATAAGGTATGAGTTTCATTTTTCTGGTGTTTGCCGAAGTATTAACTACATTGGGTCGCGTGCAAAGTAAACTTTGCTAAATAAATGTCCAATAAATATACAAATATGTAAACAGCTTACACTTAAGTTTAAATATATTTTATCGCCGAAATAACATAGCAATGATAATAGCTTACACTTACATACTTACATGTACCTACTAAGACAAATAGTTAAAAATACCAAATCTATTATTTCGTCTTTTAACTATCCTTCCTTTTTGATTCGCTCCTTACAATTCCCTCCTCAAATGCATTTTCGTTGTACTCTTTCCATGCATACAATAGTGCACTTAAAAAATATCAAATTTGACCCAGTGAAAAACAAAACACTTCCACTTCCTAGTTGGAAAAAAAGAAAGAAAGAAAATGGCATGTGCGCCCAGTAAAGACTCAGATCAGCCTGGGCATCCGCCCAGTCTGGTCAGAGTATTTGCTGTGCGCTTAACGAGTAGCTAAAGGTCTAAGTTAGTTCCATGCGGACAGCGAAGACTCTGATCAGACTGGGCAGATGCCGAGGCTGATATGAGTCCTCGCTGGGGCATATGCCACTCAGTTGATTTTGTCGTGTTGGGCTCAAAATTTATCAGATAAATACGTAATAAGGGTAGATAAAACTTCGATATAACGATTCAGACTAAACAATAGCAAACTGTGAGGTGAATGTGGCAGGATCAGGGGAAAGTTATTCTGCCATTTAAAGTTTTACCTCCCTTCTCAATAGGAATTACTCTTAAAGGAAAAATTTTGCTCCTAGAGAAGCAATTCTTTCCTTTAAGAGTGACCCCATTTTGGAAGCAAATACAAAGTCGCAAAAGTTGTTCCTCCTTTGTAAAAATGGAGAAAAACATTGACGTGTACCGAAACACCTTAAGTTTTCCCAACATACAGTCACATACCGTAGTTATTCGGTTATAAGACGGGGGATTTCCCTTCAAAAATTACCAAAATGATATAAATTCGTCTTGTGTAATTTAGCTATAAAATGACATTTTCTCTTCCAAAACAATCCCAAAGATCTAGATCCGTCTTGTAAGACGGATCTAGATTTTTGGATTTTTTCAGAAGGGAAAACCCCCTGCTTTATAACACCGAAGAAATATGGTAATGACACTTATGACACTTATTCCGGTGCAAAAATACCTCCGAATACAGGGAAGTCATCAAGCTGACCAAAGTGCACTGTGAAAAAATACGTGCGCACAGTGATCGGGATTTGTTTTTTGCCAAATAATAGTTGCAGAAGATATACAGGAAAAAGTGAATGCTCTGGGGAGACTTAAAAAAAGCTTAGGCTGGCATATGTGTCGTTTCTTGTCACTTTTGTTAAGTCGTGGTCCAGTGCCCAGGCTCAGTTATCGCAGATAAATGAGATAACGCAACCGATATCTTACCAAATGTACATACAAGGGCGAGTCGGGAAGTAATCAGCTTACTTTACTTCCGGTCGCAATCGACCCTTCCTTTTTCTATGAATTGTCCTTCAGCAAAATACATTTGATCCAACGGCGGTTCCGGTGCTATCATCACAAAATAGAAGAACTCGGTGTACATGTACTTTGTATTAAACCACTTTGCATGTATATGTTGCCCTTGGATGCTTTTAGAATGCCAAGTATATAGTTACACACTACTTAGCTTAGTCCAGCTTGCAGGTATTTTACTCTTGTTAAATATTATACCTTGGTTACAGCAGTCGGTTCGAAAGCAAGCTCAGAGCTTATGTTGATTTGTTGTAAACTTGCCGAATTTAAATAAATCTAATCCTACCTTTCCCTTATCGCTGCCCTTACTTAAGCCTCGGTCCCACAGAGCTTGCGACTGCAATGAGACCGCTTTGCGACTGATTTTGTCGGCGACTGACCTGCGACCTCTGCGACCATTGCAACTACTTTCCCCTTCAAATGTGATCGCCGATCGGTCGCCGTACAGTCGGCGACAGCTTTCGCATGTAGTTGGCGATCGACCGGCGACCTAGCTGCAATTGATCCCGTTGGATCGGCGACAGGATTTCAACTACTTTAAGATGAACGGCGACCAGTCAGCGACAAATCGGCAACTCTCAGAAGGGATGAGAACAGTTAACGTACCTACTACGATTCCGTACGTTTTACTAGGGATTACTAGGTAACTACTTAGTCAAATTGACGTTTGAGTAGGTATCGCAAAACATAAAAATGGTAATAAAATGCAGAATAACACGCCCCAAAACCTACTAAGAAAGCGTAGTAGTAGGTACAGGACCTTCATGTATGGCCACGTATTTAAAACGTTTCATCTTACGTTCTAGTACGTTAAGACTACGCTTCAAGACTCTTTTACTACACATAAAGTAAGTATTTCAAAATGCTACGTTTAAGCTGATTTTTCAATTTAAACGTAGCTAGGCCATTTATGTAAGTGTTGATATCCGTATATAATACGTATTCACTTCGTTTTCACTCCATATTATGTAAAATAAGCAAGTCAAAAACGTTGTAGCTCAAGCTGCTTATTCGACTGTGAAATTAGCTGTCCAATATATTTTACATTAAAAAGTCACTCTGTTTGTGCTTTGTTGTTTCTGCATGTGAACTCGGTTCCAGTTATCCTGTTTGTATATCAAAGGCTATTTGTAGCTCTCCTGTTCTACTGAGATCTAGTAAGGTAAACTGACACAACTTAATAAAAGTATATTTAGCTGAAATATTTTTCTATATTCCATTTGTCCTAAACCTGACGCCATTGGTCCCTGGCAATCCCATAGAGTTTCCGGCTACCTTTCTCACCTCTTGTCATCCCTTTCAACTAACACTTGGTGTACTTGTCATCCACATTCACAAACAACCCTGACAGCTCGGTTACTATCAAACATGTAAAAAGGTAATTATTTTCAGACACTGAAGGAAAGTGTGCAAGTCTCACTATACGCTCATTCAAACATGGGAATATATACAATAAACAGTGGACCCTCTTTATGATGACACCCGTTCCCAAACGCCCCGACGTCAAAACGGAATTCGCCACTATAAAGAATGCATATTTCGAACATTAATGCCATTAAAAGCAAATCCAAGTGACATTATAAAAATTCTGATGCAATGAATGATGTTGTAAAGAGGGTTCACTGTACAATGAAAGCCTTGGAGTGATTCAGTTATTAACAGAAACAAGTTGGTTGTGTCGTGAGAATTCCGAAGGTTCAATCTACTCTCTGCTCTTGCAAGAGTTTATTTGTCCTGTATGACATGGGGAAAATCTTATTAGCTATAGTGGACGAAGAGGTCCTTAGGATCTCACCCAGGTTATGATTCAAAGTAAAAAGTATGCAAAGACCAGGAACTGAAACAATCAAAATCCAAATCCAGCCCTCAAACCATAGTTGGAAACTACTAAGATTACAAATAATCAAGATACAGAGAACATATGGCCAACCGAGTGAGCAGCTTGTTCCCAAAAGGTGGCCACTCAGCAACCCAAACCGAACCAAAAATAATAAGAACATACATAAGGTAAAACATCACAGAAACTCTGACACCAAAAACAGGCAACAGAGAACCACAACAGAACTACCGCCTTGGAACGGTCAGTAATGAATTACTGGGGGGCTTAAATCGATTTTACAGGCCCAACCTCACCCTCAGTTTCTGAAGTGGTACAAAACATTTAGTTGGTTGTTCGGTTCGCATGATAACCCTCTAACTCGTCAATGAATCATCACGGTAAACACATAAATCAAATTTCAACACCATGAAGAAGCAAAGACGAGGACTCAACAGATACAACGGGCCGTCTGACAGGTGGAGATCCCTATCCTGCCAAACAACCCCACTGGAAATCTGAAGCAAAAGAAGGTCACCAGTTGAGCCCCGGTGGACCAAGCAACAGACAATAAGGCTCCGGTCCCAACCAACTACAATATATAGCTTTAGGTCGGGGCCATCATAGAGTCAAGTTTTATGTGTTCTCATCTACACACCTCCAATTCTCTGTAATCACCATCTGTCCCAAATGCGCAAACAGAATGAAGTTAAAGACACATTTTTGATTGCATAATACGCTAATGACTGTTTATTGAAACATGCTGCTCAGAGATAAAACATCCTAGAAGACTTGTGACTGAAATACAGGTAGGGGCTAGATAAACGGAAATCAGTTGTCAAGGGAAAAGACAGAATATGGTTATAAGAACATTATAATTTGACTGTGTTTTAAAGACCAACACAGAGCTGTGTTTAATAATACTGCCATGATTTGCTCAAAACCTTTGTTATTATACAAAGGGCTAATATAAACAGGCCGTGTAAATGGGTACTCGTAGAATACAACTTTTGCGCACATAGAAGACTCAGATAAGCTTACGCAGTCTAATCTGTCAATCCTGTTGCATGGACAGTCTGCAATTCCAAAAAAGCAAAATCGAAGACTATGATAAATCTACACAGATGTGACATTACTGATTTGAATATTTACTGTTCATATAAAAGTTATGCCAAATCAGTTATGTCAATTCAGCCTGCAACAATAAAGACCCTGATCAACCTACATAGATATGACAGCTGATTTTAGATATTAACTGTTCACGTGAAAGTTATGTTATGAATGTGTATTCAAATCAGAATGCATCAATGTGCAGATTGATTAGTCTACATTTTGGATTGAAGTTTTGGGCATATAATTATGCTTATGTTTGTTTTTTTTTCACAAAATATTATATAGAATTAAAAAATAGAAATAAAGTAATTATTTCTCTTTTTTTTTGGTTTACAAGTTATAATGCCATTTTTACATATGTCTAGCAAATATTTAGCTAGCTGAAAGACAATAAAACGTTTTTATTCGCATTTACTTGAACAAATAATGAACATAAATAAATCAAAGAAAATCAACAGAAAAAAATAAAATGAAAATAAAATTCTGTTTTTTTTTCTTTTTATTGAATTACTTTTTGTTTCTCATTATTATTTTTTTTATTTTGTTTTTGCTTTTTTCTTTTTTCTTTTGTTTTAAGTAGATGCATCTGCAGGACAGTTACAGTTTCCCCATATGACACCCCATGTTTGGGATTTGTCACTGACAAAATCCCCTCATAATCACCAAGATAAGATAAACCTTTGATATGAGCTGTGGCCCTAAGCACTGTTTATTGGGAGCTATCAATTTGTGCCACCACAATCTGTTAAAGAAAAAAATGTGTCTTTAACCAACTGTATAGATCGAAGTGTCCACCCACGACCCAACCTTCTTTGTTTTCTTTCAACAAATAACAAGCACATGGAAAATTTTAAAGAGTAAATGACAAAAAAATAAAATAAACAAAGAGTGTCCCCGACAATACAAATATCATAACATTACCATTCAAAGATAGGGAAGCGTTACCATAAATTAGCAGATAAAGAGATAGTATCCCAAATTGAGATAAAGAGTCCAGAAGTTCAGCTCTTTGTTCGAAATAGAAAGGACACAGCAAAAAGAAATGTTTGGTATTTTCAGTGCTTCCACAACTACATAGAGGGGAGTCAGTAGTGTTTTTTTTTCAGAAATAAGTCATTACTTAGCCAGTTACAGTATGTTCGAAGACGCGTATGCAAGATTTGGGATTGTCTAGTACCATTGTAATAATGTGTTGGGTCAGCTGCTCTGTTTCTATTAAGATGATTTTTAAAAGTTGTTAAAAAATCGGATTGAGATAATTAGAAGGCTAATCGAGTTTCTCACAGTTGATGGAAAGAGTTAGCATATCGAGATATTCTTGCACTTACAGTCTGGAGAGTGTCAGGGTTTCTGAGGTTATAATGAGAAGTGTTGTTAATGGTTTGAGGTAAACGGTTAGATAGATAAGAAGGTGTCTTATTAGTTTGCATTTGCATTTTTATCTTTCAACTGCAGTTGCAGCTATAAACATTCATGAGCTTCCTGTTATGATATTGAGAAAATATCAGACGCTGAATTATATAACGTCAAACGTATGACAAACTTTTGTGTGTATTTCTGGAGTACGGAAGTGAAAAAGTTTACGAATATGACCAGTTAATGTGGAATGGCATTGCCTTTTATCACACATGCTCCGCAACAGGCTATAAGAAACGTTTTAATCAACCCACGACAGATTTTCTTTTAGCTTTGGATCGCTGGGTCCAGTAGCCGTACAAACAATGATTGTAAAGCACGATGAAGGTTCACTAGGTCAGTGAATTGTTCTTATTATGACAAACCTCGAACTTTTCAAAACAAAATGGCGATCAAAACAATTCAATTTTCATGCATTCTTTCACGCTGAACATTGTGTACAGGCTCTTGAGAGGGCCCTTGAAAACAAACACTGATGGATTATTCTTTAAATGTAAAACATACAAATGAAACATACAGCTCATTGAATCGCACATTTAGTTGAAACAATATAAACATATACAATAGTACTATACATGAACTATCGGGATAAAGCAGCAAGCTAGAGCTTATAGATGCATTCTCCCAAATCGCTCCTTTGGAGATATGGGATTTATAAACCTCGGGAGACTTAAAGATCCAATAAAGAAACTCGTCATTCGGACTGGTTTCTTTATCTGATCTTTCATGCATTCTTCACGCTGTTGTGTAAAGGCTCTTGGAAGGACCCATGAAAACATAAACACAGATGGAAATATTTTTTTAAATGTAAGACATATGAATGTAACATATAGTTTATTATATCGTCCCATTTAAGATATTGAATTTATAAACCTAAAGAGGTTCAAAGAGCCGATAAAAAAAGCTCGTCCTTCAGACTGGTTTCTTTATCGGATCTTTAAACCTGCCACGGGAGGTTTAAAGATCCGATGAAGAAACTCGTCCTTCGGTTTTTTATCGGATATTTAAGCTTTTCTCGGTTTATAAATCCCATATTTTCAATGGGACGATTAATAACTGTATATATTACCTAAGACCTTCTCGTATATAATTACCTCTCTTGTATATATCGTCATGAATAGCTTTATTCATATTATTTTCTCCGCTGTCAATTTCGTGACACTGCTCCTCTTAACTTCGTTTAAATATCACAACTGTTCGGAAATCTCCTTTTTTTTGGACATTGCATAATATGATGGACTGTAATTCGTTACTATCCATGTCACACTTGCACATGCAAGACATTCAGTTTGCACCAGAAGCATTGCTTAGCTTCTAGATCTTGTTAGTGACAAGAATAGATCAAGCGTCGACTTGCTAAAGTTGTATAAAGGTCAGTTCCGGTACCAATAACCATTACTCTTGCAAGACTGAATTATAATTTGAGCCGCGACACGAGAAAACCAACAAAGTGGTTGTGCGTCCAGCACAGACTCAGATCAGCCTGGGCATCCGCCCAGTCTGATCAGGGTCTTCACTGCCCGCATGGAGGTAGCTTAGACCTTAAGCTACCCTTTAAGCCCCTAGCAAAGGGTCTAAGCAAACTGAACGGATGCTCAGGCTGATCTGAGTCTGCACTGGACGCAAAACCACATTGTTGGTTTTCTCGTGTCGCGGCTCATTTGATTGATGATGTCAGCATATAATATTCTAATCGACTAAAATTTCACAGATACATTGGCTTGATGAACAAATGCAAAGGTATCATAATGAGAAACGGATGTTTTTGGCACTTAAGAATGACTTAAATTTTTACATAGGGCCGTGGCACGCATAGTCACCGATTTTGCTCAAACTTTCCTATATTACTTATTGTGACACAAAAACAAGAAAACAACATCAGTTCCCTCCCAAAGCATGCCCGTTGCCATGGCAACAGCAGCTATATATTTTGGGGAGAAATGTGCTAAAAAATGTCCTAAAATGGGCAATTTTTTAACAAATATATTAACTTTCAAATGCATGACAAGCTCTAATTT
The DNA here is from genome assembly GCA_963989385.1 of Ctena decussata. Lineage (NCBI taxonomy): Eukaryota > Metazoa > Mollusca > Bivalvia > Lucinida > Lucinidae > Ctena > Ctena decussata. Next base: position 10,076,946 of record OZ022506.1, read on the forward strand.
TTTCTACCTACAAATAACTTGTTCACACTAAATTTAAAAACAAATTAAAAAATTATTTGGAAAACCTCTGTGGTCATCAGGCTCAAGCAAAGTGGGTGGGGGTTTCCATATATGGCAAAAATCCAATTTCACACATATTTAAGGACTTTTCTAGAGTTCTTGCGGCCTCGTCAATGTATGTGTGCACCGTCCTCCTACAGAACAGAGTTCTGTAAATATGTTTCTGGAAAAACATGCTTGGGAAAGTATACTTCCTGAAGCGTTACCACAGCAACAATAAGTGTACCGTTGCAAAAGCAAGTTCTTAGGGGTACAGTCCTTGTAATGTCAAATCATCATAGTTTATGATCATATTTGTTTCTCAATTTTGAAACTCATTTTACAATATATTTATCTTCTATAAACTATGGACATTTTGTTGGTTTCTCTTATCAAGGTCAAGGTCAAGGTCACAGAAACAATAAAAACTGCTAAAAATGCATATTTCTTTTCATATTATGTGTTCTGTATCAACCATATATTGCAGCAATGGCTTTGAATCTGGTCATTATCTGACATATTACAGACGATTTCAAATACACATAAAGTTGGGTTTATTCAGGAAGCTCCAAGTCAAAGGTCAAGGTCACACAAACAAGAACAAATGCTACAAATACATATTTTTTTAAACATTTTGTGTCCTATATGAACAATATATTGGAGCAATCTCTTTCTAGTTGGAATTTATTTAATAAATAACAAAAGATTTCTAACAACCAACTTTCCTCCAGAAGCATCCAAGTTCAAGGTCAAGGTCGAGTTCACAGAAACAAGAAAAATACAAAAAGTGCATATTTTTCTCATATTTTGTGTTCTGTATCAACAATATATTGCAGCAATGTCTTTGTACCTGGTATTTATCTAAAACATTACAATAGCTTTCAAATACACATATAGCTTGTTTCATTCAGGAACCGCCAAGGTCAAGGTGAAGGTCATAAAACAAGAAAAAATGCTAAAAATGCACATATTTGCAAAATTTTGTGTTATATATCAACAATATACTGCAACGGTGCCTTTGCAATTGGCATACATTTAATATGTTACAAAAGTTTTCAAACGAACAACTTTTCTTCAGTAGCCTCTAAGGTCAATGTCAAGGTCAAGGTCAGAGAAAGAAGGAAAGAATGCTAAAAGTGCATATTTTTTTCTCATTTATTTATGTTCTGTATCAAAATATATTGCAGAAATGTCTTTGTACCTAGTCTTTATCTACTATATTACAATAGCTTTCAATTACACATACAGCATACAGCTAGTTTCCTTAAATAAACTCCAAGGTCAAGGTCAAGATCACAAAAACAAGCGAAAATGCTAAACTGCACAGAATTTCGGTATTTGTGTCCTATGTCAACAATACATTGCAGCCATGTCTTTGTAGTTGGTGTTTATTTAGTATATTACAAAAGCTTTCAAACAAACAACTTTCTTTCAGTTGCCCCAAAGGGTGAGGTCAAGGACACAGAAACAAGAGGCCATGAGGCCCTGAATCGCTCACCTAAGCAATTGGCCAAGTAGCTCTTACTTATGTCTGAAATTGTCAAAATATGAGTCTTGGGTCAAAAGTCAAAGAATGACCATGACTCATAAATCTCCATGTACTCATTAAGACACCATATATACCATTTTTAGGCCAAAATCTTCAAAACTTTCCATGAAATCTTATGTTCTACCATTTTCCCATATTTGACCAAGCCGCAGAAAAAGTCAAGGTAAACCAAAGGTCATTATTTGAACAGTATTGGTAATACTCCAGTACTCAATGCGACTTACCAAGTTTCAAGGCCATCGGTCTATTGGTTCTTGAGAAAAAAAGTATTAAAGTTTTATATGATAAATGGGTATGGCGGCCGTGTTCATCATGTGACCTGGACCGTTTGAACAAATTTTCATTCCCTCAACCCCTGGAGACTCTGTATGAAAATTGGTTGAAATTTGGCTTTTGAGGTTATGTTTGAAAATGTCAAAATATGAGAGACCTGGGTCAAAAGTCAAAAACTGACCTTGGCCTTTTGTACTCATAATTCTTCATGACCTCATTAAGGTGAGTGTATATAACAACTTTTAGGCCAAAATCTTCAAAATTTCCCATAAAATCTATGTTCTAGCATTTTCCCATATTTGAACTTGCTGTAGAAAAGGACAAGGTCAATTAAAGGTCATAATTTGAATAACCTTGGAAGAACTTTAGTACCCGATGCTACTTATTAAGTTTGAAGGTCATTGGTCAATTGGTTCTTACGAAGAATTTTTTTTAAAGGTCTTTGCCATATGTGACCATGTTGATTATGTGACCTGAATCGTTTGAACAACTTTTTGTTCTCTCAAGCCCTGGAGGCTCACAAATGAATTTTGGTTACAATTGGCCGAGTGGCTTTTGAGATGATGTTTGAAAATGTCAAAATATAAGAGACCTGGGTCAAAGGTCCAAGAATGACCTTGACTTTTTGTACTCATGAATTTTTATGTACTCATTAAAAATGACTGTATTTACCAATTTTTAGGCAAAAATCTTCAAAACTTACCATGAAACCTTATGTTCTAGCATTTCCACATATTTGACCTTGCCATAAGAAAGGTCAAGGTCAACCTCAGATCATCGTTTGAACAATCTTGGTAGTACTTGAGTACTTTATGCTACATACAAAATTTCAAGGTCATTGGTTTATTGGTTCTGCAGAAGATTTTTGAAGCTTTTTACCATATATGGGTGTGACGGCCATGTTGGTAATGTGACCTGGACCGTTTGAACAAATTTTTTATCAATCAATCCCTGGAGACTCTCTGTGAAATTTGGTTACAATTGGCCCAGTGGCTTTTGAGAAGGTGTTTAAAATTGTTGAAACATGAGTGAAAGAATGACATTGATCTCTTGTTCTCATAAATCTTCATGTACTCAGTAAGATTGCTGTACACACCAATTTTTAGCCCAAAATCTTCAACGGTTTCCAAGATATCATATGTTCTAGCATTTTTCCATATAAAAGCACAAGGAAGCAAATTTGACCTTACCATAAAAAACAGTCAAAATCAGCCCGAGGTCATAATTTAAACAATCTTGGTAGTACTCGCTTACCCGATGCTCCATACCAAGTTTCAAGGCCATCTGCCTATTGGTTCTGGTGAAGATTTTTAAGGGATTTTTATCATATATGGGCGTGGTGGCCATGTTGGTCATGTGACCAGGATGTTTGAACAAATTATCGTTCCTAAGACTCCTTGAGCCTGCATATGAAATTTGGTTACAATCGGCCCAGGGTTTCAGAGGAGAAGTCATTTGAAATTGTGGACGGACGGCAGACGTACGAGGGACAACGAATCCTACCTATACTATAATTTCCCCTGGAGCCTCTGGCTCAGGTGAGCTAACCAGAGGACCATTGGCATTCACCCTCAGCACTCAGGGGTAAGTAAGTGAAAGGTAAATTGTACAATATGGCCTAAATTCAACTTTGACTGAGTTGTTATGCTTGTTATAGTTAATATTAGCAAAACTGATGAAGTTACAATAAAAAACATGTTTGTAAAACTTTATGCCTAAATATTGCAGTAACACAGAAATAAATGCCAATTTGCACTTTTCCTAATACAAGTCTATAGAAACTTTAAAATGCCATAGCAATGAAACCACGTGAGCAACAATAAAAAGAACAATATTTATGTAGTGGCTAATGTCATAAACATGTTAGCAGAGAATCAGCTTCATCCCCCTATATGGTTTTTGTGGGAAAGATTTTTGAATATTGTTTCAATTATTTTCTTTATGTTGCCATGGCAACGAATCGAATTCAGTTATTTGGACAAAGTTAACAAGAATCATAGAGGACTACTCAAGAAACATTTCTGTAGAAAAAAAATCCGAATAACTGCAGTGAGGTAGCAAAAAATTGCCAATTTCAATTTTTCCCATTATGAGTCAATTGAAACTATAAGTTGCCATAGCAACCTAACTGCTGAAGCAATTTCCATGAAAAACACTAATTCTATAGAGGCTAGTACTAAGATCCTTTCTGTAAAGCTTGAGCTTAATTGGCCACATAGTTTCTGCAAAATGATATTTTGATATCTTTTCTATTTTTAACCATTTGGTTGCAATGGCAATCAGCCAAATAGTGCAATTTGCATAAATTGAATGAGCGTGGTTGAGGACTACTCTGGGAACATTTCTATAAAATTTGTCAAAATACCTGCAGCGACATAGCAATAAATGCAAATTTACTATTTTCACATTATAAGTCAATGGCAATTTTAAGCTGCCATAGCAACCAAACTGCTGAAGCAATTGCCAAGAAAAACAGTACTTTTATAGAGGGAAGCACTAAGACCCTTTCTGTGAAGTTTCAGCCTTATTGGTTGCATAGTTTGTGAAGATTTGATGTTTGAATATTTTTTCTATTTTAACCATTCGGTTGCCATGGCAACCAGCCAAATTGTGCAATTAACATAAATTTCATGTTATTAATAGAGAGCTACTCAAGGAACATTTCCATAAAAGATTTGTCAAATCATCTGCAGAGAAATAGCAATAAATGCAAATTTTCCCATACAAGTCATTGGAAACTGTAAGTTGCCATAGCAACCAAAGTTTTAAAGCGATTTGGATGAAAAACAGTATTATTGGTTCGCCCTGCATATAGATGCTATATATGAAATTTGGTAAGAATGAGCCTTGTCGTTTAAGAGGAGATGTATACTAAGTAAAGACCAAGCACAAATACATTTTCTACATTTAATTTTGATACCGAACACAAAATATTAACAAAAGGGGCATTTTTAGTATTTTTCTTGTTTTTATGGCCTTGACCTTGAATTTGGAAGTTTCTGGAGGAAACGAACTGTACATGTATTTGAAAGCTATTGTAATATTCCAAATAAAGACAAAGCATAAATACACATTCTGTATTTACTGTTGATATGGAACACAAAATATGAATGAAAGGTGCATTTTATCATTTTTCTCGTTTTTGTGACCTTGATATTGTAGGTTAATGGGAGAAACAAGCTATATTTGCATTTGAAAGCTATAGTAATATATTAAATGAAGGCCAAGTCCAAAGACATTTGCTCTATTAAGTGTTGATAAAGAAAATAAAATGTGAGAAAAATGTGCATTTTAGCATTTTTCTAGTGTTTGTAACCTTGACCTTGACCTTGGAAGCTACTGTAGGAAACAAGCTATGTGTGCTTTACAAAATTATTGAAATATATTAGATAAAGACCAAGTACAAATACATTTTCTGTATTTACTGTTGATACAGAACATAAAATATGAACAAAATGTGCATTTTTAGCAGTTTTATTGTTTTTGTGACCTTGACCTTGACCTTGGAGGTTACTGGAGAAAACAAGCTATATGTGCATTTGAAAACTATTGATATATACTAAATAAAGGCCAAGTAGAAAGACATTATATAAATTTTCTCTTGATACAGGAAAAAAAATATTAACACAAATGGGTATTTTCTAGCATTTTTCTTGTATTTGTGACCTTGACCTTGACCTTGGCCAGCTATATGTGTATTTGAAAGTTGTTGTCATTCACTAAATAAACTCCAAGTACAAAGGCAATGCTACAATATTTTGTTCCTAGAGAACACAAAAGTATAAGGAAAAAACGCATTTCAGCCATCTTTTCGTGCTTCTGTGACCTTGACCTTGAACAGAGAAACTAGCAATATGTTGATATTTTATAAAAGACCAATTTACTATTAAGTGTATTTAAATATTTAGGAACACATATATTTATAAGATATGATGATTTGACATTATAAGAAGTATTACCCTACATTTTGGAATTTTGCGACAGTCCACTTATTGTTGCTATGGTAACGCTTCAGGAAAGATACTTTCCAATGCATGTTTTTCCAGAAACTTATTCTTGGAATGTTGCTTTGTTAGATGCAGCTGCACACATATGCCGGTATGGCTGCAAGAATTCTACAAATAACCTTAAAACTGCCTTAAAATAGCCTTTTGAAATATAGCACTACCCCCACCCACTTTGCCCAAGCCTGATGACATTACAAGCATTTCAAATACAATTCGAAGTTTTGGTGTCGACTCAAGGTGAACAAGACATTTACATATGAGAAGCATTAAGAGTATGTCATTCTTTTTTTAATACATAAATTTGTTAGAAATATGTCTATTTTAGTATAATTTTTACCTCAATTTCTGACAAAATATTCAACAGCCGTTGCCATGGCAACAGGCACATGTAGGAATGAAATCGACATGGTTTTCTTGCTTTGGTGTCACAATAAGTAAATAAGGAAAGTTTGAGCAAAATCGATGACTATGCGTGGCGCGACTTTTTAAGTGGTTACAGAGAATGGCTCTTAATAACTGCCATTATTAACATTTTCTTACTGGCTTTCGTCGTCAGATCATGTCATGGGCACTGAGGAGGCTTGATTAAGCCAACCTTTTAGGTATGGCCCATGCTACTTCTTTCGAATGTGTTCTTTGCTCTTGAAGGAACTCTTTGCGATTTTAATTTGACTTCACCGCAGCTAATGTTGTGCCGTGTGGCGGACGTAACACGTCTCCCCGTACACCATTCGTAGTGCAGATAATATTTCATTTTTCTCCTATAAGATCGGAGGATATATTCTGAGAAATTAAAACAAAAACAAAAATGTTTGGTTTAAGCTCATATTCTAGATCATCACTTTTTCTTCATTTGGACCTTTTTCTGATACTAATCTGTCTTTGAATTGCAGTACTTATTCTCTGGCTTTCGTCGTCAGATCATGTCAGGGTCACTGATGAGGCTTGATTAGCCGAAACTTTGAAGTATGGGCCATGCTCCTTCTTTCGAATGTGTTCTCTGCTCTTGAAGAAAATGTTTCAGATTGATTTTAATCGTATAAGAAAGAAAGTGCAGAAATTAGTAGTACTTATTGTATAATAATTGAAAACTTTTATTTCCGATTAGGATCACAGTTATGTAGTATCTCATTACAATAAAGTACACGCTTGGATTTATAATTGAGTGCCAGCACTTCTTCAGATATGGGTTATCACCTTTGAAATGCATAATTTATGTGGAGAGTAAGGCAAAATATCAAACGTCAATTGGTAACATCTTCAAACTGGTGGCGACTTCGACGTCTTTTTTTTTTTTTTTTTTTTTTTCTTTCATACTTTGGCTATTTTGGAGTGTCCAAGATTTTATATGCATAAAACACGTTAAATATCGAAACTCTAGACAAAGACTTGGTAAATTCATATGCTGTCGTACTTACAAATCGTACTTACAAATCACTGATTTCGTCAACCGTCTCACAGTAGGCCGCTGCCGATCGGTTGACTACTAAGTAACATATGCAGTGGAAGTTTCAATGCGGAATGAATTTACTTTTTTATTTTATCAATGTATTAAAGCCGACAAATCCCTCATAAACCTAACAAGCAAATTCGGTGAATTTATATCCCCCGCAGAAGTGGCCATACATTGTTTATGGCTTATTCCAGGTTTTATTAACCGTCTAGTCCACATTTTGCTAAGGTTGACTGCCCATTTCATAACAAAATAAAGCTGTTCTACTACAGCTGACTGCTTACTGAGGCCAAGCATAAAAATGTTTTGTTTGCAGTTGCCAACCTAGGATTTTGTTGTGGAGGGTAGGTAGATTGGCTCTCTATCTCTCTCTCTGTCTCTCTCTGTCTCTCTCTGTCTCTTCAATTCCTGCAAACTATGAAAACAACATTAAAAAATACTGGTACTTCATGTCATACATTGTTACACTAACTTCCCATAATACTAAGATAACACCATCCTACATTTTAAAATATCTATTTCACTCACAAATCGTGTACCAAAAAGTGCGGGTTATTAAGGCAAAAAGTGCAGACCCAGATTAAACTGCTTCTGGGAGCAGTCTGATCTGGGTCTACACTGTTGGTTTTACTATTCAGGTTGATCACGGTAAAATTTGCCTTTGTGAAAAAATAATGCTGTCCCAAATGCACCCCCCCCCCCCCCCCACACACACACAAAAAAGGGAAGGAATGATTTTGGTGGGTAGGTAGGCAATAGCAAACAAATAAAATTTATTTTGGCCTTATAACATTTCCTTTATTGCTTTAAAAATTGACGTAAGTCATCTCTGCAGCAGTTGGTATAATAAATTAGATTAAGCAAATTTAATTTGATCTGATTTGACTTCCAGCTAATTTGTCCCAAACTAGCTAGCATAATGAAGAATACTGCTGTTCCTGAGCTTTCTGACCTTGGTTTACAATATTTAATGAGGTTGTACAATTTTTGTAGACGACTGTGGAGCATTTCTTTGCTTGTTACATCTGGGCGAACGTGCAAGGATACACACGTACACTGCACCACACTACAGTGAAATGAATAAGATGAAGAGCCATAGAGGGCATGGGACAATGTCAGAATCAAATTATAAATTATGTCTGTGCTAATGGGACACATAAATAAGCACTTAACAGTCGACAAATTCTTATATTGTGAAACTTTTGTTCATTTCCTGCAATGCCTTGTATGCCATTGATTCAAAGACTTTCTCAAGAGCTGTCTTTATGTCCAGTTTCTACAAACATCTAGTTTGAGTTAAGAAACCATTGATGTATATATTCACCAGCAGAGTCTTCATATTTATTTTCGTGATGCAGTCCAAACTTTCTTTTGAAGGAGTTATAGAATGGCTTATAGGCATGTAAATATGCATAACTAGTCAAGTAAGATAAGGTAAACAGTGCATTTATGGACATTTCCAACTTAATACGAATACGGAAACGATGCTGATTGTGATAAATTTGACTGTAAATCTGGTAACTTTCTCAGTTTGATATACCGGTGTTACTTTGAAGGTCGGCCGGGCTGCGTAGCGCAGTCGATAGCGCGTCTCACTCAAGAGCCAGAGTCCGGCCACATGCTTTCGTTTTCTTTCTGCTGATTCAAGAAGGGTAATTGTCATAGACTGGCCAAAGTTTTTGTTAACCGCTTAGGAGATATAAGCCTGCCCAGGAATAGTGTGGTTAGAATAACTGACGTTCCCGACATAAACGTTTACCGTGGACGTAAAGCAATAAAACCGAAAAAAAAGAAGAAAAAAAAGGTCAGTACACCTTTGTGTAATGTACAAAACTTGACACAATGAAACAATAGAACTGATTTTAATGAATATCATTCATTAATTTTAATAGAACTTTATGTTAACCACATGGGCTTGTATCACAGATTTTTTCAGTGCAGTCATAGGTTAGCGTATGTATAAGAAGGGCACTTTCGAAGAAATTTACCGAGCTACATGTAAGTTCTTATTTCGCTGAAAATTCTAGGCCTACAACTAAACGTCAGAATGTCACAGTTTAGTTATATATTTGGCCATGTAACAGTACCTGCTAGATGTCCCAGAGCCTCGTCATTAGAATGCAGCAGCCCAAAATACTCTGGTTTTGTTATAAAAATCCGCCGTTATAGATAAGGCTGTCCGTGTAAATTCCTTAACAAGTGCTTTCAAGGCTATTTCCGGCATGTCACATGTAAAACTGATATCCTTTGATTGTGATGTTAATTGCATTTGAACAGTCTACGCACATTCTTCTAGAATTCGCAGCAGCCTTCGTATGACATGCAAATCACGGTATTGAAAATGCATTGATTTGGCTCTCATAACGGAGATAGGGATGGAGAAGACAAAACTGATGACAAACATCTTAAGTAGCAACCAAAGGGATTTCAAGGTAAACGGACAGAAGTTGTAAACTGTGACAAATTTCAAAGCCTTGGAGCATTGTTCTTAGATAAACTCCAGACCTGAGGATCTCTCAAAGATTGCGCGTGTCACAGCAACCCTTACAAAACTGAAGCGAATTTGGAGAGATAACAACTATTCTTCTGGGTCAAAGGTGAAAATGATGCACTTTTTTGTCATATCCACCATTTTTGTGCCTATAAAACATGGCCGTTAGCTGCAGGGTTAAAGAAATAAATGCTTGATTTTGAGATGAGATGCTACCGAAGGCTCCTGAAAATCTTGTATACGGACCCAAGAGCAAAGGTGTATGTTTACAGAAAGATTCAAGCAGCCATCGGATAACATGGCCAATACACAGTTCCGAGCCACACCCAGAATGTCACTTAAAATCACCTGATAGCGTATACCTGGCCAATGCAATGACAACTTAGCACGTGACATAGTCTCACAAACAAATCGCACGTGGCCAATATCCAACATAACTCCGTGATTTTACCTTACAGCTAATGGAGGGATGTATACCTGTTTAAAGAAAACAAACTAACACCACTTTTAATAAACTTTCCCTGCTTTGCAAGAACAGAACGCATCGGAAATGCATGATTCGCCAACTGCCATGTGTAGGTCATGAGGAGGCTGATTCTTCGCCGTAGATCGCCAACATTTAGCAGACACTTGCCTTTGTCATTTGTTTTCCGCCATCTTTTTGTAAGCTTGTGAGACGTAGTAACAGTAACTAAGCAGGCGGAGCTTAGCGGCTATTCTCGGAACTGTGTATTATAGTCAAGCAGTGGACACTTATGTTTTGGCCACATCTCAATGTCTTCTCACTTGGAAAAGAGATACTTCAAAGAGATTTAACTTTTCAGAACTTACCCAAGTCTCAGTGAAAGGAGAAATAAGACGTCGCAAACAAAAGAAGAGGTGGGAAACAATATTTAAGAATGGACGGAGATGGACATTGCCAGCGCAATTAGAGCAGCTGGAAACAGTATCAGATGGAAATAAGTTGTTCAACGACCTGGCACGGTTATAGAATGAAAAATAACAGAACATAATAGGCAAGTGGTTGCATATGAAAATAATTGTATTTTCATAGGCTCGAGTGTTATTTGTGAACTGGCAAGAAAATGGGATTAATCGTTTGATGCCGCAGACAGCATAGTGAGCCTAGTTTAAATATCTTCCGAACCATCTTGTCATGTAGCATCCCACACATAAGCTATATGTAATATTTTTACATTTCCATTTCGCTGATATCAGCTTTGTATTATGCGAGTTATGATATCATGAGCTTCATGCCAAATCAAAGAAAAAATTCTCTCGCTGAAGGTGAAGGTTTAGGCCCAGTAAAACAGGTGTAACCCCCCCCCCTCCAGTAGTTATAACTGACCGTCCCAATGCTGTACTTTCGTTGCGGTTGCATTTGTTTTATGTTCGGTTCTGTTTAATTTATTGTGTTCTCATTTTAACCCTTCTATAATAAAAATAGAAAATAGGTAAAAATAGTTGTTAAATGTTTTTCGTATAATTTAACCCTTCTGTTGGTCTAAATTATTTGGTTCAATAAAGATAGCTGAGTTGCCACCTATTTGGGAAAGAGCTGCTGACTCGACTTATCACTTGTAATTTATTGTTTGTTGGGATGTCTTTGTCAATCTTTCCCTTTGATGTTGTGGATAGGGTTTGGGATCTGATTCAGTCAGCTCCTGAAGTGTAGTTACTCTTCAAATTTGCATGTATTGTGGGGCCGCTGTTGGGTAAGTATCTGTAATCATAACATATTTTTAGTCGCTTTCAACTTTTGAACGGAGAAAGTACATCAAAAACAGCTCATGCCAGTTTTACGTCCGCGGGAGGAGTAAGGAAGCGGGGAAGATTTTGTGCCCTGGCAAGGTGGGTAGCCATATCGGAACCTAAATGACCAGATCGCCTTTAGCGGCGCCTATGGCACTAAGAAACGGCGCCTTGAATGATGTTTGTTTAGTTTGTGATGGACGCTCCATTTCACGGTGTTTTGTGTGTGTTTTTTTCCGAAAAAACGGGTATCATTTACCTACGGAACTCTAGAGATAACAGACATATTATCAGTAGCCATAAAAGCCCATTAAAACACCAAAAACGTCTCTGCAACTTAAAATTTATGTCATGTGTATATTATTGCAACACACGTGTGTCATTTGTTTGCAAATTTTCACCGTTTACACAATTTCAAAACATACGGCATATTGGGGGGGGGGGTCTGAATTCTTCCATCAGTCTTCATTTTTAATGGAAACTTCACATAAAAAATTTGCCATATCATATAAAAAAAAGATTTGCTAGTACGACAGTATACAATTGTCTATAAAATCATGTCGAGCAGATGATTTTGTTCTCGATTAAATTTAATGCCTGCGTTTGTGATATCAGCTCTACAGTTGCCTTGTCATCAGCAAACCTATTGTGGCTTCAGGGGGTCATGTCCCCATACACCCCCTCTCCATTACCATTATTAACAGTTTTATTGAAGATTCCACAACAGATTTCTAGATGGCCATAAGCAAAAGAAAGTGCAAAAATATGCTGACAAAATTTAAAGACCATTAATCTGCATGATTTATCAACCTGTCAGAGTAAGAAAATATTCTTTGTGTTTCATACAGGTTTTGATTGAGGTCAGTCTGACATAAAAAGGTAATACGGTGTGTGTGTAGAGGGGAGCTGGGGATCTGGGATGGTGGTGGTCGTGGGAGGGGTCATAAAATTTTTTGTAGCCTATCTGGGGGTTGGGGGGTCGGAAAAAAATTCTGGTGAGACTGGGGAGGGGGGGGGGTCGGAAAAATTTTGATGACTCATATGAAAATGTACCCGGCCCCCACCTGATAATAAATGACTCGTCCCTTATGTGGTTGGCCGTATCCCAAGGTCTTCTGGCTTAGCAAAGACAATTCTATAAGACACAGTTTAGGAAAGAGAAAAAGAATTGGAAAGACAATATTTAAGAGTGGACAGGGATGGCCTTTTCCAGTACAACTTTGGCAACTGAAAACTCGACAAGGTGGTAAATGGTTGTTGTAAATTCATCTGTGGTGCCCCGACGACCTTGTAAGGTAGTGGGATAGTATAGAATAGAAATAAAAAAGCATGACGTCTTTCAGAGTATTAAAGCACCCAATAAAAACATTTTTGCAATTCTAATCGCAAATGACCTTTCAATTCAAACAATTGAAGATCACAAGGGTCCGTTATCCAAAAGTAAAGTGTCCGTTCAAAGGATGACACAGGGGTGATGTACAAAACCGGACTTATCTGTCATCTTTTACTAAAACATATACTAAATTTTTGTTGAATTTAGGCTGAAGAGTAAGTTGAGGTGCTGTAAATTAATAATTAAAATGCCATTGAGAAACGACTTCGACAGTTTATCCATATTTAATCAAGAAGGTCATCAAATATGAAATACAGACCGACTGATCAAGATCACTGCATCAAGCATTATGAATGTAAGCTAACTCTTTCGGCGCCAAATTTTTCAGACGACAAATTTTCGTCTGCTCAAATCATCAGACGACAGATTTGTAATTGGAAATTTTAACAATCTAAAAACATTTTTCATAAAATCAGGCTTTTTAAGTTCATATTTGAATGGCAAACAGTGTAGATCCTGATCAGACGGCTCTTTTAAGAGCCGGCTGATCTGGATATACGCTGTTTGCAAAGTCGCATTTTTGCGACTTTGGCGCCGAAAGAGTTAATATTAGTCAATGACTTGTATTACACTATACATAAACTCGCTGATACATAAACTCGCTGACAAGTCAGTAAATAACGCAAAGTGAAAGTCCTCAGGTATTTAGTTGCAAACTTGCATTTTTTTTCTCAGAAAAAAAAAGAGATGAAGAATAAATAACAGCGAAATATATAAACACGTCAAAATCCGAGAAGAAGGCTTATTTACCTACACCGAAATTTGTCCTATGTTTTAAAATATACAAGCAGTCGTCAACTGCCAATACACAGAAAGAGAAACTTTTTTGTGCGACCATAGATGATTTCGCTAAATGAAGGGAAAATATTGATTTTAATGTAGGCAACCTAGATTTTCAAAAAAAATCTGATGAAATGGCAAACATTAGATACCCTAACCGAATGCCTCTTTCTAAACATTGTAATCTGGGTCTACATTTATCATTATAATTTATTATTATTACTATTATTATTACCAAATGTTTTGAATACATGTACACTTAATTTAGCAACAAGATATAAATTGCCCCTATTTGAGCCGCAACACGACAAAACTAACAAAGTGGCATGTGCGCCTAGCGAAAACTCAGATTAGCCTGGGCATCCGCTGATCGGAGTCTTCGCTTCGCTGTCCGCATGGAGCTAGCTTAGACCCTAGGCTACCCTTTAAGTGCACAGCAAAGACTGTGATCAGACTTAGAGGATTCCCTGGCTGATCGGAGCTTTCGCTAGGCGCGAATGCCACTTTGTTGTTTTTGTCCATTCGCGGCTCGTTTGTTTTTCTTGAAATATTATCTGCATCGTGTTTTATTGTCTTAACCTAGAGTAGTTCGACCTTGACTAATTCTCCGGGAATCCAGTGAAACTAGTGACCCCATTATTATATTTTTATTACACTCAAATTTGTTTGATCAAATACGGGTTAAGTAATACAAGTAGGCTTCTTTAAATAAAATCCATAGAAAGAGGGGCGCCGTAGTCGAGTGGTTAGAGTGGCTCGGCTATTGTGCAGAAAGTCACCGTAAGGTCGTGAGTTCGCGGCTCACTGTCGCCATACGATGACTGGAAAACTCTCTCTGTCAACCCAGCAGTAAATGGGTACCTTTTTCGAATTAGGGAAGGATAAGGCAGCGAAAGGAGAGGGATGGGCTCCGCCTTTCATCAGCTGTGCCCAAGAAACAGTGGGTCTCTAACCCCCACTGCCCCTACGGCTATTAGGCTATGGGAAACCTTTACCTTTTTATAGAAAGGTCTGCTGCAGTTTAGTAGCCGGCTTTCAATGGGGGTCTCGTCTGGGGCGTCTGCTACATACAGTATGACCGGAAATTATTGAGAATTGCATTTTTCATAGTATGTTAGTCCTAGTTGTTGCAGTAAATCATATTGGAATATTAAGAAAGGAATGTAAACAAATAATTTCTTGCTATATTGTTTCATTCTACTAGTACTTTCAGTGATTTATGCCTGATTGTTGGACCTAGGGTCTAAAATCGCAAAAAAAGATGGATTTTCGAGAGCTTTTCAGAAGCATTTGTCTTATACTAGACAACACTGCTGCAAGCTAAAACATTCTGGGTTGTTTTAAATATTATCAAACTATATCATCTTAATCAATTGTGTAATGTGCTTTAAGATATTTAAGTTTTAATGTTGGTAACTTAGATTTTTAAGTGTTTGAAAATTGTGTTTGGCACATTAACGGTAGAATCTCACAAATTTTGGGATCTACACTATTCAAGCATGTTGGAATGAAATTACAGCAAGTGTGCTCTTATTACTGATATCATATAACATACAACTTATTAATGTATGCAAACTGTATAGTTACGCATGTCTGTCATTATTACGTTTCAATCAGTGGCTATGTCTTGTAGCCCACTCTGCTGAAAATTTACCATTTTCTTAGAATTTGGTGTAAATCTGAAAATATTACTGTTGCTCAGAGCCAAATAGCTTCATATACAATAAAGGTTTTATCATAAATAGTTGCTGATTGTACAACAGTGTTGTTTCTGTATCTTAAAAGGTATTTTTAAATATATATTGTCTTTCTTTAGCATTTTCTTGTAGACTTTATCTTATTTTGTGGTTTTGCTCAAATTTTGTGCTTGGTTGATTGAAGGGGAGATAATCCATGTCATATAGATGACTTACAAATATCAAAGTCATCATATTGTAGTACTGCGATGAATATACCAACAACATATCAAATCAATTTCAGTTATTTTATATGAAGCTAGAAAAATAAAGGCTGAAATCTGGTAAAAATTCTCAATAATTTCCGGTCATACTATATAATGTAACTGCATGTCAGATTTGACTAAATGGTCATAAATGAATGCTTAAACCCACAATGGCAGCCATTTACATTATCCTCATCACTGTTTGTACAATACTCAATCACTTACAAAGTATAAAATGTATGGTGGTGGATAAATTGTGATTGAACGTCCTTTTTAACAGTATTTCAGTCATATCAGGACGATGGGAGGGTGATAATGAAATGGTGTATGCAATGGAACCCGGTTTACAGTTAGAAAGATTCTAGCACCTAGCGGGGCTCGAGATCAGTAGGCCAGCCCTAAACCTACTGAGCTAGGGCTCCTAGAAACGGTATGGATCTGAAAGGTCTCAGTACCAGGTGCGCGATTGTTAGTAGTCAGTGGAGGTAATAGTCACAATGGTCATGAAACTTATAAGCAATTGTGGTACATGTACTATTTTACCCCCTTTTTTTAACCCACAGCGTTTAGGTTTCAAAGACTTGCATACGTAGCGCTAACGCAAACGTGGGCTACATCTATTCTATTCTGTTTTATCCATTAGCCTTGCAAGGTCGTTGTGGCACTACAGATGACTTCGCCTATTCCGTTTTAGCCTTGTCCTGTTTTCAGCTGCTCTAATTAAACTGGCAGAGTCCATCCCTGTCTACTCTTTCATATTGTCTTCCCACTTATTGTCTATCTCTTCTTTTTCCTTTCACTGTGTCCTAAAGAATCGTCTTTGCTAGACCAGAAGACATTGAGACATGACCAAACCACCTTAATTTGGGTTTCTTGACCATGGTCAGGAGTTCATCATATTCTCCAATGGCTGCTTGGATCTTTCTGCAAACCGCCTCATTGGTTAAGGGCACCCTTTCATAGAATGTGGAATAACCTTTTGTTGCATCTCATCTCAAAGGCCTGTGTTCTTTCCTCTACCTCTGCTGTCAAAGTTCACGATGCCCAGGCATACAGAAATGCTGAAATGGCAAGGGAGCTCATCGTTTCCACCTTTGATCCAAACAACATGTTGTTATCTCTCCAAACTGGCTTCGGCTTTGTTTAAGCTGCAGTGGCTTGTTCAATCCTTGAGAGAACCTTCGGTTTTGAGCTGTCATCTGAGGCAACTGCATGCTTCAAGATGTTTGAAGCTTGTTACGATACCTAGCCTCTGTCTTTTTACCTTGATCTTCCTCTGGATACCACTGGCGCTGTTTGTCATTAGTTTGGTTTTCTCAGCAACTGTCTCCATCTTATACCTTATGCTGAAGACAGTTGGTGACAGGAGACATCCTTGCCTAACTCAAGCTATTCTTGTGAACCATTCTCCTGTGCTGCTATTCATCTGGACTGTACTTGTAGCCTTGTCGTCACGAAGGGTCAGTTAAAGATTAAACAAAACCAGTGAACACATCATCATTGGGCGGAATTCTTCATAGAAGAAGTGTACGGCCAGGATAGAACTAGAATCTGAGTCAAGTGTTTCCGGTAATACCCGAGCGAGCCCTGCACAGCTGGGTACAACAGCTAAATTAAGAAGGGGGTCTTTGTAGATTAGGGATAGGCCAATTACTTTGGCTCTTTGGGTCTGGTCGAAGATATTATAGGCAGTGGACAAGTCATTGAATTGCTGGAAGTAAATAAGACGTTCCAACCTCCATGCCCGGGTCTCCATGAGTCTCCCAGCCTGATGAGTCAATTAGGGGTTGTAGTAACACACAGGTTGTGTTACGTATGCCCTCCAAAAGAAGGAAACTATAAAAGCAAGCACATGTGTGCGGTATAGTATACATTGTACCTACCTATTCTTTTATGGCTGTTGCATATCAATGGCTAAAGAGAATAATTTCCATTTAGATTACTTATAAGATCAGGTAAAACAATAATTTACAAAAATGAATAATGCATAGAACTTGAGAAAAAAAAATAAAAAAAAGAAAGTTAAACCCAATTTCAAATCTTAGTGTTTACTAAGGTATGGCGCCTCATCTTAATCGTTATTGATTGTTTAATGCCAATAGGGAAATCAAACGCTTTTGTTTTAGTTTGCTAATAAGATGAAGTAGGACAGTTCACATTTACAAAAAAAAGCATTCATTGCTTAATAAAATGTGCAATGCTCAACAAAAAATAACACGCCGTACGTTGGTCGAGAAAGTGAAAATTTACAATAAATTATATTACCTGCCGTACCTCAACAAGCACTGCGATTTTGGACTGGACATGCTTTTATCGATCTTTTCTATACCGGCGATGACAGATCTAGGAGTAATGAATGCAGAACCAGATTAAAATGCCCTGCATGTAAAGTGAACACAGTGGCAAGGTCTGAAGACCTTTCCAATTATGAAAATTGACTGAACGAGTAACGTATATAACCTTCGAGGGGGCAGAGCCCCCGATATTGTAATATCAATTACAAGTAACGTTACAGTCAATTTTCTAAATGTTTTGTATCGTAATCCAATCAGAAACCAGATTTTTATTTAGTGATTGTCTCTTACAGAATATTTATTGCTGCAGGTGACATTGTTTAAATCAGCTCCAATAATCAAATTTAAAGAATAACTACACTTCAGGAACTGAGTGAATCAGATCCCAAACCCTATCCCCAACATCAAAGGGAAAGATTGACAAAGACATTCCAACAAACAATAAATTACAAGTGATAATCCGAGTCAGCAGCTCTTTCCCAAATAGGTGGTAACTCAGCTATCTTTACCAAACTAAATAATTTAGACCAACAGAAGGGTTACAACAGACTAAGCTAATTATACGAAAAACATTTAACAACTATTTTTTACCTATTTTCAATTTTTTATCACAGAAGGCATATCAAGTCTGGCATATTTTATGTTTTTGTTGCTCACTTTTTATCTTATGTTAGCTTAGCCAAAAATGCAGGAAATTTTGAACTTCAAATATGATGGTTTAGTGCGCATTTACAGTCTATTTGTTTGAAAATTGTAATAAATGATAAATTCTAAATATCAGTGCTTTTACACTGTACATAACGCCCGCTTGTGCTTTGTGTAAATGGTAAACAAACCTTTATTGACCCAGCTAAAAGTTTCCTATGTGTAGCAATTCAACAACAGGTGTCTTGAAAATAAATATAATTTGACAGTCTCAGGGTTGTCCCAGAAGGAATGCACTTTATGAAACCGCAATGGTATAAGATGGAGATCAGTGCTGAGAAGAACACACTGATGACGAACAGCGCAGATGGCATCCAGAGGGAGATCAAGGTAAAGGGACAGAAGCTGGGTACTGTAAGCAGCTTCAAATACCTAGGAGCAGTTTCTCAGATGACGGCTCAAAACAGGAGGTTTCCTGAAGGATTGAACAAGCCACTTCAGCTCTTACCAAAGTGAAACCAATTTGGAGAATTTAACAACATATCATTTGGATCAAAGGTGAAACTTATGCGTTCCATTGCCATTTCCATATTTCTGTATGCCTGTGAATCGTGGACCTTGACAGCAGAGTTAGAGAAAAGAATGCAGGCCTTTGAGATGAGATGCTACCTAAGGTTACTGAACATTTCGTACAAGGACCATATAACCAATGAGGAGGTTCGCAGGAGGATCCAAGCAGCCATCGGAGAATATGATGAACTCCTGACGCCGGTCAAAAAAAAAGGAAACTAAGGTGGTTTGGCCACATCTCAGGGTCTTCTGGTTTAGCAAAGACAATTCTTCAGGGCACAGTGAAAAGAAAAAGAAGAAAAGGTAGACAGAAGAATAGGTGGGAAGACAATATCAAGGAGTGGACAGGAATTGATTTTGCCAGCTCAACTAGGGCAGCTAACGACAGGACAAGGTGGAAAGGGATTGTTTCGAAGTCATCTGTGGTGTCCCAACGACCTAGTAAGGTTATGGGATAGAATAGAATAGAATTGATAGAATGCAGTAAGAGCACGGCTTTCGATTTATTTCTGTGTAACCAAATGGGAATCTGAAGCCCTGCCTACTTAGTAAGACGCTGAAGTCTGATTGTAATTCAAATATTGCACTAAAAACATCAAGGACAAATGTAGACCATGATACAATTAATGTTCCTCAATTATTTGAAAGTGAAACACCCAAACAAAATAATCTTAAGTCATTTAAAATGAGATTACAAACATTGGATAGCGACAGAACTAGGTCAACTTTATAATTTTCCTCCAATATTTCTTGACAAGTGGCTGATAAGGATGCGATTTACGTCTTGTATCTGCACCAGCGGTAAATGGGGAATTTCTGTCATGAGGGCTATGAATATGGTATTTTTTTAGATAGTAAAATCCCCATTTTCTGATATTCATACAAACCCTTTGTTATACGCTAGCCATAATTATAATATCTCAAGCATTCCAGCCTTTTTGATGACAAATAATGCACCCAACAATTTTGATGCTTAACATTTGAAAATGTGTCTTGAATATGTAACCAAACTTTTCATTTAAACAACAATATTTCAGAAAATTTGATCAAAGAAGCAACACAGAGTGTCTTGGATACCTTGATAAGCACGTAAATCAAGAACATATGATCAAAGAAATTTGATAGTGCATCGTGGCCGATAATATTTGCGATTCTTAACCTTTGAGCAAATCCCTTATTGTCATAATAGATATTTTAGAACTGAAAATGTTAAAGAAAGAAAAGAAGAAAATTATTCGCTATTTTCTCTCACATTTGCGGAAAATATCATCGGCGTCATCCCCCAAAAGGACACTAGGCCATGTACACGTATATACAGAAAAAGACGCGAATCAGTCTGCGCCTCCGCGCAAACAAGTCAATCCTCACAATCACCATCTTGATTCTCCCGTATCCTTAATAGAAGACTCCGATCAGGCTGCTCGAATGCACAGGCAGCTCTCAGACTCCCAGATTGTACTCGCCACAAGGTATCTCGTTCATCCGACACCAACCACATAAAAAAACAGAGAAAATAAACAAATAAAACAATTAGCGCCACCTCATATTCCTCCTCTCTTCTTCTTTTTTTCCGACAAGAATAAGTTATTATCAGACAGCATTTTCATTTACATAGAATGTTTAAGCACTATATCAAATTTAATTTCTACCCTTAACTCCATAAAATCAGTCAATATGGAAGTTTAATTTCTGTCAAGGTAAACAGTGTCATGCTTACAAGATAAATATAGTGCGAGAGGTTAGTGTATATTGTTTATGGTGCGCCAGTATCCATGATTTTCGCAGTCTAGTAATCACGCAAGCCCACCTATCCACTGGCAAATTGTTTACATATAAAGAAACACATGAAAATACACAAAGTACAACGATAGGCAATGATCAGAATTAATACAATCAAATCCCACATCCCACCCGCAAAACCAAAAGGGAAAGAAGCACGTACACAAAAGAAAAAAGTTCGCGAAAAACATGCACGATAAACCAAATGAGCAGCTCTTTCTCAAACAGAGGTTCATTCAGCTACCCTATGCAACATATATTTTACCTATTTTCTATTTTAAATTACAAAACAAAAAAGACAGCAAAATGGGCTGCTAGAGACCATAGACAAGCGGGGTCCAACATTCGTAAATAAGCATAAAAATGCCAAAACGCGCGAATTTCTGTCCCTGCGAACATAAGTATAGTATAATATCTTAATATTCATGAATCATTTATAAAAGTCAGACTGCAGCTCACCTGTTGGCGACTTAAAGGTTTGTTAGCACATGACTGTCTCACTGAAATGTTAAAGTACATATTTTAATCATCAATATAACTGCCAATCTAAATCTGTAGTTACATCAACTAGCTCAAGTAAAACGATGGGCTATGATCAGGAACTAAACCAACTAGATACCATTTACCACCCTCAAAACCAAAAGGGAAAAACGGGCGTGGTGGCCATCTTGGTCATGTAACCAAGACCATCTGAACAAAATTGTGTTCTCCTGACCCAGGAAGGCTCCATAAGAAATATTGGTGGCTTTAGAAGAGAAGATGCAAAAAATGTTGTTGGGCGACAGTACCTAAATAACCTTGAACAAATGTCAAATAATTACATTGACCTTAAACAACATTACGTCTTCATCTGTTCATTTACGAGGATCCTCCAAAAAGTGTTGTCACTGGCTTTATAGCTCGAAAACAAAAAGTGATAGTCACCTCAAGTAACAAGAGGACCAGTAGGCCCTGAATCGTTCATCTGAGTACGGTGGCCATGTAGGTGACGTGCCCTATACCGCTTGAATAAAATTTCGCTCCCTCAGGCCCTGGAGGCTGTGTATTAATTTGGTAACAATTAGCCCAGTGGCTTTTGGGGAGATGTCTTAAATTGATTGTCAAAATGTGTGAGACATGGGTCAGAGGTCAAAGAACGACCTTGACCTCTAATACCCGCAAATCTCTCATATACTAACTAAGACAACTGTTTATACGAATTTTAAGGCCAAAATATTCTAAACTTGCCATGAAATCTTATATTCTAGCATTTTCCCATACTTGACCTTGCCTTAGAAAAAGGTCAAGGTCAGCCCAAGGTCATCGTTTAAACAATCGTGAAAGTACACAAGTTTCTGGTGCTATATTCCAAGTTTTAATGCTATCAATCATTTGGTTCTTGAGAAAAAAGATTTGTAGAGGCTTTTGCCATATATGGGCATGGCGGCCATGCTGGTCATGTGTCCCAGACCGTTTGAACAAATTTTCAATTCCTCAGCCCACTAGAGGCTCTACATGAAATTCGGTTACTATGTACCCAGTGGCTTTTCAGGAGATGTGTGAAACTGTCACAATATGAGAGACCAGGGTCATAGGTCAAAGAATGACCTTGACCTCTTGTACGCAAAATTTTTCATGTACTCATTAAGATGACTATATATACTAATTTTCAGGTCAAAATCTTCAACAGCTTCCAAGAAATCTTATGTTCAAGCATTTTCCAATATAAAAGCTACAGAAAGCAAATTTGACCTTACCCTTAAAAGTCAAGTTAAACCCAAGGTCATAATTTGAACAAGATTGATAGTACTCGTGTACCTGATGCTGCATATCAAGTTTCAAGGCCATCGGCCTATTGGTTCTGAAGAAGAAGATTTTTAAAAGTTTTTACCATATGTGGGCGTGGAGGCCATGTTGGTCATGTGACCAGGACCGTTTGAACAAATTTTCTGGAGAAGAAGATTTTTAAAGGTTTTAAAGGTTTTTACCATATCTTTTGAGGACAATTCGCCCAGTGGCTTTTGGGGAGATGTGTGAAATTGTCAAAATATGAGAGACCAGGGTCAAAGGTCAAAGATACCGTTTGAACAAATTTTTGGTCCCCGGCCTCCTAAAGGCTCTACTTGCAATTTGGTTACAATTGGTCCGATGGCTTTTGACAAGATGTGTGAAATTTTCAAAATATGGGAGACCAGGGTCAAAGGTCAAAGAATGACCTTGACCTTTTGCTGCATAAACTTTCAAGTTCTCATTAAGATGACTGTATAAACTAATTTTCAGGTTAAAACCTTCAACAGTTTCCAAGAAATCTTATGTTCTAGCATTTTCCCATATAAAAGCTACAGAAAGCAAATTTGACCTTACCCTTAAAAGTCAAGTTAAACCCAAGGTCATAATTTGAACAAGATTGATAGTACTCGTGTACCTGATGCTGCATATCAAGTTTCAAGGCCATCGGCCTATTGGTTCTGAAGAAGATTTTTAAAAGTTTTTACCATATGTGGGCGTGGAGGCCATGTTGGTCATGTGACCAGGACCGTTTGAACAAATTTTCTGGAGAAGAAGATTTTTAAAGGTTTTAAAGGTTTTTACCATAACTTTTGAGGACAATTCGCCCAGTGGCTTTTGAGGAGATGTGTGAAATTGTCAAAATATGAGAGACCAGGGTCAAAGGTCAAAGATACCGTTTGAACAAATTTTTGGTCCCCGGCCTCCTAAAGGCTCTACTTGCAATTTGGTTACAATTGGTCCGATGGCTTTTGACAAGATGTGTGAAATTTTCAAAATATGGGAGACCAGGGTCAAAGGTCAAAGAATGACCTTGACCTTTTGCTGCATAAACTTTCAAGTTCTCGTTAAGATGACTGTATATACTAATTTTCAGGTTAAAACCTTCAACAGTTTCCAAGAAATCTTATGTTCTAGCATTTTCCCAAATAAAGGCTACAGAAAGAAAATTTGACCTTACCGTACAAAGGTCATGGTAAACCCAAGGTCATACTTTGAACAATCTTGGTAGTACTCGTGTACCTGATGCTACAAACCAAGTTTCAAGGCCATCGGTTTATTGGTTCTGAAGAAGAAGATTTTTAGAAGTTTTTACCATTTTATGGGTGTGGCGGCCATGTTGGTCATGTGACTAGAACCCTTTGAACAAATTTTATATTCTCCGGCCTCCTAGAGGCTCTACGTGAAATTTGAGGAATGATTGGCCCAGTGGCTTTTTAGAAAATGTGTGAAATGTTCAAAATATGGGAGACCAGGGTCAGAGGTCAAAGAATGACCTTGACCTCTTGTGCGCATAAATTTTCATGTACTCATTAAGATAACTGTATAAACCAACTTTCAGATCAAAATCCTCAACAGTTTCCGTGAAATCTTATGTTCTAGCATTTTCTCATATAACAGCTACTGAAAGCAAATTTGACCTTACCGTCAAAAAAGGTCAAGGTTATCCCAATGTTATAATTAGAACAATCTTCGTAGTACTTGCAAACCCGTTGCTACATACCAAGTTGCAAGACCATCGGCTTATCGGTTCTGGAGAAGAAGATTTTCAAAGGTTTTTACGTGGCGTGGCGGTCATGTTGGTCATGTGACCAGGACCGTTTGAACAATTTTTCGTTCCCCCGCCCCATAAAGGCTCTACCTGAAATTTGGTTACCATCGGCTCAGCGGTTTAGGAAGAGAGTTTGAAAATGTTGACGGACGACCACGGACGGACGGACAGACGGAGCCGTTCCATCCTATAAGCTCCCCCGGAGCCGCTGGCTCAGGTGAGCTAAAAACCATTCAAAACCCCTGTTTTTATCACATAGCTGTAAAAAACCGATCCTTGTATCAATGACATTACATTTACAATCTGCTTTAAAATAAAGGGTACCGTCACCCTACTGGCACATTAACAGGTGCAACTATGGCAATGTCCAGTTAAGGGATGCCTATTTTGTTATCTGGTGCCTTCGATTTCTCAGGTACTGATAAATTAAGCCAAAAATCTCCAAGTCATTCTCCGAGTTTTCAGCATTTCGTTATCACAACATATCGTAAACAACGCCATACGAAAATCGACTAGGCCATATTCTAAATACTAAAGTTTCATTAATGTATAATATTTCAAATTCTGAAGCATATATTTACTGCAGTAGATCATGACAATGTGATCTCAATCAAAATTTAAAAAAAATCCTAAAATGAAGACACAGTTGGTCCTCGAAAATGACGTGACTGTTTATTTCAACATATTTCTATGCCAGCATAGATTTCCATCGTTTGCATCGCATATAATAAACAAAAGTTGCTGATTTTTATGTAGTGCCCCACAAAATGCAGAGGAACAGCAACCCTGAAAATTTCAGAATACTGCGATATGTAGTTGACGAGATATGCAGCACGAATCACAAGCCAGCAGAAAAGCAAAAATCATGGAAATTGGCCAGTGTTAAATACTAGGTCTGTACTTCACAGTATCCGAACGCACTGTACCATCTCGTCCGGTTTTCATAGTGTTGAATCGAGAGTACAAAATTCGCTTATAACCAGTAGCCGGAAATCATTATGTTTTGAGTTTTTATCTGGAATCTGCTGCTTCATTTATAGTTATTCAGCTTCGAAAATGTAAAGAGGTAAGTTTAATATAATTTTCTCTTCGGTCTTTTTCTTCATTGCCCTGTACAATGAAAAACTCCTTGGCGTCACAGATTTTTTTTCTCGAACAGCTTAATTTAACACGAGATTGTGTCGTGCAAAACCTAGCTATCATTCTTTTATCAAAACTAACAAACTTTAGATTGATAACGCCTTCCGTTTATTCTAAAGAATTTTTATAAAACATGTAAGAAAATGCTCAAAATGGTTTAAGAATCATGCCAAGGGCGATTTGAATACTGTACCAATTACTACCCACCCATACACGACATTGTACAGGATAATAAAGTAAAAGACCGAAGAGCAAATTATATTAAACTTACCTCTTTACATTTTCGAAGCTGAATAGCTATATATGACGCAGCAGATTCCAGATAAAATATCAAAACATAATGATTTCCGACTACTGGTTATAAGCGAACGTTTGTACTCTCGATTCAACGCTATGAAAACCGGAAGAGATTGTACATGTAGTTCGGATACTGTGTACTTGAGCTTATAACTCAACCGAATAGCATTTCTTTACCATGTACATGGTATCAGTATAAAGATAACAATATGTTCTCTTGATTGTTGCAAACCGTGATAAACTATCACGTCTGTAAGCAAAGTTTGGAGTCTAACGACACAAATTTTTGAGCGATCCTCGTAGTTAGCCATTTATACCAAATATTTTACCTCAGATTTATTTAGTTTCTAAGAAAGACATCGTTTAATTATTTTGCCATATAAAATCTAGCATAATGTTCCAAAGCTGACCTTGCAATAAATCAAGTCAAGCTCAACGCAATATAATTATTTGGACAAACTTTGTAGTACACAGGGCCTCAATGGTATATACATAGTTTCAAGATCATTGGCCTTTCGGTTCAAGAGTAGAAGATTTCATGTACGGTCATGGTGAATATCTTGAAGTACTATGAAAATACTCTAAAGGGTATTTAAATTATGGAGCGGACAAGGAAATGTTTACGGACGGACGAGTGGAAAGACAGACGCCAAGCTCATCGCTATATCCCAGAACATTTTAATTTAAAATGATCAAATAATCAATGTACAAAAATCTTGGAACAGTAACGTTATTCTCATGAACTGAGACGCTTTTCATTGAAAGATAAAAATAAGTATGAGATCATTCAGTCTGTGTTATAAAAAGCAAAAATGGCGGACGCATACTTAAAGCGACTCACAGGGTTTTGTTTCAGTCTTTTTGGTGATTTCACGGGATATATACAGGTTCACCTGCACTGACATGATGATTATTTGGAAAAGGATACAAAACAAAACGGAGTTATTTGCTTTGGTATACTTACTGTTTTCTTTATTTAAGTTTCGTTGAAATTCATAAATAGGTCTTTAACCTAGGGCATTCTATAGCCCTTTCTTAATATTATTAATTATTCTATCGTCCTTTCTTGATATAACTCATGATTGTTAAGTCTCAAGCAGATTGATTTCAATCCGCCCGAGAGCAGCTCCTTATAACAGAACCATTATACAGGTTTATGCACCAACATCTGGGCATGATGACAATAAGGTCAACCACCTCTACCAACAACTCTAGGAAATCATAAACCAAATACCGAAGAAGGACATTCTGGTCGTACAAGCGGACTGGAATGCTAAAGTTGGGAGGATGCACAGGCAGACTAGACAGACATAGGAAGATACCATTACCTGGTGATGATAACCTTCCGAATTCGTCTGAAAAATGCAAGAAAGCCAAACCAGCCAAAACTGAAGTTTGATCTTGAGTAGTTAAGGGACCAAGTTGTGACATGCACTTTTCAAGCAACAATAGGTGGGAAATTTTCACCACTCATTGGTCTGAAGGATGATGACATGGACATAGATACCATGATAACCACCTACAATACAGTAGTGACTGATGCAGCCAGTGAGATACTTTGGAAGGAACGCCACAGGAAAAAGCCCTGGGTCACTAGAAATGTTCTCGACCTCTGTGATGGGAGGAGAGATTTGAAGAAGAGACAGGATGAAGCCAGAGGAGCTAAAAATACAGGGAAGGTAACAAGAGGATTCAGAAGGCAGTTAAGAAAGCTCTAAAACTTTACCAAAATATCCCTAAATTTTGGCCAAAATATCCCTAATTTAAGGCCTATTTTTTTTTTCAGGGATGTTTGTATCTGTACCTTAGATGAAAAGAGTAACATGCTCCAGGCACTGGTTTGCAAAAGCAAGCTAAGCCATGCCCTTGGCCTGGTTAAATACAGCACCATGTTATTTTTGTGAGAAAAAAGGTGTAAGAAATACTGATGTGGGTAAAATAAAAGAATATTAAGGTCAAGTAAACAAGGATCTGATAGTTCAGCTATGAAATTTAAAAAAAAATAACCTGTTTGAGTTAGTTTGTAAAAAAAAAAATTAGCTCCCACAAGGTGAAAAAAAAAAGAAATTGTTTCCAGAGGCCAGTGAAATAAAATGTCGTGTCTCCATCAAGAATACCAGCCCCCTCCCCCCCCCCCCCCCCCAGAATATCAAATGGTCGGTCCCTAAGCAGGACTTGATAGGTGTTCAGTGTGAGTAGATTGAGACTTGCCTGAACAAAAACATCAGCAAGAAAGCATACCAGTTGGTGAAGGATCTAAGTTCAGAGAAGCGGGGTGGATCCACAACTATCCAGGACACGTCTGGGAAATGTCTTACAGAAAAACAAGAGGGTCTTAGCAGATGACAAGAATATTGCTCAGAACTATACAAGCATGAGAGCTATGCTGACAATGCGGATCTGGGCTGCAATCAGCCACCAGAAGAAGATATACAACTGATCCTTTGTGAGGAAGTTGAGACTGCAGTAACAGCACTGAAGAAGGGAAAGTCAGCCGAAGTTGATAATATAGCAGTAGAACTTGTCCAGGAGACCATGCTTGAACAAAGATCTGCAACAGGATCTGGAGAACGAAAGAATGGCCTACCCATGGACTCAGTCGCTGATTATTACACACCCTAAAAAAGACAACCTACACGCTCTGCCAGAACTACAGAACCATCAGCCTTATCAGTCATTCAAGCAAAGTCATGCTGAAAGTCATCTTGAACAGGCTTAAACCCCAAGCCGAAGAGATAATCGCTGAAGAACAAGCTGGTTTCAGAACCGAAAAAAAACACCACAGAACAGACCTTCAACCTTAGAATCCTGTGTGACAGGTATCTCCAAAACCAACAAAATCTGTACCATGTCTTCATTGAAGTAAAAAGCCTTTGACATGGTATGGCATGCAGCCTTATGGGCCATCATGCGAAAGTACAATATAAGTGCAAATCTAGTTCGCTCGATGGAGCAGCTATACACAAAGCTAAAAGTGTAGTTTTGTTGAAAGGCAGCACAGGAGAATGGTTCAGAACAACAGTTGGAAAAGGCAAGGATGTCTTCTGTCACCCACCCGCTTTAACATTTTCCTCGAACGGATTATATCTGAAGCTCTGGAAACCATGACGAAGAGGTTAGCATAGGCGGCAGAAATATGACCAGTCCATGGTTTGCCGATGACATAAACGCTGTTGCTGAAGAAGAACAGGAACTTGAAGCCCTAGTTGAAAGTCTCGACCAAACCTGCACAAGGTTTAAGATGGAGTTTAGTGCTGAGAAGACCAAACTGATGACAAACAGCGCAGATGGCGTCCAGAGGGAGATCAAGGTAAAAAGGCAGAAGCTTGGAACCATTACAAGCATCATATACCTTGAATCAGTTGTCTCAGATGGCGGCTAAAACAGGAGGTTATCTCAATGATTGCACAAGCCACCTCAGCTCTTAAGAAGCTGAAACCAATTTGGAGAGATAACAACATACCTCTTGGATCAAAGGTAAAACTTATGCGCTCTCTTGACATTTCCATATTTCTGTATGCCTGTGAATCGTGGACATTGACATCAGAGATAGAGAAGAGAATGCAGGCCTTTGATATTAGACGCCACCGAAGGTTACTGAACATTACGACTAACCAACAAGAATGTTCGCAGAAAGATGCAAGAAGCCATTGGAGAATACGATGAACTCCAGACCCTGGTCAAGAAATGGAAACTAAGCTGGTTTGGCTGCGTCTCAAGGTCTTCTGGTTTCACAAAGACGATTCTACAGGGCACTGTGGAAGGAAAAAGAAGAAGAGGTAGACAGAAGAAGAGGTGGGAAGACAATATAAAAGAGTGGACAGGGACGGTTTTTGCTAGCTCAACTAGGGCAGCTGAAAACAGAACAAGGTGGAAAGGGATTGTTTTGAAGTCATCTGTGGTGTCCCAACGACCTTGTAAGGTTATTGGACAGAATAGAATAGAATTATCATTATGATTTTCCTTTTAATCATGGGATCTAAACATAGACAAAACTTTAGAATCTCTGATTTTTACAATCACCCCTAAAATATAATTCATGACTGCTTATTGCAAAACTGTATATGCATGATGTGTTGTTTAACTCTTATCAGCACTGGACTTAAGCTCCGCCCACTTACATTACCTAAACAGGTAAAATCTGCTGGCCGGATGGATGGCAATCCTGGCCTTTAACATTTGAAATTTTATACTTTTCCATACCTGAAAATGGAAAGTAAACAAAAAATAGGGTACTAGACATGGCATGAATCTAAGACTATGACTCTAAAAAAGTCAAGTTTTCATTAAAATGAAGATATTATTCTTTCAATGGAAAAGTATTTGTTGGCACAGGAAAATTAACTTAAGACTTATTTTCAGCGTGTGAAAATGCATGTAAACACAGGAAGTACGAAGCAAATTCTAAAAACGTGCATATTCTCATTTTTTTAAAATTTATCTTCACTGATTAAAGTATGTTTTAAACACGCTATTTACATTTGTTGTAAAAGGGAAATAATATTTCTCAAAAATAATGGCGTCTCATTTACACAAATATGCAAGAAAAAATATACAAAGTAAGGTTTTAGTGATATGCACACCTAAAGGAGAACTAATGGATGCCCTGCTCTGTATGCGCATGATGAGGGCGGCGCTCGCTATCACACGGGTGACAACATCTTCATTTCAACTGAGAAAATACTGATACTTTGGTCAGTCAGCAGTTGCGTGGGCTGTTATGGTTTTGTGGCTGCTTAAACAAGTACCAAGGTCAATTTAGTGACGTGGCGACAATGAGATATATGTTTCAGTTTCGTTTTTTAATAATTTATAATTTTGAATAAAAAAATATCATCCGTTTTACTTTAACTTTGAACAATGTCTATTTATGTGTTTTAATCTAAACAGCATCGGAAGTAGTATGAAGTATTCTTAGTTTATTTTTTATATACTCCTCGCCAAAAGTTTAGCATAATTATTTGTGAAAGTAGCAGCAGAAATAATTGATAAAAAGGACTTCTTATAAGTAAATACATGTGTTGGTATGGATCCTATCCGAAGCAGTAATGTACAATAAAAACACCTACACGCTGGATTTGTGAAATTCTGCAGCTGTTTGGATACACAACGACGAAAGTTAAGACCACTGTAATTAAAGTATAGTTTTTGACACTTTTTAAAAGTGTGTCCAAAACATCATCAGTTTTATTTTTTCAAACACCAAATTACCATAGTCTGTAGACGACATGTTAAATCGTAACTTGCTATATTGATTGTGTCTCAGTCATTTCTAAATCAGACATAACTGAAACTCTTGTCAATGCTTGTATTCTTAATTATTAACAATGCATTTTCCCTATGAATTCTTATCATTTTTGTCTTACTGAAAACTGTCGGTCTTTGAACCTGGCACTGCAAATTTTATGTGTAACTTACTTGTTTCGTGGTCTCCTGTCTGACGTGCGACATTTTTGTCCTGGCTCGACATTTATTTGCAGAAAATAAAAAATAAAAAAAACTTTTGTTATACACAAAAATGTCAACCCACAAAAATTCTTTAACCTGATAATTTTGGACAAAAATGTCATGATGCATATGCTTAAGTATTCTATCTTTCCAAATCCATAAACTATATCGTTGTTTTATAGTTCGTTAATTTTCTGCAGAATTTGTAATGAAGGTACCATAGAGCTGAAATATGCTAAACTTTTGGCGAGGAGTATATTTTTGTTTGTTTTGTTTTGTTTTTATTTCTTGTGGATTCACGAGTTATAATAAGAGAGAGAGAGAGAGAGAGAGAGAGAGAGTTTAAGCTTTTTCTTATTTTATGATCTTGTTCTTGACCTAGTTGTGACAAATCTAAAAATAACTAAATATTTTATGAAACAAAATACTTTGATAAGAACAATACACTACCGAGTGGAGAAACAAAATAATATATTATTAAAATAGGATAATATGGTTAAGTTTATCTTAAGCCTAAAATTCCGCTTTTAGCGACAGTGCAGTTATTCTTGCTGTAAAACGCTTCATTATAGTTTCCTAGTCATGTGTTGTCATGAACGTATTCCCGAAACCGTGTTTTGTAGCATTTATGCTCATACATTTGTTCACATGCCCGCCTACACTCTTTAAACGACTTTGAATCTGCTGTTGTAAAACCTTTTTTATATCTGGGTTCCCTACCTTTTGTGCAGCAACCTGATAACATTAGAGGCTTTTCAAAGATACTTTACTTTTAAATTCGTCTTTCAGCTTAAGATGAATAATAAAATCATTGTAACTAGTATAACTAGTAAATATGACTCCTGCCTATTTTAGATAAGTTTTGAAAACATAGTCTGCTACAGTTCTCACTGCAACGAATACTTAACGTGCAACTTCGACTAAGACAGTAATTAAAAAAAAGTCAGACAAGATGTACCACCGCCCTAATATCAAATTGTAAATAATTACAGAGAATTGCTAGGAGGACTTTGTTTATTCTTGGAAATTAGAGCTAACTTCTATCAAGACTTGTTATAATCTGGAATGAGACTTAAGACTATAGCTGAAAGGTCTTGATAATATACTCGTGCCAGTTTTCTTATGGTGAAAATATGGACCTTTCTATTAACTTTTTAAAAATTATTTACAGGCCTTTTGTGAATCAACACTATTGTCGTCATGATGGGAGATAAAAGCGCTGCAGTTAAGACGTCTAAGATTTACGTTCAAGATGTTCCCTCTGCCTGTTCCCGGCATGACCTTTATCAGTGCTTCTCTGTGGGTAAGCAGCCTTTTCACATCAAGTTAAAGACTAACCACCGCATATTCTTATGTATTTTAAACTTCATATAGCAAGTTTGTTTCAATACTTCATTTTTGTTAGAACGACAAATGGCTATTAATTGCTCTTGCAAAAGTAGTTGCTGTATTTGATGATTTCAAAGTTAAAGGCACTTTTATTTAAAGGAAGTAAAACTCAAATCATAACATTTTTTTTACATTATCGCGGTGTCAAAATTTTTACAGCCCCGCTTTAGAAAAAGTCGGCTATACTGGATTTGGGCTGTCCGTAATTTCATAACAGTTACTCTGTAACGACGTTATGCTGTAATTCCGTAAGAAGTTTTGGGTCAGCGGTTTCTCAGACCTATTGAAGCTAGAATCTTGAAACTCGGTATACATATGGACAATGAGTCGTTGTATTGTTGGATTCAGAATAGGGCTCATTGCTCTAATTAATCTCTTTATTTGTCCATTTTCTCACTTTTTAGGGTAAAATCGTGTCACAGTTTTCTCAGAAACTGCGCAAGCTATAATCTTCAAATATGTTTTTCATATGGAGAATGTGTGTTTGTATCGTGGGATTGAGCCTAAGGCTCATTACCTTTGTTTTTGTCTATTTTTGCAGCCATTTTTCATTGTTTCCCTTTTTTGCATATTAACATTGAAAATTTGTGTCAGAGTTTTCTAAGAAACTATTGAACTTGGTATACATATGGACAATCAGACAATCGGACGTATTGCTCTTATTCTTCCTTTTTGTCTTTTTCTTGTTTTGTTTATTTTTTTTTTGTTTTGTTTTCAAGGTACTGTGAAGCTAATATCTTCAAACATGAAATACATATGGAAAATAAGTGATTGTACCTTAGGATTGAGACACAGGCTCATTGCTTTTTATTCTTCTTTTTATCCATGTTTCATTTTTTACCTATTTTGCATATTAACATTGAAAATTTTTGCAAGAATTTTCTCAAAAATGTTTAAAGCTAGAATCTTGAAACTTGGTATACATATTGACAATAAGTTATTGCATTGTGGGATTGAGAATCAGGCTCATTGCCTTTATTATCTCCTTATTTATTCATTTTTCTCTCTTAAGGGAAAAGGTCTGTGTGCCTTTAGGCTCAAAAATATCCCCAACCAAAGTGACATATATGAAAAATAGTTGTCTTATTACCCTAAATGAAACTATTAAGGGAAAGCGTGACAGAGATTATATATGGGAACAAAATGGGGTAAAGATTATGACCCTTAAGCCATTCCTCTATACCAAGAAATTACATCGTCGTGTATATGTTTGAATCATGTTATTAGATTTTTCTTTTTGAAAGACTCTTCATTATACACCCGGCTATGGCGTGACAAACGTTGCAATATTCTTTCTGGTAATATAGTCAATCAATGTTAAGATATTTATTGACACTAAAAATTATATGTATTCACAAAATAATATTTATTTGTGATATAAAAATATATCTACTTATCTACGTATATACGCCACCACTTGCTACATAAATCTGCTAGCAAAATTAAGTTTTTCGCGCTTAATATTTATTTTTTTCTCTGCATATTATCTGTCTTTGTGAAATGTTTAATTGAAAATGATCATAAAATGTATGACAATGCGTTAAAATATATTGTCATTTGCCTTTATTATCTCGAGAAGTCTTGATATTATCTTTTATTGCTATATATTTTTTTTCTAAAACATTCATGCACAAATCTAAAACCAACCAAACCTTCTAACGCACCGCACCACTCCCATATTAAGTCAGTTCGGGTATATACCGCGGAAATGCACCACACACACGCACACACACACACACACACACACACACACACACACACACACTATTTTTGTGTGTTGCTCTGCCACTTAACTTTCGTGGAGATTGACAATGAAATATTTTCTCCCTTCTGCTGATTCAAGATAATTGGCGAATGTATATGCACGCAGTACTCGTTAACTGCTTAGGATGTCTAGGTCTGCACAGGAACTGACCGGCTCGACATGACTTTAATAGTGGTTCACTGGGCCTTTAAACCTCAACTCAAAGTCAACGCAACCCATCGTTTTGTCGCTCCCTAAGATTTAAAGCTTACGCAGCACATATAGCACGTATACGAATACCACTTATATATACGAGTACCCCCTTCCCCACCCATCTCGAGGTATTGTTCCTAGCTAAGGGCCCAATAAATCTCAAGGTAGTGAGACGATGCAGCAGGTATATATAGCAAGCTGTTTTACTATTTATAATGCAAAGTAGATATCTTATAAAGTATATTAGATATCTAATATGCCAATTAAGATATCTAATATGCCATATAAGATATCTAATATGACATGTAAGACATCTTATATCCTATATAAGATATTAAATATAGGATATAAGACATCTTATATCGGATATGAGATATCTTATTTAATTTTAACATATAAGCTTTCTTATATATCAGATATCTTTTATACTGTATTAGATATCTTATATGGCATATAAGATATCTTATATAAAATATCAGACATCTGATATATTATATAAAATATATGTATATTTAAATAAGATATCTCATATCCTATATCAGATATGTTATATCCTATATAAGATATCTGATAAACTATATAAGTTATATATGATATCTTATATGCTATATCAGATATCTTATATATAGTATTGTGTCTTATGGAAGAGTCAAATAAGTTATCTTTTGTACCTATGTTAGATGTCTTCTTTAGTATATTACATATTTGATATGGCATATAAGATATCTTATATCAGATATGAGATATCTGATTTAAATTTACGTATTGGATATCTTATATAACATATCTGAAATAGCATATAAGATATCTTATATGTTTTAGAAGATATATTATATATTATATCAGATATCAAATATAGCATAATCTTATATGATTTAAAAGGTGTCGTATATATTATATAAGATATCTGATATAGTATATAAGTTATCTTATATGTAAAATTAAAAAAGATATCTCATGTCCTATATAAGATATCTTGTATCCGATATCAGATATCTTATATAAAATAGATATATAATATGTTATATTAGATATCTAACATATTTATATGATATCTTATATCTATAAGATATCTTATATAATATATAAGATATCTGATATAATAAATGAAATATCTACATTCCCGAATAAAGTAAACAAGATATCTCATGTCCTTTATAAGATATCTTGTATCCGATATTAGATATCTGATATAGGATATAAGATATATCTTATGTTAAAATAGATATATAATATGTTATATTAGATATCTAATATATTTATATGATATCTTATATCTATAAGATATCTTATATAATATATAAGAAATCTGATATAATAAATGAGATATCTACATTCCAGAATAAATAGTAAAATGGCTTTCCATAGGTATAGTTTATTTTCATGGAAGTTATCCTGTGACACATACATTTCTTGGGTATCATGTGCCCTAGCAGCTACTGATAAAACGCCTTTTCCGAGTGGTTTTGTAGCTCCTTTTTGATACCGTCCCATGACACTGTATAGGAATGGAAATTTCAAGTCAAAATTAAAGTGTTTAAACTGTAAACTTACAGTTGATTTTACCTCACTGCAGCTCTTGTTGTGCCGTGTGGCGGCCGGAAAACGTCTCCCCATACATAATCTATAGTGCAGATTATATTTTATTTTCGTCCTTTGAGATCAGAGGCTATATTTTAAGAAATCTGAAAATTTAGATTGGTTTAGACTCTTATGCTAGATCATCGTCTTTTATATTATTTGGACCCTTTTTGATACCAATCAGTCATTGAATCGACTGCCCTATCAAAATTAAGAAAATAGAGTATGCTTTTCTCTGGTTTTGTCACCAGATATTGTCAGGGTCACTGATGAGGCTTTATTAGCCGAAACTACGTAGTCTGGCCCATGTAACTTCTTCCGAATGTGTTCTCTGCTCTGGAAGGAACTCTTACAGATTTTGATTTTACCTCCACCTTCCTACTGGTACGCAAACTGCCAATGAACTGTGGTCGAAGAGCTGTTTTTAGTTTAAACAAATAGCGAAATTTTATTGTTTATGGGGAAATGATTTTTACAATTGCTAGATCTTATCTGGGATACAGAAAAAATATTGATCTTCTTTCGTCTTATTGTGCATAATTAAATCGACTAAACGGAACTACATTCCGTATGCTCCTTTTTCTTCGTTTATGACAATAAATTTATTAATTTGAATGAGATAATGAGTAGCAAGTGGGCAAAAATATTAGCACCGCTCCTTACATATATATCACCATGCATATTTTAAAAAGCAACTGGCAAAAATAGTGTCATAAAAGGAAAAAAAAATAGTACTACTTGTTAGTAATTCAACAAAGGGCATTAATACTGTTACAAAATAAAAAATGTCTCGAACGGATATTATGAATTTATCAATACAACATATTCAACCATCTGAACGAAATATGTTTTTCTCTTGCTTGATATTTTATATTTTTGAAGGAAATAATACAACCATTCTACCCCGAAGACAGAAAGTGATCTGTGAAGACGCAAAACATTTACGCGCAAAATGGTACTTTTTAATTAAAGGCAAAAATATTGCCACAACACATATATAGCTATATACTTTTGGATCATAGTGAAATACTTATTTATCGAAGTCAGATAATCATTTGCCAGACAAGAAAAAGTTAGGCACACTGTTTTCTTGTATTTGTCTGTCAACATTAAATTGAGACTTACCGTGAAAATAATTATCGAAAGGCATTATGTTTCAACATTATTAATATTATCTTAGTCAAGCCACTTATTTCTTCGTGAGAAAAACATATTTTTCTGGCAGTTGTATTTGGCAAGTGATGGCGTATATTCGCTTCCGTACTTACCTACAGATAATGATAGCCAATAACAATATATTTGTTCATAAAAACAATAATTTGAGAAATAAAAATATGTTTATTTGCAAAATAAATATTTATTGCATATAAAAAACTATTTGTTCACAAAAATATACTTGTGCGATTTGAAAATATCTTAAATTGCAATAAAAATAATTTTTTGCAATATTTTTTATTCACAATAAAATAAAAAATATATATATATTTAGATCTATTTCCAAAAATTTAAAATTTATTTGCTAAAAATATATAGTGGGTAAAATTGGGATTGTTGGTAAGGACATGGTTTAGTAACGGTGGATTCCATTGGCTGTCTGGCACTAAATATGGCAGCATCCACTGATTACACAGGAATGTTAAAACAAACTGGAGGGTAGTCTCGGGTAGGGTAGGGTAGGGTGTAGTAGCTGAGACAGACTGACAGATGCAGTGGAGCGGGGTATGTAGGGAGGGCTGAATGGGTTAGGCTGGAGTGAGGCGGGACGGGGCGAGGCGGAGATGTAGGCAAGGTTAGGGTAGGGTACGGTGGGGTGGGGTGGGTTGGGTTGAGGTGGGAAGGTGTATCCATTAAGGATATCTGCAACTGCAATGAAAGAGGTTAGGGTAGGATGCGTGGTTTTGGTGCGGTTGGGTGGGGTGGGGTAGGGTAGGGTAAAGTATGGTATAAGGAAGGGCGGGGTGGGGTGGGGTGGGGCGGGGTGGGGCGGGGTGGCGTGCCTATTTAAGATGGCTGCAACGACAAAATCAAATATTGGACTGGGTGTAAATATTCGGGATAAAATATATAGAGTAAGGTAAAGTAAGGTGGTGTGAGCTGTGGCGTGGGGTAGGGCAGGGTGGAGTGTGGTGGGTTGGGGTGGCGTAAGGTGGAGTAGGAAGGTGTATCCGTTAAGGATAACTGCAACTGCAATGAAGGAGGTTAGGGTAGGATGCGTGGTATTGGTGCGGTTGAGTGGGGTTGGGTAGGAAAGGGTAGGATAAGGAAGGGTTTAGGGAAGGTTGGGGTGGGGCGGGGTGGCGTGTCCATTAATGATAATTGCAATAACAATAACTGCGATAACAATCAGGATACAAAATCAAATATCGGACTGGGTGTTAATATATGGGATAAAAGATATAGGGTAAGGTAGTATAAAGTGGTTGGAGTGGGAGAGTAGCGTGTGGTGGGCTGGGTCGCATGAAATGGGGTAGGGTAGGGTCCCCGCATACCCCAACCCTACCCCATCTACCCTTCTCTGTCCTACCATACCCAACTACACCCATCCAACGCGCAAATCACAACCTACCCTACCCCATCGCATCAAACCCATGCCATCCACACTCCCTACCCTACCTTACCGTACCCTACCGTAAGGTTTGTCTCTAGTTTGAATGATGACACAAGGTTTACCTACAATATTAAGTATGTTGTAAGGTTGTCTTTGGTATGGACGATGATGTAAAGTTTGTCTCTAGTATGGCTGATGTCACAAGGTTTATGTACAGTATGAATGGTGCAGTGAGGTTATCTCTGGTATGGACGACAAAGTAAAATTTGTTTCTAGTATGAATGATGTCGCGAGGTTTCACTGCAGAATGAGTGGTGATGTAAGGTGGTCTCTTGTATGGACAAACGTAAGGTTTATCTCTAGTACGAATCTCTAATATGAATGCCACAAAATTTATCTGCAGTATGAATGGTGCTGTTAGGTGGACAAAAATGTACGATTCATCTCTAGTATCAGTGAGAATACAACGTTTCTCAACAGACCCGACTGAATGGTTCTGTTAGTTGGTATATTATCCGCGTCCTTATATAGCAGAATATGAGTCGATAAGCCATCAAAATTGTTATTACATGGGCGGATCCATATGGGGGGGGGGGGGCAGTGGAGTTGCATAAACCCCCTCCGCCCCCACGCCCTTTTTGTGGCAAAATATTTTATTTTCATGAAAATTTTGGGCAAAAAGTTAGAAAATATCTCGTTTTGGTCCTCGAATTGTCCGAAACTAAAACTCTCTTTGGAGATTCTGCATCCGGCCGTGTATTACGTGTTTCATTTGTCAATTCGGTCCTTGGTCATTTTAGCACATCTAACGAACCCAAATCAACACGACACCACCCACAGACATTATATGACTGAAGTTTGCTTCATCTTTGGAATGCTACAGGAACGAATGTATCAAGTAGTGAGGTGACCAAGCAACTAAACAGTAAGAATAACGAGTTAAAGGATCGAATCAGAAAAAGAACGAATTGTCCAGTAACTAGTTTCTACGGAAGCGTATATACGCCACCACTTGCTACATAAATATGCTAGCAAAATTTAAGTTGTTCGCGCTTAATATTTTATTTGTTCTCTGCATATTATCTGTCTTTGTAAAATGTTTAATTGAAAATGATCATAAAATGTATGACAACGCGTTTAAATATATTGTCATTTGCCATTATTATCTCGAGAAGTCTTGATGTTATCTTTTATTGCTATATATTTAATATTTTTCCCCAAAATATTCATGCACAAATATTAACGCACCGCACCGCACTGGGGTAAAATAATGTACCAAACCGCCGAAGATTTCCGACCCCTACCAAACTTTACGGACGCTACCGTTATCAAACTGCTTCCGGGAATGTATTGATTCAGTAAAATCGTTTGTTTATTAGACATGTTAGAGTATCTGAAGTATAAAAAATATGATTTCATGCTAAGACTTGAAATTTCCCAGCCACACAAAGAGTTTCTGTATAGGATCTATCCATTTAAATTTAGGGTAACATACACAAAGTAATCCCTTTTTAGCTCACCTGAGCCATAGGCTCAGGGTGAGCTATTGTGATGGCCCAGTGTCCGTCGTGCGTCGTGCGTCGTTCCGTTGTTCAAAAGATGACCCCAGGGTCCAAAATGGCCCTGAAGCAGGGGGTCCTGAGTTTGAATCATAGAAATACATAGAAAAATATTCAGAAATCTTCTTCTTCAGGACCACTTGACTCAGATGCTTGAAATTTGGAATGATGCAATTGCTTGGTGGACTCCTGCAAGGATTGTATAAATGGTGGCCATGGGATCCAAAATGGTCCTGGGGCGGGGAGTCTTGGGTTCGAAATAAAATATATTTAAAAATCTTCTTCTCCGGAATCCCTTAGTGCAGATGCTTGAAATTTTGTATGATGCATTGCCTAGTAGTCATTTACTAGGTTTGCTCAAATGATGGCATCAA
The DNA here is from genome assembly GCA_963989385.1 of Ctena decussata. Taxonomy (NCBI): domain Eukaryota; kingdom Metazoa; phylum Mollusca; class Bivalvia; order Lucinida; family Lucinidae; genus Ctena; species Ctena decussata. The sequence goes on from OZ022506.1 coordinate 10,117,744, forward strand.
GTTAAAAAAATGGCCCCACCCCACTGGGTCCTGGGTTTGAACCATAGAAATAAAAAGAAAATTATTAAAAAATTATCTTCTTTAGAACCACTTGGCTCAGATGCTTGAAATTCAGTATATAGCATTGCCTAGTGGTCCTTTACCAGGATCATTCAAATGATTGCCTCAGAATCCAAATTGGCCCCTCCCCTGGGGTCCAGGGTTTGACTCGTAGCAATATTTAGAAATTTTTTTTAAAAATCTTCTTCTTCAGAACCATTTGGAAATCGTTGCAAACTATCAGGTTTGTTCAAATGATGACCCTACTTTAACCTTTATCCTTTTTTGTTCAGGTGAGCGATTCAGGGCCTCTTGTTTTATCTTATGTAACTTAATAAAACTAATACCACTTGACATCTGCTTATGTGTCTCTGTAATTAGGAATATATCGGAGAACAATAAATTCAGTCAGAGAAGATGTGGTTGAATATCAGCCTACCTTAAAGAATAATTTTTGTCTCGGTCGGACAAATGCAATGTTCCCTGTAATTTATGATATTTATTACTGTTCGCTCAAAGGCGGTACTTTTGATATGGGTTATTTCTACTGGACGCTTTGTGTGTTTAAATGTTCTTTTGATATGGGTTATTATTTCTAACGCACGTTTTGTGTGTTTAAAAATGTTATTATTCCATTATTAGTAGTCAGTTCAAGGTTAACTTGATAAAAAGAACTTGTGCTGTTGAGTGGAGGGGGAGCGGGTACTCTCATATTAAGTCAATTCGGGTATATACCACGGAAATGCACACACACACACACACACACACACACACAAACACACACACACACACACAATATTTTTGTGTGTTGCCCATCCACTTCACTTTCGTCGAGATTGACAATGATACATTCTCTCCCTTCTGCTGATTCAAGATTAGTGGCGGAAGTATATGCACGCAGTACTCGTTACCTGCTTAAGATGTCTTGGCCGACACAGGAACTGACCGGCTCGACATGACTTTAGTTGTTTACTGGGCCTTTAAACCTAAACAAAGTCAACTTAATCCACCGTTTTGTCAGTGACAAGTCGCTCCCTAAGATTTAAATCGTACGCAGCACATATACGTATACCACTTTTATATATGAGTACCCCCCTTCCCCACCCACCTCGGCGAAGGGTCCAATAAATCTCAAGGTAGTCAGACGATGCAGCAGGTATATATGGCAAGCCGTTTTATTATTTATAATGCATAGTAGATATCTTATATGGTATATTAGATCTCTAATATGCCGATTAAGATCTCTAATATGCCTTATAAGATATCTAATATAACATATGAGGCATCTTAAAATTCTATATAAGAAATTTGATATAAGATATAAAATATCTTATATCGGATATGAGATATCTTATTTAATTTTTCATATAACCTTTCTTATTTAATATATCAGATGTCTTTTATGCTATATAACATATCTTATATGGTATATAAGATATCTTATATGGGATATAAGATATCTTATGTGGGATATGAGATATATTATTCAAATTTACGTATTAGATATCTTATATAATATTTCAGGTAACTGATATAGCATATAAGATATCTTATATGCTATATAAGATATCATATATTATATAAGATAGCTGATATAGCATATAAGATAGCTTATATGTAAAATTAAAGAAGATATCTCATATCCTATATTAGATATATCTATATAAGATATATTATATCCGATATCAGATATATAGGGTATAAGATATTGCTTATGTTAAATTAGATATCTCAAATGTTATTTAAGATAACTTATATATTTTATAAGATATCTTATTTATTATGTAAGATATCTAATAAATAAAAGATGTCTTATACAAAAAAATAAGATTTTATATAATATATAAAATATCTGATATAATAAATGAGATATCACTATTCCAGAATAAATAGTAAAATGGCTTGCCATAGGTTTAGTTTATTTTCATGGAAGTTATCCTGTGACACATAAACATTTCTTGGGTACCATGTGCCTCCTCGGCAACTAATAATTTTCCGAGTGGCCTTGTAGCTCTTTTTTGATACCGTATCATGACACTATATAGGAATGGACATTTCAAGGCACAATTTAAGTGTTTAAACTGTTAACTTACAGTTGAGATTACCTTATTGTAGCTAGTGTTGTGCCGTGTGGCGCCCGTAAAACCCGTACATCATCTATAGTGCAGATTATATTTTGTTTTCGTCTTTTGAGATTAGGACCCTTTTTGATAATAATCAGTCATTGAATCGACTGCCGTATTAAAATTAAGAAAATACAGTATGCTTTTCTAAGGTTTCGTCACCAGATATTGTCAGGGTCACTGATGAGGCTTTATTAGCCGAAACGACGTAGTCTCGCCCCTGTAACTTCTTCTGAATGTGTTCTCTGCTCTTGAAGGAACTCTTACAGATTTTGATTTTACCCCTACCTTCATACTGGTACGCAAACTGCTATTGAACTGTGGTCGAACAGTAGTTTTTAGTTTAAACAAATAGCGAACTTGTAGTGTTTAATGGAAAGGATTTTGACAATTGCTAGATCTTATCTGAACACAGAAAAAAAATATTGATCTTCTTTCGTCTTATTGCGTAAAGTTAAATAGACTAAACGAAAATGACATTCCGCATGCTCCTTTTTCTTCGTTTATGACAATAAATTTATTCATCTAAATAAAATACTGAGTAGCAAGTGGACAAAAATATTAGTACCGCTCCTTACATATATATCACGATGCATATTTCAAAAAGCAACTGGCAAAAATAGTGTCATAAAATGAAAAATATTAGTACTACTTGTTATTTTTTCAACAAAGGGCATTAATACTGTTACAAAATATAAAGTGTCTCGAACTGACATATATAGATTTATCAATACGACAAATTCAACTATCTGAACGAAATATGATTTTCTCTTGCTTGATATTTTATATTTTTGAAGGAAATAATGCAATCATTCTACCCCGAAGACAGAAAGACAGAAAGTGATCTGTGAAGAGGCAAAATCTTTTCGCACAAAATGGTAGTTTTTAATTAAAAGCAAAAATATTGCCACAACACATATATGGCTATATACTTTCGGATCATAGTGAAATACTTGTTTATCAAAATCAGATAATCATTTGCCAAACAAGAAAAAGTTAGACGCACTGTTTTCTTTTATTTGTCTGTCAACATTAAATTGAGACTAACCGTGAAAATAATGATCTAAACGCACTATGTTTTAACATTATTAATATTATCGCAGTCAAGCCACTTATTTCTGGCATTTTCGTGAGAAAAACATATTTTTCCGGCAGTTTTATGTAGCAAGTGGTGGCGTATATACGCTTCCGTAAGTTTCAGCCAGTGAAATTTACCGTTACAAGGCCGCACCATATCCCACAATGCTAATTTTACCAAATAAATATTTTTGCACTTACAATGAATATATTTTATCAATACACATTTGAGTTGCAACTCAATTTATTTTTATATCGCAACAGAAAATTGTATTGTTAATAAATATATTTAAATTGCCAATAAATATTTTATTGTGCATGAATATATCTTTTGTGAATAAATATATTTTTAATGCCAGTGAATATTAATTCTGCATATAAATGTATTTAATATCGCAAATATATATTCCTTTGTGAACGCATATATATTTTTATAGTAAATAGATATCTTAATATAGCATGCAAATGTTTAATATGAGACAACTATTTTACCAGATAGAATATTGCAACGTTTGTCACGCCATACCCGGCATCTGTAGTATATATTTCGTCTTTTCATGCGTTCGGCCATTTTAGTCTATTTGTTCATCCATCTATTTGTCTGTTTGTCAACTTATACTTCAAAGTTTTGCGTCAGAATGCTTGGTTGTTCGTATCTCTGTAACTTCATGTCGCCTTCTTTTCATATTTGGTTCATGATAATATGAGCCGCGACGCGACAAAACCAACAATGTGGTTGTGCGCCCAGCGCAGACTCAGATCAGCCTGGGCATCCGCCCAGTCTGATCAGAGTCTTCGCTGTCCGCATGGAGGTAGCTTAGTCCTTTAGCTATCCTTTGAGCACCTAACGTAGAGTCTGGTCAAACAGAGCGGATGCCCAGGCTGATCCGAGTCTACGCTGGGCGCACAACCACATTGTTGGTTTTGTCGTGTCGCGGCTCATATTATCTCTTTAGGTGTTGCTTTGACAAGGAACTAGTGATCAGTTTAGGAATTTACGCATCCGTTGTACATGTATGCATAAACTGTCGTTATAGTAGAATGGAGCTTTTTGAAATGCATGTAAAGCAAAATTTACATACGAGTATTGAACTAATTAGCTGGCAACATCTATACAGCTGCTGAAAAAGTCAAGATCACAATGATACTTATATTGGATTTGCATAAATGTTTTATGTTAAAGGTCAATTACGAAGAGATTTTATAAATGCTTAATTTTGAAGCAGATTGATAGTGGACAGAGAGAGGATTGTAATGCTACAAACGGCATAGAAAAATTCCTATCCGTTCAAAAGTTATCCAGTTAAAAAATCCCACGGCTGTTTTTTTCCTACATGACTTATCTCCCTTACTTTTTAAAGTATTTCTAACCACAATGCACTATTCTGTGATGTCATTGATGATATTAATTTATTTTTAATAAATTAACAATCTTTATTCTAAAGAGTAAATGATTGTTATCTTACATTTTTGATTATTTTAATCTTTGTTTATTGGCTGGGTAATTTATTGGGAATGTTCATCCACAAATTTAAATTTTATTCAAAATTTAAATTAAATTTTAAAAAATATAAAAACAGATTTTAAAACATTTTCTTTTACTTCAGTACACAAAAGTCATTGTCAGAGACCTAATTAAACAGATCTAAAACTACTATGTTCAACTATATCTACTGATAAGCATGTAAATTGAAATTTAACAAATTTTAATTAAATATTTAAATTTGAAAATGTAACTGCTTGAATTGCAAATATAAGCACTATTTTGAATATGGGCAGTTGTTATTAGTGTCACCAATAATACAATACAATTTTTTACCATTTTAGAATGTTCACCAAAAAAATATCTGACAATTTAAAAATTTTAAATAAATTTAAAATTTCAGTGTTCATCGATGACGTCATCGAAGGCCTCATGAATATTAATGAGGCAGCTCAAAATGATTGCCAGATGTCATAAAATTTACAAATTCAACTCTTTATATCTCGAAAACTATTAATGATAATTTGATGCGGTTTCTAACTAAATGTTTTGTACCACTTCAGAAACTGAGGGTGCGGTTGGGCCTGTAAAATCGATTTAAGCCCCCCAGTAATTCATTACTGACCGTTCCAAGGCGGTAGTTCTGTTGTGGTTCTCTGTTGCCTGTTTTTGGTGTCAGAGTTTCTGTGATGTTTTACCTTATGTATGTTCTTATTATTTTTGGTTCGGTTTGGGTTGCTGAGTGGCCACCTTTTGGGAACAAGCTGCTCACTCGGTTGGCCATATGTTCTCTGTATCTTGATTATTTGTAATCTTAGTTGTTTCCAACTATGGTTTGAGGGCTGGATTTGGATTTTGATTGTTTCAGTTCCTGGTCTTTGCATACTTTTTACTTTCAATACCCAGTTGCTTAGAGAAAAAACTGCTTTCATTTCTGTAATAAAAAAGCACCTTAATAATTGACCTTTAAGTCAATTTTGATTAGAGGCATTGGTCGTGGTAAATGTAATTCCTGCTCACTCGTTCTATGACGCACCTTCAGTCTTTTGAGTGTTGAGTGATTGCTCTTGCAGGAACTTATTTATAATTTTGATAATTTGATTGTAAATAGTATCACATGAAAACTTATATTGTTTAGCTGCCCTTTTTAGCCTAAAGCTGTGCTTAAATGTGTCATTTTTGAAAGCCTAAATGGCAACATTTCAAACTATTTTCTGGGTGACCTAAAATTTAGTCAGTTCCTGTTTAACATCTGTCAGTATGCACCAGAACAAATCATTTTTGTTTTTATTTTACATGCAGAAATTTTGGTTTATTTAGGTGAATGCATAAAAGATAGTTTCTTTTTCTATAGACATACTGGTATATAAAATGTTAAAACTTCGAACAAAAAGCTCTGAATAGTGGTGTCATGATCAGTAAAGTAAGTCTAACTTAAAGAGGTCACCGTGATTTTTCCTTAATATTGAGATAACGATTCCTGCATGCTATTATTAACAGTTTGCTCAGAGGCTGCACAATTGTTGTTTTACAAAAATGCTGTTTTTAGGACAGTAACTGCAACCGTTAAAGGTCCTATTTTAGGATAAATCTATCAATGCAAAATTTCTAAAATATCTACTGTAATTTGTTGAAAGGTCTTTAAAAATTTAAGGGTAAAATACCATTGAAATCTTATTTTTTTGCCTTTGAATGGACACTTACGGCGAGGTATACATGTCATCAATGTTTATTACAAATAAAAGGTGAAAGGATAACTTCAGAATTCAGGTTTTTAAGAATTAAGTATGAGCACAATCATAAACCAACAAAGTCTTTCAATATGATGTGAACTGTAGCAAAATACATTATATGTGAAAAAGAGTTTTTTTTTATCAAAGGTTATGCTGTACTCTTATTCGTTAACTGAATGTCTAACATTTACCAAAAATGACAATTGCATGAATTTAGCTTGTTTCAGCAGCCATTTTCCTTACTTAAAGCACAGCGAGATTCAAATTAAAACTGAAATGCAACACTAAAAGTATTGGTCTAATGAAATCATGCGATGAAATACTTTTATCTCGACTTTTATGTTTTGACCTCAGATGGGGGCCATCAAAAGACCTTAATGCACGTAGTCCTTTGTGTCAGAGTTTTCGCAGGAACTGTGCAAGCTACAATCGTCAAACATAGCATACATATGGAAAATGAGTGAATGTATTGTGGAATTGAGACTCAGTCACATTCAGTTCATAATCTTTCATTTCTTATCCATATGTATTCCTTCTCCTGTTTTGATATGTAAACACTGAAAATTGGTGTCAGAGTTTCCTCATAAAAGTTTTAAGCTAGAGTCATAAAACTTCTTATACGTATGGACAATGAGTTGTTTTATTGTGAAATTGAGAATCAGGCTAATTGTTTTTATTCTTCTATGTGTTATCTTTAATTTTCTTTTCCTATTTTGCATGTTGACATAAGAATTTTGTGCCAGAATTTCCCAAGAAGTATTAAAGATAGAATCTTTGATACTAATCTTTGTATTGACTGCCGTATCAAAATGAAGAAATTACAGTATGCTTTTCTCTGGCTTTTGTAACCAGATATTGTCAGGGTCACTGATGAAGCTTGAATAGCCGAAACTTCGAAGTATGGCCCTTGCTCCTTCCTTTGAATGTCTGCTTGGCTCTTGAAGGAACTTCTTTAAGGTTTTAATTAGACTTCACTGCAGCAGGTGTTTTGCCATGTGGCGGCCGTAAAACTTCTCCCCGTACATCATCTATATTTTATTTGACCTTCAAGATCAGACGATATATTCTGAGAAAACAGAAATTCTTGATTGGTTTAGACTTTCAATCTAAATTATTGCTTTTAACCATTTGGATCCTTTTGACACTAATCAGTCTTAGTATTGACTGCCGTATTAAAATCAAGAAATTACAGTATGCTTTTCTCTGGCTTTTGTAACCAGATATTGTCAGGGTCACTGATAAGGCTTGAATAGCCGAAACTTCGAAGTATGGACCCTGTTCCTTCTTTTGTCTGCTTTGCTCTTGAAGAAACTTTTTAATTTTTCTATTTGACTTCACAGCAGCTGGTGTTGTGTCGTGGGGCGGCCGTAAAATGTCTTCCCGTACATCATCCATAGTGCAGATTATATTTTATTGTTGTCCGTCAAGATCAGAGGATATATTCTGAGAAGTCAGAAATTCTTGAGTGGTCTAGACTTTCACTCTAAATCAGTTCGCTTAACCATTTGGATCGTTTTGATACTAATCAGTCTTGGTATTGACTGCCGTTTTAAAATTAAGAAATTACAGTATGCTTTTCTCTGGCTTTTGTAACCAGATATTGTCAGGGTCACTGATGAGGCTTGAAAAGCCGAAACTTCAGAGTATGGCCCATGTCTCTTATTTTGAATGTCTGCTTTGCTCTTGAAGGAACTTTTTAAATTTTTTATTTGACTTCACAGCAGCTGGTGTTGTGCTATGTGGCGGCCGTAAAACGTCTCCCCGTACATCATCTATAGTGTAGATTATATTTTATTTGTCCTTCAAGATCAGACGATATATTCTGAGAAATCAGAAATTCTTGATTGGTTTAGACTTTCAATCTAAATCAGTTCGTTTAACCATTTGTATCCTTTTGATACTAATCAGTCTTTGTATTGGTTTAAACATTATTTTATTCAAGAATTTTCAAAATAACACATATATACATACAACAAATAGATCAGGATCTGATAGTAAGCTTTTGGCTTATATATATCATCTCCTGGAACATATCTTACAACATATAGCAGATGGATTAAACATACAAAACATGTAACATTGAAGTAACCAATAGTCAGTTACAAAATATTTTGATGTGTCAGAATATGTAGTAGTAAATAACTAAATCATACTTAATTGAATGTGTACAGAAAAACAAGTTATAGGTATGTAAAGAGAAACTTATGATATAAAGTAGAATAAAGTAAGAGTACAATAAGTAATAATAGTATAACGATAATAGTAAAGCGATAAAAGATAATATAACGATTGTAATGAAAATAACGTCATCGAGAAGAATATATAAAGACAAATTTGTAGCATATAAACGGCAAATTTACAGCGTCTAAATGGAGACCATACATATATTCATAAGAGTGTCTCGATGAACGTTTATTAGCAGCACAAACTGTAATAGTATACTGTAACCATGCAAAGCTTGACCGCCTGTCCTTCCCCTGTATCTCAGACTATCGGTAAAGAAAAAGCAGAGACTGATTTAATAAATATTATGAAAAGCGTTTTGATTTTATTATAAAGTCTTGGACTTTTGCAAATAAAAGTTCGTTTTCTTCAATTGTTGCATTTGCAATCCCAAACAGAAGCTGATTTGTATTTAGTGTCTGGAGTTCATTAGTAAAACAAGTGTTTCTAAGTTCAGTATATTTAGGGCAAGTATAAAAGAAATGATATGCACTTTCAAAACCGCCACAAGAACAAGAAGGACTATCAACAATATTTTTCCTATAGAGATCAGAGTTTAATAAGCTACAACCCAAACGCAGTCTTGTATGCAATATTTGGCCTTTGCGGCAGCCACTACTATAAAATTTTGGCGGCTGTATTATATTCCTGTTTAGACGATGTTTAAACGAAGAGACAGAGGTAGCTTCTTTAATATCAATAGGCAGAGTATTCCAAGCTCTAATTGTAGATGGTAAAAAGGAATTATAATAAAGATTTGTTCTGCATCGCAGTGTGCATATATCAGTTGAGTTCCTTAGATTATAACGATTTGCATTTTGCACTATTGGGGGTATCAGGTCATTAGGATACGTCGGTGTTTCGTTGTGTATAATTTTATAAAAAATAATCAGCTTCTGTTTATTTCGTCTTTCCTGCAAAGTCTCCCACCCTAATTCAGAATAAAGTTTTTCTACATTACACAATTTTGTTGCCCCCGTTATAATTCTTGCCGCCTCAGTGTGAATTGATTCCAACAGTTTTTTGTTTTCAGTGGAACAGTTGTCCCAAACAGAGCAGCTGTATTCAAGAAGGGGTCGGATGAATGCATAATAGAGCTTTTGTAAAGATCGTCTTTTAATTTTAAATTTAAGTACTCTCAATAAATTTAACCTAGACCATGCGTTATCTGTGATATATTTGATATGTTCCGACCATGTGCATGCATTTGAAAAAATTAGTCCAAGATGTTTGTGAGATGAGCTTTCTGTAATGACAGTGTTGTTCATTAAAAGGGGTGGATGGTTTATTTGAGCTAGCTTTCTGGATACAACCATTGATTCAGTTTTCGAGGGATTGAAATCTACTAGCCAATCATTTGCCCAACGCGTAATAATTCCGAGATCTAAATTCAAAGTAGTCGCTGCTGTATGCGGATTATCAACAATTATATAAAGGCTCGTATCATCAGCGAACAGTCTTATATTGGAGTGAATTGTTGTATTATTAATAACGATACAAGCTTGTCTAAACTACTAATTTATTCAGCTAGATGTTGCTAGCTTGATGACCAAAACACAAGTGGGTTACATGATACATACAAAAGTATTTAAGAGGCAATGGAACTCTCTCACACTAGCTCGCTGAACAATCAAGGTTAATGACCTATCATGAGTAACTTATACAACACCTCCCTTTCTCAGGAGCTTGATTGTCTGTAGACTATTAAGCACATGTGCATGAAATTAGCCTTGAAACATAACAGTAAAGTTCTTAACCACTTGTCAAGATAAAGCAATGAATTTACTCCAGTTACACATCTAAATCTGATAATTTGACAGCTAAAGCATTAACTAAATTCTTGACCTAAAATAACATTTAACCTTACAAATAACAGGAAATGTATCTCTTTCATCAGATTATGTGAATGAAAATAATCATGAATGAATGAAATATTTTCTCTACTTTAGCACTTAACCAAAATTATTAATCTGGAGTCTGTCTGGTGGTTTTGAAATTCTCCCCGACCTAGTAATGGTAACACCTTCAGGGAGTGTCTGAGTTTTATTTGACACAGGAGAGCATTTGCTCTCACATTGCTTTTCAACGCTTTCATACTGTTTTTCAATGTTCTCACGTTGTTTTTCAACGTTATTATCTGGAGCGATTTTCGCGCGCGGTTGCTCAATGTTTTGGTGTAATTTTACTAAATGCCGTCTATTTCGCCTCACTGTACCACGCGGTGTATCTACAATGTAAGATCGCGGATAAAGTGCATTTTTCACTATTTGTCCGTCTGTTTGTAAGTTTTTCACATGCACTCTATCTCCCTCTTTCAAAGGTTCATGTGTCTTTGCACGTTTTCGCAAGTCATAATTCTGTTTTGTTTGTTCTCTCACATGATTTTCGCGTTGTTCAACTTTCGCGAAATTTGCCAGCTTTGGCTTAAGATTTCTCGGTGCAGTTGGTAAAATAGTCTTAATTTTCCTGCCCATCAGTAGCTCTGCTGGGCTATAACCATTTCGTATCGGCGTAGCGCGATATTCCATCAACGCGATGTAAGGATCATCTGCCTTTTCTAGGAGTCTCTTACAGGTCTGCACTGCTCTCTCAGATTCACTGTTTCCAAGAGGCCATTTTGGACTGCTAAGAATATGATTAATTCCATATTCCTGCATGAATTGATTGAATTGTTCCGAACTGTATTGTCCACCATTGTCTGACACCAGAATGTCGCATATTCCATGTCTACTCATTATGGATTTAAGATGGCTGATGACGTCGCTTGACGTCGCTGTAGTAAGCTTTGCGATTTCAATATATCTCGAGTAGTAGTCTACTACCAGTAAGTAATTATGTCCCTTCCAATAGAATAAATCTGTCCCTAATTTTTCCCAAGGTCGTCCAGGTAAAGGTGTATATATCAAAGGTTCTGCGCGATCGTTTAGCGTTTTTGCGCAAACGTCACATTTTCTGACCATATTTTCAATGTCTTTACTAAGTCCCGGCCACCAAACTGAATTTTTGGCCCTTTCTCTACACTTTGTAATTCCTTGGTGTGCCCCATGAATTTTCGAAAGAATGTCACCTTGCATCGACACAGGTATGATAATTCGATCTCCTTTCATTAGTAAGCCATGGTTAATAGTTATTTCACCTTGAAGTGACCAGTAAGCTTTCATGAAGTCTGCCAAGTCTGATTTTCTCTCAGGCCACCCATTTTCACAGAATGACTTTAAAAGAGGTGTTGTATAAGTTACTCATGATAGGTCATTAACCTTGATTGTTCAGCGAGCTAGTGTGAGAGAGTTCCATTGCCTCTTAAATACTTTTGTATGTATCATGTAACCCACTTGTGTTTTTAGCGGATTTGAAGTTTTTCTTTCTGACAGCGTCAAGCTTTGAATCGTCATTGTTAATTTGGTTTCGAACCACTGACTGCTGCTTTTTAACTGCTTCGCTTTGGCGAGCTTGATTTACAGCTTTTTCTAAAGTTAATTCAGCGTCCATTTGTAATTTTTCTGCGACTTTAGCGTCTCTCAATCCTACCACGATTCTGTCTCTTATTAAATCATCTTTTAATTGTCCATAATTACAATGTTCTGCCAAAGTATGTAAAGCTGTTATAAAAGTGTCCACAGATTCGCCTTCCTCCTGTTTTCTCATGTTGAATTTAGATCTTTCAAAAATTACGTTTCTCCGTACGACAAAATAGTTTTTGAATTTATCTGTCACTGATTTGATTTGTTTTTGCTGTGCATTTGAAAGATGGAAAGAATGAAATATATCGTCAGCTTTTCGTCCCATACAATATAATAAAGTATTGACTTGTTGTTCTTCACTTTTCTCATTGAGTCCAGATGCTATCTTGAAACGCTTGAATCGTGTAATCCATTTATCAAATTCCTCAGGATTTTTGAAACTGAAATTTTCCGGTGGTGTAACTTGAAATGTTGCCATTTTTATTCCAATTTTGAAATTTATTAAAACTATTCACTTTTGAAATAAATCCAATAAACTGAATTCACAAAATCACAATGCTCACTAAGAATGAATTATCTATTCCAAAATTTTAACAATTCACTGATATTTATTTCCAACTTTAAAATTTTTATTTCACTAATTTCAAATTTCATTTCCGAATTCTGAATTATATTTCCGAATTTTGAATTTTATTTCACAATTTAATTTAATTATTTTATATTTTTTTCACTCTTGAACAGTAATCCAACTTGTCATCAAGTCTGTGAATTGACAATTTCTGTCTAATTCCACGACACACATGACAGTTCAAACATTACTTGTTCAGGTGTATCATTAAATCCAAATTTACTTTCTGACACCATGTTGTATTATTAATAACGATACAAGCTTGTCTAAACTACTAATTTATTCAGCTAGATGTTGCTAGCTTGATGACCAAAACACAAGTGGGTTACATGATACATACAAAAGTATTTAAGAGGCAATGGAACTCTCTCACACTAGCTCGCTGAACAATCAAGGTTAATGACCTATCATGAGTAACTTATACAACATGAATTTCATTAACTATGTCGTTAATATATATGAGAAACAGTAGCGGGCCCATGATGGATCCCTCAGGGACACCTGCCTTAACGTAAGTCCATTCGGAGCAGGTTCCATTTAAAACAACTCGCTGTCTTCTATTTGACAAGTAACTCGAGAACCATTTGAGCAGGTTACCCGAAATTCCTAAGCACGAGAGTTTATGCAACAATCCTCTGTGCCAAACTCTGTCAAAGGCCTTGCTGATATCACAGAAAACTACACGCACTTCTTTCCCGCTGTCAACAGCTTCACAAAAACAGTGATATGTATGTAATAACTGATATGTTGTAGAGTCGCCTGGAATGAAACCTGATTGTAATGGAGTGATTAGATGATTTATATTGATGTAGTTATAAACCTGTTTATGCACACACCTTTCCATCACTTTACTTATTTGGTTTAATAGTGAGATTGGACGGTAATTTGATGGCAAGGACGTTTCATCTTTTTTCTTATCTACTGGAGTTACATTAGCGTCTTTCCAGGGTGTTGGAAAATAACCACTATTTATTAGAAAATTAAAAAGTAAGGATAATGGTTCAGACAACACATCAGCGCCTTCTTTTAACAACCGAGGACTTATTAGGTCAGGCCCACACGCCTTGGAGACCTTGAGGTGTAGTAAAACATCTTTAACGTCTTGCCTTGTAAAGCTTACTGTTTGCAACTTAGTATGTGTAACAGGGCGAACAGGGGGTAATTATTTATTGTTATCGTTTATAGTAGACTGTGCAGCGAAAAAATTATTTAAAACATTCGCCTTATCTTCGTCTGTCTCGGCATACCGACCTTCGAAAAACAAGGGCGGAATAGTATGTAACTTTTTGTTATTGCCGAGAAGACATTTTGAAGCTTTCCAAAACGTTTTTGGATCAATAGCATCAGAATTTATCAGATTCTCTAGTTTTTCAAAATATTCAGATTTACTTTTTCTGATTTCTTTAACTACTATATTTCTCAGTTTTTTATATTTCTCCCATAAAGCTACATAGTTGGTTTTTTTATACTTCCTATAAGTTCGTTTTCTTTTCCGAATAATTTTCCTAATTTTTGCTGTAATCCAGGGATGATCGGATGGTCGGATAGTAACTATTTTGTTTGGTATACATTCAAGGCTTGTATTATAGAGTTCGTCTGTGATGCTCAGAACTACATCATCGACGTTGTCAATGGTTAAGTCACTAGTTAAGTTTGAACGAGAAAGTAGGTTTCTGTATTTATCATAATCAGCTAAATTATAGTTCCAAATACGTCTTCTAAAACTTTTCAAAGTGGGGCGAATGAATTTTAGCAAAAGAATAATAGGGCAATGAAATCGAACTTGATCAGGTATGAAACTATCCAATACCCCACTGTATAAAACATTAGAAGTATTTCGTACTAAAAAAAGATCTATCAGTGATGATGAGTTTTCTGAAAAATTAGTTGAATCTACAATAAGTTGTGTAAGATGATACTGAAGCATTAAGTCCTTTATTTTATTGTTTTCGCTACTTGCCATGTCAAAATTAAAATCCCCCGTTATAATAATATCATTAATATTTGTGTTAAAAGCTCTATCAATACTTTCTAGAATCATATTGAAGTAATCTACTGTACTGTTCGGCGGTCGATAAAAACCACCAATTAGGAGTTTCTTAGATTTTACAATAATTTCTACCCATTTAGCCTCAAGCCCGTTAATTTCTAGGTCTTGTCGCTGCTTGCATGCAAAGGTATCTCGGACATATATGGCTACGCCTCCACCGATACGGTCACTCCTGTCTTTTCTGAAAGGTGGCGAGAAATTTTCAATCATGATAGAATCATTTTTAGTTACCGGTTTCAGCCATGTTTCGGAGAAGACAAGAACATCGTATGCTTCGGCTTCGCCTCTTAGAAGGTCAATTTTTGGAAAAAGGCTTTGAACATTTAGATGAACAATGCTTAAATGATTCGATAACATTTCGAATGAATCGTTACTACTCGATTGTGAAGCATCAGCAAGGTCATTGTCAGAGTCTGGGCCTGGGTTAGGATGAACATCTCCACAATTAAGTATGAAAACAAATATCCATGTAATAAGAACAACTGATACGAGACAACAATAAAGTTGGATACTAAAAGTCATGTTATTTTCAGACGAAGCTGATTTGATACGAGCATGGGGGCATTTAATATTTCTGTATATTTCATTGCTCCTCTGTAACGATATAATGATACTTTCACAGAAGACATAATATGTAGATACGTTTAATAGTGACATGAATAGAACGGGGACAAAACAAAAGTAAAAATGCTTACGTTTCAGTTCCTTTTTGCCACCCATATGAAGAGTCTGAGATACACCAAAGGTGCCACCAAGACCGTCTGAATGTAATTTCCAAGCCATCATATGCTAGTCAGTATTTGCAATAGATATATCATGACAAGTCTTGACGGCACCTCTGGCGAGCAGTAACAGACAGGTACACGCGTTGCATGGCACACAGTACAGGAAAAAATGACAGAAGGAATAATAACGTAGACATATGTTGTAAGAATGGTAAAGAAAAGAATCAGCATTGTAAAAGAGAGAGAGAGAAAAAAAGAAAAGTAAATCAACACAACAGCAATAACCTGGGTTGGGTACTGATATACATAGTTTGTTCTCAAATACTCTGGCTGGTAAACAGTACAGTCCTCGACCGGACTGCTTTCACGAGCAATCTGGTCCAGGTCTGTACGAGGTAAGCCATAAATTCAGCTACCAATGTAAGGGAGACAAACCGCTGTATTCAGAAAAACGGGTTTGACACAGTCTTTGCGCTTGCATAACTTCGGAGATAATCACACATTTTACACAAATAAGCACAATTATGTCTAGCAATACCGTTGTTAACACAGAACTCAGATCATCGTTTCTGCCCTGTACCGAACAACATCGTGACAATGCCGTGGCAAAACTGTACAGCTCTAATCAGACTGATCCCGATCGTGCTGATCGGGATCAGTCTGATTAGATCTGTACAGTCACAGCCTTACAAACTGTCCCGCCAAGAAAACTAAGGTTAGGGTGTCCGATCATTACGGGCAAGCACGGTGAACTATTACAAATTTCAAGGCAACCGCTCTGTATAGTGACGGACGACTAGCGTTCTGTGGCATTTTCGACTGAACAAATTCGCATACAATTTTTCGGTTTGCTCATACGTTACTTATATATGTACATGAATATGTCAAGAATCAGATTTACATCAGCTAGCACAGACAGATTCAGCATTATTCCAATACCCCGGCGTCAATACTCAGACGATTAAAATCGTAGCAATACGGTGGTACAAAAAATGTAGACCCTGATAGACAGGCCCTGATCTACACCTTCCGTCGTCAGCCTTCGCCTTCTCTAACCCACAGTAATAGAGTCGGTTTCTAGAATGGTTGATGTCCGATTATCAACTCGATGGTACAAGCAGTGTGAGGGAGAAACCCACTAAACCAAGGTATTAACAAATTTCGCCGGTAATGCTCGGGCATAAAAATAATGCCCGAGCATTGTCACGGCGAGCGCTACAACCACATAGAAAAATACTCGAACATGTCATGGCAAAACAGTGTAGACCCTATCAGACTGATTCTTATCTGTCAGCGGCCCACATATTATTATAAACTGGGATAAAAACTTACTCTACGCCCTCATAATAACTAAGGTATCCGAATATTTACAACAAGCTTGGTGATCGTAAGTGGTACGACCCACTGAACAAAGGAGTATTTCAGGCACAGTCTAGCGTATTTGTGGCACAGACTCGCTAGTGATGTATCAAAAACATTTGTCATTGTTAATAAAATAATAAGTTAACACTTCAATTCAATATATGGTTCTAGACAGAGCAGAACATGTATAACCAAGTTAATTCGTTTCATAATAGAAAACCCTTGCACTTGAAGTCTAGACCGTGAAACACCTCAATAGTCTTTGTATTGACTGCCGTATTAAAAGCAAGAAATTACAGTATGCTTTTCTCTGGCTTTGTAACCAGATATTGTCAGGGTCACTGATACGGCTTGCAACTTATTCGGTTTGCTAGAGTGTCTAGTCATGTGACTGACTTCAATGCCCGTAAAAAGATTTTAACTGCTAAGCTTCTCCAACAGGGCTATAGATATCATTAACTTCGAAAAGCATTTTCAAAATTCTTTCGCCTTTACTATGAATTGGTTTCTAAATTCAATGTCGGATTAAAAAGTATTTTGCAACAGGGCCTATCGGAACCAGAATTTGATGGTGACTTAGTCTATAAATTCAAAAAATTGTAGGTAAGTCCGATTTTTCTGATCAGTTCAAGAAAATTATCGTTCGTTACAAACGTATTGGATATAATATAAATGTAATGCTGCAGTCTGCATATTTAGTGTTTAACCCAATCATGGTTAAACACTTTGCTTCCCTCTTTAATTGCACGCCAGTTGGTCAGGCATCAGACTCAATGATGGGCCCGACATAAAGCTACTTGATTTAGTTGGTTGGGGCCGGAGTTTGCCTTGTTTGTTGCTTGGTTATTCGGGGTTCAACTGATAGTTTTCTTATGCTCCGGTATTTCAGTGGTGTTGTCTGGCTACCCAGGGGTCTCCTGGTGTCGCAATACGTTCTTTCCATTGAGTCCTCATCTCTGATTCATCATATGCCTTATCTGTGATTTGTTTGTTTCCGGTGATGATTCATTGATGAGTAAAGAAACCTTCATGTGGACCAAACAGCTAACTTAATGTTTCATACCACTGCAGAAGCAGAGGGCGAGGTTTGGGCCGAGTAAAACATGTTTAAGCCCCACAGTAATCTTTTGCTGACCGTTCCAAGGCGATACTTCTGTTGCGGTTACTTGATGTTATATTGTGCTGTGTCCGCTTGTCTATGGTATCTGGCGGTTTGGTCACCCGTATTGCGGCCCAATCTGCCTTCTGTTTTGTTTTGTTTTGTAAGTAAAATAAAAAAAAATGCCGATGCTGTTTTTGGGGTAGCTTAATGACCATCTGTTTGGGAAAGAGCTGCTCATTCGGTTTACTGTGCGTGTCTTTCGAAAACTTGTGTCATTTTCTGTGTGTAAGTGCTTCTTTCCCTATTGGTTTTGAGAGCGGAATGTGGGATTTGATTGTAATAATGTATTATTGCCCATCTTTTTACTTTGAATGGCCGAAACTTCGAGGTATGGCCCATGTTCCTTCTTTTGAATGTCTGCTTTGCTCTTTAAGGAACTATTTAAGATAATTATTAGCCTTCACTGCAGCTGGTGTTGTGCCATGTGGCGGCCGTAAAACTTCTCCCCGTATATCATCCATAGTGCAGATTATGTTTTATTTTTGTCCTTCAAGATCAGAGGATATATTCTGAGAAGTCAGAAATTCTTGATTGGTTTAGACTTTCAATCTAAATCAGTTTGTTTAACCATTTGGATCGTTTCGATACTAATCAGTCTTTGTATTGACAGCCGTATTAAAATTAAGAAATTGCAGTATGTTTTTCTCTGGCTTTTGTAACCAGATATTGTCAGGGTCACTGATGAGGCTTCAATAGCCGAAACTTCAAAGTATGACCGATGTCATTTCTTTTGAATGTCTGCTTTGCTCTTGAAGGAACTTTTTAAGATTTTTATTTGCCTTCCCTGCAGCTGGTGTTGTGCCGTGTGGCGGCCGTAAAACTTCTCCCCGTACATCATCCATAGTGCAGATTATATTTTATTTTTGTCCTTCAAGATCAGAGGATATATTCTGAGAAGTCAGAAATTCTTGATTGGGTTCGTCTTTCAATCTAAATCATTGCTTTTAACCATTTGGATCTTTTTGATACTAATCAGTCTTTGTATTGACTGCCGTATTAAAATTAAGAAATTACAGTATGCTTTTCTCTGGCTTTCGTAACCAGATATTGTCAGGGTCACTGATGAGGCTTGAATAGCCGAAACTTCGAAGTATGGCCCATGCTCCTTCTTTTGAATGTCTGCCTTGCTCTTGAAGGAACTTTTTTAAGGTTTTTAGATGGTTATCATGCGAACCGAACAACCAACTAAATGTTTTGTACCACTTCAGAAACTGAGGGTGTGGTTGGGCCTGTAAAATCGATTTAAGCCCCCCCCCCAGTAATTCATTACTGACCGTTCCAAGGCGGTAGTTCTGTTGTGGTTCTCTGTTGCCTGTTTTTGGTGTCAGAGTTTCTGTGATGTTTTACCTTATGTATGTTCTTATTATTTTTGGTTCGGTTTGGGTTGCTGAGTGGCCACCTTTTGGGAACAAGCTGCTCACTCGGTTGGCCATATGTTCTCTGTATCTTGATTATTTGTAATCTTAGTTGTTTCCAACTATGGTTTGAGGGCTGGATTTGGATTTTGATTTATTCAGTTCCTGGTCTTTGCATACTTTTTACTTTTATTGGTATACATGTGGATAATGATTTGTCGTATCCTGGGATTGAGAATCGGGTTCATTGCTTTTATTCTTCCCTTTACCTATCTTTTTTTTTCTTTGTTTTCAAGGTAAATTTGTGTTACAGCTTTCTCAGTAACGTATAGGCTGTACACTTTATATCTGGAATACAGATAAATGATGAATTGTTTTATTGTGGGATTGACTAACAGGATTAATATTCTAATTCATTATTTATCCAGTTTTCTATCTTTCTATGTTTTGAATGTTGAGAATGTGTGATAGTTTTCTTTGCAACTTAGCCATTGCTCTATTTGTATAGCAATGCATTACTGAGCCGGGGCACGGGGCTATAGTCAGATCCTCTGACAGTTCTAATTTTGTTTTATTTTCTGGCTTCTTTATTGTATCATTTTGTTTGCGAGTGAGTGAACTCGGGTTTAACGTCCCACCAACAACTTGGTCAGAGGGAGACAGTACCTCGGTCTAATGTCTCATCCGAATGACCGGAGAAGCAGATCATTTTGTTCAAGTTGCACATGGATGCTACAAATAAGTTAATGAGTCTTAGTACTTCAAGATTATACAGAAAATCTTTAAATGTCTACCCATTCGCGATAAATGTTATATTTATAGTGATGCGTGACAAATAAAAGTCATTAAAGGTTGCACTTGGAGACATGTGTAGCAATTAAAATCTGAATCTCGGTTTTATTGAGAGTCTTTGTATAAAGCAATGCCATTTGTAAGTCTCAACTCCCTGCCCCCCCACCGCGCCCCTCCCCCACCCCACCACACACCCCTAGCGACGGCTAAATGAGTACTCGATTTTTCAGTATTATGAAAATTAAGCCAATGATCACAAACGAAAAATGAAGATAAAATATGAGCTGTTTTGAAGTAAGGATATACATTTTACATCCGCCACATGGCACTTAACACCACCTTCAGTCGCCACACGGCATCAGAGCCGCAGTGAAGACGAATTAAACTCTATAAAAGTTTTCCCTTGAAAGTATACAGCACATACGAGAAGGAAACTCGGATTCTTGATTTTATGTGCGATTTACCCATCCCACTCCCAACTATTCGAAACAGAAAAATAGATGAACGCCAAACTACAATCCACGGCACCGAGGAAGAAAAACAGGAAACATAAACTTACACAGAGGCATTACATTTGTGACAATATAAGGTCGAGTCGGGTAATTTCGGACAGCGGGTAAATTTAGACATATACCATTGCCAACAGTAAAACTCCAGATCAGGCTTTTCACTGTTAGCTCAGTTATTTTTGTTTTAATTCCAAACAACTGACATATAAAGGGAACATTGCCACTGTCGTAATTTACCTGCTGTCCGAAGTTACCCATCTCGACCCTTCACTCTCAGTCTAACAAAAACGAGATGCAATAGAATAACTGCCTTTAAAGTCATAACACTGCCGGGGATAAGATCGATTTTATTCATGTAACCTTGATCCCAGTTCTGATGCACTCCTCAAAATAACTTGGGCCGCGTTTTCCCATCCAACTGTACTACAAGTTAAGTATAGTGTTAAACCGCAGTGTACGTTCCATAGGGACGCCGTCATTATTGTTTTAACGTTGTTATTACTTAGCAGTAGTATTTCTCTTACACTAAAACTAGATGCATGTTCTAGTGTATTGTAGGTATTTTGATGTACGACTAGAAGAACTTGTGTGTAATCATTTCTGTATTTAGTACATGTCTCTCATAGCCTTTTCCATTTTTTTTATAGTTGCTCAAATAAATTGGATAAGACGGAGGCCCAGAACGGTAAGTGATATTTCTTAAGAGAACTTATAACATGCAAGATTAAGAACTGACACATTCGCTTACACATCCTGACTTAAATTCCAAAATGGGAAAGCTAGAAAAAATAACGAAAGACAAGCAAATAGCCAGGAGATCGTGTCTTCCCCAGCAGATGGCCACGAACCTACTCTCAGTAATGTAAAAAAAAAAGGTCAATGAGGCTAATAGAAAATCGGCAAACAATGAAATAGTGCCTTGGAGTAATCAGTTATAAATAATTCGGAGCTTAACTCGATTCAACATGATAATAATCATGGTCCTGTCGTGGCTCATAGACATACAAGTTATTCGGTGAAAGACTTCTAACCCATCAATGGATCAAAACAGTAAACATATAAATGACAATTAAATATTGAGATGAAACAAGAAGAACGCTAAACAGCAAAAAAACAAAAAAAAAAAAAAAAAACGATTTTAAATTCAATTCCTGAGGACTGGAATAATAAGAGCATTAAATGAATGTACGTGCGATTTTAGGGCCATCACACGACACAAACGCAATAGGTCTGATATGAAAAGTAAATTAGTAGTCATCGATCATTGAGCAGCACAGTCCCTTACGACATCATGCCCTCAACGCCCAATGGGAGATTATAAAAGACTGCACAAAAAGCTAAACAAGTCAAGCCAACAAGCCCAGAAGACAGTTCTTTCCCAGCAAATCACTATGATGCTATTACATCTAACTCTAAATAATGTACAAACCACATGTGTCTACCTTGGAGAGTTTATAAATTCGTCTTTGGCAAAGTGTAGGTTTTAAACTCCGTTCATTAATTCTGAAACTGGGGTTTTTGCTGTTCATTCTTTTATAATCTAACCAATCCAGGTAAGACTGTGCATAGTAATAATGCTAGACTTCCGCCGATTTCTCATCAATGTGCCCTGTGACTCTGTCTTTCGTAGGATGCTGGGCTAACCTGCATGAAAATGCAAATTGCAGATTTTCAACCCAAGAGTAAGTCCATCGGACAGGTTGGAAACGCCTTTTAATACCATATAAAGTGGTCGCTATAAATAGTTTTGTATACGGGTGGGGTTAGTATTCTAACACATGCTCTGCGCGTGCGAAATCAGGCAGCGTGACAACAAGCTTGTCATCCAGATAATTTTGTCTCAATTTGAAATTGATTGCACCGCATAAATTCACACTGGACAAGGTTTTCAGTGTTTCAACATAGTATCGCCATCTGCAAACAACGTCTGAACGACGTCGTATCAGCGTCAGTGCGACGTAATGGTGTTGACTGGCGTTATTTTAACGCAAATATTAAAGCTTCCCGCAGTATGTAATAAAGTTATAAAAATTCCAAAACATGTATTACCAATGTTGCGCTAAAACTGCAAAGTTAAATACAAGGACACAAGGACCAAACCGTACACCTCTCAAACTTATTACAGCTCCCTTTAATCAGTCTATTCCTCCTTCTGACCCCCGTCCACCCCCATTCTAAAAATACAAAAAAGCAACTCCCCCCGCCCCCCCCCCACACACACTACCTACAACCATCTCCCCTCAATTAGTCCACCATCCAGACTCCCACCCCTCGACATGAACCATTCCCAAACACACACCTCCTTATTCAATCTACATGTACCACCCAAACCACCACTCTAGTCTGTAGACACACACCCTACAGCTCCCCGTCCCCACTTCTTTTCAAGACGCTTTTCCCTCGATTAGTCTACCACTCCGACCAGACCTTAATGTAAATACTACATCATTTGCGCAAACAGGATGCAGTCTGATCAGAGTCAACCGGAAGTCGGAAATCAACCTCACGGTACCGAGTTTAAGTGAAAAGCTAAGACACATGTAAGGGGTTACTTTTTCGCGAGTGACATGATATTATTTGATTTGCGTCATTAAAAAGGACATACTGTTAATACTCACCTGTACAGGCTGCTCATTTTTTTTGTATCATCCAAGAATGATTATGCAAAAATGCAGACACTGATATGACTGCACGATCAGAGTCTTCCTGTTCGTACAATACACGGGTACCTTCACAAGCGTACAAATCTTTTACTTCCAAGAAATTGTACTCATAGACACTGGCGTACAAAGGTGGACCCGCACGCATGCGTGCATGCGATATTTCTATCCTTCTATACGCGAAAGCTGATATGAGCTTTTCTTTTCACACATCTGATGTATGGTTGTGTATACACAGAGGCACATAACAAAGTCTCTAGCTGGCTAATTTGAGATTTTCTTGTTCGCAGATACATTATGCCACATTTTTGCATGAAACGTTACCATGAGCAAAATGATACAAAGGAAGAAATAGATTTATCATATGACGTCGCATCTGAGAGTGTAATAAAGCCATGCATTAAAAACGGTAATCAACTAGTGGATTAAATATGCAAATTACATCGTAACATTATGCGTTGACGTCCATAAAAACGTTGCGTTTCTAATGGCAAAATCGTGACGTTAAGTGCAAAATTTGCTAATAAAATGCGATTTTTGTGTCATATGATAAATAGAATCTTGCATTCGTGCTCCTGTATTATTGAATTTATTAAACTCGTTGGGGAAAACCGAGAAGATGCTCGGCAAAGCCTCGCATCTTATCTTTTTCCCCAACTCGTTTAATAAATTTAACAAAACATGAGCACTCATGTAAGATCCTCTATAAATGCAGGGACGTTTATGGGTCTGACGTTCACTTCTGAGTCGGATAACACAACTGTCCCGTTGCTAGTTTTGGTACTTTCCTGAGAAAATATGACACTGGGTCTGAGATTTTCAATCCTAAAATCCAGAGTTGTCAAAACCGAAAAATGTAGCTCATGTAGTAACTTCAGTTCCTGAAGTGTAGTTACTCTTAAAATTTGATATTTTTTTCTGTATTAAAACGTAGCCGAACTTCAAAACGCTTATTTTTTTTATTCCTGTGACTTTGTTGGAGGGACAAAAGTTATTACCCAAATGACCAGCGTGATACCCACGTGGAATGTATCTGAATATGTATGACTTTAGGCTGTCAATTTTCATCAAATGGTCTTAGTTTGCGGACAGGTTTTTGAAAGGACCAGGTATGATTTGGGCCATATTTGGCCCCCTCATTTATGAATTTTCAAAATTACACTTCTTTAACTTCTGTTCATGTAATGTATGAGTTTAAACCTTTAACCATTAATTCTGACTAAAATAATCTATACTCTAATATTATTCAACTTCTTCTGAGCCTCTAAATGTACCCCACCTCAGCTGATTTTGGCAATTTCGGCCATTTTTGGCTAGCAGTTGGGCCGAAAACTACCTGAGCGCAGGCAAGTGCACAGCTGATTTTTTGCATAATAATGCATTTTAAGAACATCAACAATGTGTGAAAAATTCAGCTGTGCACTTGCCTGCTTTGACACCTAATTTTAAACTTTTCTAAGTAAAATAACGTCATTGACAACTGTTGCCTTACAAGGACGCGCGTGCGACAGGAACTCTTTTGGCAGTGAAGGTAGATAATCTACGGTTCGCCAAGAAATTTTACTAAATAAAAAACCAAAACAGACCGCTTTACCTTCTTTTTGATAAGTAATATCAGAATATATGATGCAAAACATAGTTTTTCGCTTCTTCATTCATGACGACGCTTGACCTATTGTCAAAAACAACTCCTGATTCTGAAGTATACATGCAACTGCAATATTGTTGCAATCGGGACAGCGAATAAAAGATGGGACCGAAAGACGGTACTTGTACTACCGCTGAGCTACTTGGGGAACGTCGTTAGGAGAATTGAAATAGTAATAGTAAGTAGTAGTAGTACGATATTTGTACTAATGAATCCATTAATTGGTGTTGGTGGTGATGGGAGATAGGTGTGTGTTTCTCTGTCTGTGTGTGTGTGCGGGGTGAGGGGGATGGGGGGGGGTGGAGGGGAGGCAGAGGGCGGGTTGCAGAAACATGCTTCAGACCTCAAATCATCAAACAATATTTTTTATGCATATCACTTGTAAGATTCTCTTTAAATTGTATGTTAGAGTTGCTCCCATTTCATAAATAAAACCAAGTTACATCAAATTGGGTATTGTCTGACTGAGAAATGACGGGGTCACGCCCGTTTTTCAATATATCTGCTCGATATACTTTACCAACAGATATTCTGTTGAAGTGTCAAACCACAAAAAAGTAAAAAACAAATTAAGCATTGTTCGAAATCGGGCACGTACGGGACGATTTAAACTAGTGCGACTTCATTGCATTTTTCTGCGCCCTACAATACAGCAGTTACTTATACAGGAAAAGAAATACTTTGAAACGAACATCGCAGGTGCATGCACTGGGCACTGGGTGTTTTCAACCTCTGCGATGCGAGGAGGTATTTGAAAAGGAGGCGGTATGAAGCAGAAGAAGCGAGAGAATACGGGAAGGCTTACAAAAGGGTTCAGATGCCCTGAAGAGAGCAAAGGAGGACTGATTAAGTAGGGTTTCTCGATGCAAGGAGACTGAAACTTAATACCTAGAATAACACAACTGCAAGTGAGCACATCAGCTGGTGTGGATTAAAATTCAGAGAACAGGGTAGATCCTAACTATCCAGAACAAGTCTGGGACATGTCTAACAAAAGAATGATAGACTCTCAGCAGATGGATAGAAAATTGCTCTGAGCTATACAATCATGATTGTTATGGCGACAATGCAGTTCTGGACTGCACTCAGCGTCAAAACGAAGATCTAAAACCGATCCTTTGTGAGGAAGTTAAGATTTCAGTAGTAGCTCTAACGTCCGCCGTAGTTGATAATAGTACCATAGTAACAGCTTAGCTATGGTAAAGTAAGAGCAATGCATAGTCCAATCAAAATATTCATTGCCCTTTGTTTCCAATACCTATGGCTGTTTATATAATAGGACAAAGATTGTGAATTACCCAGTTTCCCAGTATTACCGAATGAATAACTCAGTGTCTTAGTTACCCCACCCACTCTCATACATGAAATACACGACTATCATTCTGATCATTTTGCTGATTAGCTTCATTAAGAGTTTGTATTACATATATGGTTGATATAGTAATAACTTCAAAAATCGTGCGAAAATAATGAACACGATAAAAACAAGTATAAAAACAAGTACGTATATGAAAGATATCTAATTTCTTGTTTCGTTCCATCTATTTTTTTTAAATCGTTGCCATGGAAACGGTTAGGGTAAATAGTTTACTTTTATTTCTTTTTTGTTTATATAACAACGTATATAAAAGGAAGCGCATAAAAAATCTGGCCTATGTTTGCAAAACAAAGTCAGCAGTTATAAAAAGTATGTGTTCATTACCATTAATTGCTATGCAGTTTCAATGTAAATCATAAGTTATCTCCCTTTTTTCTTTCTTAGAGATAGATGTTTACTTTGAATGCAAAATATTTTTATTAGCTTTATATCTTTGTTGTTTTTGTATTCATTTCTTATTGTTTTCATTTTATCAACTCGCAAGAATAATGCAAAGTTTATCCATACCCCCATATTTTTAAATATTTTTTCATCCGATTTTTTCAGACTATTACGTTCTGTTCCGAGAAAAAGTGACTGCTGCACATGAGTTGAGTTTGAAACGAATGGTTTATCTAAATTCCCTCGAAAGACAAAATACTGCAACTGTGGCATGCCCCTAAAACGTAAATTTTTGATTGAAAAACAGTTTAATGTAGCGTTTCTGTAATCCGACAATTTCAGTGATCTATCAAGAGTTATCGCCCTTCATGCACGTGATAAGATGCAGGCCAGTAAATGTCAAAGAGATTTAGTATTAATATTACATACATTATTAGATCTGATACTTATCATTTACTTTTAAACTCCTTTCTTTGTTATATATGGCAAAATGTATCCCTACCCCTAAATTTTGCTAAAAATCAGGCCAGAACTGCATGAACAAACGAATGGCTGTAACTTTCCTTGTACAAGCCGTAACATCTCCATTTTCTAGATTTATATTGTTGACAAGGTGGCTAATGAAAAAAACAATATTTGAATAAATTTTGAGAGGGGGCCAATATGGCCCAAATCATACCTGGTCCTTTGCTGTTTCGTGCATGTAACTGCAGCATTAGACGCCAGGCTAAGATACATGAGACCTTTATGAGAAATCGGCGGAAGTCGAGCTTTATCACTATGCACAGTTTTACGTTTATTGATTAGATTATAAACGTATGAGCAGCGAAAAACCCAGTTTCAGAATAAATGAACGGAGTTTAGTATAAAACGTGAAACACTGTTGATTTTTCTCATTCAAAGCATTGGGAAAGTTATCTTCCAAACCATATAGAAAAGGACAGCTGTATCAATTTTACAAAGATTTATCATGCCCTGATAGGTGCATGCATTTACTAAACAGTCTGAAATTCAGATGTAAAACAGCGAAACAGCTAAAGACTATGAACTTGCATCAATGATTAGTCGTAGAACAAGTTTCCCAGAAGAATCCCAGAATGGTTTAAGTACATGCAACTTAAGTTTAAATTCTGATGGAGCTCCAGGTAACACCGCGTAATGCCTGCAAAGGCAGTTTCAGATGTTCTTTGTACACCAATTGTACTTCATACCTATTTTGTTTCCTTTGCAGCGGGAAGCTATTGTATGTTTATTTGACAAACGATCGGTCAGCTTTGTCCTTGAACAGGTAAACGTACCTTATTGTGTTTTTTCTCTCTCTCTTTTTCTTTTTTTTTTCTTTTCCGGTATTATTCAAATTCAGACGCATATATCAATCA
Organism: Ctena decussata; assembly: GCA_963989385.1. Taxonomy (NCBI): domain Eukaryota; kingdom Metazoa; phylum Mollusca; class Bivalvia; order Lucinida; family Lucinidae; genus Ctena; species Ctena decussata. Next base: position 10,145,912 of record OZ022506.1, read on the forward strand.
ATAGAAAATGCATAAATAAAACGCCTTATAGTTTGGACACTTATCAAATGAAATAAATTTAGGCACAGAAAAACATTGTAACACTATTCTCTGGTGAATGTAATTATATATGAGAGATAACTAGATAGTTCCCGGGATCGTGCTGTTCAATCGGGGAATTTTAACTTTAACTAATTATAATCATATAAATAGAGAAGTTTTGAAAAAATAGAACATTTAATTTATATACAATTATCAACGCAAAGAAAAGAAAACAGTGCACTCAGTTTTCGGTGACTGCGGGTCCCGTTTGATGTACTTCTAGCAGTGTGTTCACTTATATAGCTGTCAGCATTGCTTCCTACTTTTTAATGCTTAAGAAATAGATCAGCTGTAGCAGCGAATTGTTGAGTAACAATTCGCTGTTTGGAGGTCAGTTGTAAAGTAGATAATATCACGAACGCGTAGCGCGATGGATATATCTACTTACAACTGACCAACAAACAGTGAATTATTACTCAACAATTCAATGCTAGAGCTGAATTATTTTGATTCTAACACTCAAAAACGCTGAAAAAGTATAATTTTCAATCAAATTCTCTCAACCTTCCTGCCAGCGCATTAATGCTCCCGCTAATATTCTGAACTGTATATGAAATAAATGTACGTTTTAAGGCGATTTTAGAGAGAAAAACAGACGTTACACCGGCTAACGTCTCAGAACGTCACAAAATTACGTCAGTAATTGCCAGTGACGTCAGAAGTTAGACTCACACGCTCCGAAACAGTGGATTGTTGCAGAATAAAACACGGAAACTTTCCATTGCTTCGATAAGCGTACTGTGTTAAAATTTAAAAGAGGAAATAGGTAAAAAAAGAAATTTATATGTGTTTATGTTTGTTGTATTGAGTTACACCTCCACTGTGTTGGACCTATGTGTCTGTTTTCGTAAATGTACCTGTACTTTTCCGTTCTGGCGTTTTCCATGTACCTATTCTGCTTCTTGGGTGTGCTGTGCAGTGTGACTGTGGCCCTTCATGTGAATCTTTATTTTATTATTTCACAAGCAGTAATATATTGTGCTACACTGGCCTTACCCTTAACTGTAATTTAATCGGAATATTACCTCTCGGATAGGTCAGCCGTAAGACCACAGTATCCGAACGCACTGTACCATCTCCTCCGGTTTTCATAGTGTTGAATCGAGAGTACAGAATTCGCTTATAACCAGTAGCCGGAAATCATTATATTTTGAGTTTTTATCCGGAATCTACTGCGTCATTTATAGTTATTCAGCTTCGAAAATGTAAAGGGGTAAGTTTAATATAATTTTCTCTCCGGTTTTTTACTTTATTGCCCTGTACAATGAAAAACTCCTTGCCGTCGCAGATTTTTTTTTCAGAACAGCTTAATTTAACACGAGATTGTGTCGTGCAAAACTTAGCTATCATTCTTTTATCAAAACTAATAAACTGTAGATTGATAACGCCTTCCGTTTATTCTAAAGATTTTTTATAAAACATGTAAGAAAATGCTCAAAATGGTTTAAGAATCATGCCAAGGGCGATTTGAAAACTGTACTAATTACTACCCACCCATACACGACATTGTACAGGGTAATAAAGTAAAAGACCGAAGAGCAAATTATATTAAACTTACCTCTTTACATTTTCGAAGCTGAATAGCTATTAATGACGCAGCAGATTCCGGATAAAATCTCAAAACATAATGATTTCCGACTACTGGTTATAAGCGAACGTTTGTACTCTCGATTCAACGCTATGAAAACCGGAAGAGATTGTACATGTAGTTCGGATACTGTGAAGACGCCTGGTGGATGAAACGAGGTAAACGCTTACAACGTCAAACCAGAGTTAATGACCGCAAATAACACACAGCCCCGGAAAGTGTCAAATATTCACAGCTTGCGGTTCGCCAAAGTCTACAAAAACCGATGTTGCGGCTATGTTTGATTTCACTTTTCGGAACTTTTTCAATTAATTTGTTTCTATTTTGTAATAACCTACTATACTCGGAAATTCAATCTGAATTTACACAATATGACCCGCGACACGACAAAACCAAATAAGTGGCATGTGGGCCTATCGAAAACTCAGATCTGCCTGGGGATCCGCCCTCTTTGCTGTCCGCATTTAGCTAGCTCAGACCCTTGGCTGCCCTGAAAGCATACAGCAAAGACTCAAATCAGACTGTGTCTAACGTGTGTCTAGGCTAATCTGAGTCTTGGCTGAGCGCACATGCCACTTTCTAAATTTTCTAAATTATTCTAAAACTAAGACTGACTTGTCAAAGCGGCATGAATCTTAGCGGAGTTTTGCTTCCATTATTTTGAGTCGTTATGGCTTTTTGTGTTCTTGCTGCACTCGACATCTGTTTCCTAATGCCCTTGTCTGTCGCCTTTCTCGAGACGCATGGGTTGAGGTGGCTTGCTGGGGGGACGCCTGCGATCGCGATTTATAACTAGGAGTCTCTTACCTGATGTCAGCAGCTAATGTGTGCCGCGGAATACGATAGTAAGTGTGGCTCGGAGAGGGATGCTCGTTGCCTGCAGAGACCTGCCATCATATCTGTTCCTTCAAACTTTTGGTGTTTACGTGCGTCTGTCGCACTAATTTTGGTACGAATACATTTATATTAGAGCCACTGGGCCGATATCACCGCTGGTGGACAATTTGCACCCCGACCCCCGGGAAATCATCAACCACGTTAGTCAGTCAGTGCTTCGGTGTTGATTCTGGTTTTCAAGCACTGGGGTCACTACTTATATACTGATTCAATGTAACATTTTCAATTTCATGTAATTCTAGTAAAATTTCTAAATTATTCTAAAACTAAGACTGACTTATCATTTGAAGCGACATGAATCATTGCGGACATTGGCTTCCATCCTTTTGAGTTGTTTCAGCGTTTTGCGGCTTCTTGCTTCATCGGGCATCTGTTTCCTGATGCCCTTGTCCGTCGCCTTTCTCGAGACGCATGGGTTGAGGTGGCTTGCTGGGGGGACGCCTGCGATCGCGATTTATAACTAGGAGTCTCTTACCTGATGTCTACAGCTAATGTGCCCCGCGGAATACCATAGTAAGTGTGTCTCGGAGAGGGCTCGTTGCCAGAAGAGACCTGCCATCATAGTTTTTCTTTCAAACTTTTGGGGTTTAGCGACCTGAAGATGTTAGATACAGAAACGCGCGTCTGTCGCACTAAATTTTATATGAATATTTCTATATTAGAACCACTTGGCAGATATCACTGTTGGTGGACAATTTGTACCCGAGAATATCATCAACCTAGTTAGTCAGTGTTTCAGTGTTGATTCTGGTACTCAAGCATTGGAGTTACTACTTAAATACTGATTCAAAGTAACATTTTTACTCATGTAAAAACTCGTGTCATGTATATCTGGTAAAATTTCTAAATTATTCTAAACCTAAGACTGACTTGTCATTGCGACATGAATCTCAGCGGAGTTTGGCGTTCATTCTTTTGAGTTGTTTTGGCTTTATGTGGTTTCTTGCTGCATCGAACATCTGTTTCTTGATGTCCTTGTCAGTCGCCTTTTCCTAGATGCAGGGGTTCAGGTGGCTCGATTGGGGACGCCCGTCCTCGCAAGAATACGTATGCGTCTCTTACCTGATGAATGCAGCTAATGTGCTCCGCGGAATACGATAGTAAGTGTGGCTCGGAGAGGGATGCTCGTCGCCTGCAGAGACCTGCCATCATATTTTTTCTTTCAAACTTTTGGGGTTGAGCGACACTGAAGATATTAAATACAGAAACGCGCGTCCGTCGCACTAAATTTGGTATTAATACGTTTATATTAGAACCACTGTGCCGATATCAGTGATGGTGGACAATTTGTCCCCGAGGATTTCATCAACCCAATTAGTCAGTGTTTCAGTGTTGATTCTGGTTCTCAAGCATTGGAGTCACTACTTAAATACTGATTCAAAGTAACCTTTTTTGAATTTCACGTATATCTGGTAAAATTTAAAAATTACTCTAAAACTAAGACCGACTTGTCAAAGCGACATGAATCTTAGCGGAGTTCCATTCTTTTGAGTTGTTTTTGCTTTTTGCGGTTTTGTCGCTGCATCGGACATATTTTTCCTAATGCCCTTGTCTGTCGCCATTTTCGAGACGCAGTGGTTCAGGTGGCTCGATGAGGGACGCCTGCGCTCGCGAGTTCATAAGTAGGCGTCTCTTACCTTATGTCTGGTGCTAATGTGTTCCGTGGAATACGATAGTAAGTGTTGCTCGGACAGGGATGCTCGTTGCCTGTCAAGACCTGCCATCATAACTTTCATTTCAAACTTTTGGGGTTTAGCAACACTGAAGAAATTAAATACAGAAACGCGGGTCTGTCGCCCTAAATTTGGTATGAATACGTTTATATTTGTTGGTTTTGTCCTGTTGCGGCTCAATTATCGTACGAGCTCAGAAGGTCTGCACGACTCCCCATACATCATCCATACTGCAGGTTATATTTATGTTTGTCCATTGAGACAAGAGGATATATTCTGAGAAGTTTTGTATTAGTTTATACTCTTCTTCTAAATCATCGCTCTTCTCATTATTTGGACTTTTTCGATACTTAGCAGTCTTTCAAACCAACTGCTTTTAGGTATTAAAATTAAGAAACTAAATGCATAGTATGCTTATCTCTGGCTTGCATCGCCAGATATTGTCAGGGTTACTGATTGCGCTTAAGTAGCCGAAACGTCGAAGTATGGCCCATGTTCCTTCTTTAGAATGTGAACTCTGCTCTCAAAGGAACTCTTTAGGATTTCAATTTATAAAACATATCTCGAGAAGAGCATAAAGATTTATGCAAATTGGAAGCTGAAAAAGACAGTTATAGAACTAGTCGAGGTAAAGGGTACATGCGGTAATATTTACAACCAAAACAACTTCAACAATACAGATATTTAAACGAAATCGGAATGTCTAACCCTACGTTTTAAGTGCAGTCTGTCTAATATTTGGGCTCTATTGCCAATATTTCTTGCGGAGGAAACGAGGGCAGCTGAAAACTGCACAAGGCGGAAGGGGTTGTTTCGAAGTCATCTGTGGTGCCCCAACGACCTAATAAAGGTATGGGATAGAATAGAATAGAAGCAAACTTAAGAACTGTCGTTATAGTTCCCGTGAGCTGTCGTTAGTGGTATGTGTTACATAATTGCACCAGCTCCTGATTTTTGTATTTTACGCTGCTTTTCAATTGCGTAAAATTGTCAGTATAACGACTTGAATATTTGACGTTTCGTTAAAATATTTAGCACCATGATATTGTTTAATAACATTTTAATACAAATCAGGATTGCTTTGTTTGAAGCAGTGTTGCCTAGCTTGTAACTTTGCTTTAGAATATTTTATGAAGATTTTGTGTGTTCTACCATCATGATGTCGAATTGATAATTTAGGAAAGTAAAACGATAGACAATGAGGCAAGGGAGCCTTTACGCAGACCTACTATTTTTTCTGGTCCTTCGGGATCATTGAGTTCATTTGAGTAATTTTGAAAATAGAGTTGGGCTAAAGCCAGTGCTAGGGGGGGGGGGGGGGGGCGTGGCTGGTGTCGCACATTTCATTACTAGTCATGATCAGACTCAATTAAACAGAGTCTGCTATTTTCTATCCTTTATTGTGTTCGTTGCTTCCGAAGGATCTTACTTTTCAGAACATATTCATCTTTAATGCAGCTGGTGTTTGTGCCGTGTGGCGGCCGTAAAACGTCTCCCCGTACATCATCATAGTGCAGATTACATTTTCTGGTCCTTTAGGATCACTGAGTTCATTTGAGTAATTTTGAAAATAGAGTTCCAATTAAGCCGGTGCTAGGGGGCGTGGCTGGTGTCGCACATTTCATTACTTGCAATGCACCGACTCCATTAAACCGAGTCTGCTATTTTCTATTCTTTAGTGTGTTCCTTGCTTCTAAAGATCTTACTTTTCAGAAAATACTGTTCTTGAACCGCTTCGAACAGGAGTGCGGATTACGAGCATAAAACTACACTTAGTCCCAGAAGCTTTACCTACTGCCCTTTCCAAGACGGAAACTTCTAATACGGATTTCGTTTGTTGTATGAATAGCATTGTGGTGACCTGTGTTATTGTATACTCAGCTTCATGTGATGTTTTGTAGTTTAAAATAGAAAACTGGTTAAAATATTTGTGCTATATGTTATGTATTTTGCATCACTTTTGATGTCTGTTGTACTGGAGTCGTATTTATGAAACTACTTAAGTCGTTGCTATGCTATTGCTAAGGCTAAATTTCTACGAAGCAGATTCTCTACAACTATGAAATTTGCTCTGAGGGAGATTTTTATTTTCAGACTGTTGTTCAGAGCAAATTTCATAGTTGTAGGAAATCTCCTTAATAGAAATTCAGCCTTAGCAACAGCACAGCAACCAGTAAAGTTATTTTATAAATACGGCCCCTGATGTACATATTCTCTGTCTTGGACTGGATGTGTCTCTTATCGAAGATGTACTGTACCATATTGGTGTTTGCGTCTCTCCCTGCTTCCTTCCGTGTCTTTGGTGGGTCGTGCTTTGTGACTGTAACCTTTCCTGGGTATCTTCAGCCATATTTTTCCTCGTTTCAATCGCTCTCTAAAATCAATGTTATCTTTCATTCTAATACCCCTTGGTGAACCATCTGACACAATTTATTGACAAAATAGGGAAAAACAAATTTTGAAAAATGCAGTTCTCTGTGATTTCCGTTTAAACAATTTGAAATTGTATTTTACTCAAAAGAATTACATGCGGGATTCGAAAGCATAAGTGATCTAGCAGTTGTTTCAAAAAGTATTTTTCGCTTGACAGACTTTTCAGGTATTTGGAACTAAGTTGTTGCTGACAAGGCAAACGCAAGGAACAAGATACAGCCGAGAAATAAAGCGAGAGCAGCAACGGCCCCAACACATGCCTACGCCACCATCGCCACTTCAAGCATTCAGGAATGGCAGGAGTAAATTTTGGGAAGAAGTACCTCATGAAAAGGCAACGATGCACTCAAAACCGTTCAGATACAAGTCATATATTTCTCGCACTACAACAAGTCAACCTTCAATTAAAAGACCAAAGAAACAAAAGCGACATAAAGCAAAAAAGAAGGTTCGTTTACAAATCCATAGTTTACCGTCATCAAAAAAACTTCGCAAACAATTCCTAGACATGGAAAAAATGTTGCTAAAACATGTTTTAAATAAAAAAATTTATTTTATTTTCATATATATATAACTTGCACGACTAAACACTGAATGTTGTTATGTGTTGACATAATTTTCCAAGAAATGTTTGTCCGCTCATTTTCCGAGGATTCCATCGTATACAGAGCAGATATTATGAGAATGTATGCGGACATTGCATAATTATAATCCTCAGTGTGTTTACCAACATATCACTTCAATTTGCCATATATAATTTCCAAATATCCCTTTGTTAGGCAATTTGAATCTATTGGACTGTTTATAGAAGTTGTGTTAACTTGAGAGGATCTCGACGACGACGGAAAAGCGCTAAAATGTTATTTTTCAGCATTTGTCAAATCGTAATTTTGGAGACAATACCATATTTTACAGGTAAGTAGTTCTTTTCTTCGTCTTTACATTTTAAATTGTTATTTCGAAATCTCAGATATACGTTTTTCATTGAAGATATGCGAAACCGCCTGTCCATTTTAAGATTTTTATTGCTGTTTTTTTTTCTTTTCTTTTTTCTTCTTCTTTTTTTAAACCTATTTGATTTCATTTTCTTGTTGTTTCTGGTTTCAGAAGATACTGAATTATTGCCCTTATGGATCTGCTACTTATTTAGTTGATGAATATTTAGTTGAAAAGGAGAGCCTAGATGATTTTGCCAACAACGCAGATATCAAACATGGTTGCCAGGTGGGTTAAATTATAACATAGACAACTATTGTACAAAATAAATCAGCCAAAAAAGCTCTTCCAAGAAAACAATTTTAGAACATACTTGGTATGAGGATGGTTTATGTTTATCTACATGCATTACCTTCATTTCACTTAAAATATAACAAACAGGGTAACTGGGATCTTTTGTAGTAAAGTTTCCATTTTGAAATGCCGATATTCCGCGTGCACCATTCTAACGTAAAAATTGTGTATCATATTACCAGTACATAAGTTACATGTTGCACTTTCTCTTGATACAGCGGGGTATCAAATGGTATACTTAAAATTTAAACGACTTTTTTCAAATGCAGAGAACACATTCGAAAGAAGGAATAGGGCCATAGTTAAAAATTTCGGCTATTGAAGGCTCATCAATGACCCTGACATGATCTGCTGACAAACGTCAAGAAAATGTACTGTAATTTTCTAATTTTAATAAGGCAATCGATTCATAGACCGATTAGTTTTTAAAAGGGAGTTCCAAATGAATTAAAGCGACACTATAGAATATGAGTCGAAACCACTCAAACATTTTGATTTCTAAGAACATATCTCTGAATACAAAGGACAAAAATAAATATAATCTGCACTATGGATGATGTACAAGGAAACATTTTGTAGCCGCCACACGGCACAACACAGCTGCAATGAAGTCAAATTTAAAGTCTAAATTAGTTCTTTTAAGAGCAAATAACACAATCGAAATAAGGAACATGAGCCGTACATTGAAGAATCAGCAACTTAAGCCTCTTCAGAGGCCCTGGCATGATATGGTGACGAAAGCCAGGTAAAACATAATGCAGTTTCTAAACTTAGAGTTAAGTTAGAAAACCTTTCTCAGTAAGAGGAAAGGCAATGATCAGGAACTAATACTATCAGATCCCATATCCAATTTAATTGTATATTTAAGCACAGTAGGTATGAATTTTTGGGAAATAATTGTCCAAGTTTAAGGTTTCTTTCTCATACAAAGGGCATGTTAAAGCCATCTTAAGCTCTTAAATAGTGTAACTAATGCAAGTTACCATAGGGCCAAACAATAGTGACCAGCCTATCATACATTGGTAAAATTTTATGTCACTTTAATTAAGCATGGATTGCCCTTTGCATGATTCTTCAAAATATTTCAAAATAATCAGTGTGACATACTAGCATGGCGACAAATGGGATAGGGGTTATGTACGTGTTTCAATATATGACTGAGTTTACTTCTCGGTCCACAAAGAGTAGCTGGCATCGTCTGGTTGGTGCTGCTGAACCAAACGTCAAGGTCCTAGCCTTATTCACTTGTTCTAATGTTTTCTGTTAAGGTTACAATCTTTGCTTATATTCCCAATATTCTTCGATGGAACCTGTCGGTTTGCGATTTGGTTCATCGTACTACGATTGAAAACATACTGCAACTAAGAAATATAGTTTTATCGATTTAGGGCTGGATTTGGATTTTGATTGTTTCAGTTCCTGGTCTTTGCATACTTTTACTTTTATATAATCTCTATCATTGAGGTAAGCTGTAAAATATGGAGTCACTTTGTGATTAGAATAAATAACAGTTTGATATGTAAAATCAATAATAAATGACGGGCTAGTGTTTGGTTGTTAAATGCTAATATCAATCTGGTTAAGCCAGGAGCTTATAATTTCTCTCGGGTTTGTAAAAGTTGTTATATTGTAGAAACTTTGATGTTGAATTGTTCTTGAAATCGGCGCAATTTAAAATTGAATGTCCATAACTTCTGAAGTTATAAGCAATATTGCACCGAACTTTCTTTGCACCTATAATTCTGCAGTCTGCGTGCTTAGTGGTTACACATTCAGTTTTCCTCCTTGATTGCACGCCGCTCCAATTGATAATTCCTATTGGGCTATTATTTTAGTTTGTTTGGTTCCGGAGCTTTACTTGTCTGTTGCTTGGCAATTCGGTGTACAACTGGTGTTTTGGCCCTAGTATGTCAGTCTTGTTGTTTGACATCCCAGAGATATCTAGGTGTTGAAATACATTGTTTAGGTCGAGTCCTCATCTTCGATTCATCATAACTTTGATTATATGTGACTTTTTGGTTTTTTGATGATTTCTTTTATTGGTCAGGAACAATTGCTCGGACCAAACAGCTAAGTTAATGTTTTGGACAATTCCAGCATCTCCGATCGAGGGTATGGATGCCGTAAAAAATAGATTACTCCTCCCCCTACTCCCCGTAATATATAACTGACCGTTCCAAGGCAATATAGTAACTTCTGTTGTGGTTCCTCCTTGTAACTTGTTCATATGTCCGGTTTTCTTTGGTCTCCTTTCAGCATAGTCATCTGTTTATCTGTATCTGCCACTTTACTTTCTGTTTTGTAATTTGTAAACAGGAAATAATTAAAAATAAATGTGACTGATACTAGGTCTCGTTGTCCATGTCGGCGCTTTCGTTCATCTGTTGTGTTATGCTCACTTTATCAGCTGATAAAATACTCTTGTTCATTTTATCTGCTTATACCAAACTTGCCTGTCTACAATATTGTGATTTCGAGTTCTAAAGATACGATCCTATCCATGTCCTGGTTTGCCTTTAACCCAAGGTTTCTAAAGGCCATAATTTTATATGCCAGTATTGCCATAAACAAGTGTACACTTTTATTTCGTTTGTCTGTTACTTTATTCAAATTCAACCGGTATAGCGTATGTTTTGAAAATTCATCAGGTACATCCCAGAGCAGGTGTATTATAGGTTCTTTGATTGCCTGAAACACCAACATGCAGAATGATGCCGCTATTCTTGGGGCAAAAACGTATTCTGTTCTTTGCAGAGGTCATCATTTATGACTTCTGCAATGGGACAATGTTTCAGTCGAAGAAGCTGAATGACCTGTCTTGGGACAAAGCAGTTCTTTCGGTTTACCGTGTGTGTCTTTCTGGATTTTCGTCAGTTAATGTATAGACTTCTTTTCATGGTTTTGAGGGGATGCACGTATATTGGATTTTATTGTGTTAGTTCCTAATGCGGGCGTTCGTGGATGCCTGTGTGTGATTAGGTTTAAAGCTGTGCTATACAACTCTTTGGTATTTACAGGGACAGCCACTTACCAAAGTTTTTAGTTTCTCCACACAAACCACAGTGAAACGTGTATTCGTTAGATCTAAAACGAACTATTCCATAGACGTTTCTAATACACCTACCCTCGGTGAGATCAAACAGAAAGTGCAAGACAAAGAAGGGATACCATGTGATCTGCAATATGTTCTTTACAAAGGCAGTCCTTTATCCGAAGAAACTGCAGCGGGTTTACAAAATGAAGACAACATACATGTCCTTGTCAAAGGAAAAGGAGGAATGCGAGAAAAATGTCATTCTAAAGGTAAGTTTACAACACGGAACCTCTTGTTTTATGTATTTTCTCGACGGTTATGGTGAGGTAAAACTGGTTTGAATCAGCTTTTCAGATCACTGATTCAGAGCTTATAAAGTAACTTGTAAGACTTCTAATCTAGTCATGGATCGAAATAGCAAACACATCAATAGGGTACTGTAAAACACTTATATTTGGTGATTTACTGAATTTTGACGATATTGGCGGTTAAGGCAAAGAACGCTAAAATATAAGTCCGCCAAGATTTGATTTTCAATACACTTACGTTGTCAAAGCCCAAACGAGGCTCAGATAGAAAAGAGAATCTGATGACTATTTGAGTTATTTTCTATATCGCTCTTTGAAATTATACATTGTGGCATCCCATTAGAATCGCCTCGATGAGGCGATCCTAATAGATTGTTGGTTGGTTGATTTGATGCTTAACGTCCACGGTAAACAACTAAGGTCATGTCGGGACGGTCAGTTAACCTAACCACACTATTCCTGGGCAGGCTTAGACCTCCTAAGCGGTTAACCAGTACTAAGTGCACATACTTTCGCCAGTAACTGACAACTGCCCTTCTTGAATCAGCGGAAGGAGAAACGAAAGTATGTGGCCAGACCAGGATTCGAACCCAGGACCTCTGACTTACGAGTCAGGTGCCCTACCGATTGCGCTACCCGGCCCGGCTCCTAATAGATGCCACAATGTATAGTTTAATAGGAAAATAAGAAAAAATTGTTTAAATTTTACTTCAAATTTTCTTTACTATCTGAAGCCATAGTATATCATGAACGCCAAAATTAAAATGCGCCAATATGTCATTTTAATTAAACCACGAAATTTTGATACCGCAGATATTCAGTGTTTTACAGTAAAACGATAGGCAGTGACCAGAAACTAATACAATCATATCCAACATCCCGCCCTCAAAACCAAAAAATGCAGAGAGGTATATAAATACATTGATTGATACGCATGGAAAGACCTGGCATTCGTGCAATAATATTCATCTCCTTCACGAGAATATGGGTGAGATAGAGTTAAAAAATGCAGAATATTAAATAATTTAAATCCCACTCGTGACTGTCAGATGAATGATGTATCTGAATATGTTAAACTTTAATTCTTATTTTACTTTATCCGGGGGGAAAAAAGAAAGATCGATAATAAAATTCGGGGAATTTTTTTCGCTCCAGCAAAAATTATATTTATTTGAATGTGCATGCATTTTTATTGAGTAAAGGTAACTTTAGTGGCTTTAGAATACAACTTACTTTTCAGAGTTTTAATACATACAGTATCATTCAAAGGTTATTAAAAAAAGATAGGCAATGATCAGGTATCAATACAATCAAATCCCATATCGCACTCTCAAAACCAATAGGAAAGGAATCACACACACACGCACACACAGAAAAACTGGCACAAATTCATGAAAGACACGCACGGTAATCCGAATGAGCAGCTCTTTCCCAAACAGGTGGTCATTCAGCTACCATAATCAAAAACAGCATCAACATCTATTTTTATCTATTTTATTTTTAACTTACAAAATAAACCAAAATAAAAGGCAGATTGGGTAGCAAAACAGGTGACCAAACCGCCAAAGAACATAGACAACGGACATAGCACAATGTAACATCAAGGAACCACAACAGAAGTACCGCTTTGGAACGGTCAGAACTACTCCTTTTAAGGCGTTTTAATACTATCATTTTTATAAAAGAAGAGGCAGAAAATGCAAAACAGGCGAAGTACAGAACAGGATACAAGAAAATGGTGGAAGGGGCTGCTACAGCTGGGGCTGCTATTGTGAGAAATACTGACGGAACCCCTGTGAGGGATGCAGAGGAGAATGTAATGATCAAGATAGATTCTGAAGTGGCGTCTAAAATAGACTTGGTGAAGACAGATAACAATGGTAAATCTGTAGAGAGGCCATCTTCTTTTTCTGGACAGAACCTTCCAGATGGATCAGGTAACGCATAGCTCATGTTAAGGATTTCGACTTTTGGGATAAAATTACCTTGATTTCATATTTTTAGGTAAACCGAAGTCGTTTGGAACTTCATAAGAATTGCTTTTAAAGTGATTGTTTACATCTTTTTCTAAACCTTTATAACATAGGTTAAAATATGATGAGAATCATACCTCTAAATTTTTTGTAAAAACCATTTCAGTTAGTGTGTAACTTGATGATTATCACTTGCCCGAGGAGTCTGCCATTTATAAGTTGATGACCTCAAATACTTTCTGTTGGAATCACTTAGCAGCTGCAGCAAGGTAAAATGAGTTACAGAGCAGCTGGAGATATTAGCTTAGAGTAGTGCTCCAATGCAAAGCCAGATCAGTCTGTTCATTGAAATGCACAGTGTTAAACGTTGACAGGGAACAACTGCCTTTGCAACACCTGATTCAAAACAGACTGTTCTTTAGGGGCAATCTGATCTGGGTTAGCACTGTTCTGTCCCAATACTTAGAATTGTATGGTAATTCTGGCAATACAATCTAGCATTAGCAGGTCAGCTTACAACACATTAAAATAGTACTAGTACTTATATTAATAATAATAATGAATACATTAAATAATGCATGAAAATGAGAATAATGGTAATAGCTGTTGGTTTTTCAAACATGCTTTTCTGAAGTCTGTGCATAGGCATACAAATTAAAATCTTAAAAAGTTCCTTCAAGAGCAGAGAATACATACAGAAGTAGGAACATGGGCCAGACTACGTAGTTTCGGCTAATAAAGCCTCGTCAGTGACCCTGACAATATCTGGTGACGAAACCAGAAAAAAAAAAAATACTGTAATTTCTAAACTTTAATCCGGCAGTCGATTCAAAGACTGATTAGTTTCAAAAGGATCCAAATAATATAAAATACGATGATCTAGAATAACAGTCTAAATCGATCTCAAATTTTAGATTTCTCAGAATCTATCCTCTGATCTCAAAGGATGTAAATAAAATATAATCTGCACTATGGATGATGTACGGGGAGACGTTTTACGGCCGCCACACGGCACAACACCAGCTGCAGTGAGGTAAAATTAAAATCTTAAAAAAAAAACTGCACTTGCACCATAGAAAATTGACACCTCAAGTATGTCAAGCTATCATCTGCATTTGAAATTCTGTCTTTCAAGTCGTCTTCTGTATACTGAGGTGACCACTGGTGCCTTTTTAATGTTTACCTCCTCAATCACATCCGAAGACATTATAAGCTCAGAAATAATTGCAATATTTCCATATGGAATCACGGTCAACTCCTCTAGAGAGTGGTTCCACTGCGTAAAAGTTTAGGTAAATAAACGCTTGCTATCCTGTTGTTTCAAGCTGTTAGATTGATGTGATGGAAAACATGTCTGCTGCCTGATGTTTAAGATAAGAGCATTTAACATTATTTTAATTACCTTAGCAGATGAAGAAATGATCTGTAGAAATTAGATTAGGTCATACTGACTTATTTATTTTTGATATTGAGAATCAGTTAAGAGATCTGAACAATCTCTGTAAATAATGGTTCTTACATGTATGACGGACCACAGTATCTTTCTCTTAATAAACAGGGTATTGCCTCCAGGGGTAACAACCTACGTCATAGCGCGCGTGACAGAATTAATTATACGACCGCCATTTTGAAGAAACTCTGACAGATTTTCCGTGACAATTTCTTGCTTCCACCATATGTATTGAACCAAGAGAATGAATATCATCAAACTTGCATGGAAATGTCCTTGGTACATGCTTATTAGCCGATTAAATTTTGGTGATCTTGACCTCATTTTCAAGGCCACAGGCAGACTTACAGACATGAAAATTTTACTAAAATTGCTTAACTCTTAGACTTTTGGCTTGTTTCCAACCAAACTGGCATAGATATATTGGAAAAATCTCAAGAGCTGACTATGTTTTGATAACCTTGACACCATTTTCAAGGTTCAAAGCGAACATAAGAATGGTATTTTTTCCTGAAAACGAGATATTTCTTGAACCAATTGATGGCTAGTCAGCAGACTTGCATGGAAATATCTCTGTGACAGGTTTAAATCATGTTTAGGTTTTGGTGAGCTCAACACCTTTGTCAAGGTATGTAAGATATGAGCCTGGGGATGGATTGTCTCCATACATGCAAACATATATCATTTAAACAAGTTTTTAGGAGCTAGTTGGATTTGGTGACCACCTTGACCTCATTTTCAATGTCACCGAAGGACTTAAATATGAAAAACTTCTAGAAAAATTGATTTTTCTCTAGGATGTATTGCTTTATTCCCACCAAACTGGTATTGATATACCTTCGGATGGATTTTATGTAGCTATCATATACATATCGTCGAGACAAGCTTAAGAGTTGATTAGGTTCTGATTATATTTACCCTATTTTCAAGGTCATAATAGCACTAAGTTTTTCATTAAGAATATATTGGGAGTTGTATGCAATCAGACAAGTATGGATATATAATTATGGCAAGCAGAAGAGATGACGACATTTTGTTTTCAAGATCACCGAAGAATTTTAAATGCTCTTGACTGTACTGAAACCTGTAGACCAAAGTTGATACTAGATGATAAAAACATGGTAAAGTTTTAGGGATATGGAATAAATGGGTGTGAATGCACTCAAAGGGGATTTAGAGGGGATAGGGATGAGCTGGTGTGGGACATCTGTTTTCTCTGAACATCATTTCTAGTTTAATTTATTTTAACCTAAGTGTCTGTATTTTGCAGTTTATAGAGAGAACAAAGCAGAGCTTGTGAGCATGAAAATAGAATTTGTATGGCAGGAACGCAAAACGGGAAGCCATATCCAGTTGCTAAAGGACAAGAGGAAACTGCATCTTGAAGTGACTGTTACGCCTGAATGTCGAGGAATAGATGAAACGATTCAAAAAGAATTTGGTGAAGTGACATTGAAAAAACGAACTGCCGGAATGGCAGGCCCATTCATTCTATGCGTTGTATTTAAGCAAAGCGAAGAAAACCAAAAATCACGCAAGGTAAGATACACATAAATTTCATATTCATCAATAACTTGAATATGTTGAAACCCCCAATGGTATATATTGTTCTCCAACGGCTTTGCATATGAGACTTCTTCACATCTGAAGCGAATTATAATTTACGGTTTTGTCAGAAAGTGTGTGAAACTCTCACCTTCCTCTTGAATAATATATATATCAGATATGGCTATAAGTTATATAGACAAACTGTAAGTGTTCCTGTGGGCACTAATTGTGTGACTCTTGTAGCTTATCTGATTTTGTTCTGTAATGAAAGATACTCTATACTGTCTGTTTCAGAGGATACCCAATCTGATGTCATTGAAGGTTTCAGTTCTACTTCTCGGTATCTTGATGACCTATTGAATATTGACAATAACTTCTTTGATAGCATGGTCAATCAGATTTACCCTTCTGAACTTCAGTTAAATAATGCCAGCGTCTCAGATGCCGTGGCCTCATTTAGGATTTACATTTATCTATATCGGATGTTTTTTATGCCCCCGCCATTAAAAATGGGGGGCATATAGTATCACCGCTGTCCATACGTTCGTCCTGTCCTGTACGTACGTACGTCCTGTACGTCCAGTGCGAAAATGATTTCCGTTCGATATCTTTAGAAAAAAAAATGGTGTATTGAATTCATATTTTATACACAGGTATATAATCATAAAATACAGATCAAGTATGATGTTGGGTAAAATCTGACTATTATTGTGGGAGTTATGGCCCTTTTCCGACTTCATCTTGTATGTAACATGGTTTCCGTTCGATATCTTTTGAAAACATTGGTATATTGAATTCATATTTAATACATAGGTATATAATTATAAAATACAGGACAAGTTCGATTAAGGTCAAAATCCGTCTATTATTGTAGGAGTTATGGCCCTTTTTCGACTTCATTTTGTATGAAAAAATGGTTTCTAATCGTTATCTTTTGAAAAGGTTAGTGTATTGGATACCTATTTTATAAACAGGTATATAATCATAAAATAAAGGTCAAGTTAGATTTAGGGTAAATTCCATCAATTATTATGGGAGTTATGGCTTTTCAACTTTATTTTGTACAAAATAAATGGTTTCCGTTCATTGTTTTTGGAAAAAATTCATGTATTGGATTTATAATTTATACACAGATATGTAATTATAAAATACAGGTCAAGTTCAATTTAAGGTAAAATCCGCAGATTACTTTTGGAGTTATGGCCCTTTTTCATCTTCATTTCATACTAAAATGGTTTCCGATCGTTAGTTTTGAAAAGTTACTTGTGTCCGGGCTATTTCTTTTGGAAAATTGCATGGAATCCATTTCTGTGATAAGATACAGAATGTTATCACATATCACAGCCATGACAACACCCTCCTACCCCCCACCCCCACCCCCCAGCCCCAACACACACACTTCTCTTGATGCGAGAAGCATAATACATCTGCCTAAGGAAAACAATAAAACATGTACCACACAAGTTTGCCTTTGTGAACCTTGTTATCCTACAAGTTACAGTACCTTAAACAAGGAGCCATCTTACTTAGGGCACTAGGCGGGGGCATCCGTGTCCTATGGACACATTCTAGTTTAAAACTAAAATTGACGATAAACGTGATGATTTTGATTTTGCTAGATGGTGATATTCCTCGTTCTACATCCTATGGTGTTTATATTTCTCAACTTATCCGTTTTGCTTGAGTTTCCAGTCATATTGATGACTTTAATATTCGTAATTAAGTTTTAATAGCAATCAAGGTTATAATTATCGTTAAGCGTTTTCAAAATTTCATCGACGGCATTTCGACTAAGTGTCTACGAGTAAATATAATGCCGTACTGAAAACACTCTTCTGCAGGACTTTTCAGAACTTGAATTTTATGGCTACTTGGTGTGGTGTATAAAGTCAGAAAAATAATTGGTAAAAATACTTTCCTTATCATTTTAAGAAGATAACAATTCGGAAAAAGTGTAATGAGTAAGGGGATCTCCATACGAACCGAACTACTAACTAATTGTGTGCACCGCGGTGGAGGGTGAGGGTGAAGGTTTAGGCCCAGTAAAACCGGTTTAAACCCCCCAGTAGTTATTACTGACCGTCCCAAGGCGGTACTTTCGTTGCGGTTGCATTTGTTTTATGTTTGGCGCTGTTTAATTTATTGTGTTCTCATTTTAACCCTTGTATAATAAAAATAGAAAATAGGTAAAAATAGTTGTTAAATGTTATTCATATAATTTGCTTAGTCTGTTGTAACCGTTCTGGTGGTCTAAATTATTTAGTTTAGTAAAGATAACTGAGTTGCCACCTATTTGGGAAAGAGCTGCTGACTCGGCTTATCACTTATAATTTATTGTTTGTTGGGATGTCTTTGTCAATCTTTCCCTTTGATGTTGGGGATAGGATTTGGGATCTGATTCAGTCAATTCCTGAAGTGTAGTTACTCTTTAAATTTGCTTACCTCTTCGATTGCACAATGGTGGGTCGGATATCAGATTTTATTAAGGAACCAGCCTAAACCTAACATAATAGTAACTCAGACAGCGCGCCTGACAGCCGTACTGGGGCGGCTTGGGGTCGGGCCAATCGTGATTTAAATTATAGGTTTACGGAATTTCAGAGTTGTTATCATGTTTGTTTTATCATAGTTTTGATTTTGATTTCTGTGTTTCTGAGGTATTTCACTTATGAGCTAGGAATGTTCCACGCAAACAAAACAACTAAATGTCTGATGAAGCAAAGCACAACCAAGGCCGAGGGTTGGTCGCGACTGCAAATCGGTTAACGCCCCCGTAATTTCATTATTATCCGTCCGAAGGCGACACTTTTGTTTTGGTTCTTCTTTGTTGTTTTATGTGTTAACTGTGGCTATGTCCGTTACTGATATATTATTTGTAATGCTATGCTAGCCCGTTGACCACCTACATTTAAAATGGCTGTTCACTTGGCTTCCGCTGATGAAGCCTTTGGTGGTGACTTATTTTGTGATGTCGTTTTCCCACATAGTGCCTTGGAAGGGATCTGGGATATAAATGTGTCAGTTCCTGAGAATTTTCCTATTTACTTCTGGTTTATTTACAAATTATTATACACGCGAAGTTTTCACTACTTAAGCTCAAGGTAAAGCTAGCAGAGAATGATTTTAACTGAAGGAGGATGAAACAGATACATGTTCGACAGCGCCTAGATGCTAAATTGGGACTGGGCTTCACAGTCCTCGACTTCATTTCTTCAGACGTTTTATGATTGTATGATTCTTGCTATGTCTCACGAGTTCGCATTCCGCACCCTAAGAAGACCAAACACCTAATATTTTGATATGCACTAGAATGAAGAGTGAGGCTCCACATGTATAAAGTCTGCTGAAATCTGTTTAACATGGTGACATCCATCCGCTTCATGTTATGTTCTCTTGTTGAAGATTCTAGCTGCATCAGACATCTCTCTTCTGATGTTCTTGCCTGCCTCCTTTCCCTTGTCAGAAGATTTGCGGTGGCTTGGTGGGCCTGCATGTGCTTACGAGTTAATAATTAGGTGTTTTATCTGATGTCTCTGACTGTTTTGTCTCACTTATTATCCCAGTAATTGTGATTCAAAAAGGAATGTCCTTTACCTGCAGAGACCTGCCCATAACATATTTTTCCCGCTTTTTAGGGTTTATCGTCACGGAAGAAATATAAAAGTAAAGACCCAGATACAGCCTCAATCACAGAACACAACCCATCCAACACATCAAAAGAAGATGGGAGAAACGAAAATATCAAAGCCATTACATCTTCGATAAGAGGCACACCTGTCCTATAGATACATTTTTGGCGGCGTGTCAAAAGGTCGCCCATTCCAGTCAGATCTAGTAATTTGGTAACTTTGAATTTACCTGAAGCAGAACAACCATACGCCCTTCTCAATAACATACCCGAATGCACTCGTCTTCAATCGTCAGTAAATTGCACGGTATAATTTCTGAGTAACTGGCATTTCCAATTTAATCCATAACGATACGTATTCTGAATATGAAAAAAATGATATGCTTTGTGGGGAATTTCTCAAAGTTCTACAATAGTAGTATTTATTTACTGGAGAAAGATGTATTAGTACCAAACTGTACAATTCATTCCCAGATCCCACCCAAGACACCATGTGGGAGAAAGACAACACAAAATAAGTCACCATCAAAGACATCATCAGTGGCCGCCATGTGAACAACCATTTCTCATATAGGTGGTCACGTTCTGGCCTTAACATCACAACCAATACAGTATATATCTACTACAGACATAGCAATAAACAACACATAAAACAACCAAGAAGAACCGACACAGAAGTGCCGCCTTGGGACGGCCAGTGATGAAAGTATATCGGGGAGGGGGGGTGGGGGAGGAGGGAATTTGCCGGATTGTGGTCAACCAACCCTCACCCTTGGACCCTTGGCTCTGCTTTGGTTCATCAGACACTTAGTTGTTCAACCCAACCAACCAAAATAATTACCACCCACACAACATACCAACAAAAGCATTTATTTTGACAATAAGAACAATACGAAAACGACACTAAACAACTTGTTTTACCTGTTATCTACTTTTTATTTTGGGACTAGCCTTAACACTACACACTATATATCAATAACAGACAAAGCATCAAACAACACACAAAGCTACCAGGAAGAACCAAAACAGTGGTGCCGCCTTGTTACGGCCAGCAATGAAAGTACCGGGGGCTGATATCAGCGAAAGAGAAATGTAAACCTATCATAAGTAGACTATGTATGGGATGCTCGATGACAAAATTGCTCTAATGATAGTCACACTAGGCTTATTTGGAGTCTGCAGCATCAGATTATGAGTTCCTTCCTGCAAGTTTACAAATATCACTCGAGCATACGAAAATAGGATTATTTTCTGATGCACAGACTTACCTATTCTATTCAAATATTTTCTATCCCATAACCTTACGAGGTCGTTGAACAACTTCTTTCCATCTGAATCCACAGCTGCCCTCCTTGCGCTGGCAATGTCTATCCCCGTCCATTCTTTCATATTGTCTTCCTACCGCGTCTTTTGTTTGCCTCTTTTCCTTGCGTTGTGCTCTACAGGTTTGTCCTTGCTCAGCCAGAAGACATTGGGTGTGCCTGTTCTTTGACTGTGGTTAAGGGTTAAGGGTTCGTCATGTCATCCAATGGCTGCTTGGATCTTTCTGTGAATATTTCCATTAGCTACGTAGCCCTTACACAGGATCTTCAGTAACCTGTGGTAGCATCTCATTTCAAAAGCAGTTTTATAGGCATACAAAAAGCTTGATCTGACAAAGAAGTGATTTGCTTTCACCTTTGAGCCAGCCAAGAAAATTCTTGTTATTTCTTTAAATTGGCCGTTGCATGTTCAATCCTTGAAAGAACTGTCGGTCTGGAGCTCATCTAAGGCCACTGCTCGCAGGCTTTAAAATTTGCCATATTTCTAAACCTCTTTTCTTTTACCCTGAACTCCTTTGGTTTGCTATTGGGGCTTGTTTTGTCATCCGTTTTATTATCCCAACGCTTTAAGTTGCTTATCTCCATTTATGCTTTGTGCACGTTTTGTTCAGACCGTCGAGGATCAAGATATACAGTGTTTTTCGACACATTGAACAAAAGCAAGCCATCGGCATATGTTTCCCTTTTCGAAATAGATAAGGACATGTAGAAGAGAAAGTTACATGAGCTAAATGCGGATACAACCCGGGGTAAAATGTTTGGCAGTAGTCGAAAAATAAATCTCAAACACGATTAAGTATACCCTTGAAGTAAGGATCTTCTGGCCCGAGTAGCTGTAGCAATAGCCTTCCTTTTCGTATTACAATCGCGGTTAAGATGTTCTGTGGAGTAGATTTTTAGCTCACCTGAGCCAGCGGCTCCGGGGGAGCTTATAGGATAGGCAGGCTCCGTCGTCCGTTGTCCGTTCGTCGTCCGTCCGTCAACATTTTCAAACGACCTCTCCTATTAAACAGCTGGGCCGATAGTAACCATATTTCATGTATAGCCTTTAGAGTGCGGGGAACGAAAAGTTGTTCAAACGGTCCTGGTCACATGACCAACATGGCCACCACGCCCATTTATAATAAAAACATTTAAAAATCTTCTTCTACAGAACCAAAAGGCCGATGGCCTTGAATCTTGGTATGTTACATCGGGTACACGGGTACTACCAGGATTGTTCAAATTATGACCTTGGGTTGACCTTGACCATTTTACAGCAAGGTCAAATTTGTTTTCTGGAGCTTTTATATGGGAAAATGCTAGAACAGAACTTTAGATGTCATAAAATTGTTGAACCTTTTTTGGCTGAAAATTTGTACATACAGTCATCTTAATAAGTACATGAAGATTGAAGAGTACGTACAAGAGGTCAAAGTCGTCCTTTGACATTTGACCCATGTCTCATATTTAGATATTTTCAAACATCTCCTCAAAAGCCATTAGGTGTCATAAAAAAGTGTTGAAGCTTTTGGGCTAAGCATTTATACATGCAGTCTTCTAAATGAGTACATGAAGATTGAAGAGTACGTACAAGAGGTCAAGGTCGTTCTTTGACATTTTTGACCCGTGTCTCATATTTAGATGTTTTCTAACATCTCCTCAAAAGCCATTAGGTCAGTTGTAACCAAATTTCATTTAGAGCCCCCAAAGGCTGAGGGAATGAAAAATTGTTCAAACGGTCAAGGTCACATGACCGACATGGCCGCCATGCCCATATAGGGTAAAAACCTTCAAAAAATTTCTTCAGAACCAATTGACCGATGGTCTTGAAAAATGGTATGTAGCATCGGGTACCTGAGTACTACCAAAATTGTTCAAATGATGACCTTAGGTTGACCTGTTCTACGGTAAGGTCAGATATTCGCAAATGCTAAAACACAAGATTGCATGGAAAGCTTGAAGATTTTGGCCTAAAAATTGTTAAATTGAAGAATATGAAGATTTGTTAGTACAAGAGGTCAATGTCATTCTTTGACCTTTGACCCAAGACTATAGTATATTGACAATTTCAAGCATCTCCTCCAAAGCCACACGACCAATTGTAATCAAATTTCATATAGAGCCTCAAGGGGATGAGTGAATGAAAATTTCTTCAAATAATCCAAGTCACATGACCAACATAGCTGCCATGCCCATATATGGTAAAACATTTATAATATTCTACTCCAGAAACAATTGACCAATGGCCTCGAAATTTGTTGTGTGGTATTAAGTAGTCTGGTGCTACCAAGATTGTTTAACTGATGACCTTGGGTTGACCGTGACCTTTTTCATGGCATGGTCAAATATGGGAAAATGCTGTTGCATACAATTTCATGGAAAGTTTTGAAGATTCTGGCCTAAAATGGTATATTTTAATGTCTTATTGTGTACAATGAAGATTTTTGAGTACAAGAGGTCAAGGTCATTTTTTGACCTTTGACCCAGGACTGTCAAACTTTTACAGTTCCAAACATCTCCTTGAAAGCCACTGGGCCAATTGTAACCAAAGTTCATATATAGAGCCGTCGGGGGCTGAGGAGACAAAAATTTGTCCAAATGGGCCAATGACCAACATGGCAGCCATGCCAGTATTTAGTATAAAGCTTAAAACATCTTCTCCAGAACCAGTTGACCAATGACATTGAAATATGGTATGTAGTATTGAGTACTTGACTACTACCAAGATTGTTCAAATGAATACCTTGGGTTGACCGTGACCCTTTTATGGCATGATCAAATATGAAAAGTGCTAGAGCATAACATTTCATGGAATGTTTTCAAGACTTTGGCCTAAAAATTGATATTGAAAGTCTTCTTAATAAGAACATGAGGATTTATGAGTACAAGAGGTCAAGGTCATTCTTTGACCTTTGACCCAGGACTCTCTTATTTTGACAATTTTAAACATCTCCACAAATGCTACCGGATCAATTGCTCAGGTGAGCGATTCAGGGCCTCGTGGCCCTCTTGTTTAATTTATATTTGAACTGTGTCACGGACTCTTAAAAAATCTCACGCCCGAGCCGAGGATCGAACCCGGGACCTTTCGATCTAAAGTCGAGCACTCTACCACGTCGCTATAAAAGCCGGCTTGTACCGCAAGGCAGTACAAGTGTATGATATACCTA
Source organism: Ctena decussata (assembly GCA_963989385.1). Taxonomy (NCBI): domain Eukaryota; kingdom Metazoa; phylum Mollusca; class Bivalvia; order Lucinida; family Lucinidae; genus Ctena; species Ctena decussata. Next base: position 10,170,289 of record OZ022506.1, read on the forward strand.
ACCTATACCCTGTGACATTCTCCCCGTCCATATTGAATTCGTCCTCGAATTCTCAGGAGTTACAAGAATCACTGGAAATGAGACTTAAGGAGTTCTAATGCACATGTGGGTCATTTACGTTGGGCGCCATTTGTCACGGACTCTTAAAAAATCTCACGCCCGGGCCGAGGATCGAACCCGGGACCTTTCGATCTAAAGTCGAGCACTCTACCACGTCGCTATAAAAGCCGGCTTGTACCGCAAGGCAGTACAAGTGTATGATATACCTAACCTATACCTTTTGACAACTGCAATATGATTTAAAAGCAAAAGAATACAGAATCGTGATTTCCATGTCAATCGATGGCTTCCGCGAATTCCCACACTGTCCAATGATTTTTAACATAGATTGACACCAAAATTAATGAATAGGATATATTGAAATTAATCGTATTCTTTCATTGTTTTAGTTTTGTACATTACACACACTAAGATTTACTATAAACTGGTCTTTCAATTAACGCCGGTATATAAAACTGAAAACCCGCTAGTTTTACAATCAAATTTTATCAATATCAGTATCGGATTCAGATTTGGATTAAGTTGGAAATGTCCAATACTACCAACAATTCCACTGTCTGCCGTGGCGTTGTGGATAAACCGATAACCACTAAATATATATTTTGCATGGGCAAAGCCATCTTTTAGATTTTTTTATTATTTTCTTTTTCTGTTTTTTACTTCGCACTGTAGGTATTCTTTTTTTAACTGTTTATGAGTCCCAATGGACCGGGACAATTTATTTCATCCGGCAACTGTTACCCTTGTCACGATACTCAAATGATACATGAAGGTGTTCACATCTTTGCTTTTTGTTTCATTTTTGTTTTTGTTTTTCTTCCCGTTCCATTCCGTTTCGGACGGGGTGTGGAATTTATGGCGTGGTGATTCTTTGGTGAACCCATACATATTGTGGCGGGACAATTGCCTGATACTTTTGAATGATGTATTGTTTTTCACAGTCGGCCGTAAAACTCTGTTCCTACACTATCGTAGTGCAGATTATATTTTCTGTTCCTATGGAATCATTGAGTTCATTTAGAATCATTTATAGAGCGACTTTGCGAAGCAAAGACGGACATATGCAATACCCTTCATGCGCGTGGGCGTGCGAGTGAGCTTTTGTAAAAATATTCACATGTTAAGCTCATGCCAAGTGCTAGAATCGTCAAAGGAGGGGAATCATTAGGGTGTGATTTCTGTATTTTACCAATGAGTTTTTATAGCTGATGGTAAACTCCTGTGTGTCTAATTTATTGAACCATATGTAACTTTGCTCAGGAAACCCTAATTATCGAGATATGAGTCCACAAAATGGGTGGGTATTTAACATGGTTTAACATTTCGTGTTAAAATATTGCCATTTGTTTAAAGAATATAACAGACAGACAGCGTTTGATAAAAAAATTAACATATAGTCTTAAACGTATTTTCATATATATAATGTCAGAAAAGTACTATCTTTGGCATCCAGCATTTTTTTAATTTCTGTACTCTATTTTCAATATCTCCTGGCATTATTGCGAAATAAATTGAACAGTAGTCATCAAATGCATGTCAAGTAAGCATCTTGACCAAGACAATCAGATGATGTGACGAGACTATCACAGTGACCTAGATTTCCTGGTTCACTAAACACATATACTTACTTGTAAGACGGTTTCCATTTATCTTTATGACCTGGAATTCCGAAACATAAGCCAAAGTAATATCTTTATCGCTAAATTATGCCTTACACCCCCACCACTAACGGTGAGGGGATACATATTGGTTTCGGTGGCGATTTCTTTGGCGTCGGCGTCGGCGTCACAGTTTGTACCTACCACATTACTTGAAGCGATAGGTGGAAATTTACAAAAATTGCTTCCATAGAATTTGACCAAACTTGCAGGGGATACATTATTGGGACAAGTCCAAGAGCTGATTAGGTTTTGGTAAATTTGACTTCATTTGCATTGTCACAGGAGGGCTTAAACTGTTAAATCTTCTGCGTTGGCGTCGGCGTGACAAATTTTTTGAACCCATGATATCTTTTGAACCAATTGGCGGAATTTCACCATACTTGCATAGATGTATCATTGGAACATGCTAAAGAGCTGATCAGATTTCGGTAAACTTGACTTTATTTTCAAGGTCACAGAAGGACTAAATATTTGCAGTTTCACTGTAAATGAGATACCACCAAAACTTGTCATAATTATATAACGATTCTCCATGCCAGTCTGATTAAATTCCACACTTTTTTTCAAAAAATATACTTATGTGAAACAAGGGCTTAGAGCTCCTTTGACCTCGTAAATGGGGTCAATGTCATCAAAATCTAATCAACTCTTTAGCTAGCTTGCCTCTATAATACATCTATGCAAGTTTGAAAAAAGTCAACTGCTGGTCCAAAAAATATTCTTCGTACAAGAGTATGTCCTTGAAAATCTGGTCAAGGTCACCAAAGACTAAACATGTCTAAACCTGTCATAAGCTATGTTTGGCCATGGCTATCAGGTCGGAAGTAAGTTTAGAAACGGCCATATTGTAGGGATTAACGAGGTCATGGTGTTTCCCACAGCTCTTTTTAAATATTTTTTCTACCTTTTAAGAGTCGATACAAGTTTCGCTCTTCGATAACCCTGAGAAAACAGTGTACTGGTGAGTGGCTTCCCTCTGTAAACAAAGTCTTGTTAGGTGAAAGAGGATCTAGCATAGCATGCTAACTGAGAGACACAAACCGCGTATGCAAGTGACGAAGGAGTATTGCTCCTCGTAAATGGAAAGTTAACTATGGGAAAATATAAGTCATCTGTCTTGTTATTATGTTATTATTATTGTTATTAATATTTATAAATACACTATTATCATTATAAAATTTATTTTCAGCGGCAACCTGAAGATAGTTTACGATTACACTGTTCTGCGAAAGAGAAAGGAAACGTACAGATCACTACATCGAAATGTAAGCTTCGAAACGAAGCAAAAATACATATTATAGCTGATCAAATTATTGTAACGAATAACATTCAAGTGTATGGTTGTATGAAGCTAGAAGCTTGTCGTGATGTTCGGTTACAATCTCACATAACATGCCACGAGACAATACTAAAAAGTAAGTATGGAAATGTGATAGTTGCAAAAGAATGTCTGCTCCAGACATTAGATTTAGAATCATATGCAGTGAAAACATTTATACATGGAAGAGTTAACCAATTGTTGACTGAAGATTTCAATTCGAGTCACACACCGTCTGTGAAAAGATGTAAAGGAAAAACGTTTCGTATTGACATACATGGATGTCTTCATGTAGGCACGGATGGCCGGCTTGGCACTAACCAAATGAATAATGCGAACAACAAACTTGTTTCTGATTCCCTTCTGTTGAGGACATTTATAATTTTGGCATAATAATGGCTATTTCACATATGGAACTCATTTGCAAAAACATATTGTCAGGCCGCAGCTGTATGGACGACACAATGCAACGATGCTTTTCAGCATTTGAATCTATGAATGCAAGTAGGTCAACAAACAGTCTTGAATTGTTTTGTCCGGACACAAGAGCAGGTCTGCATCGGGCCATACATGCTGGGAGCATCAGGTCTGTTGCAGAATCACTTTGGTATGGAGCTGATCCTAATGCTCCAGAACCGAAAACCGGAAAGGTCGCTTTAGACCTTGCCATTAAAAGAGTAGTACAGGCTGCTAATGAAACTCCTAACAAAGAAACGGATGATACAGTATTCCGTCACCGAAAAATAGTGTCCTTAATTTCGTTCTGGCTACAACGTTCAGGATATATAGTTTCAGATGTTATTACATGCACGGTTTCAGACCATATCCACGACTGCAGTCAGCTCGAAGGCAAACTCGTGCAGTTGAATGTAGGTGGTAATATTACTGTTGAGGAAGATTCAATTTGGACTTCAGGCATTATTTCTGGAAAGTGCTGTGGAAACGTTGATATTCGTGGTACTGCAAAAGTTCAACATTTCGATTCTTTAAAGGTCGGTAGCAAATTTATTGTTGACCAGCACGGCACAGTACTAATTGGAAACGGAGGTATGTTGATCGTTGATGATGTTTTCTGTAATAGAAATAAGTTTTACAACGCTTTGGGGCAAATTTATGTAATGACAAAAGAAATAGCTCAGGATGAAGATGGTATTTTAGGTTCCCGTGGAAAGATTAAATTAGAAATACATGGAGACAGTAATGACCTGAAAGGAAAAATACAAGGAGATTCAATATGCCTCATTATATTAGCACAAGTGATAGCAGGGTGTAAAATTGTTGCTGACACAGTATGTGCCGTTAAAATAGCTAAGAGATTAAATGATAATAAACATGGGCAATTGTTTCTTACTGAGGCACTAGAAGTGACTGACGGTTTTCTTGTAGCTGTCAAGAGCTCTAAAGAACCAAATACAAGTCACAGGCCAGATATAATTTTTAAAAGCTTGCTTAAGTCACGCGGAATAACGGCCTCAACGGTTAATATTAAACTTGACTCCTGTTCTAAAACTAGTTTATTCCCTGACGAAAAGGAACCTGATATGTCAGTTATTAATTTGTTTGTGAAATCTCTTACAACAGAACCTGGTTCAGAGCTATATTTCAATACAAAAGCTCATTGTAAACAAGTAAGTTTTAAATGTGCTGACTACTGGCATCATATGGGAACTTTCAAACTGGAGAACCCCTCGGATAATAAAACAGATGTTTCTTTTGAGGTTTCTACATTAAACAATAAGGGTCATTTTGAAAATTTCGATAATATGGAATTCATTGTTATGGAGCTATTGGATAACCATAAAAAATTATCCATTAAAGAAGCGCTAAGGATATGTGGCGGAGGAACTCTGATAAATGAGAACACGGGCAGTATCGCTTGCGAAACTGGATCGGTGATTATCCATGGAATTAGTTTGCTAGTAAACAGACATCATGGACATATCAATGGAAATGTTGTCTGCATTCAAACAATTGAAGGAAAAAAACCTCACACGAATAAAAATAAAACATCTTTTGATATTCGTAACAGGGGCTCAATCATTAGCAAACAGGAAGTCAAGATAATAGCTGGAAATATAGACAATAAAAGGGGCACAATTCAGAGCCTATTGTCTTTCACTGAACTGACATGGACGACAAAATGGCATAAATCTACACAAATTAGTGGACTTGTGTTGGTAAATACGTTTGCTACGTTTAATGCTAACAGTACAGAAAAATTTATTTTCAAGTGTAAAGGCGGCAAAGGTGTAACAAAAGAAAGTGGAAACTATGAAGATTTTTCCATTCCCGATGAAAAAATCACAATTCAATGCCCTGAAGGCTGTGTTGTTGTCGCTAATAATATTTCTGGTTCAATCATTAGCATTGTTGCTAAGAAAGGCTTTACAGTTCATGCAAACGTGACGTTTCGTCATGTCGACATAGAACGATGTGCCATTCATACACTTGGAACCAACGAGACTGTAGCCAATACAATATGCGAGTCCAACACAAAAAATAACGTGAATGAGGTAGCAAAGCATAAAACACTCGGCCATCAATCTGATTTCTTAGGCAGCATAACACTTGAAACCGAAACGGATGAGTCGCATTTGAAGGGCCGTGAAGAATTCACTTTAGTTATTGCCAATACAAGGCTACTTACAATAGACACGTTAACGTTCTGTTTAAATTCTACCGGGGCAAATGTGACAGTAAAGACTTTTAAATACGGAAAAATGGTTTGTTTAAATTCATTGGAAGCTGACTGTCATTTTCTGATTGATGGTGCTATGGATATTTCTAACTCTTGCCGTATAAGGGCTAACGGTTTGACGTTTTCTCCTGCCTCAAAATGCTATATTTTGTCTTCTGAGAAAGGGAGTTGTAAAAAAGAAATTCTCATTCATTCTGAAAATTCTATGAATATATTAGGAACAATTTGTGGGGCTGCTAATATTAACAAAACTGTTTTAATTGAATGCCTTGAAGGTGAAATAAGATATGCAGGATCAACAGAGCTAACAATCTAACAATGAAACCAATGGATTCAGACATTTGCCTTTCTGGTCAACTACATATAGAGAAACAACTGCACTTGTTTACAGCAAAAAGTGTATATGTAGATGGTGCGGCTCTTACGTGCAGTTCTTTTGAATGCTGTTCACCTTATGAAAATGATATGCGTTCTCCAACTCTAACACTTTACTCTGGTTCACTAACAGTGAAGGGAGAGACCAAATGTCATTTAAATTCATTTCACATCTTCGACAAAGGGAGATTTTCTATGTTTTCAAACGCTACGGCAGATAATGTTTCCATAGTTGTTCTAGATAAAGTATCTCTGTCTGGAACTTTAAAATGCTACCTTAAAGGACGTGTTTTCATAACAGCTAAATATGCATTAACGCTGGATCATCTTAATGCCGAAATTCGTGCAACAAAATGTGTATTGACTTCCATGAACAATATTACTATAAGTAGCGCTTGTTGTCTGAAAATAGACTGTCCATATTTTTGTTTTAAAAATAAAGAAGCCGATAATGAGGATTGTGTGGGACAAATTAAAATATCTGGAAAAATACTGGCAGATGCATCAGTTTCCGGGACTGAGAAAAATGATACACAAAATAAAACGGGGTCTAATCTGATAATAAAAGGGTATGATATACATTTTGCAGATATCAACATAAACAATGTAGAGGAAGCAAATATTTTTGCTGAAAGTTTTATTCAGTTTGATGATAACTGCTCGTTGCAGGCAAACAAAATGGTTAAATTATTTGCAAAAACTATGGTGCGCAGCAACAACATAGTAACTTCAAAACTGATGGTTGAAAGCAATGATGCGGCTCTGTGTTACGTTGACTCAGACATCCTTGTTATCAATGGGCGCCACATGGTCGAAGTAACCTCTGTGAAAGTTTCAGATCAAGCGAATATTACTGCTGAGTACATAGAACTGACAGGAAAATCCGAAATTCAGGGACTTCTTAATGTTCGTGCAAATCGCCAAATCAGGCTTTTTCAAAATGCAAATATTGCATGTAAACATCTTCTCAGTGACCCAGATACTGATGAAGGCCTTTTCGGTTCACAGAACGTCATTATTGAGGATGGATGTCTTAACGTAACGGGTACTTGTCATTGCATTGTTGAAACAATGTTGGTAACCTCCGACGGTGTATTTTCTGTAGTTTCAGAAAATGTAGATGATTATCTTTTAATTGCAAGCTCAAAGGAATTAGTACTTTCGGGAAAAGTAGAAATTGCCATAAAAGGTCGTGCACAATTTGAATCTGCTAAAGGTCTGAAGTTACAAAAATTGTCGGCAGGTATCAGAGCAGAAAGCTGCAGTTTTACTTCAGGAAAGGCAGTAAGCATGGACTCCGAAACATCACTCTTCATACCTAAAGGCACCTGTTTCATTGGTGATACTGGAAACGTTAATGGTGAAAATGAGTGCGACATAACTATTATGGGAAATATAAAAGGTAGTACTAAAAGAAGTTGTAACGATGTTTCATCCCAGTGTCTAAATATTGAAGGGTGCACTGTATTTTTCAAAAACGCTAACATTGAACAATTTGATGGATTTGAACTATTTGGTGCATTGTCTGTAACGGTTGATAAAGATAGTCATTTGCACGAAGGTCATGACTTAAAGATTGAAACATTGACATTAGATGTCCAAGGTGAGATTTTTCTTTATCAAACTATCTGCATCGAAGCTTCAAATGTGTTAGTCTCTGGTACGATAAAACGATCAGCAGAAATTAAGCTTCTCACTGATTTTGCAGCGGTTAACAGTGGCGCAATTAGCGGCAAACAGACAGGTATTGTGGCACCCATCTACTTAAACTGTCCAGTAAGTGTTGAAGATTGTTCTAAAAGGCAAGTACTCCCGTTTTTAGGAGACGACGATCAAAATGAGCTTATTGTAGAAGGACTGCTATGCATATTAACTGGGTCGGTACTGCAGAGTAAAAAAATAACCATAAAAGCAGTTCTGTGTTTTGAATTTGCGACGCAAAAATCAACTATTCCCACAAAAGATAACTTGCATAACTGGAAAATGCTTGTAGATTCTCCTTTACAAGTGTTAGCAAAAGGTTCTTCTGGTAAAGAAGACATTGACAGAATTATGAAAGAAGCAATGGAAATTCCTCAGGTAATTTGTAACCTAGGTACAGCCAGTGCTTTTTGTACGGACATTGTTTCAATTTCTAATAAGATACAGAAAGGTGGGCTAGGCGAGTTTTATATGGATGAACTTATCGGATGTCTAAATAAGGCACACACACAATATAGCAAAATTTCTCCACTTAAACTAGATGTAAAGTTAAAGAAACGAATCAAACGAATAGCTGATGCAGGTAAACAAAAAGCGAGACAAGTGTTGGAAAAGTTTTTTCCGGGTTCATTCAGCAGTACTTTATCGTTTTCGAATGATGATCTGGAACATGGAATTGAAGCAGAAACATACTTATATGAAGGCAAACATACGGAAGCAAAAACGAATGGTACCTTCAAGGCACTTTCAACAACAGTAAATGGAGCGAAAGGCATATGGAAAAACGAAGGGCATATCGAAGCATGTGGTGATATTTTAATATCTGCAAAACATGTTCAGCAAAAGGGAAAAGACAAAAGATTGTTGATTGCCCTGCAGCGATGTGTTACTATTCTAGGAGAAAACGTTGACGTAAACGGTGTCAAATGTGCAAATTTGGTACTTAATGCATCTAATGATGCAAAATTGGAGTCAGCTGATATAACAGGCAAGGGAGATATTAAAGCTGGAAAAACTGCTGTTGTGAAGTCTTCTCGAGCGGAGGATTTGAATATTGATGCACAGGTATCTGCATCAGTACAAAATACAAAAACATCTAGATGCACTAATCTCGATGGTGGTAAGGTCGATGGAACAGCAATCACTGCTGGGAATTTAAAGATCAGCGGATCAAATGACATTTATTTGAAAGAAATAGAATCATTAGACAATGTAGAAATTGCCGGACAAGGCAAAATAGCTATTGATGGGTTAACGTCTGAACAAGCAAATGTACAATGTTCGAAAAACGTTACGATGAAACATGTTACAACTAGCCAACAAATTGATATTAAAGCACAATCTGCTACAGTTAAAAACACAACAACAAATAACATGAACATTGAAACGAAAGGAAACCTCAGTATAGGAAAAGTAAATGCAACAGAACTGAATGCAAAATCTGATGCTGGGAATGTTACATTAGACGCAAAGGTAAAAGCAGACACGGCGATTATCGAAACTCTCAATGGTAACGTTTCCTTTATCGGACAAACAGGAAAAGCATCTCATGAATTTAATAAATTGGCTATCCAGTTAAAACATCTTGAGGATATAATACCTATTTTAAACCGATCGGGGGCATACGAAGATTTTAAAATTGCAGAACAAATGGATCTTGCAGTTAAAGATCAGGACGTTATCCTAGCAAATATGAGAAAATTTGAATTTGATCTTTCAATAAAAGCAGAAACGATTGACGTTGTTGGTGACTTAGAGACGAACAAAGATATCAAATTGCATTCAAAGAGCGCATTAACTGTTCGAAAAGATGCAAAGATACGCACTGCAAAAAATGCAACACTGAAAGCAGAGAAAGGCTTAAGGATACAGACCAATGCTTCGGTATTTGCTGGAAACGACATTCACATGCAGTCAAACATGGACTCGATTTTAGTACAAGCGGCAAGTGTCAAAGCCCAGAGGAGCTTAACCATGGAAGCAAAGGAAGATATAAACATCATTGCTGACGGAACTTTAAATGAATCAGCACAGAAAAGTAGTATAGAGGCTGGAGGTGAAAATAAAGGTTCGTCTATCGAAATAAATGCTGGCAAAAATTTAACAATTCACGCTTCTGACATCCAAAGCCAAGGACGGAATTGTTTTAATGCAGGAAAAGACATAGATATTAGTGCACACATCCACAAAACTGAAAAGTGTACTCGCGAATCCAGCTGGTTAGGACTTGTGACTAAAACGCGACGGGAGACAACAACTCACGTGGATGGCGCTTCTATACGAGGGGCTCAAAATGATTTTAAAGCAGGAGGAAACTTTACTAGCAAGGCAGCCTCACTTGTTTCCGAGTCGGGGCAGAGAATACACGCCAAAAATACTGTCTTGTTAACAGATATAAAGACGACAACTGTCGTTGATGAAACGACAAACATTTTAGGCGGTATCATATACCACGGAAACAACCAAACAAATTACGAAAGTTCTCAGGGAACACATTTGAAAGATCTTTCTGCATCAGCCAATTCGTATGTTGTTTCCGATGAGTCAGACATTACGTGGCGCGGTAGTAGCGTTGAAACACCTGGCAATTTGGTGGAAAAGGCCTCTAAAGGACAGATAATACATACAAGAACAATTCTGCAAAATGAAGAGAAGAATTCTGACTTGGGATTCAGTTTCGCGAAAGATGGCCTACAATACGGGTATTCGAAAGATTCAAAATCGTATCAAACAACTTGTAATGCTTTCATGAAAATTGGTGGAAATTACAGCATTGAAGCAAGTGAATTTCACGTCCTGAATTCTTTTGATATTGATGTTGACAACAACATGCAAGTCGATGCAAGAAAAGTATCATTTAAAGGAGCAGAACTTCAGTCATCAGAAAGCCACTTTGCCATAGATATTGGAACCAATGCCAAAACTTTGAATGTCGGGTTAGAATACTCGCAAAGTAAAAGTGTAAAACAACAAAATCAGTCGACACGCGTTGGTGGAAATTGTGTCTTCAGAAACGTGAGTGATGCACTGTTCGACAACTGTGAAGCTGATTTGGGATCTTTAAAAGGTGAAATAGAACACATGAAAGTTGTGAGTAGACCAGATACACACACCTATTTAGATGTTGGTCTCAACGTTGGGCTGGATATTGCAACGAAAACACCTGAATGTGATGTAAAATTCGGAGTAGGAAAGTCTGTCAAGGTCGGTAGTACGACAAAACTACAAGTGCGTGACAAAAGTGAAGGGCTTACTGTTCAAACTCTTAACCTAACAGGAGCTCAAGTCATCTTCGATGGTGACGTTCATAACTTTGCTAAAAATATAGTGACAAATGATGTACATGAATTAGAGGCACACCTGGCTGTTGCTGTTAGTGCCAGTAAAAAAAATATGTGTCCAGGAAAATCCACGAAACAATCCTTGAACATTAAAGGTAATTTGTCAAAGGAAACACTCCGATCATGCATCAGTTCAAATACCGGGAATATTGATGCTTCCATTAGAGAGCGAGTAAACACTGAAACAGAAAAATGTCGTAAACGCGATTTTGCATTCAGTCTCAATGTAAACCTACATAGCATGCCCAAGAAAGCAATGACATCTATCGCAGCTGGTGTCAAAACCAATGTTACTTTTAAGACTATTTTTGCATGTGCCTTAAACAAAGCGGGTAGTATAGCCTTACCTGAGGAGATGCTTGATGCACTAGAAGACTTTTTCTTACGTAAAAATACAGCTTCACTTATTAAATACTTTTGCTCAGTATATTTTAGAAGTAAGAATATAGCAACAGCTATAGAAGGAATACTGATGAAATCTAAAACTAAAGAAGACATGGTAAACTATGCCATTGATTTTTTAGCCAATTGGTTTAGCCTCCCAAGTGACTTAGTATCAGATATTAAATACATAATACAATGTAAAGGTGCTGTATTGAATTCAGACAGAGGACGAAAATCTTTGAAATCCGTTGGCAAGTTTGTTGGAATCCCACATAGCGTTATTACAGTTATTTTTGAACTTTTTGAACTTTGTAAACCTTCAAACCCAAATAAAGTATTAACTATTCTTCTGTTTGCTGGGAAAACCGTGGGACTATCAGACACAGAGCTAAAAATTATTGAAGAATCTGTTTCTAAGAAAGAGATATGCAGCTCCTATTTGAAACAAAAACTTGGTTTATCTGATTCAGAGTCATCGATGGTGCAAACCTTTATCAAAAATCCATGTAGCAAGGATAACTTAAAAAGCCTTTTGGTTATTTTTGCGAGCAAATCTTTCAGTTCGGATACTAACACAAAACTTGTAGAGCCGTTTATAAAGACAATGACAATAGATAATTGGCCTGACCGTATTGAGTACTGTGTTGCGCACCTCACTACACATTTTGGCATATCAGATGAGTTTTCTAACGGGTTCATTGATTGTATAAATAAAAGAGATCCAACAAAACTTGCTATATGGCTCTCTGCAAAAATACAGATAAACGAACACATTTTGGTTGCAATTATGAATGGCATTATGAAAAACAAGGATTCTATTAGTATAATGAGGGATTTGCTTAAAGCATTGGGAGTACCTGCACCAGCCGTGATAATTATAGAAGGAGTTATAAGGCAATATATGTCTACAAGTAATGCAAAAAGTAATCATAAATCCGATATGGGCCGTCAGGTCAACAGAGATTTTTTTTCGACTGTCGGCGGAATTTTGAAATCACCCTTAATGACTGAAAATCTTAAAGAATTATTTGGCACATTTCTAGACCAGTTCGATCTGCCGCCATATGCTAAGGATGCCTTAATGGAAATCTCAGCTGGCAACCCATCCGTAAGGACTGCTGTTAAGCTTATTCTTTCTCAGTTTGTTAAAACGGATTTACAGTCAGACATGCTAAATGCCCTTGAGGCCCTAATCATAAATGGTGATTACACTCTCCTCGTGACTTGGGTTTGTAAATCTCTATGCGGCAATGAATGTCTAAAGAATTTAATTACAAATTTAGTAGAAGCTAGAGATACAAATAAAATATTAATGGACACTGTCAGTTGTGCAGCAACTTATTTCGGTATTTCTGCTGAAAACATTTGTGCTATTGAGTGTTTGTTGAAAACGAAGGTCAAACTACTCAAATCATTAGACGGATGTGAAGCAGTAAAGCTTATTGGAGATTTAATAGGAATTCCAAATGATGTATTTGAAATCATAATTATGTACTGTAAGCCTGCAGAATACGAGTTTAGTCATGTTGGATCGAAAATTATTCAGGTAATTAGTAATAAATTAGGAATACCTGAAACCTGGACGAAAATGAAAGAAGACATTGTAACACAATGTTTTGATGAGACAATTTTAAAGCAAAATCTTCATTTATCTGACCAGCAGATTTCTTTGTTACAAGATATCATGAAAGGACAGGGTAGTAAACAAAAGTTCCACAGTCTTATTGTTAGTGTCTTGTTGAGTGTTTTTGGCTCAAAAATCAACATTAACTTGGTCGAAACAATCATGAACATAATTACAGAAAGTAATTGGGATAGGCGTGTTGAATACGTTTTCAAACTTTTCGGCAAGCATTTTAATGTTCCTGATGACTGTGTAAAGGGTTTACTTGACATTCTACAAAAACGAGATCCTACGATTCTTGCTACTTGGTTTGCTAAGCAAGTAGGAATCAAGAGCGAACTTGTAATTATTCTTGTGAAAGGTCTTATGAGTAACAAGGACATTGTGATGATTCTGCATGATTTAATCAAAGAAATGGGACTTCCAGAACCGGCAGCAAAAATGCTTAAAGATATATTAAGGCAAACAGTGCCGAAAGCTCGACAGTTTTTGACAAAATTTGATATACCTATATACATGAAAACAACTTTTACAGATATTTCAAATAGAAATCTATCATTCAGCTCGTCTCTTTCAGCGCTTTTGACAAAATTAGGTTCAGTTTGTCTTCCTGCGGATATAATGAATGTTCTTGAAGCCCTCGTGCTGAACGGTGATAGAAAGTTACTTATTTCGTGGGTGTGTAAATCAGTTAACGCAAATTCTCATCTTTTGTGTTCTTTAACCGATATTTTGTTAGAATCAAAAGGCTCAAAGGGAATACTTAAAAAATCGTTGCATTGCATAGCACAGCATATAGGCATGTCTGATAAAGGATTACAGGCGATTGTGTACATTTTAGATCTAAAGGGAAATATACTTAAAACAAGTGATGGGTGTAAGGCATTACAGTTAATTGGAGAAGAAATAAAGGTTCCACGGATCATAATCGAAATGACGGTTGAATATGTCAAGTGCCCTAAGAAGGATGAAGTGGCACTAAAGATAATTCAAATAATAGGAAAGCATTTAGATATATCAGTGAAAGATGTGAACCAACTTAAAGAACAGGTATTGAAGCGATGTATAAATAGTAAGAAGCTTAAAGAAAAACTTCATTTGTCAGACAGCATGCTTCAAGCGTTGCAAGGTCTTATGAATAACATATGTGAGAAGGAAAAATTCTTTAAATTTGTTGTTGGTGTTGCGACAGACATTTGTAGCTTAGTTATAAATAGAAAAGTGGTTCAATCATTTATTGAAATCATAACAGCAAAAGATATGTCTGAACGCGTGATATATATGGTAAAAATCTTTGCATCGTACTTCGACTTACCCGATGTTTGTGTAACAGGATGTCATGACATATTACTCAAACGAGACCCAACAAAGCTTGCTACCTGGTTCGCTGGAGAAATAGGCATACAGAAAGATGTTATTGTTGCCCTTGCTAAAGGTCTTATAAATAACCAGGATCCGTTAGCAATTGTTTCTGAGATGGGTACAAAGCTGGGACTTCCTGAAAAAATGGTTAAGATATTTGAAGCAACTTTAAGGCAACAGTGTCGGAATAAAGACTGATCTAATTCAGTTTCAGCCAGAATGCTGTAAATCCAGTTGCTGTTTACAAAGAGTGAGAAAAGCTATACTCCTCGCCAAAAGTTTAGCATATTTTCAAAGTAGAAATACCAGGATTATTGGAAATCATAATAACTTTAGTTTTAACCTTCAGTATGCAGAGGAATGCAGTCTCTCATCAACTCCTTACTTAAAGATTGTCTCCCTCGTTTATTTCATGTTTTCAGAGACAAATATTTTAACAAATTTTCGTTATACAATATGAAAAAGTCTCATAATTAACCGTAAACGTTTTGAGAAAATGCATATCTTTTCAATACATTTGGAATGAAAAATAATATTCAAATTAAAATGCAAATTACCTATTTCCTCACGGCCTGTAAGAATATTGATTTTGACCACGTGTGTTATGTGATCATGTACAGGTATTTTTCTTATTCGTGCACGTGATTGTGACGTATGAATAAATTATGTTTGTCCAATAATGCGATTTCGAGCGCGGTCTGCAATCGTTTAAAATTTTATCTTAATTTTTGTTTAAAGTCACTTTTATCACAAATTAATATCTAAACTCTATTCCAAATGTATAGTTAGACCATGTCGGAGGTATTGCATGAAATATTTTATCAAATCATTTTTTGTTATTATTATCAAGGGCGTAAATCTTTAAGCATTGTAAAAACACCAATTTGAATTGAACTGAGTAAGCACGGTACAAAGCGAGCCCAGAAACAAAAGCCTAAAAAAATCACATTTTCGAATATAAAAACAGTAATTTCGTATTCGCCAAAAACATTGAGCATTACAAAACGTTAAATTGGTGTAAAAGAAAAGTCGCTTACAGCGCATCACAACGATATTATTTTTTTCTTTCAAAAATATGGTTTTTGACCTATACGTCTTTGCTCCTTTTGTGGAGTTGTTTCTCTAATTCAAATCGAAGTTGCTAGTTTTGCGATGATTAATCATTTGCATTCATAAAAGAATGCATCAACTTCCACAGAAAGTTGGAGTTCAATTGTTATTGGCTCCAATAATCTTATTATATTTGTTTAACATTATGCTAAACTTTTGGCAAGGAGTATATAATCATTTAAGTATACTTTTGAAATATGAACTTGTTGAGGGTTAACGCGGTTTGAATAAATGAACCGGATATATGTGCTTGGTAAAAGCTTTATTGAAATGCTATATAATTCCACACAGTAGATCCAAATGAAACTGATTTGCGGCATATGAAAATAGACCTCACGTTATGTGCGTATTGTAAATATTCAAATTAATGTACAAATGTGCAAAGACTGATCAGAGTCTTCGCCGTCTACTTTTTAGATTCTCTAGTACCTATAGTCTATAAATGCAAAAAAAAAAAATGTAACGCGGAGGCGCATGGGGTGATCTGACTGTTTTCACATGTCACACGAGACTTTTCAACGCGACCCCAATCAAGTTTACTATTTTGTATTATTATATCCCGCCACACGTTAGAGGCGGGGTCTTATGTTTTCCCGCTGGCTCTCCGTGTGTCCGTTCCTTCGTCCATCGTATGTACGTCTGTCCGCCCGTCCTTCCGTAAGCACTTTGTTGCCGTTTAAAAACTTGAGTATTTATTAATTTATTTTCTTCAAACATTGGTGTAGGGAATATCTCGGGTGGGATTGTAAAATGGGCAAATTTTTATATCTTCAGATGGAGTTATTTCCCTTGTCAGCGTCTTAAAATAGTTTTCGGTCTGTAGTTCCTTTACAGTTTGAAATTTCTTGATGAAATTTCAGTTATGATAGAAGTGACATTACATTTTCTCTATAAAAAGTAGCACTTTGTCCGCCTGTGTTATCTACCCCCGCCCTTGCGCTATATACATGTAATGAATAACAAAAAAATACGTATAAAAGCAGAGTTGAAGGGGATTTTTCAGAAACTTATAACAAATTATCATATTAGTGCCGTGAAAAATTTTTTCCCCTGGAGATTATCTGCCCCTGACACAAGTTCATACATGTATAAAATCATAAAAAAAAATAAATAAAATCAGACTTTTGGTATATCTTTATGAAATTTCACAGACTTGATTGAAATATATAAGCTTTCGTTTACATGCAGAATTTAGTCCACATAGATTAACTGCCCCTGTCCCAGGACTAAATACATGTAGAAAGTTATGAAGAAAAAAATGTTTAAAATCAAAGATGAACGTGATTTTCCTGACACTTGCAACACATAATCTAGGTAACATGACCTTCATGTCATGATCAAGATTTAGTCCCCAGAGGTTTTCTGCCCCTGCCCAGGGGCTATATACATGTAAAAAGGATAATTAAAATTTATATAATATACCCGGTAAAAGGGATTTTTCTAAAACTCACAACAAATTATGAAGGTAAAATGAGATTCCTGCCAGGATCAAAATTTTGTCCCCTGGGGTTATCTGCCCATTCCGCGGGGCTATATACACAGGTATAGATTTATAATAAAATCTATATGAAATCAGGGTCGAAAGGGATTTTTCTGAAACTTACAACAAATGGTTAAATCAATAAAAGATCCCGGCAGGGCTAGTTAAAATATATCTTCAGGAGGTTATCTGCCCCATGAAATTGTATATGCTAAAAGAAGCCGTACTGCTTTGCAGTGGCGTGGTATTAACGATGTCGTTTGCGATGCTTTTATTTCGTATCATGCATTCTGATCAAGTCTTGCACTGTTTGCTATTAAGCCAATTGTGGCATAAAAACATTAACGAATCCGATATGAATGTATATACCGTATGAATCGTAATAAACGCCCCGGAACTAATAAACGCCCCCTACCACTTTTTCGAAAATAATATTATATTAACTTGCATGAAATCTATCCTTCACTGGATGAGTTAGCTCTTTGAACTGGGCTAACATCTTAAAGGTAAGAGTTTGCTCCTAAAGGAGCAAATACTTACCTTTAAGAGTTGACCATTACTGACAAGGAAAATAGGAAAAAAAAGTGGAATAGTGGAATTGTTTCCTCTGCAGGTACATGTATATCCATTCATCTCAAAACTGTTTATTAAATCTATTTGGTAATGGCTGGTTTGCTACTCTTAAGGCTCTAAATAACGTCCTCCTTCAAAAAAATACAATGCCCCCGGGGCGTTTAATAGGAATAATATGATAGATACAAAGACATAAATCCCTATACAGAGTTGTGATCAGGTGCTCGCGCGTATTTCTAACCTGCCTATTATAATACACCCGCCATGTGTATGCATCTGGGGGACTATATGGTGAAAATGATAGTCTAGTAACGGAAAGCCTGACTGTTTTTCAGCCATAGCTATCAACTCGAAAGTAAGTGAGCCATGACACGAGAAAACCAACAAAGTCCGCATGGTGGTAGCTTAGACCCTTAGCACTCAGCAAAGAGTCTGATCGGCCTAGACGGATGCCCAATCTGAGTATGCACTGGATGCACAACCACTTTGTTGGTTTTCTCGTATCGCGGCTCAAGTTAAGTAATGGCCACATTGTTAGGCTCGACGACGCCATGATGTATCCAACACTCTCATTGGAAGGACAAATGAAGTCCTTGAAAACGACTTACAATATTGCTTTATGGGGTAACGCATTCGAATATTTAGTTTAAAAATGGTATGGAAACGTACAATTGAATAGAGTTGGAATGTGGTTTAAGACATAGACAAGGTAAAAAGTATGCAAAGACCAGGAACTGAAACAATCAAAATCCAAATCCAGCCCTCAAACCATAGTTGGAAACAACTAAGTTTACAAATAATCAAGATACAGAGAACATATGGCCAACCGAGTGAGCAGCTTATTCCCAAAAGGTGGCCACTCAGCAACCCAAACCGAACCAAAAATAATAATAACATACATAAGGTAAAACATCACAGAAACTCTGACACCAAAAACAGGCAACAAAGAACCACAACAGAACTACCGCCTTGGAACGGTCAGTAATGAATTACTGGGGGGCTTAAATCGATTTTACAGGCCCAACCTCACCCTCAGTTTCTGAAGTGGTACAAAACATTTAGTTGGTTGTTCGGTTCGCATGATAACCTTCTAACTCGTCAATGAATCATCACGGTAAACACATAAATCAAATTTCAACACCATGAAGAAGCAAAGACGAGGACTCAACAGATACAACGGGCCGTCTGACAGGTGGAGATCCCTGTCCTGCCAAACAACCCCACTGGAAATCTGAAGCAAAAGAAGGTCACCAGTTGAGCCCCGGTGGACCAAGCAACAGACAAAAAGGCTGCATTGAGAGAATTAAATTCACTGTGGCGGGTGATGCTTACTACACGCGAGCACCTGATCACACCTCCATTTTGGGGTCAATGTCTGCATCTAAATTTATTGGATTCTTTTCAATGGTTCTTTGGTTTATGAGTTCAGACTTTTGGTACTTTGACCGCTTTGACCGTTTCGACTTAAAACACGGAATTAGATAACTTGAGAATGATAATTTGTTTGAGAAAATCTGAAGTTTCTGTTGTGAAAAATTGGCGGAGCATGGCATACATTGTTTGCCATGCTCCGGAACCAATGATGTCATATATCTGTTATCAATTAACTAAGAGCTCATACTGATGCCAAAGTGACGTCATTGAGACGTCATTCTGTCAAGGTTTAAAGCACAACAGTTAGTAATTTCATAGTTGCTTTAGTAACAGATCAATGGCGTCCTCTTACTTTTAATTCGGGAGGAGCCCGGCATACATTATATGCCATGCTTTTCTCTAGTTATAAGTGAGGTGCTTCCTCGAATTCATACAATGGAAAGGTGTTATTTTCTCAAATCTATAATTCATTCTCAAGTAATTCAAATCTCTGTGATAAGTAGATGAGAAGACAACGTTCTGGAATAGACACAGCCTGTACTAAATACCAGTGAGAAGGGAATACATAAAAACAGCACAAAAAACAAGCGATATGGCATATCGCTTGTTTACCAAGAGGTCAGCTCTTGAACTTAAACACCAATAATGAGCCAATTTGATAAATGTAAAGATGGTTACAAGTCCACTGACTGCCTAAATAAATGTGTACAAGTAACTACCCCATGGCAGAGAACATTTTTTCATACTTTTTTCTGATAACGATTTGAACTGATTACTGCAAACCGGCAGACAAATCCTGTCTTTATGGCAGGATTTCTCTATCCTGGATCCGAGGTTATAAAACTTGAGTATAATCTCAAATTCAAAATAAAGCACACTGATTGGCTGCTTCCGTGCATGTGCTTGGAAGCAGCCAATCAGCGTGCTTTATTTTGAGTTTGAGAATGTACTCAAGTTTTATAACCTCGAGGCATGGTTACTTAGAAAAGCATACTCTGATAATCTGTACAGACCACTGCAAAGCTGCAGATAAATCTTGTCTTTAAAAACAGAATTTCTCTGCAGGAGGATAGTCACCTGTAAATCTGATGTTAGAAAAGGTGTCCTAGTGTATTTAGCCGGTCAATTATATGAATAACATATGTTTAGTTATCAGTTTATTAGAGATTCGTGTACTTTAAATTTTATAACCTGTGAACAGCAGAGACTAACAGACTATGTAGCCGAATTTCTTTTTTCCTACGCATATCCCACAGATTACTGATATGCATAGACAATACTGATAGTGTGCGACTTGCCTGAGTCTTTGCATTTCGCAGTGCAATAAGATCTCTATTCCCGCTTCTGATATACGAGTATATGATAGCTCTTTCAAATGTACCTGTGTCTAATCTTTAAATTTTACCTTTTGAATAGTGAGTTTGAAAAAATGCACCTAGCATTCTCGTTTTGCTTTGATTTATATGGCGACATATTCTCATTATGCAGGATTTACATACTATCCTGAAGCTGTTTGCTTTTCATGTATCTTGGACAGGTAGAACGACAGTAATTAAAGAGCCATTTCATCGTATATCATAGGTCTGTGTTACAGAGTGTGCTATTCTATCCTCGTGTTCGTATATACGAGGGGCGTTCAGAAAGTTTTGCAAGTGACGTAAGTTCTTGGTAACCACCATAAAGACAGAACTTCTTATAGCAACATTACATAAAGTATATGCCCAGACAAGTCTGCAAACACTGTGTATTTTATTTTAAAGGACGCATTTTAACTCCTTTGAGGCATGCCCTAAAGGAATCACGATTTTTTCTTAAATAGGCCGTAATTCGTATATAAGCAGACTTTGATTTTTTTATCTTTGCTACTTATAGACAATACCCAGGCAATGTTGCCCTGTAAATGTCGCTGGAAAATCATATTTAAATTAGGTTCCATACTGTCCCGTGACAATTTTCCGTATTTTATGTAGTAGTAAATGCTCCCTTTCTTCTAAAGTTATAATGATTTTGTAATGAAAACAAGAGTGTTAGTATTCAAAACCTTGTCTGCTAGAGCGTTACATGGATCAAGGAAAATCTGCCAATAAATTCAAATTAATGCAAAAAATAAAGCCTCTACAATCTTTCAAAAATAACGTTGATGCCGATTTCAATAACGTCTTAAGAACTGCGCATTGCTTTTCAAACAAGAAATGATAACAGTTGGCACCCTTCTAACTTTTGTATGAATATTGTAGGCAACGATGGACAAGCAGTATGCAAAGATTAATTTTGTATTTACAAATATATTTGACTTGAATGTCTAACACTGAAAAGATTTTACAGATGAAATTAGCCTTGTGGAATGACTAAGATCTAATAAAATACTTTGAAAGTCAATAAGCAAAAGTGTTTTTATATAATTTGTATCTCATTGTGAAGACAAAATGTAGTGCATTTAGTACATCCATATTATTTGTATCCAGCATGCCCTTAAACAATGTTATGAGGCCATTTGCAAAACTTTTCGAACGTCCCTTGTATAGTGTCTGCAAATTATTCTATCATTTTTCATGACTTCATACATTTAATGCATTTACAATGTATGCTAGCTTCCCCATCCTCTGTCATATTTCATATGTTTGTGTATACACTCAACATAATAAGCATACAAAATTTATTGACATGTTTTCAAGGTTCGTGTATAGATTGTGTGCAAAGTATCCCATCGTTTCACATGTTTTATATGTAATATGTTTTATACAATATGTGAACATTTCGTTTAGACTATCTTTTGGCATGTTTTTCATATGTGTTTTATACAGTTTCTGCAAATAATTATATATTTTCCTTATGTAATTGCAGGTTTGTGTTACATTATATGCAAAATATCAAAGTTTGCGTCACGTTTCTTAGGTTTGTGTACACGGTGTATGCAAACTATTCCATTCTCTGACATGTATTAATATGTTTATGTATATACGTTCTCTACAAAATATTTCATCCTCGAACATGTATTCCGAGCAGTGTATTTACAATGTATGCACTTTTTTCCGTCTTCCGTTTTTTTTTTTTTAAATATTTTTGTGATTACAGTGCAAGCAAACTATCTCTACTCGAGACCTGTATATTGATGCTTTGTATATATTGTCTATAAAGAGTTACATCCTGCAATGTTTTATGTGAGTTTACAAATTTACAAATTTATTTCAAAATCAAGAAAGAACCAGGGGAACATAATACAATGAATATGAGGATGCGACAATTAAGTAGGAAATTTAAAAACACACACACACATACACATAAGAAAGGCAAACAGGTTTTAATGCATTTGTATACTAAATCATTCATCATATTTATATGGTGTATCCAAACCATTCCATACTTTTTCCATGTTTTCATAAGTTTGTGTCTACTTTTTGCATTGATATAAAGACAAAATGTAGTGTATTTAGTACATGCATAGCATTCGTACCCAGCATACCCTAAACAATTTTATGAATCCATTTGCAAAACTTTTCGAACGTCCCACGTATAGTGTCTGCAAATTATTCTATCATTTTTCATGACTTCATACTTTTAATACATATACAATATATGCTATCTTCTCCATCCTCTGCCATGTTTCATATGTTTGTATATACACTCTTATAATAATAAGCATTAAAAATCTTTTGACATGTTTTCAAAGGTTCGTGTATAGATTGCGTGCAAAGTATCCCATCGTTTCACATGTTTTATATGTAATATGTTTCATACAGTATGAGAAAAATTCTCTAAGACTATCTTTTGACATATTTTTCATATGTGTTTTATACAGTATCTACATATTATTATTATTTTTTCTTATGTATTTGCAGGTTTGTGTTACATTGTATGCAAAATATCAAAGTTTGCGTCACGTTTCGAAGGTTTGTGTACACAATGTATGCAAACGTTTCCTTTCGCTGACATGTTTTAATATGTTTATGTATATACGTTCTCTACAAAATATTTCATTCTCGGACGTGTTTTCTGTGCTGTGTATTGACAATGTTTGCACGTTTTTCCATCTTCCGCTTTCTTTAATATTTTTGTGATTACAGTTCATGCAAACTATTTCTACTCGAGTCCTTTGTATTTACGCTTTGTATATATTGCATGCAAAGATTTGTATCCTCCAATATGTTTTATGAGTTTACAAATTTACAAATTTATTTCCAAATCTAGAAAGAACCAGTGGAACATAATATACTCGAAAAAAATATTAAAGGGTCAAACATTTACCCCGCGATTCCTGGAACATTTCAAACATTTGGTAAAATAAATCATTTCCACCTTTCATTTCATTCATTCTACAAGTTTTGAACATATGAAGTTTGAAAATACACAGTATCCGAACTGACTGTACAATCTCTTCCGGTTTTCATAGCGTTGAATCGAGAGTACATACATTCGCTTATAACCAGTAGTCGGAAATCATTATGTTTTGAGATATTATCCGGAACCTGCTGCGCCATTTATAGTTATTCAGCTTTGAAAATGTAAAGAGGTAAGTTTAATATAATTTGCTATTCGGTCTTTTACTTTATTGCCCTGTACAATGTCGTGTATGGGTGGGTAGTAATTGGTACAGTATTCAAATCGCCCTTGGCATGATTCTAAAACCATTTTGAAAGTAAAAAGTATGCAAAGACCAGGAACTGAAACAATCAAAATCCAAATCCAGCCCTCAAACCATAGTTGGAAACAACTAAGATTACAAATAATCAAGATACAGAGAACATATGACCAACCGAGTGAGCAGCTTGTTCCCAAAAGGTGGCCACTCAGCAACCCAAACCGAACCAAAAATAATAAGAACATACATAAGGTAAAACATCACAGAAACTCTGACACCAAAAACAGGCAACAGAGAACCACAACAGAACTACCGCCTTGGAACGGTCAGTAATGAATTACTGGGGGGCTTAAATCGATTTTACAGGCCCAACCTCACCCTCAAATTCTGAAGTGGTACAAAACATTTAGTTGGTAGTTCGGTTCGCATGATAACACTCTAACTCGTCAATGAATCATCACGGTAAACACATAAATCAAATTTCAACACCATGAAGAAGCAAAGACGAGGACTCAACAGATACAACGGGCCGTCTGACAGGTGGAGATCCCTGTCCTGCCAAACGACCCCACTGGAAATCTGAAGCAAAAGAAGGTCACCAGTTGAGCCCCGGTGGACCAAGCAACAGACAAAAAGGCTCCGGTCCCAACCAACTAAAATATATAGCTTTAGGTCGGGGCCATCATAGAGTCTGACGACCGATCCCCCGGTGTGCAATTAAAGAGTGCAGCAAAGTTATCAACCGTGATTGGGTTAATCACTAAGCATGCAGACTGTCGTATAACATTTAAATTATAGCCAATACGTTTGTGACGTATTATTATTTTTCGGAATTGATCAGAAAAATCAGTCCTACCCTTAATCTTTTTGAATTTGTATACTAAGTCACCATAAAATTCTGGTTCCGATAGGCCTTGGTGTAAAAGAAATTTTAATCCGACATCAAATTTTGAAACCAATTCATGGTGTCTGCGAGCCTTTTTTTACATGTTTTGTAAAAAATATTTAAAATAAACGGAAGGCGTTATCAATCTACAGTTTGTTAGTTTTGATAATAGGATGATAGCTAGGTTTTGCACGACACAAACTCGTGTTAAATTCAGCTGCTCCGAATAAAATTTCTGTGACGGCCATGAGGTTTTCATTGTACAGGGAAATAAAGTAAAAGACCGAAGAGCAAATTATATTAAACTTACCTCTTTGCATTTTCGAAGCTGAATAACTATAAATGACGCAGCAGACTCCGGATAAAATCTCAAAACATAATGATTTCCGACTACTGGTTACAAACGAATTTTGTACCCTCGATTCAACGCTATGAAAACCGGAAGAGAGGGTTCAGTCAGTTCGGAGACTGTGAAATATAGCCTATATCTTGACCAAGTCCAGACTTCAATTCACACTACCCTCAAAATCAGAGTTGTTTGAAGTCCATGAGGAACAAATTCACCAAAATTTTCGATTTTGCCAGTTCATGGATTTTTTGAAAAATTGCTCAATAGTCATCAAGTTTAATCATTTTTAAGGTCAGCAAGCTATAAGAAGTTTAAAACTCATAGCAATTTTAGAAGTTATTCCCAACCAAACTGACACACTATCAATTCTCTATGGGAATTCAAACAGCTTTCATTTTAGGGGTAGTTTAACTTAAAGCCTGACCTTGGTCAAGACAAAGGCTATAGGTTCAAGCTTCATGTGTATAAAACTTGTAAAATGAATAAAATGGAAGGTAGAAATGATTTATTTTACCAAATGTTTGAAATGTTCCAGAAATCGCAGGGTAAACGTTTGACCCTTTAATATTTTTTTTTGAGTATACAATGAAATTATGAGATTGCAACAATTAATAGGAAAGTTGAAAAGAAAAAAACACATAAGAAATGCAAACAGGTTTTAATGCATTTGTATACTAAATCATTTATCATATGTATATGGTGCGTCCAAACCATTCTATACTTTTACCATGTTTTCATAAGTATGTGTCTACTTTTTGTATCATTAGGAAGACAAAATATAGTGCATTTAGTACATGCATAGCATTTGTACCCAGCATACCCCTAAAAAGGTTATGAGGCAGTTTGCAAAACTTTTCGAACGTCCCTCGTATAGTGTCTGCAAATTATCCTATCATTTTTCATGACTTCAAGCATTTAGTGCATTTACAATGTATGCGAGCTGCCCGGGGCCTCTGCCATGTTTCATAATGTTGGGTATACAAAATCTTTTGACATGTTTTTAAAGGTTCGTGTATAGGTTGTGTGCAAAGTGTCCCATCACTTTACATGTTTTATATGTAAAGTGTTTTATTCAATATGTGGCCAATTCTCTTAGACGATCTTTTTACATGTTTTTCATATGTATTTTATACAGTATCTGCAAATTATTATATATTTTCCTTGTGTATTCGCAGGTTTGTGTTACATTGTATGCAAAATATTTAAATTTGCGTCATGTTTCTCAGGTTTGAGTATACAGTACACAGTGTATGCAAACTATTCCATCCTCTGACATGTTTTAATATGTATATGTATATACATTGTATACCAAAACTTTATCCTCGGACATGTTTTCTGAGCTGTGTATTTACAATGTTAGCACGTTTTTCAATCTTCCGCTTTCTTTAATATTTTTTTTTTTTGTGATTACAATGCATGGAAACTATTTCTACTCGAGTCCTTTGTATTTATGACTTGTATATATTGTATGCAGAGTACTACATCCTCAAACATGTTTTATGAGTTTACAAATATAAAAATTTATTTCAAAATCAAAAAAGAACCAGGAGAGCATAATACAATGAAAGTATGAGAATTCAACAATTAAGTAGGGAATTTAAACACACACACACACACACACACACACACACACACACACACACACACAAGAAAGGCAAACAGGAATTAAGGCATTTGTATAGTAAATCTTTTATCATATGTACATGGTGCATCCAAACTATTCTATACGTTTCCATGTTTTCATAAGTTTGTGTATACAGTATAAGTGATTCTTTCTTCTTATTTTCATATATTTATGTACAAATTGGGTCAAACTGAATATATCATGAAACGACCCATCTGTGCTACATGTACTTGTTCTACGTCACGAATATGTAAATCAGTTTGTTTACGTTTTCAAGAAACAGACAGCTGCATTGGCGCAGCCAATGTTGTCGTTGCACCGAAAAATGAGCCGTGACACGAGAAAACCAACAAAGTGGTTGTGTGCCCAGCGCAGACTCAGGTCAGCCTGGGCATCCGCCCTGTCTGATCAGAGTCTTCGCTGTCCGCATTGAGGTAGCTTAGACCCTTAGCTATCCTTTAAGCGCTTAGCGAAGAATTTGATCGGACTGGGATGCCCAGGCTGATCTGAGTCTGCACTAGTCGCACAACCTCTTTGTTGATTTTGTCGTGTCGCGAACAACGTGTAATTCTTCATGTAAATTAATTATTTGAATATTCAGTGTATTATCATGCTATGTTTTTATGATATAATCCAACGCTGCCATTAACTTGTATAGTTGCTAGAACTGAATAAGTACAAGCTGGTTGTTTAGAGAAATTAAGGATAAATTATCAAGCAGCAGACGAACTCTTAGTAGTTTTTGCATTCCACTTTATTCTTCTCATTTTCCCTGTGAGAGTAGCGATAACAGGCCCCGAGGTTATAAAACTTTTTTCATGCTCAACTCAGCTGAGCATGAAATTTTTTCTGCTCATAAATTTTAAAATGCCAACAATTGTTGGCATTTTAATATTTATGAGTAGAAAAAATAGCCTTCTTGGCTTATCTGAGCCTGAAAAATGCTGAATTTCTTGGTATTTTTATATTTACCAGCAGAGAAAATTTCATGCTCAGCTGAGTTGAGCACGAAAAAAGTTTTATAACCTCGGGACCAGGTTTCTCTCCAGTATGTGTGCCTGGAAACATAGAGGGACTTTTCAATCATTAATCGTACAGTGGACACTTACAGGGGGTCATTTGCCAAAGAATCTTTTATTTTAAGCAGAAAATAGTCATGTTACACATCAAATGAAAGCTTGAACTCTGCAAAATATGGCTGTAAGTTTGAATTATTTTAAATACACCGCTTTAAGGAGGCACGGCAACGCGGTATTTGTTACACAATAATTCTGCATTCAACAGCAATTTAGTTAATGATTCTGTTGGGGAGATGGTCTTTACAAGCTTGGAGCTTCCGACAAAATCCTGATTATTTATTCTGTACATCTGTATGTAAAACTTCTTGAAATAAATATTGTTTAAACCAACGCTGTACGAATTTTAGTCAAAAATCGCATTTCCAGCGTTACATTTTACGGCCACCTCCAATCATAAAAAGATAAATGAAACGCAAACAAACGCACGAGAATATATCATATTTTAATCAGACATTTACTATAATGTATTGTCAATACAATTTCCGTTGTTTTATCCATACGGGCGTCTCTTTGCGTGAGAAAATATAAAGTGAAATTATAAATAGAAAATGTCCATCGGCTGAAGAAATGTCTCCAACGTTATGAACAAATACAAATAAACACGGAAAGAAGAGGAGGATGGGTACGATTAAAATTCATCTGAAATGCACAATAGTTACTCTTTATTGTGAGCTATATCTATTTAAGATTGCTAGAAAAATAAAACATTTAAGTTCTCAGTAATTGTCCCCTGACGAAAAAACGGTCTCCCAAATCATGAGCTGTTTTAAGCAAACTTAATTTGTCAGAGTTTGAATTTACGTGTATGAATTAGCGAAGTTAGTATGAAATGCACATTGTTTGTAGATTACAAAAATATGCAACTTTCTGTGCTGCACTTTATATTTTATAAATCAAGAATATCATTTTGGTTTCTCACAAAATGTCCCTGGAACGCGATTTTTAGCTCTTATGGCGTAGGCTACAGTCAGTCACTCCGTGTTTTTGATAATATCAGTATGCATGCTCAGCCATTGATATACATTTTATTTTAAAAAATCACCGAAAAATATTTTATCATATATAAGTGACATAATAGAGATACTTTTTGTTAAACAGTTGCATTTATTGATAATAAGAAAGTAACGAAGTTAAGGAATTGTATTATGGGCAAGAGAAAAAAAAACCAAGAAACAAAAAAAAAAAAAAAAAAAAAAACGCTTTTCTATAATCTCATTAAATGCAAAATGCATGTTTATACATTACAGAGAAGATAGAATACCTTGGTGCATATCTTTTGATATCGTTGGGCGTTTCTATACATACACGAAAATTGATCCAAATCAGGTCTTTATTTAATTTTCATTCACTAAAACAACCATTCAGAAAGATACATAAATATAGTCAATTCTCGATATCTCAAAGTCGAAGATCATCTCAAAATACTGATATCTCAAAGTAAAATCTCTAGTCTCAGAAAATTTACTTTGAAATACCAAATGTTTGAGATATCTGGAGTTGAAATGGAAAGACAAATAGGAAATACGAGGGGTGTTCGAAAAGTTTTGCAAATGACGTAATTTCTCGATAACCACCAAACAGACAGAACTTCTGATTGCAGAAACACATAACGTTATGATATGCGTTGAGAAGTCTGAAAAACCGGTGCATTTTTTTTTAAAAAGGTTGCATTTTTATCTTCTTTGAAAGAGGTATACCCTAAAGACACTGCAAAATTTTACTTTAGTAGGCCGTAATTTATATATCAGCAGTCTTTGATTTTTCTTTATCTTTGTTCATTAAAGACAATGCCCAGACAATGCTGTCCTGTAAATATCGCTGAAATTATTTTTAATATAGGTTCCCTACTGGCCCGGAAATACGGATTATCCGTACTTTATGTTGTGGCAATTTCACACTTTCTACCAAAATTTGATGATTTTGTAATGAAAACAAGTGTATAAGCATTCAAAATCTTGTTAGCAAGAGCATTTACATGGGTCAATGAAAACCTGTCAATAAATTCAAATTAATACCACAACTTTCTGCAAGCTTTCAAAAATGACGTTGACGTAAATTTCAGTAACGTCATTAGAACTGCGCATTGCTTTGCAAGGAATAAATCGATAAAAGTTGCAACGCTTCTAACTTCTGTATGGATATTGTAGAAAACGATGGACAAGTAAATGACAAAAATTAATTTTGTATTTACAAGGATATTCGACTTGAATGCGTAACACTGAAAAGATTTTATATATAAAACTAGCCCAGTGGTATGACTGGGACCTATTAAAATGAGTTGTAACTCAATAAGGAAAAGTGTCTTTGTATAGCGTTTGGTATCATCTTAAAGCCAAAATGCAGTGCTTTTAGTAAATGCAAAGCAGTTGTACCCAGCTTGTCCTGAAACAAAGTCATGTGGTCATTTGCAAATCTTTTCGAACACCCCTCGTATGTCCAATCTGCATTCTTTGTTATAAAAAAAGGGAACTTTTGAGATATCAGTGTTTGAGATCATGAGAGTCAACTGTACATGTATATAGAGAATACCATGTTAGTGTCTTTTGATATCAAGTTTATCAGGCGAGACCAGAAACAGCGTAGGAATGGCGAGGCTTGCCGAGCCAGTCCGACGTGTTTCTGGTCGAGCCTGATAAACTTCTTACATGGTATTCTATTTATCATGCATCATTAGAACATTTTCAGGTGTAAAGAGCGTCAAACAAAAGAAAAGTAAACACAGATTTGTTTGAACTTTTTGACGTGGCGAATGCATTGTGACGTACGTCGGTGACGTCATTCAACCAATCAAACGTTGTTATCACGGCCAATGTCAGTATGCAGCCAATCATCTTCAGAGATCGCGTCTAAAGGCATGACCAGATAACATTCGCGCAAGCGCAGTTCTACGGTGACATGATATCACATCATGTTATCATACCCCTGTTATCAATGGAATTTTGCAGTAGGTCCATGATAAATCAATATGTAAGTCATACAGTCAATGAATGAATGAATGAACGAATGCATGAGGGGATTATGAGTTACTGGATTATTGAAGTGAACAATAGAATAAACAAACGAATGAATGAATATTCTCTGCGCTCATAGTTTTGCTAATAACCACGACGTCATTTGAATGTAACGCTTTACGACGAACATCGTGCGCGACGTCCTTCTTCTGAGAGCAAAGAAACATTGTTTCT
The DNA here is from genome assembly GCA_963989385.1 of Ctena decussata. Classification (NCBI taxonomy): domain Eukaryota; kingdom Metazoa; phylum Mollusca; class Bivalvia; order Lucinida; family Lucinidae; genus Ctena; species Ctena decussata. The sequence goes on from OZ022506.1 coordinate 10,201,052, forward strand.
ACCATAGTTGTTTGTATTCTGTCAATCCGTCTGTCTGCATGTCCGCAACAAATTGTGTCCACCTCACAACTCTCGAAGGTATTTTTATGAAACTTGGTACATGTATAATTAAAAAGCTTTTTCTGATAGCGTGCAAAAGGCAGGAACCCTAACTCCCTATTCATTTTGACGAAATTTTGCCCCTTTGCTATGACTAGTGTTTTCGTTTACGAAACTTAGTACAAATAAATCATAATCAGGTAATATGCAAAGAACAACTTAATATTAACTTTTGACTGAATTATGCCTTTTTAACTTTTAGTATTTAAATCGCTCCCGGTTTCTAACTTTCAAACGTTAAAGATATTTTCAATAACCCGGATACAGATATTTACAGGCATAATCTGAAAAATGTGTGGAAAACAGGAATTTTAACTCTCATATCATTTTGTGATGGAATAAGGTCTCTTTGCATTTGAGCCGCGACACGATAAAACCAACAATGTGGCTGTGCGCCCGGCGCAGACTCAGATTAGCCTGGGCATCCGCCCAGTCTGATCAGAGTCTTCGCTGTCCACATGGAGGTAGATTAGACCCTTAGCTACCATTTGAGCACTTAACAGTGTGGACAAACTGGGTGGCTGCCCAGGCTTATCTGAGTCTTCGCTGGGCGCACAACCACATTGTTGGTTTTGTCGTGTCGGGGCTCATTTTGATATTACAGAAATCGCGTCCGCTCTGTAACCACTGAAACCGCTGACGGCATTTCATGAAACTCGGTGAAAAAATGATATGAAACACTATCGGATGGTGTGCAGAGAACAAGAACCATAAGCCGAATTTCAGTTTTGACGGAATTATACCCATTTTTGATATTTATTTTGAAGATCGTGTTCACTCTGTAACTATTAACTGGTTAACGAAATTTGATGTAAAATCAAATGCCATTAGATGATGTCTAGAAAACAAACTATGTGGTTTTAGTTTCATTTTATGGAATTATGTCGTTTATCAGTTATATTTTTTATGAACACCGTATCTATTCCGTAGCTTGACCATCGTCCAAGGTATTTTCACAAAATTTGGTATATGTAATGCAACGTCAGATTATAAGTGCTGAGAGAACAAGAACAGCGACTCCACTTCTTTTTGTGGCACAATTATGCCCCTTCGTTCTTGTTTTATATTGAAAACATGTACGCTCTATCACTCAAAAGCCGTCAAAGATAATTTCACCTAACTTTATTCAAATATAAAACATCTTTCCTTTAATAGCAATCTGTACTGTCGGTATGGTACCAGGGTCCTGTGGGTCAAAGGAAGCTGACAGAACAATCATGTAATTACTAAAATGACTTTGAGAAACTTACATGAGCAGCGACACGAGAAAAGCAACAAAGTGGCTGGGCGCCCAGTGCCCAGCTCAGACTCAGATCAGCCTGGGCATCCTCCCAGTCTGGTCAGAGTCTTCGCTGCCCGCATGGAGATAGCTTAGACCCTTAGCTACCCTTTAAGCGCTTCGAAAAGAATCTGATCAGACTTGGCGGATGCCCAGGCCGATATGAGTCTGCGCTGGGCGCACAACAACTGTGTATGTTAATTATGATCCCCTTTGAGAAAGGAGGAAAAATGACAGGGCTGCTTCCCTATCAAAGTATGCCCATTCGACTCAAACAATGCCTGTCTTTGGTGTTTTGGTATATACAGTCAACTTTCGATATCCCAAAGTTGAAGTTCGTCCCAAACTACTGATATCCCAAAGTAAATTTTCTGGTCCCAGAAATTTTACTTTGGGATATCAGTGGTTTGAGATAAAAGGAACTGAAATGAAAACAAAAATAGTAAATATGTCCAAACTATGATTCTTTGATATAAGAGGGTATTTTGAGATACCAGTGTTCGAGATAGCGAGGGTTGACTGTATTTTATCCAATACGGAAAGTTCTTCTCACTAGTTACAGAGATACTATGTGCAATGTCATCCTCTGTCGTGTTTTAATGAGATCATGCATACACTTTTGGGGGGTAAACTAGGTTAGACCAGTTACCAAAATATTACAGCTTCTATATATACACACCCCGCCAAAAGTTAAGGATAATGTAAAAGTAAATGTATCGGGATTCTGTGAAGTAATGATAATCTAATTCTCTTTTTCCGTGGAGATGAATCATTCTGTCATCTGCAACAATGCTTAATCATCGTAAAAAATATCAAGTTTGAAATGATTTTAAGTAACAACTGCTCAAAGCAAACACAGAAGTAAATGCCGAAAAAAAACTTTTTTTTTTTTTTTGGGGGGGGGGGGGGGGGGGGGGACGTTAAAATGCACTCTGCGTTGCCTGCTTGTAACATCAATCTAAAGTGTTAGAGTTAGAAAGTAAAATTTAATTTCATCCGTAAGTCTCTTTATTTATATATATATTATTATATATAGTTTTACTAACTACCTCAGGAGCGGCTGTAGCGTAGTGGATAGCACTCCGGACTACCAATCCAGGGGTCGCAAGATCGATCCCCCGCTTCTCCGGTCTTTCGGATGAGACTTTAAACCGAGGTCCCGTCTCCATATGACCTCGTTGTTGGTGGGACGTTAAACCCGAGTTCACTCACTTACTAACTAGCTCTAGTTTGGTACTTATCAAAAGGTTAGTAACATGGTAACAACGTTATTTTTCTCGAACGGATCATCTCTGATGCTCTGAAAGAACATGACGGAAAGGTTAGCATGGGTGGCAGATATATTACCAATCTGCGGTTTGTCGATGACATCTATATATATACGCTCTAGCTGAAGAAGAGCAGGAGCTAGAAGCTCTTGTTGAAAGGCTTGACCAAACCTGCACAAGGTATAAGATGAAGATCAGTGCTGAGAAGACCAAACTGATGACAAACAGTGCAGTTGGCATCCAGAGGGAGATCAAGGTAAAAGGGCAGAAGCTGGGTACTGTAACAAGCTTCAAATACCTTGGAACAGTTGTCTAAGATGATGGTTCAAGACAGGAGGTTCTCACAAGGATTGCACAAGCCACTTCAGCTCTTACCAAGCTGAAACCTATTTGGGCAGCGTCTCGGCAGGCAACAAGCATCCCTCTCCGAGCCACACTTTCTGTTACATTCCGCGGGACACTTTAGCTACGTGAACTGATTAGGTTCTGGTGACCTTGATTCTATTTTCAAGGTCAGAGTTTGTCTTACAATGTTGAAAATTGCTTGTAAGCACAATAGCTGCTGAATGGATGGTGGATTCTGACCAAAGCTGAACAAATATATTGTTTGGAAATGAAAACGATCTGGTTAGATTTTTAGTGACCTTTACTCCATTTTCGAGGTCACAGGAGTTCTTAGACTGTTGTAAAATGGCTTGTCTGCAGCCTGTCTCCTGAGGCCGTGGACTTTTGACCAAACTTTTGCACAGATTAACCTACTGAACTACCGGTGCTCCGATATATCTTTTGGACACAACCAACGAGAGTACAAACATTCGCTTATAACCAGTAGTCGGAAATTATTAATCCGGAATCGCGGCTGCATCATTTATAGTTATTCAGCTTTGAAAATGTAAAGAGGTAAGTTTAATATAATTTGCTCTTCGGTCTTTTACTGTACAATGAAAAACTCATTGCCGTCACAGAAATTTTATTCCGAACAGCTTAATTTAACACGAGTTACCTAGGCATCATCCTATTATCAAAACTAACAAACTGTAGATTGATAACGCATTTCGTTTCATGATTTTAAAGATTTTTTATAAAAGGTAAGAAAATGCTCAGAATGGTTTTAGAATCATGCCAAGGGCGATTTGAATACTGTACCAATTACCATCCACCCATACACGACATTGTACAGGGCAATAAAGTAAAAGACCGAAGAGCAAATTATATTAAACTTACCTCTTTACATTTTCGAAGCTGAATAACTATAAATGACACAGCAGGTTCCGGATAAAATCTCAAACATAATGATTTCCGACTACCGGCTATAAGCGAATGTTTGTACTCTCGATTCAACGCTATTAAAACCGGAAGAGCTGGTACAGTGAGTTCGGATACTGTGATATTGTTGGGATAGGTCAATGATGAGCCGCGACACGATAAAATCATCAATGTAACCTGTGCGCCCAGCGAAGACAGGTCAGCCTGGGCATCCGCCCAGTGTAATCAGAGTCTTCATTGTGCACATGAAGCTAGCTTAGACTCTCAGCTATCCTATAAGCAAAGCTAAAACTCTGATCAGACTGGGCGACTGCCCTGGCTGATCTGAGTCTTCGCTGCTGCACATCGACTTTTTTTTTTCGTGTCGCGCCCCAAGATGTACTTTGGTGCTAAAGACCTTCAGGGCAATTGACTTTAAATGATCGGTATGTCAACTTCGCATTATTTAGGGAAAATGACGCTACTAGGAAAGCGAATGTGGGGTCATCTGTTTTTGTCAAATAACAGTTCTGGTTTCTTTCTGCTTCCCCATCAGGCAAAACAAGCGGTACAATGACTGGGCTTAGCACTTTTAATCATTTGATATGGGTTTTGAAAAGCATAACATACATTACACCTAATTCCAAAACCATACCCCAAACAATTTCTCTTGCTCACGAGTAAGTGGTCAAAATATAATAAATAATATTGGAGTCTCTATATAAAATGTTCAATAAAAAAATGAATAGATCCTCGCAACCTTACAAAACACAACAACTTCGTTAGGGTGATTTTGTTTTGTTATGTTGTAGGTAATATGATCATGGCCCATTATTAGTATTTGAAAGATATATTGGTGCAGAAAAGTTAGACCGCATCGTGAGAAAGCCTGCATTAACTAATTAATACCTTGCGGCCTATGAGAAAAGACGGACTTGCAAACGTGTAGACCAGATCAGACATCGCAGATTGCGACGTCTGATCAGACTATACACTGTTTGCATAACATTTATGGCAATTTCTTTAAAAGAAATAAAAATATCTTAAAATTCGACAGTTATGTTATTTCATACGCGACAAAATTATTTCAACGTTTCAGCCGGCACAAAGAAGCTTCCGATCAGAATGCGTGTACTCGTTGACGATCTGCTGAGTTTACCATTTTGCAAATAGAGGATCTTACACGAGTGGTCATTTCATATGAAATTTATCAAACGAGCCTTCGGCGAAATGACCACGAGTGTGAGATTCTGGTTATCATATGACTCTTTAACATTGGAATTTAACTTCTTCAAACTGAACATCATTTCAGTACGTAAACGCATTGTTGACAGGGGCGTTGTCAATGACGTTACGTGTAGGCGCCAAAGTGTTATTACACGTGTGGTCATACGATCTTTATGACACGGCGTTGTCCACTGAATAACAGCGACGTCATATGATAAAGAGGTTTCTGTAACAGTCACAGGTCAAGAAAACGTGTTCAGACTTTCAGCAGAACCAAAGGCGAGGATTGATCGACCACAAACCGGTTAGCATTCACGCCCCTCCCCCCGCTTCTCCTGGTTGTCCCAAGGCGGCACATATTAATTGTAATGTTAAGGCTAGCCCGGTGACCTGCATGGGAAATGACTGTTCACATGGCTGCCGCTGGTGATATCTTTGGAAGTGACTAATTTTGAGATGTCTTATTCCCACATGGTGTCAAGGGTGGGATCTGTAATCGAACGGTGTCAGTTCCTGACAAGTTTCCTTCTTACTTTTTATGACAATCATCCATAGCGTAGCCGTACAGGCGCCGCGGGTAGAGTGGTTTGAGCGACTCGGTTATGGTGCAGAAGGTCGTCGAAAGGTCGCGGTTTCAAACCAGGGTTGGGCCAGTTACATGTGTAGCACTTGGAAAACCCTATGTCAAACCGGCAGTCAGTGGGCACCTGTTTCCAATCTGATTAGGATAAGGCAGCGAAAGGAAGGGGATGAGCTCCGCCTTTCAGTTTAGTTTCAGTTTAAACATATTTCATTGCCTAAATAACATAGCAAAGCGGTTGGGCTACAAGTTCTCACAACATTAGTTACAGTCCTTCCCCTTTCCGCCTTTCATATACTGTGCTAAAGATACATTGGTCCTCTAACCCTAACTGCCCCTACGGCCACTAGGCTATGGGAAACCTCCAACTTTACAGTAATCGGTCACAATGATTAGAGTAACGAGGGTAAGCAATTTGAGTCGCGACGCGACAAAACCAACAATGTGGTCATGCGCCCAGCGCAGACTCAGATCAGCCTTGGCATCCGCCAAATTTGATCAGACTCTTCGTTAAGTGCTCAAAGGGTAGCTTAGGGCCTAAACTACATCCATGCGGACAGCGAAGACTCTGATCAGACTGGGCGGATGCCCAGGCTGATCTGAGTCTGCGCTGGGCGCACAACCACATTGTTGGTTTTGTCGCGTCGCGGCTCATTTAATTCAGGTGTAGGCGTACGTTGCTTCCCTGGACAAGTCAACACTTAAAATAACAGAAGAGACCCTCACCAGAATGCATGCTCATCTGAGAAATCAACTATTATGGAGTGTGAATATTTGCACATCTGATTCACTGAGCAGTCTGATCCGATCATTCTCAAAGTGCGTACACTCCCGCCTCGCCCCTGTCTAAAAAAAAAGTATTTTTATTACATGTGAACAGCAAAGATTAAGATCAGCCTGTGCATTTGCAAAGTCTGAACAGAGACATAGAGGATTCACTCACTGTCGCGAACAAAGACCACTCATATCAGTTGCAGGAATGCGCAGGGTAAACTGAATATTTGTTCACACATGTTCCAACGTTTCTTTTCTCGTGCCAGTGTTCATTTGAGCCGCGACACGACATAACCAACAAAGTGGCATGTGCGCCCAGCGAAGACTCAGATCAGCCTGGGCATCCGCCCAGTCTGATCAGTCTTCACTGTCCGCAAGGAGCTAGCTTTGACCTACCTTTTAGCTACCCTTTAAGCGCGCAGCGAAGACTTTGATCAGATGGGGTAGTTGCCCAGATTGATTTGAGTCTCAGCAGGATGCACATGCCAGTTTGTTTGTTTTGTCAGGTCGCGGCTCATTTAAATTTTTGCGCTGTCAAAAGAACACAATATAAATGGTTCAAATTAATATTTAGTAACTTGACTTATATTTTGAGCAAAACAAGATCTAGAAAATAGGAACATAAACCAATATGTAAGTTTATTTTTCACCTAAATCATTTTGAACCTTGTAATATTTGTTCAATTCTTTTCCTTTTCTTTTTTCATTGTTTCTTTTTTCTCTCTCTAATTAAGCGAGTTTAGTTTATGTGACAGTTTAAAAAAAACTAAAAAAAAAAAAACTTCTTTCATGCATATATTTATAAATTTGCACAATGAATCTCGTGAGAGCACATCGATTTTATATGATGACGCTAGTGCCGTAGCACGGTATGTAGGCAAATTTACGTACACGAAAGTATTACTTACGAGACATTGCGGGAAACTGCGCGTGACAAGTAAACAACTTTTTATTCTGACACTTTTTCTTGAATATATATGCACTGACTTAATATTTTACAGATCTAATTTTACAGTGATATTGGGCATATTTCCTTCTATCTAGTAACGTTTAGACGCTGAAGATACACTCTCCGTGTTAAGCCTGATTTTGAGAAAAACATGTAGATTTTGCATTTTTCGCCAGGAAGCAGCATTTAATTTCTGTATTTCTTTATCATTTGCAAAACTGAACCCATCCGCGGGTGGCCTAATTAGTGCTCTTTACAACCACGGTTATGTCATATTCCAGCTTTATACAGTACAAGAATAAACAATCATGTTTCACAGGAGGGGTCTACCTTTTCGCATTTACGACCATCTCAGCATTCCTTTTATACATTTACGACCATCTGCGCAACGTTAACACGAATCTTGACACGACCATCGACAAAACTCTGGTATGAAATCATCTGTATCATAAAGTTTGCATTAAATCACGTCTTCTTCTCAATCCAGATATGCAGTAAAGCGTTCCAAGACAGTTTTGCCGAACTTCCATGACTAAAATAAGTATAATCCTCCCTTTAATACAAATAAAACCTCACTCTAAAGCTATTCAATCGTCTTATAACTATGTTAGTCATGGTATTTCGGTAAAACAGTGTTTTGTAACGTTTGACTGCATATCTAGATTGAGGAGAAGACATGATTTAATGCAAAACTTCCAATATGTACGATATTATACAAAACTTGTGTCGATGGTCGTGTCAAAATTTGTGTTTTGTTGCGCAGATGATAGTAAATGCTTAAAAGGAATCCTGAGATGGTCGTAAATGCGAAAAGGTAGACCCCTCCTGTGAAACATGATTGTTTATTCTTGAAACGTATAAAGCTGGAATCTGATTAAACACTGGTTGTAAAGAGCACGAAGCAGGCCACCCCTGACGATATCAGTTTTGCAAACGATAAAGGAATAAAGACTGTACATGTTGCCTTCCGGCGAAGTAATAGACAAATGCAAAAATCTACATGTTTTTCTCAAAATTAGGCTTAACACGGAGAGTGTATCTTCAGCGTCTATATGTTTCTAGATAGAAGGAAATATGCCCAATATCATTGTAAAAACAGATCTGTAAAATATTTTGTCAGTGCAGATATATTCAAGAAAAACGGTCAGAAAGTAAAGTTGTTTACCTGTCACGCGCAGTTTCCCGCAATGTCTCGTAAGTAATACTTTCGTGTACGTAAATTTGCCTACATACCGTGCGTAGGTGTTATTTAGCTTTCTGACGGCAGTAACTGCATAACGTCGACATCTAGTGGACCAGGTATGAAACTCTAAGTTAGGAAAAATTGAAGCAAAAATAGGGACACGCTAAGAAATGATTTAAGTGGTTGCGAGGAGCCCCGGTAGCTTAGTATAAGTGCTGGCCTGCAGATCTAGCGGCCCCGGGTTCGAGACTCGCTAGAAGTAGAAACCTTTCTGACCGTAAACGAGGTTCCATTGCACACAGCCTTTCCTTACCACTCTCGCATCGTCCTGATATGACAGAGACACTGTTGAAAGGGGCGTAAAATCGCAAGTTATCCATCCATTAGTGATTTCAGTTATAATTTTGTTATTGCGCTCTCAGACTTGTGTATTACTATGCGAGATATTTATATGTGCCGAGACACGACAAAACCAACAAAGTGACATATGCGCCCAGCGAAGACTCAGATCAGCCTGGGCATCCGCCTAGTCTGATCAGAATCCTCGTTGTCCACACAGAGCTAGCTTAGACTCTTAGCTATCTTTTTAGCGCCAAGCCGAGAATCTGACCATACTGAGCGGATGCCCAGGCTGATCTGAGTCTGCGCTGGGCGCATGTGCCATTTAGTTGGTTTTCTCGTGTCGCGACTCATATCTCCCATCACTACCCCCCTGCTTCCTAAGATGATTTTGGGTGAGAAATTTTGGTTTCGGTGCGGATCAACATTGTATCAATTTCTAATGGGTCTGGTCAGAGTCTTCGCAATCCGCATGAAGCTAGCTTAGACCCTTAGCTACCCTTTATGCCCATAGAAAAGACTCAGATCAAACTGGGTGGATAACCAGGCTAATCCGAGTCTGCAATGGGCGCACATGCCATTTCATTGTTTTTCTCGTGTCGCGACTTATATCTCCCATCACTACCCCACTGCTTCCTAAGATGATTTTGGGTGAGAAATGTTGGTCTCGGGGCGGATCAACATTGTATCAATTTCTAATGTGCCTGATCAGAGTCTCCGCTGTCCGCATGAAGCTAGCTTAGACCCTTAGCTACCCTTCAAGCCCATAGAAAAGACTCAGATCAGACTGGGTGGATACTAGTGGATACCCAGGCTAATCTGAGTCTGCAATGGGCGTACATTTGTTGGTTTCTCTAATACGTTTTTTAACCCCGATAGTTCTAAAGCCATTGAGTAGATTTCACCGAAAAATCTCAAAGAGCTCCTTCATAAGTAGAGAACACATTCAGAAGAAGGAGCATGGGTCATACTTCGAAGTTTCGGCTACTCACGCCTCATCCGTGACACTGACAATATCTGGTGATGAAAGCCTGAGAGAACCATACTGTAATTTCTTAATTTTGATAAGGCAGTCGCTTCAAAGACGGTTAGTATCGAAAAGGATCCAAATGATTAAAAAGCGATGATCTGCTGAATCGATTCTAGTGACTGTAGCCTTATTTTTGAAAGTCACAGACAGACTTTGGATTTTTGACTATGCAGCTACACTCTGGGCACACAGCATTGCATCAACAATGATTCAACCTCAGGACGTTGCATCAGTACTTAATCTATGTTGATTCAACGTTGTGTGACTGCCCGAAGTGCTGCGTCGCATTTTTATGACTGAAAGTACCCCCCCCCCCCTCCCTCCCTCCTCGTAAGCATTTTGAGACGAATTTATATTTTTGTAAAGGTAGACAGGCTCTGTGACGTTCTGTTTGCTTCTCTTAACAAATATTGAAATTCATTATGGCCAACGATTTCAGAACTTCTTAAAGTTCTGAAATCGTTGGCCATAATGAATTTCAATATTCCATTTTTTTAAATAATTAAATTTTTGGAGTTTTAGCTATACAACTTAACATTTTCAGGAGTTCAAAGAAAACTGTCACCACACAAAAGATTACAGTCGGTGCTCCCTCACTGCGTACAGCTAAGTTTGAAGAAACTCATGTCAGTAATACAAGTACCCAGGGCACACCAGCTTTGCGTAACCTGGATGTCAGAAATGCTCAGTCCAGTTCCAGTACAAATTTCAGTGTCAGCGGTCATGCTAAACAGATCCAGAACATAAATACGAAACTGCGTAACGTTGATCTCCGGCAGCCAGAATCAAACACTTATGTAAGTCGACAAGTAGAGACATATCCGAAGCAGACGGTGTCCAAAACTGTGACAGTACAGAAATCAAAACCTGGGGCACAGGCAAATACTCAGAGTGTGACTCGAGTGACTAAGCGAACTGAGACAAAGACAACAAGTTATGGTGACCCAACTCGCCATCAGGAAGTATATGTCAGCAATCGAACTGAAAACTCCCAAGACTTAACACCATCTCTCAGAGAAGGCTTTCAAGACACAGAGACTCCGTCACTAAGAAAAGCAGTTATCAGTAATGTCAGTAAAAAAGTAAATGAATTCACACCATCTCTTAGAGCCGGCTTTGAAGATATAGAAATTCCTTCACTAAGAAAAGAAACTATCAGTAATCTCGGTAAAGACCTCACACCATCTCTCAGAGCCGGCTTTCAAGATATAGAGACGCCATCAATTATCAGTAATTTTAGTAAAAAACTCAATGACTTCACACCATCTCTTAGAGCCGCTGATAAAAAGGCTCCATCAGTAAGGAAAGAAGTTAACGACGACAATCGGAGTTCTAAGTCGAGAGACAGACAACTGCCTCCCAGCGACGGTATCCAAAATAAAGATCGGTATAGCAGACCGTCTCCGAAGAAAGACTTAAGCGCCCATGATGGAAGACTTTCCCCAAAAGAGAGATTTATTCAAGCTGCGAAAGCTGTCACGCCGAAACGGTCTGTGCCGAAAACCTTACCTAGGGCGACCGCCATAACGGTAGAGAAACCGGACACTTCAAGAGTGATAGAAACAAGACCGGAGGATCGAATTCCCGAAGATATGCCTGAGGAGTACAGAGACACAGTGGAGGACAGTCCTGCAGTTTAGCCCAAGTTACTGTTATTATGATCAGCAAGTACACTTTTAGGGGAAGCAACTCCGCAATTTTCTTTTTTGTCTCCCTTTTCACCTTACTTACAGTACTTGGTTCAGGTGTCAGAAACTTGCCAATTAAAATGAATATTCATTTTAATTGGCAATTTTCTGACACCTGATTCAAGTACTGTAAGTAAGGTGAATTTTAATTGGCAATTTTCTGACACCTGAACCAAGTACTGTAAGTAAGGTGAATTTTAATTGGCAATTTTCTGACACCTGAACCAAGTACTGTAAGTAAGGGGAATTTTAATTGGCAATTTTCTGACACCTGAACCAAGTACTGTAAGTAAGGTGAATTTTAATTGGCAATTTTCTGACACCTGAACCAAGTACTGTAAGTAAGGGGAATTTTAATTGGCAATTTTCTGACACCTGAACCAAGTACTGTAAGTAAGGGGAATTTTAATTGGCAATTTTCTGACACCTGAACCAAGTACTGTAAGTAAGGTGAATGGGTATACTTTCAGGAGAAGCAACTTAGTCATTTTCTTTATTGCCTCCCTTGTCAACAGGGACAATTCTTAAAGAAAAGAACTTGTTCCCCTGGCAGCAAATACGTTTTTTTAAAGTAGACCCCATTTTGGAAGGGCCTCTTCATCCAGGGAAGAAAATAGAAAGTCACAAAAAATGTTTCCCTTTGTTAAAATGGTAGGAAAACAAAAGGTATACCCATTCACCTTAATATTGCTTTTTAAGTAAGCTTTATATGTAGGGTTATATCACTGCATTGGATGTTGCTTTATATGCTGCTTATTCCACAGCAAAGGCAGGTCTCGAGGTTATAAAAAAATTTCATGCTCAACTCAGCTGAGCATGAAATTTAAAATGCTCATAAATATAAAAATACCAAGAATTTCAGCATTTTTCGGGCTCAGTTAAGCCGATAAGGCTATTTTTTCTGCTCATCAATGTTAAAATGCCAACTAAGATGTCAACACAAATTTGAATATCATGCTTTGGAACCTTTATATTTATTATAGTAGACCAATATGACACATTGTAATTTTACATCCAAAGAACATGAGCCGTGACACGAGAAAAAGAAAAAAGTGGTTGTGCACCCAGTGCAGACTCAGATCAGCCTGAGTATCTGCATCCGCCCAGTCAGATCAGAATCTTCACTCTCTGCATGGAGCTAGCTTAGGCCCTTAGCTACCCTTTAAGTGCACAGCAAAGACTCTGGTAAGACTGGGCGGATGCCCAGGCTGATCTGAGTCTTCCCTAGGAGTACATGCCACTTTGTTGGTTTTCTCATGCCGTGGCTCACATAAACAAGGCTCCACTTAATGTGTATGGATACACCTCCATGTTCTTCTCTCATTACACAAAGAGAAACAACTCTTGTTACCTTCCTGTTTGCTTCCCCTAAGGACAAAGCCATTCCAAAATGGGGTCTACTCTTAAAGGAAAGAATTTACTCCTTCAGGAGTAAATTCTTTCCTTTAAGAGTTGACCCCTACTGAGAAGTGAGACGAAAATGAAAATAGCAGAGTTGCTTCCCCTGATGGTGTACCCATTCACCTTAGGGGATACTATAACTATGGCAGCCTCCTGTTTCTCCATAAAATAAATGCTCTTGTAACCCATAAGAAATTCTAATGTGATACAAAAACAATTGTTTTGTGGGAAAATAAGCAAAAGTTATTTGGAAATTGTCATTACATACTCTGCAACTCAACAAAATATACTTTTTTTTTTTCAACAACAATAATGCCGTTGTATCCCAAAAGAATATTCTAATCTAATGTGATGCAAAAACAATTGCTTTGTAGAAAAAACAAGAAAAATTTAATTGGAAATTGTCATTAAATTTTCTGTAACTCAACAAAATATACATTTTTTTTTTCAACCAATGTTGCACCAATTTATATACACAAATAATACAAGAATAATTGCATTGTAATCCTCAACTAGATTTACATGAGTGTAACAAAGGACAGCATTATAAAGTTTATGCCTAACTTTATCCCATTCCATTCAAGATACCCCTTTAGGGGTATCTGGACAAACAGTTTGGATCCAGGTCAGGCCCCACAAATGTGGGGCCTGATCTGAGATCCAAACTGTTTGCTGCCTAGACATCATTTCTACAAGAGTTGGTTAGACATATATTGTCAAAATATTCTTGATTTTTGATGCAGACGACAATTTCAGCAGACGACAAAAAATACCCAGAATGCAATGGGTTATTTGGCTTTTCCATCTCCAGAATGACCCCAAAGTACCTAAATCAGTCTTAGGAAATTCTGCTTTGAGATGTTTTTTTCCTTTCTAAAATAGTCCCAAAATTCCAGAGCCATCTTGTAACATAGATCTAGATTTTTGGGATTGTTTTGGAAGGGGAACAACTCTGGTCCTATAATAGAAGAAATATGGTATCACTTGTCTAAAATGGCCTAAATAGTCAAATTAATGCTTCCATCAATGGCCAAGATTAATGCCTCCAGAACTTTCCAGAGACATAATTGAGGCTACCTGGGCTCACCTAGTTTGAAGTTCAGGCCTATGAATACTTTAAACAACCCGAATAGACAAAGCAATGCTTATGGCAAGTAGTCTAGATGGCAAAAATGCCTCTATTAAAAAAATATACAAGGAGCATTGTTTGGGCCAGTTCAGCTATTCTCTAAAAGCCTAACTTTTGCCTTTTTTTTTTTTTTACTGTTTTAGAGAATTACCCTATTTCTTTGGTTATAACACTGAAGATTTCCCTTAATAAGATAGCTACTGATTTCCAGAATTGTTTTGGGAGGGAAAATGCCATCTTATAGTAGAATTTTATTAGACTGATTTAGATATTCGAGACCATTCTAAACAGAGAATTTACAGGCGAATAAATATAGCAATAAGCTTTAACCACAAAATCCTGTGACTTACATGTGTCTAAAAAATAGTAACAGTAACATTATTACACTGCCTCAAGCCTTACCAGCTTTTACATCATTGTAAATGTGGACAGAGATATAGAGGATCTTACATGGTCATTTTATATGAAATTTATGAAACAAGCCTTCGGCGAGTTTCATAAATTTCATATAAAATGACCATGTAAGATATCATTCTGTTTATCATATGACCCTTTAAAATGGGATTTAAACACCTTCAAACTGAACATGATTATTTCAATAAGAAAATGCACTGATGATATGGACGTTGCCAATGATGTTATGTGTACGTGCCAAAGAGTTAAATATTACATGTGTGGTCATACTATTTTTATGACACACGCTGGTGCACTTTCAAAGGAAGCAACTCTGCCATTTCCATGAGGCAACCCTGCCATTTCCATTTTTGTCTCTGTTCTCAATGGGGGTGGGGGGAGAAGGGTGGGGGGTCAACTCTTAAAGGGAAGACTTTGCTCCTTTAGGTGAGTGAGTGAGTGAACTCGGGTTTAGTGTCCCACCAACAATGAGATCATGTGGAGACGGGACCTCGGTTCAAAGTCTCATCCAAAAGACCAGAGAAGTGGGGGATCAATCTTGCGACCCCTGGATTGGTAGTCCAGAGTGTTATCCACTACACTAAGCCACTCCTTTGCTCCTGTAGGAGTAAATTCTTTCCTATAAGAGTAGATCCTATTCTGAAAGGGCCACCATGTACATGAAGCAAATAGGAAGTCACAAAAGTTGTTTCCCTTTGTATAAATGGCAACAAAAAAAAACAACATTGTGTTATCAAGCAAGTCTTCCCTCAAAATAGTTTTACTTCTTATAATTTTGCATTCTGACCCATGTCATGTAGGAAAAACAACAAGCTGATTAGATTTTATGACTGTTTTGCTGACATCACTATAACTCTTCCTGAAGAAGGTAATCATTTACCTAAACTAGTTGATCAATAAAAAGAAGTCTACTCCATCAATGCTGGTTGTTTATTCTGTTTTTAATCCTCCTTTGATATTCTAAGTATTGGGACAGACCCGTTTGAGCCTTGTTTCGGCTAATATATGAAATGTATGGGAGGTAATTCAAGCTGGAGAGAAAATCTCCCCTATATTCTTTTAATAGTGACAGAAACATAGCAAGTTCTGTTTTCTAGTAGATTTCATGATTAAATTCATATTAAATTATTTTCTCCTTCAGTATCATGATCTTTTAAAATGTTTTGTATGATTTGGTATATCTGGTTGCCAACTTGGTGCTTTGTCTATACATTACAAGTAGCCCAAAGGGCAACAATTGCTCACCTGAGAGACATTGTAAACCTATAGGGATATTTAAGATGCTCAAGGGCAGCTAACTCCACAGTCAGTGGTCCAATCAGGCTGAAAATTAAACTCATCCAAAACATTATGTATGCCCTCATTTAATATATGCAAGTTTAAAAAGTATCCGATCAAGAGCACAATAGACAGAGCTGTCAAGGGCAGCTAACTTCATAGTGGTTGGCCTGACCTAGCCAAAATTTGAACTTGTTTAAGATATTATGCATTTCCTCATTACCTGCAAGTTTGAAAAGGATCGGATCAGTAGAAACCAAGAAAAAGTGGCGACATTGATTTTTTGGATGCTCAGGTCAGGTACTCCATAGTCAGTGGTGGGATCTAGCCGAAATGCTAACTAATCCAAGCTTTTATGCATATCCTCATTACCTGCAAGTATGAAGAGGATCCGATGAAAAATGAAAATGTGATGACGTTGTTTTCTCCATTATAAGACTATGGGATTTTTTTCAAACGCTCAAGGGCAGCTAACTCCGTAGTCTGTGCTCGAATCCGGCCAAATTTCGAACTCATCCAAGCTCTTGTGTATGTCATCATTACCTGCTAGTATGATAAGGATCTAATCAAAAACCTTGATTGCAGCACCCTGAAAGTCAAACTTGCTCGAGATATTGTCATGCCCTACATTTGTGTGAATTTATTTTAAAATCTGTTGAGAAATGTAGGTGCTAGAGCGCTGACAAAGTTTTTCTAAAAATAGCCACAGTGACCTTGACCTTGGGCACAGCATCCTGAAAGTCGAACTTGCTTAAGATATTGTCATACCCTACATTTTCAAAATCCATGGAGAAATGTAGGTGCTAGGGCGATGACAAAGTTTTTCTAAAAATAGCCACAGTGACCTTGACCTTGGGCATAGCACCCTGAAAGTCAAACTTGCTCGAGATATTGTCATGCCCTACATTTGTGTGAATTTATTTTAAAATGCATTGAGAAATGTAGGTGCTAGAGCACTGACAAAGTTTTTCTAAAAATAGCCACAGTGACCTTGACCTTGGGCACAGCACCCTGGAAGTCAAACTTGTTTGAGATATTGTCATGCCCTACATTTGTGTGAAGTTGATTTAAAATCCGTTGAGAAATGTAGGCGCTAGAGAGATGACCAAGTTTTTCTAAAAATAGCCACAGTGACCTTGACCTTGGGTGCATCATCCTGAAAGTGGAACTTGCTCGAGATATTGTCATGCCCTACATTTGTGTGAATTTATTTTAAAATCTGCTGAGAAATGTAGGTGCTAGAGCGCTGACAAAGTTTTTCTAAAAATAGCCACAGTGACCTTGACCTTGGGCGCAGCATCCTGAAAGTGGAACTTGCTCGAGATATTGTCATGCCCTACATTTGTGGGAAGTTATTTTAAAATCTGCTGAGAAATGTAGGTGCTAGAGCGTTGACAAAGTTTTTCTAAAAATAGCCACAGTGACCTTGACCTTGGGCGCATCATCCTGAAAGTGGAACTTGCTCGAGATATTGTCATGCCCTACATTTGTGTGAAGTCATTTTAAAATACGTTGAGAAATGTAGGCAATAGAGCGATGACAAAGTTTTTCTAAAAATATGTGATGAAGTTGTTTTCTCCATTATTACACTATGGGATTTGTTTCAAACGCTCAAGGGCAGCTAACTCCGTAGTCTGTGCTCGAATCCAGCCAAATTTCGAACTCATCAAAGCTCTTATGTATGTCATCATTACCTGCAAGTATGATAAGGATCTAAGCAAAAACAGTTGAGAAAACGTGATGACGCCATTTTCCCCATTATAACCCTATGGGATTTTTTTCAAATGCTCAAGGGCAGCTAACTCCGTAGTCTGTGCTCGAATCCGGCCAAATTTCAAACTCATCCAAGCTCTTGTGTATGTCATCATTACCTGCAAGTATGACAAGGATCTAATCAAAAACAGTTGAGAAAACGTGATGACGCCATTTTCCCCATTATAACCCTATGGGGGCAGTCTGTTGCCATGGAAACCAGAGTTCTGAGCTGATCGGCACCAAAACCTAATGCAGCCTTTCCCCTACCCAAATGATGCTTCAGATAAAATTTGATTGCGATCGGCTCACTGGTCTCTGAGATATTTATGTTTGAAAGTGTTGACGCACCCACCCACGCACCCACCCACCCACGGACGGACGACGGCTCGACTCCTATCCTATAAGCTCACCTCTGAGCCTTCGGCTCAGGTGAGCTAATAATCAGTCTTCAAAACATACAGAGCATAACTGAGCAGGGACATGGGAAAATATACAAAAAGGTTGTGCGCCCAACGCAGACTCAAATCAGCCTCAGCATCCACCCAGTCTGATCAGTCTAAGCTGTCTGCATGGAGGTAGCTTAGACCTTTATGAACCCTTTCAAGCACTTAGCGAAAAGTTTGATTAGCCTGGACAGATGCCCAGGCTGATCAGAGTCTGCGCTGGGTGCACAACCACTTTGTTCGTTTTCTCGTGTAGCAGCTCATATATGCATACATGAAACTAAAGGCAAATGGGTACATTTTTAGGGGAAGCAACTCTGCAATTCTAATTTTTGTCTCCCTCTTCATCAGTGGTCAACACTTAAAAGAAAGAATTTGCTCCTCTAGGAGCAATTTTTTTCCTTTAAGAGCAGACCCCTTTTTAGAAGTGTTTTGCCATCCAGGGAAGGAAAACAGGAAGTCTCAAAAGTTGCCCCCGTTTGTAAAAATGGTGGAAAAACATTTGTCTGTAAAGATTTACCTTACATATTAAAGCATTTTCATGTAATCTCATTAAAATACATGCAAAAATAAATTCAACAATTTAACATTTTAAAGTGTTTTACACTTCTACTGCACACTGATGAAACAAAGAAGATTTTGACACATGAATTCCTTTTTAAAGATTCATGTAAAGATAACAGCTTAGAAACTGACATCAAATACAACGTTACATTTTGCCCTTGAAATACATGTAGCTTTTACCCACTGTGTCTTGCCCTGAAAATATCTTTTCTAAAGTTAATGTTTGTAGTTGACATTGAATATTGTACCTACTATTTGGCCACTCAAAACTGAAATACATTGTACTTTCTTCTCCTGCCTTTTGACTTTGCTTAACCTTGTTAGTCCTTATGCAAAATAGCTAATAAACATGTCTCAAATGAACATGATGTCTAAATGCACTGCTGGGCACATCAGAAGAAGTTGAAACCCTCATCTTTCAGGCTTGAATTTCAACACTTTCTTCTGTACCCAGCTGATGTTAATGCAAGAAGAACTATGTTTGCGCCATCTTTTCTATAATTATCCAATAATTTGAACAAGTTCATCTTACTAGCTGACCATACTATCTACATGTGTCAATAAATTGCTGGCAAAATAAAATGCTGGTAGAATGATCTTGGAGCAGATCTCATCAAAGACAAATTAGATAGCTAAATACTTGCAGAGCCCTAGATAAGCGGGGTATTTGATGATAATTGAGGGGTAATTCTTTTTATGTCTCATTGAAACCATATGTTGTGACCCCTCATCTGAACCGTCTCGTTGAGACGGTTCAGATGAGGGGTCACAACATACGTTTTTATGTAGAAATAACAAAAATTATCCTTAATTATCACCAAATACTCCTTCTTATCTAAGGCTTTGACTTGGATTATTTAAAAGTGTTCAGCTGTGATTTTATCATAAGCAGACAATGTACAGAGGTAAAATGAGGTAATAAAATGACTACAGCATCCATAAATCTGACAACAAAAACATTTATACTTAAACCAACTTCTTAACTTTCTGGATTGCCTTTGTATGATGAACATACAGACAGAGAAGGGGAATTGATACCCAACATGCCCTTTCAACTTCTCCAAAATTGGGGACATAATAAACCAAAGCACTGTACCTTTTCAATCTCAAGATAACAATATTCGAGCAACAACATGAGAACCCCAACAAAGTGGCATGTGCACTCAGTGAAGTCGCAGATCAATTTGAGTATCCACCCCGTCTGATCAGAGTCTTCACTGTCAGCATGGAGCTAGCTTAGACTCTTAACTATTCTTTATGCACAAAGCAAAGACTCTGATCAGACTGGGTGGATGTCCAGTCTGATCTGTCTTTGCATGGTGCACATGCCACTTTGTTGATTTTGTCAAGTCGCAGCTCATTTATGTATTTTGGGGACCATAATATATTTTTTACCCTTTCTTCTTTGAGTTTGGTCTTATTAAGGGCCATAACACTGTTGTCACAAATACTATCAACATGAATGTACCTGAAAAACTGATAAAGCATGGCAATGTTTAGCAACAGGACAGGCACTGATGTATACTGAAGCAATGTTCATTATTATCATATAAAGCACTGTTCATAATAATCATATGATTCACTGTTCATATTAACAACATAAAGCTGTTCATATCCACAATATGAAACACTGCGGATATTAGAATCTATCTGACTGTCAAATTTGCAATATGAAACACTGTAAATATAAATCATATAAATCACTGTTCATACTAGCCATATAAACAACTGTTTACATTCACAATGTGAACCGCTATTCATATTAACCATATAAATCAGGTCATATTCAAAATAGTAAACACTGTTCATTCCAGCCATATAAACCAATGTAGTCATAATATGAAGCACTATCGTACATTATGTTCATACACATATGAACACTGAGGTATCCCCACATCAATATTCATAGTATTTTCTAGTGAGGAACTTAACATTCTCTCATGAAGAAACTTATATGCTCTCCTGATGCACTATACATGCTCTCCTGTCCTCTTTCAGAAAATTTGAAAAAGACCTATAGCTCTAGTTAAAAGGAGTATTTGAGGATAATACAGAGTTCTCTCCATTCCTCATTAAAACATATGTTGTGGTTCTTACTTAATACATTCTTACCAGACAGTTCTAATGAGGAGCCACATCATATCCCAGCAAGCACATGACGTCGTAATACCATTGTACTGACATCATTGTGACATAATAACGTCACAACAACGTCAGTACAACGTTATTTCAATGTCATGTACCCGCTGGGTATATTTTAATTGGGGAAAAGAAAAATATCTCAGAATTGTCATTAAATGCTCTCTAGAGCTCGGTATTGTACTATATTAAATTAAGATAAATCTCCTAGGAAACAATCACTTGTTGTCACGATACCCCAAAGGGAACAACGAGATCTTCTTTATGCTCTACTTTAACTTGTGTCATAACTTGCGAGGCTTTCAATGCTGCTGCACTTATCTGAAAACAAAAAATACACTTGACTTTCATTATCTAATACACTGATATAGCAAAGTACCCTCTTATATCAAATAATCTAGTTTTGACACATTTTCAATTTCTGTTTACATCTCAACAACTCCTAGTATCTCGACCTACTGGTATCTCAAAGTAAATTTTCTGGGATCAGAAAATTTACTTTGAGATAGCAGTAGTTTTTTAAGAATTTGAACTTTGAAATATCCAGAGTTCACTGCTGTTGGTTTTCATTATCTTCACGAAAATACAAAACCTATGACTATATTAGGAGCCATGGTATCACAGTAGGCTAAGTGTTGGTCTGCTAAGGTAGCAGTCTTGGTTCTATTCTGGTTGGAGATTGAACTCTTTTAAACCGTAATCAGGTTCCAGTGCACACATCTTTTCATGATCATCCTCCCATTGTCCTAATATAACTGTAATACTATTGAAAACAGAACATGAATTGCAATTATCCGTCTATGACCATCTTTAGTGAAAATTTAGATCTCTGCACAATGCCAATATATGTGCCTGGTGAACTTTGAGTAATATATCAAAACAATAAGTAAAACTTTTCTGAAAATTGTCATCTATGGGTTCTTGACAGCTTTTAAAAACAAACTGACAAATGTCATATACTAAGCCTACTAAGGTTATTTATATATCAACTTTAGAAGCCCCAGATTTAGGATACAGAAACAACAGCTGTCAGAGCAGAGTCTGAGTTTGAGGTCCACAGAATGTCATAGCATTGTTGTACACTTAGACCATTTAGGATTTAGGATGAATGGAAAATGGGTAAAAGCACCTGCTGTCTCAAACTAGTACTGGCCTCCCCCATAGAGGCACCCCCCCCCATTGCCCTATTTCATGTGTGAAGTTTTATTGAACTCTCTCTAATACATTCAGAGATATGCTCCGGAAAAGCAAAATACTGTAAACAAACTAAGAAGGGAGATGACTTTGTAATTACTTGCGGTAGAGTTATGGTTCTTGCACTCTGCACTTCCCCCATTGCCGTCTTTCAGTGTGTGAAGTTCACCGAGTTCCCTCTACTACTTTCAGAGATATGCCCTGGACAAAGAGTGACAGATGGAAGGACTGACCGACAGGTGGGACACACAGACAAAGCGGCAACTATATGCTCACCCTTCGGTAGGCATAAAAAACAACTTTGTGACTTCCTGTTTACTTGCCTGGGCCCAGTTGTTCAAAACTAACGACGTCGTTAGTTAACGAGACGTTAAAATTTCAAGCGTTTATAACTCAAATATGCCAATATTTTTTGTTGAAAAAATGTTAGAAGCTTTTGCAATGCAAAAGCTTCTCACAATTTTTCAACAAAAAATATCAGTGTATTTGGTTATAAAGTTGTAAAACACTTAACGAGTTGACCTCTTAACGAGCTCGTTAAGCTAACGATGCTTTGAACAACTGGGCCCTGGATGACAGAGCTCTAATTAAATACAGACTACTTTTCAAGAAAAGAATTTGCCAAAACAGCAGCATGTTTACTCTCCGGACGTGACCCCCCTCCCCCCCCCCCCCTCCGCCTCACTCACCCACCTCTCAGAGGAATGACATAAATATGAAAAAAAAATTGATTTAGTTCCCTTGAATGCATACTCATTCACCTTAATACATACCAATTCTATATCTGCTGTAGAAATTGGTTGTGAAGCTAGAACTATCTGTGGAGCAGAGACTCCATTTGGTACTGGCAGTTTGTACTGACGCCCTCTACTAGTAGTGGATAACACACTGTTTGCTCGATTGCTGGAACAGCCAAGAACAAAATAACAATAGCTATGTCAGCACTGCAGTTACATGTTACTGAGAAAACATAACAGTCAGAGCTCCAGATAATGTGGGTTTTTGAGGATAATTCCGACATAATTTTTTTAATTTATCAACGAAAACATATGTTGTAACCCATCATTAGAGCCGTCTCGTTTCTACGGTTCTAATGACGGGTCACAACATACGTTTTAATGGAGTAATATGGAAAATTACCCATAAAGTATCCCTGTTACTCCTTCTTATCTGGAGCACTGTCAACAGTTCTTATGATAAATACCGTAACCATGGTAACCATTCTAAATATTGAGACAAGCCTAAGCAAACAGTGCAGGCCAAGATCAGACTGCTCCTCATTGGTTGCTGTCTGATTTTACGTAGCTGAAAGCATTTGCTATGGGTGCAAAGTAGCACACTTTTAAGGTGAAAACGTGAAAAGTGCATTAGAATGGGTAAAACTGTATCAAAAATTGTCCTTCGGGGAGGTAAATCGTCTGTTTTATGGTCGCAAATTGTGTTTTATGGCTCCGCTGGTGCATTGCCATGAAACGAAATTTCCAACCATAAAACCTACAATTTACCTCCCCAAATGACAATTCTGAGTACAGTTATGAGTTATCCCCTAATTATTGCAAGGTTCCCAATTTTAAGAATTTTTACCATAGCCAGTGAAAGAAGTGACATTGTCAAGTGATTGCCACTAATAAAAAGAACATTTTGATTGTGTGCACTGTGCAAAGAGCTGAATGAAAATATCATTAATTAGGCTTGCTCAAAGAAATATAAGGCATTCAGTTTTTATTGAAAATCATGTTCAAATCAATTATCAAATCATTTTATTAGGCAAACATAATTATAGATATTAAGGATAAGCCTATAGACTACACTTTTTCTCCTCATGAACAGATAACTCTGATATAGATAACTTCTATTCATTCTTCATAAAAAACATAAGTCTTTTGCCCTTTGTTAATCTGCTTTAGGCAATTTTAATAATGTACCACAACCTAGGTTTTACTGTGAATGAACATCCTATTCAGTTAGTAATAAGACCAGGTGTTTCCCTCTCTAAAACAATTCCAAAAATCCAGATCCATTTTATATGACAGACCTAGATTCTTGGACTGTTTAAAAGATAAGAAAACAATTTCATGGTAGAATATATACATCTGGGGCCATATTTATAAAACGACTTAAGTCGTTGCTATGCTGTTGCTAAGGCTAAATTTCTATGAAGGAGATTCCCTACAACTATGAAATTTGCTCTGGAGGAACAGTCTTTTTCAGACTGTTCCTCCAGAGCAAATTACTAAGTTGTAAGGGATCTCCTTCAAAGAAAGTCTGCCTTAGCAACAGCATAGCAACCACTTGTCGTTTTATAAATACGGCTCCAGATTTACATATTTGTGGTCATCCTGGACAGGAAAGTGTTCCCAACTTATAGCTGGATAATTCCAACTCATTTTTCTACTGCTTACCATATTTAGCGCGACTTGATTGGTCAAGAGCACACAGTAAATGGCTTTTATATTTCGATAAATCCCCTAAACCAGAAAACGAGAACTACTTGGACTATTTTCTTTGTGGCAGTTTCTAAACTACTCGGTATACTTGACATTTTTAAGGTAAAAATGAAATAACCAAGTTGGAATTATAAGAAATGAATTTTATTTTTGTGGATTTTATGGATGTTTAAACACCGGCGAATCACTCACAAACTTAACATACAGCCCTTTGAGCTTTATTCAGTTTGTGAGTGATTCACCAGCGTTTGCACATCAATAAAATCCACAAAAACAAAATTCATTCCTATAATAAATATAGTAAAGCTATCTCGAACTAATTTAGTGCAAGGTGGACCACTGGCGTCTCTCCTGCAAGCTTTGTCACAAAACAGAGCTCAACCAGAATACCTGAGGCAAAGTTAACACCACCTGAGCCAACATCGGTACAGAAATACCTATTTCTAGCACATCGGATAAGGATATCAATATGTTTCACTTATACCTACAAATCTTTTCTTGCACACCGGATAAGGGTATCAGCGTGTTTCACCTGTACCTACAAATCTTATCTCAACAATGTTATCTCACCCAGGACCAGATAAACATCGCGTGCATCCAATACATTGGTTGTATAGGAGGTTATGTATCTGGGTAGTCAAGTGACGTTGGCTTTTCAGATGATGACATCAGAAAGAAGGAAAAAATGATGACAGTTTATGCACGCCAGATGGTGATGTAAAGAATCGAATGGAGATGGTTGAAATCAGGCCTTCTTTTTCAACCAAATAACAATAATTGCCCATTTTAGGAAGTTCTAAAGTTAAAACAAAATGTGCAGTGCAAGAAAAAGTATCTATCATGGGTGTGAGGAGCAGATAGAAAAATCTGTCACTCCTGATCACTGATCGGCATCACTTTACAAGCTTTGTGATGCTTGACAGTGACCTTCGTGGCTTATTTTTCTGTCCACACCATACACCCATGAAAGATACTTATAGTCTAGCTTCTGCTAATTGTTACACAAACATTATCAGCAAAAATCCCCTTGATTGGAGTTCTGAAAAAAGAATAACATATGAGCTGCGACACAACAAAACCAATACAGTGGCATGTGAGCCACTTCGGTGTCTTCACTGTCAGCATGGATGTAGTTTAGACCCTAAGTTATCCTTTGCGTGCACAGTAAAGACTCTGATCAGACTGGGCAGATGCCCAGGCTGATCTGAGTCTTTGCATGGCACACATGCCGCTTTGTTGGTTTTGTTGTGCTGGAGCTCATGTTATTTTGGAAATGCTATCAAAATCTGGCACAACTGCATACCTGTATAATCTTGCTCTGTCGTGGTATTCATTTTGTTCAATGCCCTGTGTTTCTATTGCAGCTACATCTATCACGTTCCTGAAAAAACATTACACATGACAATACCTGCCAAGGAATATCCACCTGGGCCAGGTGGTTCAAAACTTATGACATGGTTAGTAAACATTCTGTTAAAATTTTTAACCTTAATAGAGTCAATGTGGGTACATTCAGACATTTTTGCATTCAGTCGTTCCTGCACGTCCTATCTTCTATGCAAAGTTAAGTTACATCGAGTTAGATATACCTACAATTATCATCTGAATTAACTTCAGCTAGAGATCAGACCCAAAATATCACAAAAACTTTTACTTATCCCCTGTGCAGTTGATGTCAGCATCCTGGTACAATCGGACAGTCATTGGTACATTCGGACACACAGATAGGTACAATCGGACACTTGAGTAGCTACAGTCTGGCAACGTCAGTAGCTTTAATCCCGGTAGATAAGTCTTCTAGGCATGTGATTAATTATCTCTGTGTGTCTGGTCATTAGGGCAAGAACGTAACAGAACAGAATACATCAAATTCAGTTCTGCCTTTTCCGGGGCTCCATGTGGATTAGGTGTTGTTGTCATGCTTAGGTTTTGACCAGAGCAACAGTATTTCAGTCTTACAAAAGCAGTCAGTTAATCTTAGCACACTCTTTCTCGGCAGACTTATACTTAGTATCATGAAAATATTTCAAAAGTTATTCAAGTTATAGAGCAGACACAAAATTACACCTAAAACCATCAAGGGGAAATAACACAAAAAGTAAGAAAGCATGAGTTGTCATTCTTGTTCGGGACCCATTGCTATGACCTGTTCTACATATCTGTAAAGTATCATGAAAATATTTCAAAGGGTATTAAAGATACAGAGTGGACACAAATCTGCCAAAAAATTGCCAATGGGGAGATAACTCAAAAACTACAATAGCAAGAGTTACCATTCTTGTACGCGACACATTGTCATGACCTATTCTACATAACTGTGAAGTAGCATGAAAATATTCTAAAGGGAATTCAAGATATAGAGCAGACAAGAAAATGTTGACTAACGGACAGACACCAGGCTCATCGCTATATCCCCAATTCCGTCAAGGGATAAAAAGAGAAGAATATGGGCATTTAAAATGTGTATATAGAGGATCTTACATGACTGTTCATTATTGAATTTATTAAAGGAGTTGGGAAAAAAGATAAGTGTGCATCTTATCACTTTTCTCCAACGAGTTTAATAAATTCAATAATAAAGAAGCATGAATGCAAGATTCTAATTATCATATGACACAAAGATCGCATTTTATTAGGAGATTTTGCACTAAAAATGTCACGATTTTGCCCTTAGAAAACAAAACCTTTTTATGAATGTCAACGCATAATGTTACAAGGTAATTTGCTTTTTCAATCCACTGGTTGATTACTGTTTTTAATGCATGGCTTTACTACACTCTCAGATGTAATATCGTATGATAAAAATGTATATTCTATACCCTCTGGGTATACAATTTATACTTACCTTGCTGTTCTATGTAAGATTCCTGATAATGCTGATTCTTCGTCAGCCTTTGGCTTTGAGTTTGGAACTGGCGTAATAGTGGATTCACTGTAAAATACACGCAGATTTATTATTGTTTTATCACTTATTCTGACACAGTGCATCTATAGTAGCAATTGAAAGTTTGCATGTTTCATTCTGCAACAATTCTGCACTGTTTTGGAGTGCGTGAGTCTAATTGCTGACATCACTGGCAATACTGACATAATTTTGTGACGTTTTGAGACGTTAGTTAGTGTGACGTTTTGAGACGTAGCGTCTCTTTTTCTTTCTAAAATCATCGTAAAAACGTACATTTAACTTAGATATAGTTTTGATTATTAGCGGGAGTATGAACGTGCTTGCAGGAAGGTTGTGAGAATTTGAATGAAAAGAATACTTTGAGGTGTTAGAATCGAAATAGTTCAGCTCTAGCATTGAATTATTGAGTAATAATTCACTGTTTGTCATTCAGTAGTAAATAAATATATCACTCGCGCTCCACACTCGTGATATGATCTACTTTACAACTGACCTCTAAACAGTGAATTATTACTCAACAATTCACTGCTAGAGCTGATCTATTTCTTAAATCTTTATCAAAGTTTTCTCTCATTATTCTCACACAGACCACTAACAGAGGCAATGACTAATTACAGTGGTTTATTCTACACACAATTATTTTCATGTTGCATGCTGATGTTTTCACCAAAACTTAAGACAGCAGACTATGTTCCTAAGTGTTCCATGAAGCTACTGTTATATCTATACTTAATATCATATCTATTAATAGAAGTGAACGTTATGTTATCACGTTGACTACGTGACGTTATTACTGTTGTTACGTTAGTTGTTATGTTCATGTCGGTGCCGTGAATACACTACAGGATCACCGCTATACTGTTTTGCTATTTGTGTCTACCCCCATCCCAGCAGACGGATGTTTCACTGGCGACGAGGACGGTAGTATAACGACTTTTAGTTGAAAACAACACGAGATCCGTTTGCTTAAAGGCATTTTAATGAGAAACGCATTTTATTGATGAGCAACTACGTTATAGATATGGCGGGGAACGAAGCTGCGACTATAATCACTACAGAAACAAGAAATCTACGGGCGCTTCCATTTCACATCACTGAGGATCAGCTATCCACCGGTAAAGAATGGGAGGAGTGGCTGGAATCTATTGAGCGTGAGTTTAGATATTTTAAAATATGCAATCCAGTTGATAAAAAAGACGCTCTGATAATCTATGGCGGCAAAGAAATATCCCGTCTGGAGAAAAGTTTACCAGATCCGTCAGGCGACCTCAACGAATATGAAAAACTTCGGGCTAAACTTAATGACTACTTTATGCCAAAAAGGAACAAGCATCACGCTAGATATGTCTTCTTAAAAATGAGACCAGTTGTAGGCGAAAGCACGGTTACGTACGCTACTAGACTGCGAGAAAAGAGTCACGAATGTGAGTTTGGGGAAGCTTGTGATGATAGAATCCTTGAGCATTTAATTCAGACCATCGAAAACGAGGTTTTAATCCAACGATGCATATCAAAAGGGTGGAGTTTATCACAGTTCCTGAAAGAAGCGGCCCAAATTGAAGACATTTCGCTACAAATTCGAGACATGAAAGAAGTTCCATACGAAAAGCAAATAGCACGTATTGACAATCGGCAGGGAGCTAAGCAAAGAGACATAACTCAAACATCTAATATGGGACGCCGGCCATGCCAGTATTGCGGATTACAGAGGCTACATCAGGATCGCCGAGAATGCCCAGCGTTTGGCAAAACCTGTAACAAATGTCAAAAGCCAAACCATTTTGCTATTGTCTGTAGAGCGGATAGACCGACGAACTCTGGGAAGAAGAGCAGAAATGACATAAAAAGAGGCAGGAACAGAATAAAGAAAACTTTGGAGCAGGAATCAGACAGCTCAGATAGCGCAGATGAGGATTTTCTGACACAATCAGTAGCACATATGAGGATAAAAAGAGTGAAAAAGAGATATAGTTTGGAAAAGACTGTCCCACTGATGGTAAATGACATATGCATAAGGGCGGAACCAGATAGTGGGGCAGATGTCAACGTCATGGACGAGTTTCAGTTTCGAGCATTGCAGATCAGATCGGCAGCGGACTTAGAACTACAAAAAAGTAAGATCAAGCTTATGACATTACAGAACGAATTACCTGTAAAGGGCGAGTTCAAAGCCATATTAAGAAATAAAACCTGTGGAGTTCATTCAAAAATTTTGGTAGTGAAGGGCAGGATAAATTCCCCACCACTCATAAGCAAGACAACTTTAACAAAATTAGGGATGCTACGTATTAAGGACGATGGATCTTTTGCTGAGCCAAATGAGCTACGGATGTCAGGGATACAAAGTCAAGTGAACACAGTAACTGAAAACAAATCGACGACAGATGGAGATATTGATAGAATATTAGACACACACACCGGTGTTTTCAAAGGCATAGGGAGGATCAGAGATATAAAGGATGACAAAGAACTTTATGTCAAGTTTAATATAAAGCCTGAAGCAGCACCTATAGCCCAAAAGCCAAGACCAGTGGCATATTACTTACAAAAACCTTTGAAATCGTGGCTAGAGCAGAGTATAGCAGAAGGAATATTTGAGGAAGTGCCGGCCGGCGAACCGATCACATGGTGCTCACCCATGGTTGTACAGCCAAAACCAAGGTTTTCAAAGATATCAAAAGAGGAACTTCAGCCAAATATGATCCGTGCCTGCGTTGACCTGAGGATTCCAAATAGGTATATGGAGAGGAACAGGATCACTCATGGTCCTGTAGTGGAAGACTTCATATATAAGTTTCACGAGTGTGTACGGTTTTCAAAGTTAGATTTAAGAAGTGGTTACCACCAGCTATCCCTTCACCCAGATTCAAGAGCCATAGCTACATTTAGCACGCCCTGGGGGAATTTACGACCGACGCGACTTATATTTGGAGCAAAGGCATCGCAGGATTTGTTTGATGAGATGATGTACAAAATATTTGGTGACATCCCAAATTGTATGAATCAGCGAGACGACATCCTGATAGGCGGCCGAAACATGAAGGAGCATAATGAAACGCTAAAAACGGTGTTACAAAGGGCTGAAGATTTCGGCATCACCTTCAACAGAGAGAAGTATTCGGAGTTGAGGAAATAGACTTCTATGGATATAGATTTACAAAAGAGGGACTGAAACCATCACACGAAAAGGTGAAGGCTGTTAAAGAAAGTCCACGGCCAGAATCAAAGGAGGCTGTACGAAGTTTTCTTGGTATGGTGGGTTACCTATCGAAATTTATCGACAAATACGCGTCCATAACCGCACCTTTGAGGAAACTGACAGAGAAGGATGTGAAATTCAAGTGGGGACCGACCGAGCAAATAGCGTTTGATCAGTTAAAGAACAGTATTACCAATGATAAAACAATGATCTATTTCAATCCGAAAAGAGATATAATTGTTAGAGCAGAAGCCAGTTTTCATGATGGCTTATCAGCAGGGTTGTTTCAAAAGACGAATAAAGGATTGCAGCCAGTCCATTTCATCAGTCGAACGATGACCAAAACAGAGAAAAAATACAGCCAAACTGAAAAAGACGCTCTGGCTGTACGATGGGCGAAAAATAGGTTCCGCATGTACTTGCTTGGCGCACCCAAATTTAGGATAATCACCGCTCATAAACCGTTATTGCCGATGTTCAATAAAGCCACAGCAAGGCTCCCACCTCGGATAGAAAGGTGGGTCATGGACATGCAAGATGTCGACTTTGAACTAGTATATGAGCCTGGTAAAGATGATGCTGATCCCATGGATTTTCTTTCAAGACATCCACTACCGGTAATTGGTACTGACAATACTGAGAAAGTTGTCAAGAGTATTTTAATGGCTGAACACGCAGTTGTTTTAGATCGCATCAAGAACGAGACAAAGAAAGATGAGCAACTTCAGAAAGTATATCAGAGGATTTTGAGAGAGGACTGGGAGAGCCACCGGAAAGATAGAGATATCTCACAGTTTTACAACATCAGGAAAGAGCTATATGCTGTGGATGGACTTATCTTCAGGCTAAATCTCATAGTCATACCAGCATGTCTTCAACGAACAGTCATAAAAGCTGCTCACAGTTTGGGACATCTGGGCATGACAAAGACAAAACAGATGCTAAGGGAAAAATACTGGTTCCCTGAAATGAATAAGATGACGGAAGGGATTGTCGCGATGAATGCCAGCTCACAACCAAGCAGCACAGGCAAGAGCCTGTAAAGGTGACGAAGATACCAGAAAAGCCCTGGGAAGTAGTATCTGTCGACTTTGGCGGCCCATATCCCGATGGCCACTATAATTTAGTAGCCATTGACAAGAGAACAAGATATCCAGAGGTTGAAAGAGTGTACTCTACATGCGCTAAGTCAACAGCAGAAAAGCTCAAAAAGATGTTCGCTACTCATGGCACTCCGGTACGGCTAGAAATTGACACTGGTCCGCCATTCACCTCCAAGGCGTTCGCCGATTTTGCAGAAGTAGAGGGGTTTTAACATCACCGTGTGACACCAATGCATCCTAGGGCCAACGGCGAGGCTGAAAATTTCATGAAACTGTTAAACAAAACTGAACAGAGAGCTCAAATTCAGAAAATACCATATACTATTGCACTACAAGAGATGCTTACGGGCTATCGTTCAACGCCGCATCCTGCTACAGGAATTTCGCCCTATGAAGGCATGATGAAGAGACCGGTGAGAACAAAATTAGATTACAAGGAAAGGATAAGTGAAAACTCCAGCAAACGTGAAAGAGGGGTCGACGAAAAAGACAGACAATATAAGGAGCGAGTAAAACAAAATGCCGAAAATAAAAACACAAAAGAACACAACTTTAAAGTGGGCGATTACGTCCTTTTGAGACAGCAAAAGGATAATAAATGGTCCACTTTTTACGAGCCAGATAAATACATTATCTACAAAATTAATGGGTCTACAATAACAGCAAGACGAAAACGAGATGGGAAAGAAGCGAGAAGGGATTCCACATATTTCAAAATAACAGATGCCCCAACGTCTGAAGTGAATCATCGCGCAGGAAAAGATACACCGAGAAGGCCACATGATTGGAGAGAGAATATCTTAAGGAAAAGCAAGACACCAAAGAATACTGACATGAATGAACCACAGGTAGACCAAATGATCATTGAGGAGCAGGAGAACGATTTAGAGGATGGTACAGAAGAGCCGACTGAAACCGAAGCGGCTGGAAACGGAGAGTTCCAACCTAGGCGATCGGAACGCACCAGAAGACGACCAAGACACTTCGAAGATTTTGTCATGTACTAATGAGACGAACTTTCTAAAGACAATTACTTAACATTTAACTTTTCAGTCACATAAAGAGTGGTTACCGTAAAGTTAAATTATCATAGTAGTTATGCTGAAATTCAATTATCATAAACAATGACAAAGGCTTAAAACACTTTCGGCTAATATCACTTTAAATAATTTATTTTGATATCCTTTACAGACATAAAAAGGTATTCAACTATCCTTTGAAAGAAATGGAGAGATGTTATATCTATACTTAATATCATATCTATTAATAGAAGTGAACGTTATGTTATCACGTTGACTACGTGACGTTATTACTGTTGTTACGTTAGTTGTTATGTTCATGTCGGTGCCGTGAATACACTACAGGATCACCGCTATACTGTTTTGCTATTTGTGTCTACCCCCATCCCAGCAGACGGATGTTTCAGCTACATCCACTTTTTCTGAAAACAAAGCATGTGAACTTGTCATACATGTATCTTGCAGGACTGTTCATACATGAAGAAAGGTTGCAAAATTTGAAGAATATCAATAAATGTTCGCTTATTTTTCATACTGATCATGTGTATAAAGTTTCAAGTTCCAAGCTCTTACGGTTCTTGACTTATAGGGTAGCGGACACACTTACTGACAGATAGACAGGCCGAAACCAATATGCCCCCACTTCTCCGAAGTTGAGGGCATAAAAATTTAATCATTGGGACAGATCAGTCTGCTCAAACAATGCAGACCTGGGCCCTGTTGTTCAAAACTAACGACGTCGTTAGCTAACGTTTCCTTAAAATTTCAAATGTTAATATCTCTAATATGCCAATATTTTTTGTTGAAAAAATGTGAGAAGCTTTTGCATTGCAAAAGCTTCTCACTGTTTTTCAACAAAAAATATCAGTGTATTTGGTCATTAAGTCATAAAACACTTAACGAGTTGACCTCGTAATGTGCTTGATAGGCTAACGATGCTTTGAACAACTGGGCCCTGAAGATCAAGGCTGCAGTCTGATCAGGGCAAACACTTTTTGCCATTTCATTTGCATCTTTTGGACAGATTACCACATTGTAAAACCAAATTCTTCCATTTTTATGACAATGATCATCATTATTTATGGTGTACATGTACCATTTTTTTCACTTTTACAGCAGAAGGAAACCAATCAAGTGTAAATTATTTATCCATTGATTTTCATTTGTACTCCATTTGGTGAAATTACACCAAATGGAGTACAAATGAAAATCAATGGAAATTACACCAAATGGAGTACAAATGAAAATCAATGGAAATAACACCAAATGGAGTACAAATGAAAATCAATGGATAACAAAGACTAAAGATGTGCAATAACGCTGATTAGGCATTGCCCTTTTCTGAAACTTGTCTTGTGTCTCTGAAAGCCTATAATGTTTAAATCCTGGCTCTACTAAATGTCCCCTGCTTTTTTCTGAAAAAAAAAAAGAAAAATAAATTGCCAAAATTAAAAAAAAAATCAGCTGTTATTCTTACATGGTTAATCATAGGGCTCAGGAGTCCTAATATGACAGATTCTAATTTCGGTCACAAAGATGAGACTTTTGACTCAATCGCCCAACATGACCCTACAGTCTTATCAATAGCTTGCTTATTTGTATCTATAGGCTATGCATCCTGACGACTTTTCCAGATCTCTAGATAAGCGGGAGTATCTGAAGATAATTGAAAGATAATTTTTCTTATTTCTCACTGAAACCATATGTTGTTGTCCCTCATCTAACCATCTTATTAAGACGGTTCAGATGAGGGGTCACAAACATGTTTTTTATGCAGAATTAACAAAAATTGTCCCAAATTACCAACAAATACTCCCTCTTATCTAGAACTCTGGACTCTTCATTTGATTGGTTTCTGCTGCCTACCAATATCCTCGGCCTTTAGCCCATTGCATTCTGGGTATTTTTTGCCGTCTGCTGAAATTGTCTTCTGCATCAAAAATCAAGAAAATTCTGACAATATTGGCCTAACTAACTTGCAGAAATGATGTCTAAGCAACAAACAGTTTGGATCTCAGATCAGGCCCCACCTTTTTGGGGCCTGAACTGGATCCAAACTGTTTGTCCAGATACCCTTAAAAGGGTATCCCGAATGGAATGGGTTAGACACCTCTTAAATTGTAAGTGAGATGACGCTGTAGAAAAGTTACCATAGCAACTATGGAACAACCAACTTTTGTGCTTAGTACCTTGGCAGACTGACGTCTCGATGACATCACTTTGACATAAATATGAATGCTTAGTTGCAAACAGACATTATGACATCATTGGTATTGGAGCATGCCTTATAGTGTATGCCAAACTCCACAAATTTTCCAGTGACATTATAAACTGAAATTCTTTCAACAGAAACTTCAAATTCTGTCATGTAATATTCATATCATCCCTCTGATCCACACAGGGTAATCAGAGACCTCACTGTTGGCTCTATGGCTTGGACCACTTACATAGATGGCTGATGTGACATGCGGAGGCTCTGATCATAATGTGTCACAAACGCCACATTATTGAAAGTCACATGACGTGACATATTATGTAGTTTGCAGGAAGTTAACTTACTGACTACTGGGTATCTGAGTGTGTCCATTGGATGGGTTAATCAACCGATCTGTTTCTCGTGGAGATCCTGCCTGCAAAATATATGATGTGCAAAGCTGAATAAAATTATAATCAAATAGCAATTAATTAATGGTTCTGGGAGGGTTCTATGTAATTCATAAAACTTGATGATGATTTGGAGATAATTAATTTCCATGACGTCGCATCTGAGAGTGTAATAAAGCCATGCTTTAAAAACAAAAATCAACTAGTGGATTAAATATGCAAATAACATCGTAATGTTATGCGTTGACGTCTATAAAAACGTTGCCTTTTCTAGTGGTGAAATTGTGACATTTTAGTGCAAGATTTGCTAATAAAATGCAATTTTAGTGTCATATGATAAACAGAATCTTGTACTCGTGCTCCTGTAATATTGAATTTATTAATTTTGTTGGGGAAAACTGATAAGTCTCGCATCTTATGCTTTTCCCCAACTAGTTTTATAAATTCAATAATACATGAGCACTCATGTAAGCTCCTCTATTTCTCAGGGTCAGAAAAACTTTGTGACGGAGGGCAACAACAGGTCAAGAGGAGGTTTGCAGGAAAGATGATTCCAACAGATTTTCTTTTTTTAACACTGCTACAGTTAGAGACGCTTGGATTTGGTGCAGGAGGCTATTGTACCAATTAGACAATTACAGATCTACTCATAAGTGGATCAACTCATGGCTCTCTGAGTGCTCTCAAAAAATGGTTTTAGATGGCCAAGGCTCAGACCCAGTCTCGGTTCTATCTGGTGTCCCTCAAAGATTGGTCTTAAGACTGATCCTTTTTCTAAATAAGAATGATCCTTTTTCTAAATTTCTTATTTTCATTAATGATCTTCCACACAACATCAGGTCATCTGTTCGTCTTTTTGCTGATGATTGTGTTTTGTATAAGAATATCTTCTCTCACATAGATTGCCAGATCTTGCTAGATGACCTGAACAACCTCGCACAATGGGAGCCCGATTGGCAAATGAAATTTAATGTTGCCAAAATTAATGTCATTCTATGAGGGTGACTAGGACTAGGGCATCCCATGATTCACAATACACTAGATACCTTGCATATAGTAATGCCCTGAAGAATTCATTCTTCCCTTGGACTATTCCTATGAGGAATAGTCTCCCCTCTTCGGCAGTTTCTGCCAAAACCGCTGAGGAGTTTAAGGCCCTTGTTTAGATTATCGGTATAGAGGCATGTGTTTTAGCATGCCTCCGATCTGCTTCTTGTAAATAGTTTTAATGGCCCGACCCGAAAGTTTGTTATCCCTTTGGGCTAAATTCTAAATTTAGCCACCCACCACACCTGAGGTAATGATCAGTAAATGATTGTCTCAGTATCGAGAGATAGATAGATATTGTGACAACTGTAATACTCTGTATTCAACAAGTTATTATAAAGTTTGAATATGCAGTATTTTCATGGCTGGTGAAAATTGAATCACTTTTCAGTGTTATATTGCCGAAGCAGGCTTGAACTACTACCATGCCGATCAAAGGAGGCTAACGTATGATTATCACTTCTGGAGGCCGAGCTGACTTGGAGGCCAAGTTCATGGTTACAGGCTGATTTCACTGTGACCATTATTTCTAGCTGACAGGATGACTTAATTCTGCCTTCTATTTATATGCAAGGGGACACTGACTGCATGGCCTTCTATGCAAGGCCTTCTATGCAAGGGGACACTGATGCATCTTTAACATGGTTGCTTCTAGTTCTTTATTCATTCAATTCAGGCCCGGATCCAGACTACCACATACTGGTGGGCTCTGGATAATTAGAGGGGCTTGTAGGTGCCGAGATGTTTGTGTGTGTGTGTGTGTGGGGAGGGGGGGGGGGGGCTTGAAAATATATCGCATAATATGGGATCAATTTTGATGAGAATTTTTGAAAATATCCTGTCTGCCTTGAATTATATGTTGTGATATCTCATTAGACTCGCCTCGCCGAGGGGATTCTAAAGAGATATCGCAACATATTTTTTAATCTAACCAGGCCCAGGTGGCGGGGCTGAAGCCCCAAAGCCCACTCCCTGGACCCGGGGCAGCAATTTATCTTGGTAGCTGTACACTGGTACACTGGAACAAAATTTCCATCAAGCCTCCTCATTTCCTGACTGTAATTTGAAAACTATGGCTTGACAGTCCATAGGAGATGATGCTTTCAGCAAATTATCATGTTCTCTTGATACCTCATAGTCTTTTGAGTCACTCTGGAAGCAACTTTCACAGCATCCCATGCTGAAAATTATAAATAAACCAAAACTTTTTTTTCAGTTCAGTGACATTGCTCACATGATCAAAATATTTCAGCAGCAAATTACCAACTGAACAAAATCAACTTTTTTCTCTAGATAAAAAATATATTAGCATTGATATCGAAGTAATTATTTTTTGTTTATAAATGATCTTAACAATAATACATAATATAGCTTCACTTAATTAATTTTCAATGAAACAAAAAAATATTTATTGCGAGTCTTGAATATGGCTGCGCCCTGGTTCAGGAAGACTTTGCAAATGAAGAAACATTTTTTGCAAGCTTTGTGGAAATGTGATTTATCTTACAGACAATGTTCTACCTTGAAACATTCAATAAAAGATCTGCTTCACAGAGATGTACCGAAAAATTCGAAGACAGCAGTAGTTGCTGAGGTAAAACTAGTTTCGCTTTCTACCGGTCCTTGTGGCGGTTTCGCTTCAGTAGTATTTCGGCCCAAGCAGATTCGCAGCAAATGGAGAGTTTCACAGCTCTAGCACTTCATTTTTCCCACAGGTAGGGTCAAAGCAGGTACGTTCGGAAGGTGGGGTATTCTCGGACACTTTACTGGACTGTTTCTCTTATTCTCAGAAGTGCAGTTCTGATTATGCTCTCTATAAATAATCAAAGGGCCAATAGCCCTGAAATGACAGATTCTATCAGAATAAAGTCATGCTACTTCGACACAAAATAATTTCAAACTTTAGCTTTGTAGCTTGTATATGGCGTATTATTATGGCCCAGCTGTTTTATGTAAATAAGCAATTTAGCACAAATCACTCCATGCACCTGCCAAAATTCTATCTGTTGTATCTTTTCTATAAGCATTTTGCTTCTGTTCGTATCCTTATATAGATATTGTCACAATATATGTCGTACATAGATTTTTCGAAAAAAAATATGTTTAAACCAAAATTCTATCTCTTATACACAAGTAATTTCTGAATTCTGACAACGGTTACTGCATTTCACTGACTTTTAAGCACTCAGTGTTTGCAGTATTTCGCATTACTTATTGACCACTTGGGTGTCCACTCCAATGTTTACAACATGGCAGTTCTATAAATAGCCACCAATAAACACTCAATTTACCTTATGGTTGATAAACCTACAGAATATTCCTTTTACATTACATTCTCTGCAATGATTGACATGCTTGGAATACTGTTTTAGGCAAGTTTACAACTGTAAAATCAGTGGCGGATCCAGAGGGGATTCGGGGGGTTCAAACGAACCCCCTGTTCCGCCCCTGAAAACAGTTTATGTTGTTGTTTTAGCGGCAGCTAATTTATTTTACTTGATAAAGTATGAGGGGCACTTATAGAGACAGATGCGCTTAAAGGAGGCGAATACGGTATTTTGCGGATTGATTTTTAATACTCAGCTTGTATTCGTTATATTCATTTTACAGAACTAAATAAATAATCATACTTGCACAAGAACACATTGTGATCATTTTACTTCGTACTATTTTCAATTCCAGACGTTTTTTTAGCGAAATGAACTTATGATCACTTCATTGCTGAGCGGAAGAATACAGCTGTGAAAGTCATTTCCAAAATACCCTTGTGACAGCTTTGAATGACTGATAGAATCAGTCATTATAAACGTAAACAACAAAACAAAATTGAAACTAACGATGTTAGAATCCAATGTCACTTTTGAATAGGGCTACATTTCCGTTAGTTTACTTACTATCCTCCAGTAATATTTTATCTTACTAGTCCAAATTTGTAAATCTAGCCAGTTTTTCAATAAAACTTTTCATTGGTTGATCATGGTACCTGTCATCAGTCAAAAGACAAAAGATGCCATATTTTGAAAGCTCGAGACCGCGGAAATGTTGACTGGTTTTCGACAATTTGAGCATCAACTAGAGCCATGAAAAGGGTAATGCATACATCATGAAGAGTAAAGCTCAAAAGGCACCATCAATATTGAGTGTTGGTATTACTTTTCAGGTGTCATCAGTGGTGTAAACTTTGTTTTCAAGTTTAGCTTTATTTTGTAACAAAGCGCAGGCAGGCGAAACATCAGTTTCAGCCAAATCTTGTTAAGGATTGTTGTTTGGTAAACTTATTGAAATATAGCATACAACTTTATTTTTCTGGAAACTGGCAGTGCCTTAACTTTATATTACTTTACATTTATATATCTCATTTAAAAAAATAAAGTATTGGCTAGGTGTATGGGTCTGTACGGCTAGACAAACTCCCTAGGCATACAGACTGGTAGCAAAGACTGATGATCTAGTCTTGCTAGTATCATTTTCCTACATGATTCTTGGATATAGAGCTGACATACTGTCAGTCATTGCTTGTTGTTATAAAATTCAGTCATTATAGGCGCACCTCATATATGGGAGTTGACGTTCTACCCCTGAAGAGTAGGCTGCCTATAGGCAATGACTGTAGGCAGCTCCTTTTAATTTCTTGTATGAGAAATTGGCTGTGCCATTTTGAGGCCAGCAGCCCAGCTGAGGGTATTGCTATTATTTTTCTCTAATTTTGATTTAGAGCTCTAGATAAGAGGGAGTATTTGATGAAAATTAAGGATAATTTTTCTTATTTCTCATCGAAACCATATGTTGTGACCCCTCATCTGAACCGTCTCAGTGAGAACAACATATGTTTTAATGGAGAATTAACAAAAATTATCCCTAATTATCACCAAATACTCCCTCTTATCTAGAGCTCTATTTTGATTCAGGGATGGCTGAAGTCACTTCGGAAGCAAAAGCTCAATACCTTCTTCCATCTTAATGATGGCTCCTGTCAGTCCAGTCTACAAGTTGTTGCTGATTCTAGTCTTTGTCACAGGTAGGCTGAGATCTAGATAAGAGGGAGTATTTGGTGATAATTAGGGGTAATTTTTGCTAATTCTGCATAAAAACATATGTTGTGACCCCTCATCTGAACCGTCTCGATGAGACGGTTCAGATTTGGGGTCACAACATATGGTTTCAATGAGAAATGAAAAAGATTATCCCTCATTTATCATCAAATACTCCCTCTTATCTAGAGCTCTGGGTAGGGCTGGCTAATCGCCCCCAAACTGGTAATCCATAATGGCTCCTGTCATACCAATTTATAACCAAGTACATGTAGTAATCATTAGTTTCTAAAATTGCATTGTTAGCTCACCTGGACCAATTTACAGGAAGAGCTATTGCACTACCCCCCGGCGGCAGCGGCGGCTATGTTAGCAAAATGTTAAAGTTTTCTGTTAAAGTTTCTTATTTGATGGGCAAGGCACTGTCAGGCAAGCTATCCTATACCCCGGACAGGTCTTGTTGACAAAAGATTGTCCATATTTTGGTCATTAATCATTTGTTTATACTGAGGCTATGTTTAATCATTTAAATTCATTGA
Organism: Ctena decussata; assembly: GCA_963989385.1. Classification (NCBI taxonomy): domain Eukaryota; kingdom Metazoa; phylum Mollusca; class Bivalvia; order Lucinida; family Lucinidae; genus Ctena; species Ctena decussata. Next base: position 10,241,924 of record OZ022506.1, read on the forward strand.
AAAATATTATTTGGTGATCATAAAAACAACTGTACAGCTTGCATGTCTGTTGTCTGTGGGAAGTGATCAGTTTTCTGTTGACGCTTCATTGATTTATGGAGGTCTATAGTTATATTAGACAAAGAGGGAAAACCATTCTCTAATCAGACTATACCAGGGACCCATATAAGATGATAATTACAAGACAATTTTTTTTCTTTTGCTCCATAAAAAATATGGTTGTAATGAGGGATCTTATGAAGAATTATTAAAAATTACCATAAAAATCCTAAGTATTGGGACAGTTAGGTCTGAGGAAAACATTGCAGATCCAGATCAGGGTTCGAAGTTATAAAACTTGAGTATAATCTCAAACTCAAAATAAAGCACACTGATTGGCTGCTTCCGAGCATGTGCTCGGAAGCAGCCAATCAGTGTGCTTTATTTTGAGTGTGAGAATGTACTCAAGTTTTATAACCTCCGGGCCAGACTGCTGAAAGAAGCAGTCAGATCAGGGCCTACTCTGTTTTCCATTGCATCTGCGTCTTTTGTGGAAAAAAATTGATAGTGATAACCTGAACTTGTGACATGTAAGGCATCAGCAGGCATGACCATCAGTCTGATTTATTGTTAACCCATTGCATTCTGGGTATTTTTGTTGTCTGCTGAAATTGTCCTCTGCATCAAAAATCTAGAATATTTTGACAATATTGGTCAAAATACCTCTTGTAGAAATGATGTCTAGGCAGCAAACAGTTTGGATCTCAGATCAGGCCCCACGTTTGGTGGGCCTGATCTGGATCCAAACTGTTTGCCCAAAGATAAGATAAGATAAGATAAGATAAAGACTTTATTTACAGAGGGTTACACAATAAGTACAAATAAACTAATCTCCCTTGTGGCCCTCAAATACTCCTAAAGGGGTATCCCGAATGGAATGGGTTAATAGATACAGTCAAGGACAAAAAGTAATTCCACAAAAATAATTTGTCATTGACTTTAGTGCATTTGCAAGTTTACAAGAGAATCAATTTGACAGTTTTCGTAAGCCAAGCATAAAATAATTACCATGGTTGAAATGCTGAATGAATAATGCAGTAAATGCTGTTTACCGAACTAATTTCTGCTCCCTCTGTATTAAGATACAGCTTTTCAAACTTTGTATAAAATTTGAAAACAACAAGTTTCCATTGATGTTAATGGCGACGTCGTGAAAAAAAGTGACCAAAAACTCAGACGTAAAATTTAAAGTCATACTATTTAGATATAAGATGAATAACTGATATGAAACAAATACATAGCTTGCATTATTCATTTAGCTTTCTACCAGTACCAAAATTATTGCAATCTGTTGAGCAAGAATGCCATATAATAATTTCCAGTGAACATGTAAATACACTAAAGTCTATGGGCAAATTGATTTTGTGGAAATACTTTTGGCCCTTGACTGTATGAGATAATGAACTGTCAGACATAACAAAAATAAGGAACCATCAGTTTAAATTTTGTTTTAAACAGTGAGTTGTCATATGGAAGCTGTGTAAGAGTTGAAGGTGATCTGGTTCCCAGTCCTGCCAAAGGTCAAAGGTCAGAACTGCAAGCCAGGGAAATACATGTATATGGGCTCTGTAATGGAGAGGTATGAAACAGTAAAGGTGAAGACAATACCATATCAATCCTAATAAAGGCCTCTGCTCATATAAACCCCCTGCCTCTTTTCACAAAATAACGTTATATTAACTTGCAAGAATTCCTGATTGCTTCTCTGGATAAGGTAGCTCTTTGAAATGGGTTCTACTCTAAAAGGAAAGAATTTGCTCCAAGAGGAGCAAATTCTTTCATTTAAGAGTTGACCCCTACTGAGAAGGGAGGCAAAATGGTAAGAGTTGCTTCCTCTGAAAGCATACCCTTTACCTTTATATTGCTTATTAGAGGCATTTTGGCTGTGGCTGATTTACTACACTTTAGGCTCTAAATAACGCACCCTTTCGCAAAATGCAACACCCCTGGGGCATTTAATAGGATTAATACAGTATGAATATTTTCATGCCTGGTAAGTGCACAGTTCCATTCTCACTTGCAAATTAAAATTTCAGGTCCTGCAAATAGTTTGCCAAACATTTGTATTTGTGCACAATATTGGTTTCGAAAATTCAAGTCACAGAATTAGTGGAGTTCTTACAAAGTCCCTGAAAGTGGTTAAACCGAAATATTAGATAAGCCACTTTTAGGAGTTTTTTGATAACTTGGCCAGTTAATCTTTTACTACATAAGCTGAAATTTTGTACAAATATGGCTTACATAGATAAAAAGTCAAATGAGCGGCGACACAACAAAACCAACAATGTGGTTGTGCCCAGCGCAGACTCAGATCAGCCTGGGCATCTGCCCAGTCCGATCAGAGCCTTTAGCTGTCCGCATGGAGATAGCTTAGACCCTAAGCTACCCTTTGAGCACTTAATGAAGAGTCTGATCAAACTGGGAGGATGCCCAGGCTGATCTGAGTCTGCCCTGGGCCCACAACCACATTGTTGGCTTTGTCGCGTTGCGGCTCAAATAGTGTTGTTGTGTCCTAACAGTCCATTTACAAAATTTACAAGTGGGAATGGAATCGCATGTTTACCAGGTGTGATTTTTAAAAAAAAAAAAACTGAAGATTTACATTTGGGCGTTCATTGGATGATGAAGCTGATGGGAAGAGCAAAAATACCATAATGTGCTTAAGGATTGGGACACCTACAATAACTTATTTTCCATTTATCCCAAATGGAAAATTAATTATTTTAGGTGTCCCAAAATTTAGGTAGATTACAGTACTATGTAGCAATTCATCCCCCAGTGATCATTGAAAAGTAGAATCTTTATTATATTTACAGTATAGTCTAAGCCATTATTTATCGTGTACCATATTAATCCTGTAAAATGCCCGGGGGCATTGCATATTGCGAAAGGAGGAGGGTGTTATATAGAGTCTAAAGTGAAGTAAACCAGCCAATGCCAGCAATATAAACATGATGGGTATACTTTCAAAAAAAGCAACTCTACTTTGTTTACCTCCCTTCTCAGAAGGTGTCAACTCTTAAAGGAAAGAATTTGCTCCTCTAGGAGTAAATTCTTTCCTATAAGTGTAGACCCCATTTCAAAGAGCTACCTTACCCAGAGAAAAAAAAACAGAAATTAATGCAAGTTAATATATCATTATTTCCTGAAAAGAGGCAGGGGGCATTTATTAGAGCAGGAGCATTTATTAAGATCAATACAGTATTCTAAGCCATATGCTTTTTGTAACAACTGAAAATAACGTGACCTTATTATTTGATATGAGTATGACATTACATTGTAATCATCATTACACACATGCTTGTTTTAGTCATTTAAAATAATAGACCAGGCTTCAGTCTTAATTTCAAATAGAAATTTCAAAATTACAGAATGAAGAAAAATCTAGTTGGAAGAGAAATTTGCATACAGCATTCACAAGATTTATCAATTTATATAATTCTTCTCTGCACATGCTTTCAGCCAGTGTCAAAACTGCAATGAAATTATTGATGCATAAGAGTTTTTCCCCATGTGCTATTCACTGATCTAATTGTGCTGAATTGGCATCAGAATGTGAGTTGGATGGATGAATGATTTGCGATTTTGTGTCCTTTTCAACAGTATTTCAGTCATATTAGGACAATGGTTGGGTGATAATGAAAGGCTGTGTGCAGTGGACCCGAGTTTATGGTAGGGAAGATTCTCACCTCAAGCCGGTCTCAAACCTGGTTCCGCTATGTCAGTAGGCCAGTGCTTAACCCACTGAGCTACCGGGCCTCCTAATGTGAGTTGTAATAATTTTGGAGATAATTAGAACTCTTAAGTGTACAAATTCTTTCCTTAAAGGGTAGACCCTATTTGGGGAGGGCTTTGTTGTCCAGGAAATTACTAGGAAATCACAAAAAATGTTCCCTTTTGTAAAAATTACAGAAAAAACATGGAAGTTTATTTACTCTTTTAGTTTAAACATGTTTTATTGCTTATAAGAAGTAATATACAAGCAAATGGTTTTGGTCACAAGTTCTAACAAAATTAATTGCTGCCCTTCACTTTTAGTTTTTGCAATACCATATTAATCCTATTAAATGCCCCTGTTCTAATACCCCCCCCCCCCTGCTTCTTTTCTGAAAAGAATGTTATATTAACTTGCATAAATTTCTGTTTACTTCTTTGGATGAGGTAGCTTTTTGATGTAGGGTCTACTCTTAAACTCTTAAGAGTTGTCTTAAAGGAAAGAATTTGCTCCTGATTCTGTTTCTGTTTATTCTGTTTATAAGAGGTGTTTTGGCAGTGGCTGATTAACTAAAATTTAGTCTCTAAATAATGCCCCCCTTTCATAAAATGCAACGCCCCTGCGGAATTTAATAGGATTAATACGGTATTTGTATCAAATAACAGTATCTTGTAAAATATTATCAGCAAGCTACCTTTCTTGTCTGGCACTGTGACTGAAATGGAATACATTTTTGTAGGAATATCCATTTAAATACAGACACAAACCAAGCCCTGATCATTTACGACGTTATCCCCATCTCCGACCAAGAATTGAGTACAACAGTTGTCTTCTCAGAGTCAGAAATGCAGCATCAATGGCAATACACAAGTTTTTCCAGGCAAGTCAATATTTTAGACTCATTGTGAGGAAATCAGAAGTCTGTGCCAGAGCTCTAGATAAGAGGGGTATTTGATGATAATTGAGGGATAACTTTCTCTATTTCTCATTGAAACCATACATTGTGACCCCTCATCTGAACCGTCTCGATGAGACAGTTCAGATGAGGGGTCACAACATATGTTTTTATCCAGAATTAACAAAAATTATCCCTAATTATCACTAAATACTCCCTCTTATCTAGGGCTCTGTGTGTGGTTAATAAGAAGACCCCAAGACCACCAGATTATCAGCAAATAGTCAACATGTTCAAGTATCCATTATTTTTGTTAAGTGTCAGGGACTTTGGGGCTAATTGGATAAATTTGAGTTATTTGTTTATCCATTTGTTTACTCATTTACAAGAGTTGAAAAATGCTACAGAATCTTTCATTTTTCATTTGTGAAGCTTCGCCATCCTTCTGTGATCATAAACAGCTTTTCTCCTATGCTTAACTTTAAATTTGTTTCCTTGAATATATAACAAATCCTTGAAAGTGTCCTTATGAGAGAAAGAAAGTTTACTACAAGTATTTATCGCCATTTTGAAAATGTTAAGAGCACATGGGGCTAAAAGGGTCAATTACGGTAACTGTTGGGAAATTTTGTATTCCTGTCTTTCCTGGGAATAGCAGAAAACAAGGCATTGCTTTTGCATTGGTGGCAGCAGAGATGGCTTAACTATATGAGTCACGACACGAGAAAACCTACAATGTGGTTGTGCGCCCAGAGCAGACTCAGATCAGCCTGCAGGTTCGCCCAGATTGATCTGACTCTTCGTTAAGTGCTCACATGGTAGCTTAGGGCCTAAGCTACCTCCATGCGGACAGCGAAGACTCTGATCAGACTGGGCGGATGCCCAGGCTGATTTGAGTCTGCGCTGGGCGCACAACCACATTGTTGGTTTTCTCGCGTCGCGGCTCATATCTATCATGTGACATCTCTTTTATTCAGTGGGTAACGTCCTGTCATAAAAATCATGTGACTACATGCATGTGTAATAACACTTTGGCATGTACACGTAACTTCATTGACAATGTCCATGTCAACAATTCGTTTTCTTATTGAAATAATGTTCATTTGGAAGGCAAAAGAATTCCAGTTTAAAGGGTCTTATGGTAAACAGAATCTTACACTCATGGTCATTTCATATGAAATTCATGAAACTCGCCGAAGGGCTCATTTCATAAATTTAATATCAAATGACCACTTGTGTAAGATCCTCTATATTTAGTTTCCTACTTTAGCTCTGTTGGTCTTTGTGACAGTCTACCCATAGGTGATACATAGCAGGTTTAATCTTAAGCTTACAAATAGGTAGACAACACATGCATGCTTAAAGTTTTATGAGTGGGGCCCAGTTGTTCAAAGCATCGTAAGCCTAACCAGCACATTAAGAGGTCAACATGTTAAATGTTTGACAACTTTATAATCAAAAACACTGATATTTTTTGTTGAAAAAATGTGATAAGTTTTTGCAGTGCAAAAGCTTCTCACATTTTTTTCAACAAAAAAATTTGTGTATTTGAGAGATATTGATCTCAAATACCCCCATTTTTTTGTTTAAAAAAAGAGAGAAGCTTTTGAAATTTTAACGATTGGTTAACTAACAACGTCGTTAGTTTTGAACAACTGGGCCCTGGTGAGTAATCATATTCATTCAGATATAAAATGAGGTTTTTCTGTCTCTAGAATAATCCCAAATATCTAAATGTGTTGTATGAAATTCTGCTATAAGATGGGTTCCCCCCTTTCAAACAACCCCAAAAATCTAGATCAGTCTTATGAGACATATTTAGATTTTTGGGATAGTTTTAAAAGATGGGTTTTTCCCTTCGAAAACAATCCCAAAAATCTAGATCTGTCTCATAAGACATATTTAGATTTTTGGGATAGTTTTAAAAGATGGGGTTTTCCCATGGAAAACAATTCCAAAAATCTAGATCTGTCTTATGAGACATATTTAGATTTTTGGAATAGTTTGATAAGATGGGTTTTTCCCCAAAATCTCCAGATCTGTGCTATAAGACTGATCTATTGATATTTGGGATTTTTTTGGAATGGAAACCGCAATCTCATAACTGAAAAAATATGGTATATTGTCAGGTGCCAGCTCTTGTTGAGTATGACTTTGATTTTAATTTCAGGACAATGGTTTTATGTTCATCCATACTCCAATGATAACATCCAATGACTGTGAAGGCGCAGGAGAAGTCTTTACTGTCCAGGTAATTCACCCTGAAAATGCATATAAATTTGCACACAGCATAGATCCAGATGAGGTAGTTCATAATGAGCCACCACGTGGATTTACTCTATATGCCCTCTAGTCTTTGAATTCTTAATATGATATAGGTTGGAGGAAAAAACTTCTTAAATTTTGCAGATGATTTTGTCATTTGCTTTTATTAGTGTTTTTATCGGTTGATAGAATGTCTAGGAAGGAGAGTGCATTGTGGTAATGCATTGTGGTAACTTCTTTGCCCTGAAACTACCGTAAAACCCCTTGTAATCGGGACACCTAAAGTAATTACAAAAACTGTCTGGAAAATGGAATGGTTTGGTTTTGCAATGCAGTAAGGTGTCCAGTGGATGCTGATGGAAGGGAAAACAGTGTAGACCTGATCAGGCTGAAGCGGTAAGAGCATTGGGATCAGTCTCTGCAGTTTGCTGAAATCTATCTGTCCAGTATTTAGAATTTTTACTGTGCTGTGGCATTACATGAGGAGGCAGCTCTAATGAGGTGTTGTAATATGTTTATGAATTTATATCATATTATAGCATTGCAGTGATCAGTTAAAAAAACATGCCTGCTTTAATAAATGTGTCCTCTTTTTACGTCTTGCCTGTGGTTAATGTGCTTAAATATTGGAACACCTAAAATCATTAATTTTCCATTTGGGACAAATGGAAAATTAGTGGTTTTAGGTGTCCTAATAAGCACTTTAGGGTAGATACTACTTTCCTGGTGTTAGCAGGGTGTAAACTTTGCCTCATTCAGAACTCTAGATAAATGTGAGTATTTGATGATACACTCTATCACCCATTGCAAAGATTTCATAAGAAAACCTCTTTTCTACAGTCTGTTAGCATGTCAAATAAATTATCATTACAACTTGACTGTAACCCCAAAAGAAGATAGTGAAAGATTAAAGTTATATGGTCTGTAACATTTGATCATTTTGGTTACTTTTTAGACTGGCTTTTTGGTTGTTTTATTTTTAGCAATTTTAAAAGTTGAGTAAAACTAAGTTCTCATCATAAATCTATTCATTACACCTGACAAATGCATGAAAAGGTCATAACCTCTGTGAAAATAGGAGCTTTTTACTTTCAAGGAATTACATTCGGGACGAATGAAATTCTAGACAGTTGATAGTTTACCTAAATTACTATTGGTTTTGTAGCAGTACTGGCTTAGATTTGTTATTATCATGAGTGTTTCATGGCCACCTGGGCTTAATTACTGTATTCTTGAAAATAAGAAACATTGCCACCAAAAATAAATTCCTTGAAGTTACAGACCATATAACTTTAAAAGGCATATTTGGCCTGTCTGTTTCAATTAACGTTTTGTACACATTTTCAGCAAGGATTTTTTTCAGTATTAACTTTATAAGTGTGAGATATATTTCTAATTTCTTCTCAATACATATGTTGTCATCCTCGTGCTGACCTTGATCAGCTTCTGCATAACAGGTCTATACCATTCGCATAAGACAGATGGGTATTTTTCCTTAAAATGAAATAAAATGATAAAAATAAACTTGACCAGACAGCCTTTAATTGACAAATGGATTCATCTATTTAATTAGGACAGTGCATTTCATTGGGCATGAATGGGTTAAGAAAATTATATTTAAGTTATACTAATAAATGCCCCCTGCATCTTTTCCAAAAAAATATTGTTATACTGTGTTGAATTGCAATCTCCATGTATTCCATCAATTTTACAGCTCTGCCAAATGGGGTTCACTTTTTAAGGAAATAATTTGCTCCTACAGAAGCAAATTCTTTCCTCTAACAGTTGACCCACAGTAAGAAGGGTCAAAAAAGAAAAATAATAGAACTTCTTTTATCTGAATGCATATCCATTCTCATTAATTGTATTTATTAGATGTATTCGGGCAGAGGCCGTTTACCACTTTTTAGGCTCTTAATACACCCCAGCCCCCTTCCTTAAAATGCAACGCCCCGGGGGCCTTTAATAGGATTAATATGGAAAACAAAAATATGATTTTATTGCAGAATGATGTCACTGTTCTTAGAAATGATATTTATGTTCCAATTTTAAGAGACAAAAATACTTGCTATGCATACCATATTTTTTTCTAATAAACACTCCTCTCTAATAAACACCCCACTCACCTTTTCAGTAAAAAGAATGGCCAAATTCTAACAGAGCTTGCTTTAGACCATTAGACTGGCTTTTTTGGTCCAAACTGTGTCTCCAGAGTTCTGTTTATAGGACTTGTAACTTGCAATACCTAGATATGTTTATTAGAAGAAATACGGTAGATCAATATTTAAAGCCCGGCTTTGAAAAAGTGGGGCTATACTGGATTTTGTCTGTCCATAATTCCGTAACTTCGTAATTCTGCAAGAATTTTTCTGTCACAGTTTCCACCTTGGTGTACATATGAACAATGAGTTGTATCATGGGATTAAGAATTGGACTCGATGCTCTTATTCTTCCCTTAGTTTGTCAATTTTTCTGTCTTTTCAAGGTAAATTTGTGTCACAGTTTTCTCAGAAAATGTGCAAGCTTTGTAGAATCTTCAAGTTTGGTATACCTTGATCCAAAAGAAATGTCAGGGCGGTAACAAATGTGCACTGGCAATCACTGTCAAATTCGATCAGTCCACTAGAAGATTCGGTAGAATAAATTTTGCACGCTTGTTCAAGTTCACTAAGCATAACGCATTGTTATTGTACCTCTTGACACCACATTTACTGTCGTGTATGAGAGACGTATCTATGTTGATACAAAAAGCAAGAAGGAAGGTGCATCTTAATAAGATGATAATGATATTCTGCCCATAGGAGATAACGGGAATCCCCGGAGTGACGTCATCGGATGATCCCGTGGGTAGATTGGTTGGCAAAAAGATAGCGACAGACAGTGGTATTCTATGGAATTTTGCTGAAAATTAACCTCTGAAAAGCGTAAAATATAGTTTAGAAAGCTGCGAATAAATAGAAGTAAAAAGTATGCAAAGACCAGGAACTGAAACAATCAAAATCCAAATCCAGCCCTCAAACCATAGTTGGAAACAACTAAGATTACAAATAATCAAGATACAGAGAACATATGGCCAACCGAGTGAGCAGCTTGTTCCCAAAAGGTGGCCACTCAGCAACCCAAACCGAACCATAAATAATAATAACATACATAAGGTAAAACATCACAGAAACTCTGACACCAAAAACAGGCAACAAAGAACCACAACAGAACTACCGCCTTGGAACGGTCAGTAATGAATTACTGGGGGGCTTAAATCGATTTTACAGGCCCAACCTCACCCTCAGTTTCTGAAGTGGTACAAAACATTTAGCAGGTTGTTCGGTTCGCATGATAACCCTCTAACTCGTCAATGAATCATCACGGTAAACACATAAATCAAATTTCAACACCATGAAGAAGCAAAGACGAGGACTCAACAGATACAACGGGCCGTCTGACAGGTGGAGATCCCTGTCCTGCCAAACAACCCCACTAGAAATCTGAAGCAAAAGAAGGTCACCAGTTGAGCCCCGGTGGACCAAGCAACAGACAAAAAGGCTCCGGTCCCAACCAACTAAAATATATAGCTTTAGGTCGGGGCCATCATAGAGTCTGACGACCGATCCCCCGGTGTGCAATTAAAGAGTGCAGCAAAGCTATCAACTGTGATTGGGTTAATCACTAAGCATGCAGACTGTCGCATAACATTTAAATTATAGCCAATACGTTTGTGACGTATTATTATTTTTCGGAATTGATCAGAAAAAACAGTCCTACCCTTAATCTTTTTGAATTTGTATATTAAGTCACCATAAAATTCTGGTTCCGATAGGCCTTGGTGTAAAAGAAATTTTAATCCGACATCAAATTTTGAAACCAATTCCTGGTGTCTGCGATAGAATTTAGAAAAAGCCTTTCTAAGCTTATGATACCGATAGCCCTGTTGAAGAAGTTTAGCAGTTAAACATTTATTACGAGCATTAAAGTCATCTACATGACTACACACTCTAGCAAATCTTATAAGTTGAGAAATATACACTCCATAAGAGGGACGACGTGGAACGTCACCATCCAAAAATGGAAAACTAACTATATCAAAGTCAAAGTCATCACGTTTATCATAAATTTTAGAAGATACAAAACCGTTAGAAATAGATAGATGTAAATCCAAAAAGGGGGCCTCGGTATCTGAAGTATTAGCTTTATTCAATTTAAGTTCAGGTGGGTAAATTTGGTTAACCATGCTTTCAAAATAAGGATTATCAATATTCAGAAGATCGTCTAAATATCTAGAGGTTGAGTTAAATGCCTCAATGATATCAGCTTGATTATCAACAGAAAGAGAAGTCATGAAATCTCTTTCATAACAAAATAAAAACAAATCGGCCACAAGAGGAGCACAAGAAACTGATAAAACCAGTGCAAATATTGTTTTAATCGCTTGTCGCGCGAAAAAAAGAGAGCCATTTAATATTATTTAAAGTTATTTAATTACTCGACATACATTGACTTGCTTCGGAACAGGACTTTTTCTCTTAATAACTTTGACTTAAAAAGAAAAATAAATAAATGAAATAAAAATACAATAAATCGGGGGTGATTATTAAATAGAACACGCCGGGTAATAGAAAATGAAAGACAATAAAATATAGAAACTTGTATCCAACGAAAAGTAATGCAAAATCAATAAAACATATTGATCTGATTTAGGGATAAGAAAATGTAAAAAAAAAGTAAGTAAATGAATTTATATTCATGACTGCGATTGAAAAGAGAATGTTATAAAACGGTAAAGAATAATATAGACGTATAAGCAGAGAATCTTCTGTTTTGTAATTACTATCAGTAATTAGCACATTATTTAGTCCGAGCTCATGACATGTGAACAACAAATTCTCTCTCTCTCTCTCTCTCTCTCTCTCTCTCTCTCTCTCTCTCTCATTGTTTGCTCTTTATATTTGATTAGCGGACAAGCATATTAATATTACAACATCATAGATTATAATAATCGAGTATTAGTTGAAATTTAAATTAGCCACACCGCCAAAAACAGTTGGTTATGTTATACAAGTTAATATGAGATTGTCACTGTAGGAAACCCGCGGCGTTCTTTGAAATATAATTAAAGACATTCCTTACCAAAAGACCCGCTGAATACCGGATACATTCATTATAAACAATAAACAACCGGTTTAATTTCAAAATGTGCACCAGATACAGACACATTATTTTAGAGTATCCATGCTAAAACGTACATCTAAAAGCCCTTCATGTGGAACCAATTTAAATGAATTAGGAGAGAGAATAGAACATTATTTCACACTAAAATACCTACATTTCTCAGCATCATCATTTATATAAAAGTATGCATCATAATGCGCAAAATACACGGCATGGTTAATTACATAGTTTAATATCACCCAATAAACGTTCAATATAGCGTGATTGATTGTCGACTTTTTGCCAACCAGTATGGGGAATACCTTGGAAATCCTTATCGATGACGTCACCGCGTTTTCTCCTATAAGGAAGCGCCGTTTACGATGTGACGAATTCCGCTGCCGTGGGATTCGAACTAGGTAAGCCGAGTCTTAGCAGACTGCGCTTCCGAGTTTATATACTTCTTACATCATCCCAGTATGCAAAACCTTAAAATAAGAGTCAGTATTGTGCCTCAATCGGGCACCCGGGCCTCGCAACAATTTACGCGAATATCTCTTGGCTCGCAAAATGAAACATTTCACGAATATTGGAACGCTTAAATTTAAGGATGTAAACTGCCAAGTGCAATGTTAACAAGAAAAATCTTAAAAAAAAAAAGATAATCGGCGCAGATTAAATGGAAGCGTGTTTTGTTATATATCTCTAGTTGAAGATTTGACAATAACTTTCATGAATAAGTAAGCTATGTCTGCAGGCACTCACAACCGTAATTTCGACACTGGCTAGCGACAATGACCTATCTCAAAATCGAGCTGTCCAATTTGCAGTTCCAAATTGACATGATTTCAAAATTGTTATCAACATGTTGCACTGTTTGTTTGTGTGTATTAAACCGAAAGTAGAAATCGAAAGAAGATCTAGGGCGAAAAAAAGAAAGTTTTGAATATCTGCGTCTGTTTTCGATATTATTTCTATTGTAAAATTACAAACAAGAGAAACATTTTGAATTAATATAAGACTAGTATTCACAGTGCAGTACGACGGGAAAAAAACGAAGATTAAATATTCATTGACCTTTGAAATTAGTGGCTAAAATTTGACATACGCGTAATTTGACCAATGGAATCTTGGGAAATGTGGAACAATATGGAAATTATACGAGGCTGCGCCTCGAAAAAAACGTCGTGTGAAGGGTGATGCACTCTAATCGTGTCAACATTGAAATTAATAACTTCTTTCAGCGGGTTTGTGTCCATTGGATGTTTTGCCGCAAGTGCGATACTTGAGACATGCCAAAATAATGCTATTTATACATGTGCAGATTATCGGTGTAAAAGTGAAGCACCAGATCAGCCTGTGCACCCTCCCTGTATATAATAATCAGCTTTTTCTTATTTTGTACTTGATGGATTCAAACATAACACAATGTTGGGCGGGCCCTTTTCTATCACTTGAAATGGGAAGAAAAACACAAGCCTGTACATTCTGTATGTTCGAAAAGAAAATACTTGGATCATGAGGACATGCTGTCGTCTAAGTCCACATAGACTATATTTGGATCATAAGATATTTGGATCATGAGGACATATGGATCATGAGGACATGCTGTCGTCTCCGTTCACATAGACGATATTTGAATCATAAGTAATATATAAAGTGAATTTGGTCACATAGGCTGTAAACCTCACAGACAAAGGCTGCTAAGTCCCCTTTGCTTCTTATTTTGTTTATTACGTAAGGAACAAAGTGGACTTGGTACACTTGGCTTGCGAAGATGACAGGCCTTATGATCATACATGAAGATCAGGAGTTGGGTTGTACATGTACTAAGATAGCATGTGCGAATAGCGAATACTCATTCAAGCCTGTGCATTCATTTCATCTCTATCTATGTATATGACAAACCATAACGTTATGTTCTTTATTTCATTACTGAAAAAGCGAAACTTATTAAAAGTGTGAACAAAAATGACTCAGGTCAGTCTGTGCATCCTCGCAGTTGATCTGGTAAATTTAAATAGTAAATGATTGGTGTCGCATGAAAAGATACCAAATCGGATGTGCGAAAACGAAATAACTAGAATTGTTTTTCTACGAAAAAACAGAATGTCTCCCCCCTTTTTGATGTCAAAAGGATCAGTCATTAAGACGCCAATGGAAAAACAATATGTTTCTACCCTGAAGCAGGGATTCATTATAAGTAAAAAGTATAAATGCAAGAGTTATAGTTGTTATGCTCTGCATGTCATGTAATGTTGACTGATATTCATATTTAGTTTTTGTCAAAAAATATAAATGCAAGAGTTACAGTGCTCTGCACGTGGTCTATTTATATATTGACTGATATTTCTATGAAGTTTCATGAATATAGCTTAAACGGTTATCAAGTTATAGAGCTTAGACGATTGAGGCACGATTTTGTGAATGACAAAGTTCCAAGGGAAATAACTCAAATAGTATAAATGCTGTGCTCTGCAGGTTGTCTAGTGTTGACTGACATTTGTATGAAGTTTCGTGAATATAGCTTGTCCGGTTTTCAAGTAACAAAGCGATTGAGACACGATTTTGTGACTGACAAAGGCCAAGGGAAATAACTCAAGAAGTATAAATGCAAGAGTTATAGTTCTTGCACTATGCAATTTTTCTAATGTTGATTGATATTTGTATGAAGTTTCGTGAATATAGCTTGATTGGTTTTTAAGTTACAGAGCAGACACGACTGAGACACGATTTTGTGACTGACAAAGTTCTAAGAGAAATAACTCAAATAGTATAAATGCTAAAGTTATGGTTCTTGCATTCTGCATGTCGTCTGATGTTGATTGATATTTGTATGAACTTTCATGAATATAGCTTGAATGGTTTTAAAGTTATAGACGGACTCGACTGAGACGCAATTTTGTGATGGACAAAGTTCCAAGGGAAAGAACTCAAAAAGTATAAACGCCAGAGTGCATTCTGCACGTCGTCTGATGTTGATTGATATTTGTATGAACTTTCATGAATATAGCTTGAATGGTTATAAAGTTATAGACGGACTCGACTGAGACGCAATTTTGTGATGGACAAAGTTCCAAGGGAAATAACTCAAAAAATATAAATGCCAGAGTTACCATTTGTGCACTCTGCACATCGCCTCATGTTGATTGATATTTGTATGAAATTTCGAGAATAAAGTTAGAGCAGTTTTCAAGTTATAGAGCGGACACAATTGACACAAAATTTTGTGATGGACTAAGTTCCAAGGGAAATAACTCAAAATGTATAAATGCCAGAGTTACCATTCTTGCACTCTGCACGTCGTCTCATGTTGATTGATATTTATATGAAGTTTCGCGAATATAGCTTGAGCGGTTTTCAAGTTATAGAACGGACACGATTGAAACACAATTTTGTGATGGACTAGGTTCCAAGGGAAATAACTCAAAAAGTATAAATGCCAGAGTTACCATTCTTGCGCTCTGCACGTCGTCTCATGTTGATTGATATTTATATGAAGTTTCGCGAATATAGCTTGAGCGGTTTTCAAGTTATAGAACGGACACGATTGAAACACAATTTTGTGATGGACTAGGTTCCAAGGGAAATAACTCAAAAAGTATAAATGCCAGAGTTACCATTCTTGCGCTCTGCACGTCGTCTCATGTTGATTGATATTTATATGAAGTTTCGCGAATATAGCTTGAGCGGTTTTCAAGTTATAGAACGGACACGATTGAAACACAGTTTTGTGATGGACTAAGTTCCAAGGGAAATAACTCAAAAAGTATAAATGCAGAGTTACCATTCTTGCACTCTGCACGTCGTCTCACGTTGATTGATATTTATATGAAGTTTCGCGAATATAGCTTGAGCGGTTTTCAAGTTATAGAACGGACACGATTTGTGACAGACACACGGACGGACGGACAGACAGACAGACGGACAGACGCCCGGGGAAAAACAATATGTCTCCCGACCCTGAAGGGGAGGGGGAGACATAATAAGACCAGCCTTAGTATCTGATCAGTCGTCGGTGAAGCGCCAGCCTGCTGATCTAGCGGTCCCGAGCTCGACTACCGGAGGCGTTTTCAATCGTAAAACGGGTTCCATTGCACAGAGCTTTTCATTATCACCCTCCTATCGTCCTGATATGACTGAAGTACTGCTGAAAAGGACATAAAATCGCAAGTCATCAATCCATCCCTGTACAAGGACAGGTAATATGGCTTGCCACGTGCGTCTATTGTTGTCCTTTTGTTGCATAACTTTACATTGTATTTGCAAGTTTTGTTACAGCTAAATAATTTTTGTTACCGATAAGTGAGCAGCGTGTTTGTCCTGTGCCCCTTTTTGTACCATAGAAAAGTCTAAGGGAAGGTACAAAGATAACTTCGCCCTGACATTTCTTTTGGCTCAGAGCATATATATATATGCAGAATGAGTGATTGTGTTGTGGGAGTGAGACTCGGGCTCATTGCTATTATTCTTCTATTTTTTATTCATTTTCCTTTCTTTCCCTATGTTGCATGTTAACAAACATTGAAAGTTTGTGTGAGAGTTGTTTTCAGAAATTAACAAAACTAGAATCTTGAGCATATTATACATATCGTGGGATTGAAAAGCAGGTTCGTTGCTCTTACTGCTCTTGAATCCCTGCAAAGTTTCAAAAAAGGCGCCCAGAAGGGGTTGCAAACACAAATTCTAGGTCCAAAAGGGCTGTGACTCTTTCAAATAGGATTGAATAAAAAATCCAAAACCACACCAAAAACCACATGCGCATCTTTATACCAGAGCAAGAAACCCTGCAAAGTTTAAAAAAAAAATGGAAGACGCGTCGAGGAGGATGTAGACACAAACTTTTTATATGGAAAGTCCAAAAGGGCTTTAACTCTGTCAAAAATGATTGAAAATCCAAAACCAAATGCGCTGCAGCGCATCTTCATACCGGAGCAAGAAACCCTGCAAAGTTTCAAGAAAATCGGATGAGGCGTGTAGGAGTAGTTGCAGACACAAGATTTGGGACGGACTGACGCACAGATGCATGGACACACGTACGGATTCACATTTACCAAGGGACCCGCACACGCACTGATAGACACAGGTCATTACTATAGTCCCCCTTCACAAAAAATACCTGCCTTTTTATTTTTTTATAAAGAATGAAATGGAATTTGCTGCATGCATAAAGTGTTAAATTTGATACTGGGACATCTGGAGAATAATTAACTGTGGAAAGTGGTATTAGATAATGATGACAGCTAGCTGAAAACCACAAGATTATTTCAAGGATTTATTGCCTCCCAAACCGGGAGAATTTCTAGCAATAGGTGATAGAGTGGATAACTAGGAATAATTTTTCTTATTTCTCATGGAAAACATATGTTGTGACCCCTCAGACGGTTCAGATGAGGGGTCACAGCATATGTTTTTAAGCAGAAATGCCTAAAATTATCCCTAATTATCACCAAATTCTCCCTCTTATCTAGAGCTCTATGAGTTATTGTTTTCTGATGTAGCTCTGTTAGTGACAGTGCAGGGACAGAGGCGACACTGCATTCTTCAAAATTCTTGTTTGTTTCTAAACAGGGGCCAGTAGGCAACACCCTAGAGAATACTACAGATAAATCAGATGATGAAGGTACAGACAATGAACTGGAAGAAGGAAAAGACAAATCCCTGTTTTTTGGACATCCTGTGTTTCTCACGGTGTCAGGGCAGCTGCATCTGGAGGCTATGGCAAGGTAAATATGAGGTAGAACTGTGGAATAGGGATTATTGGATGATAATATTTTCAATTTATGATCCTCGGCAGGAGAAAACCAACAAAGTGGCATGTGTGCCCAGGGAAGGCTCAGATAAGCCTGGGCATCCACCGGTCGGATCAGGGTTGTCCCAAATGGAAAATTAATTTTTTTAGATGTCCCAAAAGTTAAGGCACATTACAGTAAGTACCATAATTGGCCTGAAAATGGAACAGTTTGGTTTTACAATGCAGTAATACGTCAAAAAGATGCAGATTGAATAGCAAACAATGTAGGCCCTGATCAGACTGATCAGACTCTTAAAGGAGTAGTCTGATCTGGATCTGCACTGTTTGCTCAGATGTGTCTGTCCCAATACTTAAAATATTTATGGAAATTCAATTCAAATATTGGGGTTTCCAAACTTCATTGGATCTTTCAACCTTCCCTGGAAAAAATGTTTACCAGATAAACTGAAAATAAAATATATATACAGTCAAACCTGTCTTAAAGGGGTCACCCATGGGAAGGACAAAATGTGGCTGCTTAAGACAGGTGGCCCTTAATACAGGTTCATTTGCACTGCAGTTTGGCTTATGGGACCCTGAAAATGTGGTTGCTTAAGACAGGTGATCCATTAATAGAGGTGACCACATCAACAGGTTTGACTGTAATACAAAGCTTTCCACTTTTCAGTCCAGCAAAAGAAAACATTTATTTTATACTCGAAACTTTGAAAAATTACTATTATTACTTTAAATATCTGTTTTCTTTTATAGCTCCTTTGGACAAGCATACAGCTTTGGCCCAACATTCCGGGCAGAGAATGCTAGGGGGCGCCACCATCTGTGTGAGTTCTATATGATAGAGGCTGAAGTTGCATTTACACAAACTCTGGAATGTATAATGAAGGTATCATAAGCATTCATTTAGGGGATAACTGTCTTGAAAATTGTCATTTGGGGAGGTAAATCATTGGTTTTATGGTCGGAAATTTCGTTTTACGGCGACGCGACAGCGGAGCCGTAAAACGTAATTTGCGACCATAAAACCGATGATTTACCTCCCCAAATGACAATTTCCAATACAGTTATCCCCAATTAAATGCACTTTTCCACATTTTCACCTTTCATAATGTACTAGTTTGCACCCATTTCAAGCGCCGTCAGCAACATAAAACCAAACGTCAGCCAATGAGAAGCGACGTTACTTGATGACGTCGGGTTTGCGATAGTATTTCGCAGAGTATACTGTCGCAAAATTTTGACGTTATCCAATCAGACGTCGCGTTATATTTGTAAGTGCATTAGAATCTCTTTTGACCCTAAATTTAGAGACAATTTTACCAGTCACTGCAATGACCATATAATTTAGATAGTCAGTTGTTTAAGCTGGCTGGGCCAAGGATTTTTTTAGATCTTCAAGTATACTGAATAAGCTATAACTAAGTTTTCAGTGATTAAAATTATTTGAAACAGAATATAAATGTATCATTATAATGTAATGATGCTTAAGCAAGATTTTAGAGTGGCCTCATCTATGCATGAGTTATTTTCCTTGATTTGATATAAAATCCTTCAGTTCAGTTGTTACACTATAAAGCAACCAAAGTTTTTATGCATCTTGAAATAAACCATAAACAAATAGATCCACTTTAGTGGGGGATATAAATATATCAAATTTCTTGTTGCTGTTCAGTCTACAGTCAACTCTCGATATCTCAAAGTCAAATTTCAGCCCAAACTACCGATATCTCAAAGTAAATTTTCTGGTAACAGAAAATTTACTTTTGAGATATCAGTAGTTTGAGATAACAGGAGTTGAAATATAAATAAAAATAGGAAATATATTCTTTGATATAAGAAGATATTTTGAGATATCAATGTTCGAGACATCAAGAGTTGACTGTATATGTTTTGGATGTAGTCTGATGTAGGTCAGCACTGTTTGCTTAGTCCTATCTGTTCCAATACTGAAATGTTTTACAGTATGGCTTCTTACTGCAACTAAGAGGATTTATTGTATTGTAGTACAAAAAGACAAAAATCTGTAGAGAAAATTTCATTGAGCTCCCTGATAAGGGTTCAATCTCATGACCCCAAGATTAAAAAGCGAGCACACAACCACTAGGCTAAAAGGCCTGAACCAGTTAGACTGGTTAATTATACACTCTTTATACCTATATACATATTTACACATCACATATTGCAGTAATACTACACTCCTCCATCCTACCGAAGAACATTTGTATCAAGTGTCTAGGAAATAAAATAAGTATATCCAGGCTCTTTTTGACTCTGCAGCCAGTCTTCGCCCTTGGGCTCCAACGGTAATCATCCTGGTACCAGGCACCACTGTAGTAGGAGGTGAAAAATCTGTAAGCAATTCAGTCGAGCGCCCCGACTGGGGATCAATCTCATGACCCAAAGATTATAAAGCATGCACACAGCCACTAGGCTAAATGGTCCGGACCAGTTAGACTGGTCATTTATACACTCTTTATACCTATAAACATACCGTATTAATCCTATTAAACACCTCGGGGGCATTGCATTTTACAAAAGGGGGCGTTATTTAGAGCCTATAGAGTAGCAAACCAGCCACAGCAAAAATACTTCTAATAAACAGTATCAAGATGAATGGATATCTGCAGAGGAGACGATTCCACTTTTTTCCCCTTTTTTCATCCCTTCTCAGTAGGGAGTAGGGGTCAACTCTTAAAGGTAAGAATTTGCTCCTCTAGGAGCAAATTCTTTCCTTTAAGAGTAGACCCCATTTCAGAGAGATACCTCATCCAGAGAAGCAAACAGGAATTCGTGCAAGTTAATATAACATTATTTTTGGAAAAGCTGCAGGGGCATTTATTAGAGCAGGGGTGTTTATTAGGATTAATCGGTATTTACACATCACAGATTAGCCCCTAATACTGCAGTATATTTCTGTGATATTACAGGTGATGGAAGACCTTATAAAGACTGTTACGGAGGAAGTTATTTCCAAAACAGAAGATGAAATAGATTATTTTAGAAGTTCGGAAAACTTTGACAGAGACAGCCTGATCAACAAACTCTGTAAAAACAAGTTTGAAAGGTAACATGTTGATGCTTCAAACTAGAACAAAATGATATATGAGCCGCGACACAACAAAACCAGCAAAGTGGCATTGGCGCCTAGCAAAGACTCAGATCAGCTTGGGCACCCACCCAGTCTGATCAGCTTCTTTGCTGCCTGCATGGAGCTAGCGCAGACCCTCAGCCACCCTTTAAGTGCACGGCAAAGACTCTAATCAGAATGGGGGGATGGGATGCCCACGCTGATCTGAGTCTTTGTTGGGCATACATGCAACTTTGTTGGCTTTGTTATGTCACGGCTCATGTCATATTTGCTTTGAATACTCAAATGTTATGGACTTCTCCAAATTTGATTTTTGAAACTTTTTCTTCTTTTTTCCCCCATACAAGGAAAGATTTTATGAAACTGATGGAAAATTATGCAGATGGAGACCATGGTGCCATAATTCAAAACAACGTTAGCTTCGATAGTCTCCAGTTAAGGATTTCGTTAAGTTTTTTACCACACATAAAATCATAGGAGCTACATTAAAATATTTTTTGCTGAAAAAAATGTCAGCAGCTTTTACACTGCAAAAGCTCCTTACATTTTTTTTGCAAAAATGGCAGTGTTTTTATCCCACCTGTGACTATCAGAAGGGGGACATAAATAACACTTTTTCAACAGCATTGTTGATGCAGAATTTGATACATTGAAAATACTGTATCAATTCAAATAATCTTGCTCTAGTAAACGCCCTTGCCTCTTTTCTGACTGTTTAAAATCATCTAAGGTATATTGATATACCTTCATGTTTTCCATTAATTGTTAAAAGGGGAATAACTTCCATGAATTCCTGTTTGCTTCTCCTAGAGGAGCTAATTCTTTCTTTTAAAAGTTGACCCCTGTTGAGAAGAGAGCCAATAAAGGAAAAGTGGGATTGCTTCCCCTGAAAGTAGAGTGGAGTCGGGTAAATTCGGACAGCGGGTAAATTCGGACATACCATTGCAAACAGTGAAAATCCGGATGAGACGGCTCATCATGAGCCGTCTCATTAGGATTTTCACTGTTTGTCCAGTTAATTTTGTTTAAATTCCAAACAACTGACATATAAAGGAAACAATGTCACTGTCCAAATTTACCCGCTGTCCGAATTTACCAGACTTTCCTATATATCCAGTCACCTTATTATTGTCTTTTGGAAGTACATTGTTAGTGGCTAGTTTACTACCCTTTGGGCTCAAAAAATGCTCCCCCCACCCCCCTTCCTTTAAGATTAATATAATATCTTAATTTTTGACAGGTTGTCATATACAGATGGTATTAAAGTATTGGAGAAAAATAATGAGAAATTTCAGTTCAAAGTCTCAGTAGGTAACATTCTTTGACTTTAAGGAATTAACTTTTGACCTTCACAGATTTTGACAAATAGGATTAAAGAAGGAATACTACATGTATATTTTCATATTCCATTAAAATCAATTAAACTGGCGTCTTCCTAAGCACCACCTTGTTATACGCCCGTTTTGAAAAAACGGACGTATTATGTCGTGGCGCTGTCCGTCCGTCCGTAAACATTCTTGTACACGCCATAACTCAGTAACCATTTGGGATATCTTCATGAAATTTGGTAGGCATATGTATTAGGGTGGGGGAACGTGTCACGTACAAAAATGGTTGCTCCCCCTTTCTTACTTTTGAAGTTATGCCCCTTTGAATAATTTTATCCCTGTACGTCTTGTACGCGCCATAACTAGATAACCGTTTGGGATATCTTTATAAAACTTCATAGCAATGTGTATGAAGTCCTAACGATGTGTCGCGTACAACAATGGCTGCTCTCCCTTTCTTCGTTTAAGAGTGAATCCCTTTCATTAGTTCTTATCGGCTACTTTTGTGTAAACTTTTGTTGTACATGTAATATATTGTCAAGGGAAAATAGTAGAACTAAAAAAGGTATACCTAGTGTATGTAGGTTATCTCCCTTGTTCAAAGATTTTGTATCAAAGATTTCTTCACAACCATACAAGCTAGACTGGTCATATTTGGCATACAGGTTGATGACGACATGTTGTATTGTGGGATTGAGAACCAGCCTTCTCCTGCTTATTCTTCCCTGTATTTGCCCCATTTTCTTTCTTTCCATACTTTGAATAATGAAATTTTTGGTCAAAGATTTCTCCACAATCATGCAAGCTAGAGTAGTCATATTTGCTATGCAGGTTGATAACGACATGTTGTATCATGGGATCGAGAACCAGCCTTCTCCTGGTTATTCTCTGTATTTGTCTGATTTTCTTTCTTTCCCTACTTTGAATAATGAAATTTTTCGTCAAAGATTCCTCCACAACCATGCAAGCTAGAGTAGTCATATTTGGTATGCAGGTTGATGGCGATATGTTGTATCGTTGGATTGAGAACCAGCCTTTTTCTGCTTATTCTTCCCTGTATTTGTCCAATAGTCTTTCTTTCCATACTTTGAATAATAAAATTTTTCGTCAAAGATTTCTCCACAACCAAGCAAGCTAGAGTAGTCCCATTTGGTATGCAGGTTGATGACGATATGTTGTATCGTGGGTTTGAGAACCAGCCTTTTATTGCTTATTCTTCCCTGTATTTGTCCAATATTCTTTCTTTCCATACTTTGAATAATGAACTTTTTCATCAAAGTTTTCTCCACAACCATGCAAGCTAGATTAGTCATATTTGGTATGCAGGTTAATGATGACTTACTGTATTGTGGGATTGAGAACCAGACTTCTCCCCTTTTTATTCCCTGTATTTGTCTGATTTTCTTTCTCTCTTTACTTTGAATAATGCATTTTTTGCGCAAAAGATTTCTATGCATCTGTAAGTTAGAGTTGGGAATTTTGTATGCAGGTTGATGAGAACTTGTTGTATTGTGGGATTGAGAACCAGTCTTCTGCTTATTCTTCCCTATATTTTTCCAATTTTCTTTCTCTCCTGACTTTGAATAATGTAATTTTTTGTAACAGATTTCACAGCAACAATTCATATTTGGTATACATGGTAACAATGATTTCTCTCCCTCTTTATGCTTTTTGTTACGAAAATAACACCATTTGATTTAAGCAATTAAGGGGGTGGGGGTGGGGGGGGTATAGTCGGATTCGCTGACAGTTCTAGTTAATGATAGAGTGGTTGCCCCTGTTTGTCTGCCTGTCTATCCTTTTGTAAACAATCTTGTTCATTCTGTAACTCCTTTAGGACATTGAAACGGGCGTATTATGCGCCGCTTGCGAAGCCCTTGTTTCACCTAGGCACTCATCCTGTCAGGTCAGGATAAAAGTTTTATTGAAAAAGGGTCTTTGTCTTACTGCAGAGCTCTAGATACATGTAAGAGGGGTATTTGATGATAATTGAAGGATAATTTTCTTTATTTCTCATTGAAAACAAATGTTGTGACCCCTCATCTGAACCATCTCATCGAGACGGTTCAGATGAGGGGTCACATGTTTTTATCCAGAATTAACAAAAATTATCCCTAATTATCACCAAATACTCCCTCTTTTCTAGGGCTCTGTAATACTAAGACTATATCAAATCTTTCTGAATTGAGGCTAGTTTCTAGCAAGGCAGAACTCTACCAAGAAATATGAAAACTAGGACCTACTGACCACAGATACCTGACAATGATTCAGAAGAAGAAAAAAGACACATAAAAAACATGACATAGTTCAACCATTAAATGTTTGTTCTGTTCCACTTTTAAAGAAATATAGTGGGATTGTATATTAAAGCTCTGTTTGGAATGTTTAGGTGATGCAAAGTTTTTTTTAATATGAGTTGTACATATGAGCCACAACACGAGAAAACCAACAAAGTGGTTTTGTGCCCAGGGCAGACTCAGATCAGCCTGGGCATCCGCCCAGTTTGATCAGACTCTTCGCTAAGCACTCAAAGGGTAGCTGAGGGTATAAGCTACCTCTATGCGGACAGCGAACACTCTGATCAGACTGGGTGGATGACCAGGCTGATCTGAGTCTGCGCTGGGCGCACAACCACATTGTTGGTTTTGTTATGTTGCGGCTCAGTTATATTTATCATGCATCTGCTGCAAAATTCACCTGGTAACAGGGGTATGATAACATGTGATATCATGTCACTTTAGAACTGCACTTGCACGCATGTTATCGGGCTATGCCTTTAGAAGCAATCTCTGAAGACGATTGGCTACATACTGACGATGCCCTTGATATCAGCGTTCGATTGGTTAATTGAAGTCTCTGACTTACATCATATCGCATTCGCGAAGTCAGCAAGTTCGAACAAAACTCTGTTTGCTTATCATTTGTTTGCTGCTCTGTAAGCCGTAAAATCTTCTAATGGTGCATGATAAATAGAAAACCATGTAAGTACCTTTTGATATCAAGTTTATCAGGCTCGACCAGAAACACGTCGGACTGACTCTGTAAGCCTAGCCATTCCTATGCTGTTTCTGGTCTCGCCTGATAAACTTGATATCAAAAGATACAAACATGGTATTCTCCATGTATTTCCAGTGGGGCTGTGACCTACAGAAGGAACATGAACAGTATCTGGTGCAACACTGTGATAATATTCCAGTATTTATAACAGATTTCCCAGCAACCATCAAACCATTCTATGCCAAAGCCAACCCAGACAATGAAACGGTATGTAGTATATCATGTTTTGCTTAAGAATACGTATACAGTCAACTCTGGATATCTCAGAGTATGAGCTCACCTCAAACTACTGATATCTCAAAGTAAATTTCCTGGTCCCAGAAGAGATGTCACTAGTTTGAGGTTACAGGAGTTGAAATATGATAAAAAAAAATATGGAATGTGTCCAGACAATATTCCTTGTGTTTGAGATATTGAGAGTTGACTGTAATAGATAAGGTAAATGGGTAATAGCCACGTGTTTCCACCATTTATATAAGGGAAACAACTTTTGTGACTTCTTGTTTGCGTCCCAAGACATGGAAGCCCTTACAAAATGGGATCTACTCTTAAAGGGAAGAATTTGCTCCTGAGGAGCAAATTCTTTCCACTAAGAGTTGACCACTAGGAGGGAGCCAGAAAAGTAAATGTTGGAGTTGCTTCCCCTGGAAGAATTTGATGATTTTCTTACATGGTATTTCTGCATAAGATTGTTGTTTTTGCATATATCAGGTTTGTATGAAATTAAATATCCACAAATGCAAAGGTTAAACAAAGGATAGATTGACACATCAGCAAAACCACAAATACTAATACCTGTAAAATTATCCAAAATTGTTAAACTGCAAAGCTTATATCCCTGCTTTAACAAACACAATTACAATTCTGATCATTCACTAGTTCACTAGAACTAAATCGGCTGTATGTTACCAATGCAAAGCCATCACTTAAACTTTTATATATATATATATATTCATTATTGTTTCTAAACCTCTTGATAATGTTTCACTACTGAAAGCGCTTGAGGAATAAAAGGACAACGTCGCCATATTGTTTCTAAACCTCTTGATAATGTTTCACTACTGAAAGCGCTTGAGGAATAAAAGGACAACGTCGCCATATTGTTTCTAAACCTCTTGATAATGTTTCACTACTGAAAGCGCTTGAGGAATAAAACAAAATGTGACTTGTTGTGGTGTTTCCGATTTTCTCTTTATATTTTTATATATATATATAAAAATAAAAAAAAAACAATAAAAAAAAAAAACAGAACTACACTTAATTTACCTTTTGTCTGTGATTGCTTTCACCTACATTAACTTTGTGATTTAGATGTCATAAAGGATTGTTATAATTATAGTGGTATTTTTGGAAGAGCTATTGTGATCACCCTGTCTTTACAGGTTGCAGCAGTAGACCTACTTCTACCTGATTGTGGGGAGCTGTGTGGCGGCAGCCTGAGAGAAGACTCTTATGATACACTGAAAAACAGGATGGATGGTTTGGGGCTGACAAAGCATTATGAATGGTAATCTTAGTTTCTTACCAAATTTGTTTACTTATAAGATAGAGATTTTCCTTCAACAACAACCCAAAAACCTACTGTAATGTCCCTTAAATTTCGGACACCTGAAAGTCGGACAACTATTGTTTGAATACTCTTAGAAAATGAATTCTACACATGTTAACGCATCCAAATTAATGCACCAAAATTATGCTTAGTGAATGGCAAACTTTGTAGACCCTGATCAAACTGCTCCATGAGGAGCAGTTTGATCTGGGTCTACAATGTTTGCTCAGACCTGTCACCTGTCTGTTTGAATATTTAGGGTCATTACGGTAAATTCATATTATAAAAATGGATGTAGATTTTTGGGTTGCTGTGGAAGAGAATTTAATAATAAATCATGAGTGTCCATGGAGGATAGGGAAATCTCACCCAAGGGGTAGGAATTTCAACCAGGGACGAGCTTGCCTTGTCCCTGGTTGAAATTCTGACCTCGAGGTGAGATTTACCTATCCAAATGGGCTGGCACATGATGGATTATTTTTCTCCCACCTTTAGCAAATTTATTAAGTTCAATGGGATTAAGCTTTAAGACGGGAAAATTTTAACTTTTTAACCAGTGGTCTGAAGTAAAGTTTGAGTAGCCCAGCAGTGGATTTATCAGGTCTGTAAACCGATATAAACACAGTTTGCACCTTGAAAAAAGCCAGAAAATACGATTTGTAGACTATTTTATCTTACAGAGCACAAAAACAAAATGATGTTAAGCCTATTACGGTGTGTGCGTCAAGTTGCTTGTGACATTACAAAACTGGTTTTAGTGATGTCATTAAGATTTAGTGATGTCACAAATGTATGATGTGCTATCAATGTCCTCCTAGTTGCTTGCTGTCCATTTTCTTCGTTTGAAATTGATATATTAGTCAAAAACTGAAAATGCCCTTTTGCTAATATAAGAAAGATGTTGCTTATGAAGAAGAGATATTTCTTATATGAGCTGAAGTTGCTAATGAAAGAGAGATGTTTCTTATATGAGCTGAAGCCTATCTTGTATATGCCAAAGTGGGAGAAAAGCTGGTTTCACAGCAAAATTATGCAATAATGATGTAGATGTCCTGCGACATGAGAAAACCAACAAAGTGGCATGTGCGCCCAGCGCAGACTCAGATCAGCCTGGGCATCCGCTCAGTCTGATTAGAGTCTTTCCTGTCTGCAGGAGGCTAACTCAGACTCTTAGCTACCCTTAAAGTGCAAAGGGGAGGCTCTGAATAGACTTGAAAAATGCCCAGGCTGATCTAAGTCTGCGCTGGGCCCATATGCCACTTTGTTGGTTTTCTCGTGTTGCAACTCAGATATTTTGAGGTCACTTTGGATCCAGGAGTCTTATATTTGAATAAATATGATACTGCTACTATTGCCAAGTTATTTAGAGCTAATCCTTAAAGTCCAAAAAAAACAGTTTACAAAATTTATATCTGCAAAATTTCAAATAAAAAAAATGTTTCGACCAAGCTATATCATGTTTTGAATTCAATGACTATAGGCAAACAATATAGAGCCAAATGATGTGGCTTATGATGAGCCACATCATGAGCCACCTCATATGACTTAATGCTGTTTCAGATTAAAACTGTTTTCATTTTTGGCGCTTTTAAAAGTGTTCTAGTGCCCTTGTCTTGAATATGTGCTATGGTAGTTAGAGTTTTGGACTAGATGTCAGTGTGCAAACATATGTATGTCATTCATACATTTGACTTGGATGTGGTTACATAGTTTATCCTTTATATATTAAATAATCTTACTTTTACTGACAACTTTGATTGCAATAATAAAAGGAGCGTGTAAGCTCAATAAGTTGAAAGCTTGCTTGCTGATCTAGCGGTTGTGACACTGATTCCCCCTGGAGGCAGAAATATTTTCAACAATAGCTTTTAATGATCATATCTCCATTGTCCTGATGTGACTGAAATACTGCTGAAAAGAATGTAAAAGTGCAGGTCATCAAACTTCCACTTGGTTGGGGGCATAGTGTTTTACAAGCACATTTTGTAGTTTATTTTTTTTTATCTATTTCTAGGTATCTGGACTTGAGAAAGTTTGGCTCTGTGCCCCATGGTGGGTTTGGAATGGGCTTGGAGAGATATTTACAGTTTCTATTGGGGATACCAAATATAAAAGACACTATACCTTTTCCTAGGTGGTTGATGCAATGTAAATTGTGATTGTGACTATATGTAATAAATCAAAAACTTATTAACATGGTGTTTCTGTTTTGAATCACCCAAAAATTCTAAAAATTGGGCACCAAAAATAATTACCATGACTGTCCTAAAAATGGAACATCTGTTTTACATAGAGGATCTTACATGAGTGTTCATGAATTATTGAATTTATTAAACAAGTTGGGGAAAAAGATCAGATGTGAGGCTATACCGAGCAGCTTATCAGTTTCCCGAACAAGTTTAATAAATTCAATAATACAGGAGCACGAATGCAAAATTCTATTTATCATATGACACTAAAATCGCATTTTATTAGCAAATTTTGCACTAAAACGTCAGGATTTCGCCATTAGAAAACGAGACATTCTTATGGTTGTCAACGCATAACGTTACGACGTAATTTGCATATTTCATCCACCAGTTGCTCATCATTTTAGGGCGTCATTGCGAAGCAAAGGAGGGCTTATGCAATACCCCCGGTGTGGTAGTCCGATTATCCGTTATTGTTAGGGACAGCGTCCGTGTCAGCTTCCTCGTCGGCCTCCGTGATCAGGTTAGCCAATGTTAACTTTTGTGTTTAACTGGTTGATGACTACAAGATCTTGGCCTAATGCTGATATTGGGTATAATAGGACTATTAACACAGTCATTTTCCTTGCAACACATCACTGACGCAAAGGCACTGACACAAAGGCATAGGGAAAATTTGTGTGCTTAGAGCACCCTGTAAACATGCAGTCTATTCAGAGCAGTTTGCAAATATATAACACAAAATTAAATCACTGAGAATTTTTCTTTCTTTGAGAAAGTCTGGAGTTTCTGTTGAAAGAATTCAGTTAGCAAAGTCATTGAAAAATTGGTGGAGCCTGGCATAAAATGCCATGCTTCGGAACCAATGACGTC
Organism: Ctena decussata; assembly: GCA_963989385.1. NCBI lineage: Eukaryota > Metazoa > Mollusca > Bivalvia > Lucinida > Lucinidae > Ctena > Ctena decussata. The sequence goes on from OZ022506.1 coordinate 10,271,816, forward strand.
ATGTATCTGTTACCATAGCAACAAAGAGTTCATATTGATGTCTAGGTGATGTCATTCTGCAAAGTTACGTAGCACTACAGCTGGTAATTCCATAGTTGCTATAGAAACAGATCTCTAGCATCGTCTCTCTTATAATTCGAGAGGAGCATGGCATACATTGTATGCCATGCTCCTCTCGAATTATAAGTGAGATGCTACCTGAAATAGTGTAATTTTCTCAAACCTATAAGTCATTCGCAAGTAATTTAATTCTCTGTTATATATGGCTCCACCTGCAAGAGAGATTACTCTGATAGGAAAATATTTGTCCCTTTTCTCATAGGGGAGAAAGGAGATTCCTATCTAGAGAGAGCAAATTATTTCCATTAAGAGTAGTCTCCCTTGTAGACTGATTACACGGACACAGGTACCATTTTTAGCTCACCTGAGCCAGCGGCTCCGGGGGAGCTTATAGGATGGTAAGGCTCCGTTGTCCGTCGTCCGTCCGTCCGTCCGTCCGTCGTCCGTCCGTCAACAATTTCAAACGACTTCTCCTCTGAAACCGCTGGGCCAATAGTAACTAAATTTCATATGTAGCCTCCAGAGGTCTTAGGAACGAAAAGTTGTTCAAACGGTCCTGGTCACATGACCAACATGGCCGCCATGCCCATATATGGTAAAAACCTGAAAAAATCTTCTTCTCCAGAACCAATAGGGCAATGGCCTTGAAACTTGGTATGTAGCATCGGGTACACGAGTACTACCAAGATTGTTCAAATTATGACCTTGGGTTGACCTTGACCTTTTTTACGGTAAGGTCAAATGTGCTTCCTTATGCTTTTATATGGCAAAATGCTGCAACATAAGATATCTTGGAAACTGTTGAATATTTTGGCCTAAAAATTGGTACATACAGTCATCTTAATGACTACATGAATATTTATGAGTTCAAGAGGTCAAGGTCATTCTTTGACCTTTGACCCAGAACTCTCATATTTTGACAATATCAAACAATCTCCTCAAAAACAACTAGGCCAATTGTAATTAAATTGCATATAGATCCTCCAGGGGTTGAGGAATGAAAATTTGTTCATACGGTCCAGGTCACATGACCAACATGGCCACCACGACCATATATGGTAAAAACCTTTAAAAACCTTCTTCTCCAGAACCAGTAGACCGATGGCCTTGAAACTCGGTATGTAGCATTGGGTACTCAAGTACTATCAAGATTGTTCAAATTATGACCCTGGGTTGACCTTGCCCTTTTTTACGGCAAGGTCAAATATCGGAAAATGCTAGTACATGAGATTTCATGGTAAGTTTTGAAGATTTTGGCCTAAAAATTGGTATATACAATCATCTTAATGAGTACATGAAGATATGTGAGTACAAGAGGTCAAGGTCATTCTTTGACCTTTGACCCAGAAATCTCAAATTTTGACAATTTCAAAGAATCTGCTCTAAAACCGCTGGGCCAATTGAAACCAAATTTCATATAGAGCCTTGAGGGGTTGAGGGAATGAAAAAATTTTCTAACGCTCCTGGACACATGACCAACATGGCCGCCATGCCCATATATGGTAAATACCTTTATAAATCTTCTCCAGAACCAATTGACCGATGGCCTTGAGACTTTGTATGTAGCATTGGGTACTTGAGTACTATCAAGATTGTTCAAATTATGACCTTGTGTTGACCTTGACCTTTTACAGCAAGGTCAAATATGGGAAAATGGTAGAACATAAGATTTCATTGAAAGTTTTGAAGATTTTGGCCTAAAAATTTTTGTATATACAGTTGTCTTAATGAGTTCATGAAGAATTATGAGTACAAGAGGTCAAGGTCATTTTTTTACCTTTGATCCAGATTGCTCATATTTTGACATTTTCAACCATTTCCTCAAAAGCCAAAGGGCCAATTGTGAACACATTTCATATAGAGCCTCCAGGGGTTGATTGAATGAAAAATTTGTTCAAACGGTCCAGGTCACATGACCAGCTTGGCCGCCATTACCACTTATGGTATAAATCTTTAATATTTTTCTTCTCCAGAACCAATACACCTATGGCCTTGAAACTTGGTAAATAGCATGGAGTACTAGAGTACCATCAAGACTGTTCAAATGGTGACCTTGGGTTTACCTTGACCTTTTTTGCGGCATGGTCAAATATGGGAAAATGCTAGAACATAAGATTTCATGGAAAGTTTTGAAGATTTTGTCCTAAAAATGGTATATATGGTTGTCTTAATGAGTACATGAAGATTTATGAGTACAAGTGGTCATGGTCATTCTTTGACTTTTGACCCAAAACTCATATTTTGACAATTTCAGACATGATAAGTAAAAGCCACCTTGCCAATTGTTCAGGTGAGCGATTCAGGGCCTCATGGCCCTCTTGTAATAAACTTGCCTGTATTGTCAACTAGAGTTCCAATACAGAACTTGAGGTCTCCAGGAGTGGTATATAGGTATGAGTATGGGTGTCAGGTGTCAGAGATAAATAAATAATTAGACGCTGAAGTAATAAGCAAGACCGTTGATTGGATACCCATCACAGCATTACTTGGAGGCTGATCCAAAATGACCCCTTTAGGAGTGGGATCAGAACTGGATCTGGCTGGTCCCATTTAAGTAATCATCTTTAAAGGATTTATTCTCTTCTGTGCAGAGGACACCGTGTGTTTACAGCTATTCTATCATGGCTTGGTTATGCCACTACATATGAGATGGGAAATTTCATTTGATTAAATACAGTTTCTTTGAATTGTTGTGTAACAGACTTATGGCATCCAATAAACAAGAATATTTGTCTTTAAACATGGCTATATTTGAGGATGACCTTAAACCACCTTTGAAGACCTGGCAGGCAATGCCCCGAAAACATCTATTCTATTTCATTCTATCCCATAACCTTACAAGGTAGTTGGGGCACCACAGATTACTTCGAAACGGTCCCTTTCCACCTTGTCCTATATTCAGCTGCCCTAGCTGAGCTAGCAAAGTCTATTCCTGTCCATTCTCTAATATTGTCTTCCCACCTCTTCTGTCTACCTCTTCTTTTTCCTTTCACTGTGCCCTGTAGAATCGTATTTGCTAAACCAGAAGACCTTGAGACATGACCAAACCACCTTAATTTCCATTTCTTGACCAGGGTCAGGAGTTCATCATACTCTCCAATGGCTGCTTGGATCTTTCTGCGAACCTCCTCATTGGTTATATGGTCCTTGTACAAAATGTTCAGTAACCTTCGGTAGCATCTCATCTCAAAGGCCTCTCTGTTTTTATAACCCCCCCCCCCCCCCCCCCCCCCCCCCACGCAAACTATGTTTGTGGGGGTAAACTGTTTTCATGTCTGTCCGACCTTCCGTCTGAAACGTATGAAGTCTTTGAATGAGGTCCTTGAAAATTTGTGAATATGTACACCTCAGAAAATAAGGATATTGCTGTGTCAGCGATTTTTGATCTGGCCCCTTTTCTACAGTTTGAACTTTGAAGTTCTCAGTAAAAAAAATTGTTATCGCTACTCTCCTAGACCATTTGACGGATTTTCTTGAAATTAAGTATTATGAACACATATTGGTATGCAAATGTGCATTAAGGTAAAGGTTTAAATTTCTGGCCCTTTTTGGTAGAGTTATGCCCCTTTTTGTTGCACCTGCTTTAGCAAGGTGCGATATAGGAGTTCACTTTTCCGTCCATCCGTCGGTCATTCCGTTCGTCCGTCCATACGTCCGTCCGTCAACAATTACGTCGACCCTGGTGTTTAAGTCCATTTCTCGCAAACTATGATACCTACAATTATCAAACATAGCATAAAGCTTCATTTTAGAATATCCTTGAGGGCTGTTGCTCTTATTTTTATCCTTGACCTATATTTCATGGAATGCTGACTTAGTGCAATCTTATATTCAAAATCACGACGACCCTAGCGTTTAAGTCCATTTCTCGCAAACTATGATACCTACAATCATCAAATCTGGCATAAGGCGTCTTCTTAGAAAGTTCTCGAGGTATGTTGCTCTTATTTTTACCCTTGACCTATGTTTCATGGTCTGCTGACTTTGTGAAATTCTATATTCAAAATTATGTTGACCCTAGCGTTTAAGTCCATTTCTCACAAACTATAATACCTAGAATCATCAAACTTGACATCAAGTTTCTTCTTAGAATGTTCTTGAGGGCTGTTGCAATTAATGTTACCCTTGACATATATTTCATGGTCTGCTGACTTCGTAAAATTTTACATCCGAAAATTATTGTCGACTCTAGCGCTTTAGTCCTTTTGACTCAAAGTATGATAGAGTCATCACACCTGGGATAAAGTTTCTTCTTAGAATGTTCATGAATAGGGGGTTCAGGTGCTTTTTAAGAATGCAAATATGGTTATTTTTACCTATTTTATGAGAAAGCATATTCAATTTTCTCTAAAATGGTATGTACATTATTAGGTTAGGGTGCTTGGTTAAAAAGTTATGACATGTTTTCGACAAGCCATCGCGACCATTTCTGTAATCATGCTCCAATGTATTCAGTATATGGGCTGATGGCACCGAATTTCTTATTCATCAAACATTAATTTGGGCAAGGATTTAAGTCTTCTACTTAAAGTCTTATCCATATACACTGTTTGATGCAGTAATATGAGCGGCACCTTTAGCAAATATTTTTGAGTGGTTCACTTGCTTCCATGGTAACCAGGCTGCCATTTTCTGGTTCAAAATAGCAGCTAAATCAGAGTTTTATATGAAGAGGATAATGACAAAACGACAGAACATGATAGAAATCACTCATAAATGATACAATATATGAAGCAATTATAAAAGCTGCACCATTTGCTAGCATTTTTTATTTGTGAGCTTGTTTCCATGGTAATATGGCGGCCATTTTTTTGTTCAAAATGGCCGCTCACATAGAGTTTCTATGATAAAAAGTTATCAAACGCAAAATAAAAAGATTAGAAACAGTCACAAATCCTAAATGTAGTTCAACAGGATTCAGGTATACAAGTTTTACAATTTGCAAGCATTATTTAGTGGTTCAGCTGTTTCCATGGTAACCAGGATGCCATTTACTTGCCCAAAATGGCCACGAACAGTATTTGCCGGCCAAACTGAAAGAGGTGATATTGCGAGAAAAGAGGATAAAGCAAATTCACAATTGATCAAGTGTGTGCCGCAATACTTAGTTAAAGCTGGAACATTTGCTCGCATTTTTAAGTGGTTCACTTGCTTCCAAGGTAATTTGGTGGCTTTTTTGTTGTTCAAAATTTCTGTAAAATCTGCGTTTCTATGAAAAAAGAAGGTAAAGCCTGAAAGGAACGTCCTGCTTACCACTTCTCACAACAGATACAAGTCACTATCTCATTAATGAAATGAACACGTCAGTAAGATCTGCTTGTATTGCAAAATATGCACATCTGTATAGGTAAATATATCAAATTCTTGTAAAATAAATGGCTCATTCAAGCGTGTCTATGTGTTGCCATACATGAGTAAAGAACTTATGTTCTTTGATCATTCGGGACCGTAATAAATAGCATATAACATTTAGTATCAGTCTCCCCGTACTTGGTTGATTGGTTGGTAGTTTTGGATTTAACAATTCTTTGAAACAGTATTTCAATTTGTATCGAGCTGTGTGCCAGAGAAGGAGAGAAAGAAGACAGATATGATAGGCGAGAAAAGAAACATCCAAATAACACCACCCGCAGCTTCTGCAAGCACAGTAGACCCTTACCTTCTTTTGTCCATATACATTAGTAGGACACATCGGCACTGAAATTTACCATGCACCATAGCCCGACCGCAACCATGACTGCATTCCCTTTATCCCCACTTCCCCCAACCACCGGCCGGGCCGGGTAGCGCAATCGGTAGGGCACCTGACTCGTAAGTCAGAGGTCCTGGGTTCGAATCCTGGTCTGGCCACATACTTTCGTTTCTCCTTCCGCTGATTCAAGAAGGGCAGTTGTCAGTTACTGGCGAAAGTATGTGCACTTAGTACTGGTTAACCGCTTAGGAGGTCTAAGCCTGCCCAGGAATAGTGTGGTTAGGTTAACTGACCGTCCCGACATGACCTTAGTTGTTTACCGTGGACGTTAAGCATTAAATCAACCAACCAACCCCCAACCACCGAACTTCGAAATGTATCCCCGGGTTTACTATAATAATGCAGATTATGTGTCTATTCCTTTAGGGTGGTCATTTGGCAGTTAGAAAACAGTTAAATTGAAGTCGGTTCAGTGCACCTGATGTTAAGTGCAGTGTGGCAGCTATGTAAAAAGTGTCCCCATACTTCACCACAGTGAAGATCACATAATGGGATCATTGGGCTCATTCTGAGTCAGTTCGAAAATAGTTCCGCCGAAGCCGGGGTTCTAGGAGGACATTGGCAGTGTTGCAACATTAAATTACAGCACTTGAACTGAGTCAATGAAAACCAAGTCTCTCGTATCCATTCAAGGACAATCATTCACCAAGACCTGTGATCAGGGGAAGCTAGTCCCTAGCCCTTACAAGAGAAGTACACTTGGTAACTGAATCATCTGCACACTCAGCAGCAGAGATAAGGGAATCTGCCTGGGTGTTCCAATCTTATAGTCCAATTGGGGGAAGAAACTGAGGTTGTAAATGTCAGTCACAGCCAATGAGGTTTGAAATTCCAAGGAATGATTCCTATTACGCCTGCTTCAGGAACGTCATTTATTGGTATACTGGCTGCAACCTACAAACCTTTGTAAAGCATTTAAATATAAGGCGGCTACTATCTTTTCCAGAAATTCCCACTCCAGTTTCTCCAGAATGTCAGTCATACTCCCAGTTTCATAGATGTTATTTCCTGATATAAATCTAGCTGCCTTTTTCTGCACCGGCTCAAGAAGTATCCTTTAGGGGTGACAACTGAACTACCACACACCAGGACTGGATGCACCAGTCCCTTGTATGCTGAGTCTTCAACGTCCTGTGGACATTCCGCCAAGTTAAGTCTAAGGAAGTCAAGGGTCCCATTACCCTAACATATAACAGCCAAGATACTTGATATTTTCTACCATATCGAGGATAGTTCCCACTAAAATATAGGAGGCATTGAACTTCTTGATCTGTTTCTTTGTAATCTGCATTAAATTGCATTTGACTGGTTGGAGTCTCATGCCCCAACTCCATGAAAATGTTTAGGTATAGTCAATAAGTTACAAGACTGCATCCTGAATAAAACTACTGAAACGATTTTGCTTAAATTTTTATTGTTCGTATATCCTTTTAAAGTTTCAACGAACATTGTCTAGCTCTTTGTAACTGTCAATGCTCTGTTATTTTGTACGTTCAGAATCAGCGTTGTTGCTGGTCTTGTTTACAGTAGGAAATGGCTAAAGGGGGGGTATCAATAAGGTGGGTGAGTTTTCTGCATCCTACCAAAGTTTTATTTTTTTGACTGATGGTATACTCCAGTGTGTCTAGTTTATTGAACCATATGTGACTTTGCGCGAAAAGCCCTACTTACTGAGCTATGGGTCCACAGAAGTGGGTGGGGTAGTCCAACATGGTTTTAGCCTGTCATGTAAAAACATTCTCATTTGGTAGAAGAGTACAGCAGACAGACAGGATTTGATAAAATGATTAACAGAACATCTAAACTATATTTCCATTTCATTTTATTTGGTTTAATTTGAACATATGTTGTCAAAAAAGACTTCCTTTGACATTCAACATTTTTTTATATTTTTGTCCTCAATTTTCAATATTTCTTGGCCTTATGGTTAAATAAACAGACCAGTTGTCATCAAGCTCATGTCAAGGAAGAACCTTGAGAAGGACATTCAGATGATGTGACCAGAATATCACAATAGCATAGTTTTCATGGTCGACTGAACACATAAACTTGCTCAGAAGATGTTTTTTCATTTAATTTTGACCTAGAATTACGAACCTTTGGCCAAATTACTATTTTAACTGCTATATTATGCCCTACACCCCGTCACTAAAGGTGAAAGAATACATATTGGCTTCAGATCGGATCTCCTTTGCGTCTGCATCTGTGTCTGGGTCACATACTTTGACCTTAGAAACAAGGTCAAGGTCAGATTTTGATGACCTTGACCTTGTTTCCAAGGTCACAGAAGGACTTAATATGTGACACATACACAATTGCAGATGCCAACGAGATCCGCACTGAAGCCAATATGTATTCCCTCACCTTTAGTGGCAGGGGCGTGGGGCATAATATAGCAGTTAAAATAGTAATTTGACCAAAGGTTCGTAATTCTAGGTCAAAATAGAAAGAAAACCATCTTCCAAGCAAGTTTATGTGTTCAGTCGACCATGAAAACTATGCTATTGTGATATTCTGGTCACATCATCTGAATGTCCTTCTCAAGGTACTTCCTTGACATGAGTTATAGATGATAACATGTCTGTTCATTTAACAATAAGGCCAAGAAATATTGAAAATTAAGGTCAAAAATATCAAAAACTGCTAAATGTCAAAGGAAGTCTTTTTTGACAACATATGTTCAAATAAGACCAAATAAAATGATATGGAAATATAGTTTAGATGTTCTGTTAATCATTTTATCAAATCCTGTCTGTCTGCTGTACTCTTCTACCAAATGAGAATGTTTTTACAAGACAGGCTAAAACCATGTTGGATTACCCCACCCACTTCTGTGGACCCATAGCTCAGTAAGTAGGGCTTTCCGCGCAAAGTCACATATGGTTCAATAAACTAGACACACTAGAGTATAACATCAGTCAAAAAAAAAAAGTTTGGTAGGATGCAGAAAACTCACCCACCTTATTGATACCCCCCCCCCCTTTCTAGTAAGTAGACCCCCATTTATGTTTCCAGTGGAGGTAGTTATGGTCAAAGCTTGATTCGAGCTCTGCGGACTTCAACATGGATGTAGAATTAGTAGCGAATTTAAAGAGAAACTACACTTCAGGAACTGACTGAATCAGATCCCAAACCCTATCCCCAACATCAAAAAGAAACACTAAGTGGAAATATTGGCGGGGCATCCCTACCATTATACCAGCTAAATTACCCAAAGAGCTGTAGAACATTTGGATGAAAAAATCACCGTTTTGTTTTCCTAAAAAAGAAAACACAAAATTTTGTATTTCTGTATACTTTTAACATATTTTCCATTTAAAGTCATATCTCTAGAACATGAATGCACTTCCATTTCTGCAAATCATACAATCTACATATAATATAAGGTATTTGAAACAAACGGGTAAAAATGCAATTATCTTGATGAGTATTGATAAACATTTTTTTAATGTAAGTAAATTGAATTTCACGAAAAAGATCATGAAAAATATATTTAATCGATAGGGCATGCTTTTGCATATTATTTCAATATTTTTCAGTAAACTTTTCATTGTATGTTAGAGAATAGGGAAAAAAATTCACCGTTTCGTTTCCTAGTAAAATAATGTTTAAATTCTAAAATATCCCAAAAACAGACATCACCCATTCTGCATCTGCTGCAAGCACAGTCGGTCCTTGCCCAACTATTTATTTTCCTGTTATTCCGGTTCTACTATAGAGTAATGCCTATAAATATGCGCAGATGGAATGGCAACTATGTAGATCTTTATCAGACTGGTTTCTAAGGAGAAGTTTGATCTCAGTTTCTACAGTTTGTACAGACCTATCTGCCCTAAAACTCAGGATCTTTTTGGTAGACATTGTTAGTGTACTATGTGATAACTGCATATACTCCACAGTTGACCGATTTCATCATGAACAATAACTCTGTTTTGTTTTAACAAATAAAAACAAGGTTATTCAGTATACAACTACCTTGAGATGCTTTTCCTTGAAAAAAGGCACTTACCAGGCATTCTTGATAATCCTGGGGAAAAAGTATTTTGTGATTAATAATTTCAAAATCAAAGTCATCATCATGTGTTGAAGAAATTGTGCCAAAAAATAAGAGATAAAATCAAACCCAAGGTTTAGTTGGAGTCTTTTGGATCAATATGATCTGCCATATTTTCAAAATAGACGTTATCAATATTTAAAAGTGAGCAAACACCACAGACCTCGAAAAACAAACACAAAGAAAACAAACTGAACTTCCCGAAGCAGAATTAGGCTGTTTTACTTGAGCTCCGAGCGAGGCTCAGACCCGAGGTGGTGAGATGTCGATAGGTGTTTTCAACATTTAACTAGTTACCTAAATATAAAAAAGTTGAACTGAACTGAAAGCTTCACAAACCTCACTTTTGCCAAATTTTGAACCCAGTGATGATTGAGGATAAATGTTCACCTTTTATGTGATGTTTAACCAGAAGGGTTGCTCTGTACTACTCTTTTACAGAACAAAATGTCGCCTGCCACATCAACTCGTCTGCGAGAAATTATTAATCATATAAGACAAAAGCTATCTATATTGCTATAGACAAAGTGATTTATCTTTATTTGGGATCAACAATTGTGCTCCAATAGTTATCTGATAGGTTAGATTGGTCAACAGATATTTATGGATGTTCATTACATGTTGCCAATAAAAGCAGAACAATTCCGATAACCAGCAGTCCGGCAGTGAATAATATGTTTGATTTTGATTGAATCATTTTGTTACCGTTGTCATTTTTGATTCCGAGACTTGTTTTGATTGAAGTGGTTATGCAGACCTTGCGCTCTTTCGACTGGCATTTCGGGGACATAGTGTTCGTCCTATGTAGAATAGTTGGAGAATATCTAAACTAAAGTGCCATGGGAGTAGGGTCGAGTCGGGTAACTTCAGACAGCGGGTTTATTCGGACATACATTGCAAACAGTGAAAATCCAGATGAAACGGCTATAAAACAAATTGCTTCTAAAGGAGTAAATTCTTAGTTTGCTCCGATTGGAATTAATTCGTTTCTTTATGAGTTGACCATCCTTGAGAAGAGAGGCAAAATAAAAACGATAGAGCGGGTTCCCGTGAAGAGTGCACCCACTCCCCTTTAGCGACAGTATCAGAAAGTTATTGCACTACACCCGGCTGCGAACAAGGTTTTCCGTTAAACTACATTAGGGTCAAGTCGGGTAACTTCGGACAGCGGGCAAATTCGGACATACCATTGCAAACAGTGAAAATCCAGATGAGACGGCTCATCATGAGCCGTCTGGTCAGGATTTTCACTGTTTGCCCAGTTAATTTTGTTTTAATTCTAAACAACTGATATATAAAGGAAACATTGTCATTGTCCGAATTTACCCACTGTCCGAATTTGCCCGACTTTACCCTAGAGGGCGAGGCTTGTTTTGGACGAGATGGTGGTAGTGTTCTGGCACGAGCAAGAGTGTGCCAAAGTAGAAGTGAATAATTTCTTAAAAGGATTGGATTTGGGCACCAGGCCCTGAATAAAAAACTAGTACCGCTTTCCCACTTCACAATTTGTTAATTCGGTATAGATAAACCCGGGATAAATATACCGGATCTGTGTTGCGTTCATACTTCCTTTACAATTTCGTCTTTTTGTTTTTAAATCGTTGGTTCCTGTTACGGCGTCATTTATTAGTTGACGTCATTTTTAACCACAACTGACGTCATACTGACGTCTTGAGTGAGTTGCACATTGTAATTATCTTTTTTTTTTCCATTCACACTTGAAAATTGAGATATATCACGTTCCCACTACAGACTTTCGGTATAACTATATCGGATCAACGTTGCATTCATATTTCTTTACCAATATCAGATTTTTCCAAAATCGGTAGCGCCTTTAATGGCGTGTAAATGACGTCATTCATGTACTGGAAGTCACTTTTAATTACAGCTGACCTCACACTGACGTCTTATGTGAATTGTACTTTGTAATTCCCCCTAATTTGCGTTCACACTTGAAAACCGAGATAGTTAATCCGGTTCGATCGGATCATTTATACCGGTTTCGATTCGGTTATAATGTGTTCTGACTAAGGAATTTTTAATTAAAGAATAAATTTTCCTTACCCGTGATTTATCGCTGATTAACACATGTTGTTGGAGAACATATCGCGGAACCTAAATTCACAACGGCGAAGCCGAAGTGAATTAATATTCGTATCTGCCCGAATCAACGATAATTCACGGGTAAGGAAAAATTATTTCGATTATAACATTATACAGCATGAAAATGCAAGTACATTACACCGTTTTCTAAAGGACTGTTTTAGAGGCGGACGTTAACAGAAGCAAATGTTTACATTCGACGTCATCAAGGCGCGAAATTGACTCGTGTCGACGTAAGCGACGTGAATTAACACAATTTTTTTCACACGATGCCGCTTCCCATGCGTTCAATGGGGAAAACGTTAACGTTATGTAAGAATTAAGATATAATTTTTCCTTACCCGTGAATTATCGCTGATTAACACACGTTGTTCTAGGGCAGATCACGAAATATTAATTCACGACGGCCGCAGGCCGGAGTGAATTAATATTCGTATCTGCCCGACAACACGTGTTAATCAGCAATAATTCACGGATAAGGAAACATTATTTCGATTCTAACGTTATACAGAATGAAAATGCAAGTATAATACAACGTTTTCCAAAGGACTGTTTTAGAGGTGGACGTCAACAGAAGCAAATGTTTACATTCGACTTCACCAAGGTGCGAAATTGGCATGTCTCGACGTTAACAATGTGAATTACACACGTGAATTTACACACGCTGCCGCTACCTATGCATTCAATGGAGAAAACGTTAACGTCATGTTAGGATTAAGAAATAATTTTTCCTTACCCATGAATTATCACAGATTAACACATGTTGTTGGAGGGCAGATCACGAAATATTAATATACGACGGCTGCAGGCCGGAATGAAATTAATATTCATATCTGCCCGATCTGCGATAATTTACCGGTAAGGAAAAATATTTCGATTCTAACATTATATATGATCAACTTGCATGGATATTGCGACATTTTCTAATGGACTCTTTTGAGGCGAACGTCCCCAGAAATAGAGGCTCTTACATGAGGGCTCATGTATTATTGAATTTATTAAACGAGTTGGGGAAAAAGATAAGATGCGAGGCTATGCCGAGCATCTTATCGGTTTTCCCCAACGAGTTTAATAAATTCAATAATACAGGAGCACGAATGCAAGATTCTTTTTATCATTTGACACTAAAATCGCATTTTATGAGCAAAGTTTGCACTAAAACGTCACGATTTGCCATTTGCATAACGTTACGACGTAATTTGCATATTTAATCCACTAGTGGATTATCGTTTTTAATGCATGGCTTTATTCCACTCTCAAATGCGACGTCATATGATAAGTTAAATTCTTACGTCCGACGTCATCAAGGCGCGAGATGTGCACGCCGAGCGTTTTAAAAACGTGATTAATCAAATATTTTCACACGGCGCCGCTTCCTATAGGCTCAATGGGGAAAACGTTAACGTCATGTTAGAATCCGGATTAATATGATGGTTTTGAGCCGGTTAAAATTCTCTGGTGAGAACGCGGTAATAGTTAATTCGGTTCGAAACTACATATGAAATCGGATAAGTTGTATCGGTTTCGATTCAAATGCGTTCTCACTAGGGAAAATTTAATACGGAGTAATTACGCCGGTTTCGATCCGGTTAAAATTTTCAAGTAGGAACGCGGTATAAGCGTTGTACAGAGTCCACATATTCTTATTACTGAAAAAGAACCAGCAATTTCTACGCCCAAGAGGTTACATGTCTATTGCCAATTAACCCATGTTTGACTTTTATCTCAAGATTTTCCAGTTGACAGCATGACTGACACAATGCTAGATCAGCAAGATGGTTTAGTGTTCGAGCAATTAACCTTAGAGACAGCATGTGTATTAACGCCCAGTGCTGCTTTGCATATCCATATGGCCTAATGCTGACAGAACCAAAATCAACCATGAAAATAAATCTTTTCTGGATCCTAGATCTTCAAATGTTGTTGGCATAGCATTTAGCATTCATACAACTACGGAACATGTACGAAACTCGTAAATCTTAGAAATGTTGACAAATCCGAGACCTTTAGATATCAGATATGGACCCATGTATAGACGTTTGATCAGGAGCTCGCGATCTACGAAGGTTGCATGAAAATCGGAGTCTACGTAGATGAAGTGGAATAAAATCTATAAATGTAAGCAACGCCTGTCTTTTACAACATTCACTGCCAAGTCTATTAACCTGACTAACCGGACTAATCGGTGAAGCTGAGAGTCCGGTAACAGGAGTGAGTTAGTGAACTAGGGTTTTATGTCCCGCCAATATATAGGCCATATGAAAACGGGTAACTGGAAGTCTAGATGTTTTTGCCGTGGGCATCAAATGAAAACTACGTTTAGAAGCAAAACATTCTAGAATTAACGAGGTCATGCTGTCTCCTGTACAAATTTTTAATTCTAGAAACAAGTTTCTACTGCTACAGCCCTCTGACAGTACGTAATGTATTGGTTAGTAGCTTCTCTCTATCGACAAGTCAGATTTTGGCATGGAGGTCTTGGGAAAATTGGGGGATTATAGTGCATTTGTGGAGTTGACATCGCGTTTTCAGCGACCAAGAATGACGTCAAAACTCATATTTCTACACTCTTTTAAAGAAGGCGATCCGTTTTTTATTTATTTCAGGTAAGGAAATAGAGTGGAGTCAGGTAATATCGGACAGCGGGTAAATTCGGACATACCATTGCAAACAGTGAAAATCCAGATGAGACGGCTCATAATGAGCCGTCTCATCAGGATTTTCACTGTTTGCCATGTTAAAATGTTAAAATTAAAATCTTAAAGAGTTTGTTTTAATTCCAAACAACTGACATATAAAGGAAATAATGTCACTGTCCGAATTTACCCGCTGTCCGAATTTACCCGACTTTCCTATACGTAATTTAATCGGGATTTTGGCACAGTTCATGTGAAATTATCGGCACAATTCAGAATTTAAAAATGAAGGAGCCAAATCTTTGCTTCAAGAGTTTGTAATGATTTTTTTTATTTTTAAAGGGGTTCGTTGTCACGGGAAGCAATATTAACCCTTTGTTGACAAGTGGACTTGTTAATGCTTGTTTTGGACGTTTTATTTCTAGTTTTAGGGGCTTGTAATGGATGTTTTCAAGCAACGATAGGTGGGAAATTCGCACCGCTCATTGGTCTGAGGGATGATGACCACCTATAATACAGTAGTGACTGATGCAGCCAGTGAGTTACTTGGGAAGGACCGTCGCAGGAAAAAGGCCTTGGTCACCAGAAATGGTCTCGACCTCACTGGTGAAAGGAGAGATATGAAGAGGCAGCGGTAAGAAGCAGGAGGAGCAAAAGAATACAGTGAAGCAAACAAGAGGATTCAGAAGGCCGTGAGGAAGCAAAGGAGGACTGAATGGATATTCAGTGCGAGGAGATCGAAATTTGCATGAACAAAAACAACGGCAAGAAAGCATACCAGATGGTGAAGGATCTAACTTAAGAGAAACAGGGTAGATCCACAACTATCCAGGACAGGTCTGGGAAATGCCTTACAGAGGAACAAAAGATTCTCAGCAGATGGAGAGAATATTGCTCGGAACTATAAAAAGGATGAGATTTATGGTGACAATGCGGTTCTGGACTGCAATCAGCCCCCAGAAGAAGATCCTCAACCGATCCTTGGTGAGGAAGTTGAGACTGCAATAGCAGCGCTAAAGAAGGGGAAGTCTGCTGGAGTTGATAATATACCAACAGAACTTGTTCAAGCTGGTGGGTAGACCATGATTGATGTTTTAACAGATAGCTGTAACAGGATCTGGAGAACGGAGAATGGCCTACCCCATGGACTCAGTCGCTGATTATTACACTCCCTAAAAAGGACAACCTACAACTCTGCCAAAACTACAGAACCATCAGCCTCATCAGACATCCAAGCAAAGTCATGCTGGAGTCATCTTGGACAGGTTTGAACCCCAAGCCGAAAAGATAATAGCTGAAGAACAGGCTGGGATCGGAGCCGGAAGGAGCAACACAGAACAGATCTTCAACCTTAGAATCCTGTGTGAAAAGTATCTCCAACATCAGCAGAATCTGTACCATGTCTTCACTGATTTCAAAAAAGCCTTTGACAGGGTATGGCATGTAACCTTATGGGCCACCATTAGGAAGTACAATACCAGTGCAAATCTAGTTTGCACCATTGAGCAGCTATACGACACGGCAAGGCTACAAGTGCAGTCCTGATGTATGGCAGCACAAGAGAATGGTTCAGAACAACAGTTGGAGTAAGGCAAGGGTGTCTTTAATATATTAAGATATTTTGAGATATCAGTGTTCGAGATATCGAGAGACTGGCTTTTGTTGTATTGATTTGCAGTTCATCTGTTTGTTTACTTGATGTGACTGTTACCGAAGATGTATTGGTCAGTTCAGTTGTCGTTTGTGTTTGTATCTTCGTCTGTGTGGTTGGTGTTTTACCTGGACATCATGTTTTTTTTTGACGGACAATGTCTAAAATGTATACACCTAACCCCACCCCTGTCACCTACAGAAACACAGTTTTCAGGGCGAGTAATTAATGGACCACTAAGTACCAAGCCATACATCAATTGCGAACAAACTACGGAACAATCAAACGTTTCCTCCAGACGTATATATTTCTCGAACAAATAAATTATATAATTTTCTTGGGTAATTTGTTCACTGGGCTGGCTAAAGTTGGCGATATGCATATCATTTTATATATTTTTGAGGTGTAACTTAATTATGTCAAATTGTTTCATGCGACCGCTTCAAACAAATACTTTCTATACCATTTTTGTGACCTATGACAATATATATCGCTGTTGCCTCTTTGGTTGTGAAATTATTGTTTTTTGTAACAGTAAACTAGTGTTTCAAAAGGTACGTGACAAATAGATGATGATCTCTTCTAAATGATTCGGAGCCTCTAGACTTCATTTGTCCATGTGAACTTAAAGTAAAAGAAATAATGTAATCAAATTCATCTCCCTCATACTTTATATGACAAAGGAAAGCTATGAGAAGAGGCAGGATTTAGTTTTCCTCAAAAATTAGCTTGTCATTTTCGCGGCATTTCTTCGACACCTGCATTCGGAGTTTAGTTACTCTTTAAACTTACCTGTTATGCTACAGCCTGTTTCAAACATCAAAGTTTGTTGATAGAGGGAGGATACTCACAGATAATTGTTGCTTGATAAAATTTGAAATTATTTAGCTTCATCTAAAAAATGCTGAAAAACTTATAGAAAATGATAGGCCCATCGCCAACGTTAGCCAGCCCAGTGAACAAATTACCCCCAAAAAACTATATAGTTTGTTAGTCCGAGAAGTATATACGTCTGGAGGAAACGTTAAATGGTTTCTTAGATTGTTCGTTATTCATATATGGCTTGGTTCTGAGTTGTCCATTTATTATACGCCCTGCAATCCCTGTTTCTCTGGGTGACCGGTGGGGGCGAGGGGGGTGGGGAGTGGGTGTATACATATTAGTTATTGTCCGTCAAAAAACATGAGGATGTCCAGGAAAAACCATAAGCACAAAACACATCCCATCAAAGACTTCGAAAATTGAAGAGGAGACAAACGAAACGACGTAACAGAACAGGCCCTAAGGTTATAAAACTTTTTTCATGCTCAACTCAGCTGAGCATGAAATTTTACCTGCTATTGAATAGCAAATTACTGATAAGTACACTTGTTTTCTTGCTTTATTTTAGCTGAGTATAAATTTTCTCTGCTTATGAGTTTGAAAATGCCAACATTAGTTGGCATTTTCATATTTATCAGCAAAGAAAATTTCATGCTCAGCCGAGGTTAGCACGAATAAAGTTTTATTACCTCGGGGCCAGTACATCTTCTCAACAGACATACCCAGGCCCAGTAAATAGAGGATCTTACATTAGTGCTCATGTATTATTGAATTTATTAAACGAGTTGGGGAAAACGATGAGATGCGAGGCTATGCCGAGCATTTTATCGGTTTTCCCCAACTCGCTTAATAACTTCAATAATACAGGCGAGCATCTTATCGGTTTCTCCAACTCGTTTAATAAATTCGATAATACAGGAGCACGAATGCAAGATTCTATTTATCACATATCACACTAAAATTTGATTTTATTAGCGATTTTTGCACTAAAACGTCACGATTTCACCATAAGAAAAGGGCGTCAACGCATAGCGTTACGACGTGATTTGCATATATTAAACCACTAGTTGATTATCGTTTTAATGCATGGCTTTATTACACTCTCGGATGCGACGTCATATGATAAACACACAAATGAACTGCAAATCAGTACAACAAACATCAAAAGCCACATATAATTACAAAATACATAAAACATATAAACATATATTATTACCTAATTTCTATTTAAAACCACAATGCTATACATCAGCATCAGAGGTTACCGCCTTTATATGGACAGTTGCTTAAGCTTTAAGATGTTCTTAAAACAAACACAGGAGCAATTTCGGTTCACAACTATTAGAAATGTGTAAAAACAATAACCTGTATATTTGTAACGGTCGCATAGATTATGATCGCGATGGAGAATATACCTGTAAAGGGTCTAGTGTTGTAGACTATTTGATATCCACACTAAATGGTTAAAGCTTAGTACAACACTTTAGAATTAATGAGTTCTCACCATTTATATCAGATATACATTGTGCATTTACATTTGAATTGCCCGTGCAGACGGTGCCTGTAGCAAATGTGTCAGTGAATAAGAAAATTCGTAAATGGAATGAATCAAAGAAAAATGAATTTACACAGAATATAAATACAAATGACGTGGATGAAATCAAACATACACTGGAACATATAAACACTTCTACGGTGACCAAACTTCACATAGGGAAGAATTCTCGTTATAGTGACGGGATTTTCCGATAATCTCCAAGAGGGCCGGAGATAAGCAGTTACCTGTATGCGGTTCTCAGTTTAATAGGGAAATGTATAGAAGCTCATAAATAAATTAAATTTTCTTATTTAATATATTTTCCGACATTAAATTATAACGTCTAGCACGAAAGAGCATTTCAAGCTCTTTAATCTGGTATAAAAATCATAGAAATGTGTCAATGAGAAGTTTCTTCCATCAGAGCCCATAGTTTTCTTTCTATAAACCATAAGTTTCTTAACACAATTTATTCAAATTACGCGTTTCTTCGTTTTTGAACCTAAATAACACATATAAATTAACATTTGCGAATCAATTATAACGTATGAGCTAGAAGCTGTTATTCCACTGATTACAATGATGTATTTTATACATGCATAGCTAATTGGGAAATTTCTTCCCTGAACGCCTAATTTTGCTAACTATTGCTTCGAAGCTTCGTCGAAAATTTTCTAAGTTCTCTCTATTAACCATTAAAACACTGGAAAGGGAAGCAATCTCATTTATGGCCAAGGGCTAAAATTTACAGGTAGTATAGAGTTATCGATTTTACACCGTAACGAGTATTCTGCCAGATGAAATAAATGCAATTATGAACGCTATTTCAAGTACGTTACTTAGGAGTGCAGATAAAACTTTATCGTCAACATCAAATATGCCAAACAATGGAAAGGAAAATAGTAGACCTTGGTTTGGGTATCGGTGCAATACGGCCAGAAGGCACTATCATTATGCCAAAAAACGATATGCAAATTATAAGTCTTTAGCTAACAAAGTACATTTAGAGAACGCTAGTCGAGAACATAGTACTACCGTGAAAACATTCAAAGCAAAATATGTCAAATCAATGAAAACCAAAATAAGACAGATGAGAACAAAAAAAAAAAAAAAGAATATTGGAAGTTAATGAATAGTGTTGGGAAAAAAATCCGAAAACCCACAAGTTAAGATAGATGATTTTTATGCATTCTACAAAGAACTTAATACAAACAAACATGACGTTAATAATGACGAAGAAATAAACCCAGATGACGAACTACATAGAAATGAGTCTATTCTAAATGACCCAATTTCAATAGAGGAAATTAGTTCAGGTATTAAAAATCTAAAATCGAATAAACTTGGCGGCATAGACCAAATATTAAATGAATATATTGTCAACAGTCAGGAGCTATTATTGCCAGTGTTTCACAAGCTGTTTAATATTATATTTGAAGGTGCCATTATTCCTGATGTATGGACACAAGGCATGATAATTCCATTGTTCAAGAACAAAGGTGCTAAATGTAACCCGGCCAATTATAGGCCTATAACATTATGGTCTTGTATTGGTAAACTTTATACAGCAATTCTAAATAACAGGCTGACTTTGTTTTTAGAAGATTTGAATATTCCAAATGAAACGCAAAGTTGGTTTCGAAACGGTTATTCCACCATTGACAACAAGATAGTTCTACATTTATTAATGGAATACCTAAAATCCAAGAAGAAAAAGTTGTTTTGCGGATTTGTTGATTTCGCCAAAGCATTCGATAATGTGTGGCGAGTGGGACTTTGGAAAAAATGCTAGACGCGGGAATATCAGGAGAATGTTTTAATGTAATCAAAAATTTATACAATGCCATCAAATCATGCGTATTCGCTAATGGCGAGTCATCTGGATTCTTCCCATGTGAAACGGGTGTAAGACAAGGTGAGAACTTATCTCCCTTGCTTTTTTTCTATCTATATGAATGATCTTGAACAATTTTTGAGTTTAGATGGCCAAAATGGAGTAAGAATTTCAGCAAGTGATAATGAAGTTAATTTACCCTTACGTCTATATGTGTTATTATATGCGGATGTTACTTTAATCTTAAGTGATAATGAAGAAGAATTCCAGTTAATGCTTAATAAATTTGGTGATTATTGCAAGATCTGGAAGCTGACTGTTAATGTAGAAAAATCGGAAATTGTAATATTTGGAGACTACACCCGAAGAGCGAACAGATATTCTTTTAAAATTAATAACGAACTTGTTACAAAAACACGCGAATACAAATATCTTGGTTTATTATTCACACGAAACGGAAGGTTAGTGCAGGCATTAAAACACCAATCGTCATTAGCAAGTAAAGCTATGCAGCTTCTAAGACAACGTGTTCATAATTTAGAGCTCCCCATTGACTGTCAGCTTAAACTGTTTGACCAAACAATAGTACCAATCTTATTATATGGGTGCGAAGTGAGTGGATTCGAGATATGCAATGTCTTTGAAAAAGTTCATTTAGACTTTCTCCGTTCCATCTTTAAAATGAAGAAGAGTACACCACTTGTTATGGTTTACGGCGAATTCGGGAGAGTCCCTTTCTCTATCTGGACAAAAAGAAGTATGATTAGTTATTGGGCAAAACTTATAAATGCTAAAGAGACTAAATTGACTAGCATTATGTATAAAATACACTATGTTATGCATAAAACCAAAGTTTATTCCTGAAAACGGTTGTTACAGATAAAATCAATTCTTGACAGTGTCAGGCTCAGCTCCGTATGGTTAGAGCAAAATGTTATAAGTATAAATTGGTTAGTAAATACAGTAAAACTAAGGCTTACAGATCAATACTTGCAGTCGTGGTTTTCGGCGATTGATAATTATCCCAAATGTATAGATTATAGACTTTTCAAATCAGAGTTTAAACTGGAGGAGTATATGCTGAAATTATGTAAAACAAACTGTATAACTATATGCAAATATCGCACGACAAATCACCGGCTACCGATAGAAACTGGACGTAGGAATAATGTTGATAGAAGTGATAGAATATGCACTCTATGTAACAGCAGAGACATTGCAGACGAGTTACATATTTGTTTGACTGTAAATATTTCGAAAATGAACGTCGCTAATTGATTCCTCTTAAGTATTTTCACTATGCAAATGTGTTGAAATATAGAGAACTTGTGACATCAACAAATCTCCAAATACTTCAAAATATGTGTAGATTCATCTCACTAATTCTCTCAAACATTTAGTCCCTGAGTAAAAGTAAAAAGTATGCAAAGACCAGGAACTGAAACAATCAAAATCCAAATTCAGCCCTCAAACCATAGTTGGAAACAACTAAGATTACAAATAATCAAGATACAGAGAACATATGGCCAACCGAGTGAGCAGCTTGTTCCCAAAAGGTGGCCACTCAGCAACCCAAACCGAACCAAAAATAATAAGAACATACATAAGGTAAAACATCTCAGAAACTCTGACACCAAAAACAGGCAACAGAGAACCACAACAGAACTACCGCCTTGGAACGGTCAGTAATGAATTACTGGGGGGCTTAAATCGATTTTACAGGCCCAACCTCACCCTTAGTTTCTGAAGTGGTACAAAACATTTAGTTGGTTGTTCGGTTCGCATGATAACCCTCTAACTCGTCAATGAATTATCACGGTAAACACATAAATCAAATTTCAACACCATGAAGAAGCAAAGACGAGGACTCAACAGATACAACGGGCCGTCTGACAGGTGGAGATCCCTGGCCTGCCAAACAACCCCACTGGAAATCTGAAGCAAAAGAAGGTCACCAGTTGAGCCCCGGTGGACCAAGCAACAGACAAAAAGGCTCCGGTCCCAACCAACTAAAATATATAGCTTTAGGTCGGGGCCATCATAGAGTCTGACGCCCGATCCCCCGGTGTGCAATTAAAGAGTGCAGCAAAGTTATCAATCGTGATTGGGTTAATCACTAAGCATGCAGACTGTCGCATAACATTTAAATTATAACCAATACGTTTGTGACGTATTATTATTTTTCGGAATTGATCAGAAAAATCAGTCCTACCCTTAATCTTTTTGAATTTGTATACTAAGTCACCATAAAATTCTGGTTCCGATAGGCCTTGGTGTAAAAGAAATTTTAATCCGACATCAAATTTTGAAACCAATTCATGGTGTCTGCGATAGAATTTAGAAAAAGCCTTTCTAAGCTTATGATACCGATAGCCCTGTTTAAGAAGTTTAGCAGTTAGACATTTATTACGAGCATTAAAGTCATCTACATGACTACACACTCTAGCAAATCTTATAAGTTGAGAAATATACACTCCATAAGAGGGACGACGTGGAACGTCACCATCCAAAAATGGAAAATTAACTATATCAAAGTCAAAGTCATCACGTTTATCATAAATTTTAGAAGATACAAAACCGTTAGAAATAGATAGATGTAAATCCAAAAAGGGGGCCTCGGTATCTGAAGTATTAGCTTTATTCAATTTAAGTTCAGGTGGGTAAATTTGGTTGACCATGCTTTCAAAATAAGGATTATCAATATTCAGAAGATCGTCTAAATATCTAGAGGTTGAGTTAAATGCCTCAATGATATCAGCTTGATTATCTACAGAAAGAGAATTCATGAAATCTCTTTCATAACAAAATAAAAACAAATCGGCCACAAGAGGAGCACAATTTGTACCCATCGGAATACCAACAATTTGTTTGTATAACTTATTACCAAATCTGATGTAAATATTATCTAAGAGATATGATTAGGCGTCACATACATTCTGACATGACCAACGTTCAAACCCTATACACTTTTGTGTATGGCTGTAAACTTTTCAAAGCCAAATAATCCTTAATTATTACTGAAATATGAACCAATATTATTGCAATATAGCGCACACTATACATGATACATATTGCTTAGACATTTGTAAATGTCTCATATCATATGTTGTATTATTGTACAACCTGAGAGTATTAAAGTTGTGTTCTGTGTTCTGTTCTGCTTAAACTAGTTTTTTATAGTAATCAGTCGTTGAATCGACTGCCCAATTAAAATTAGGAAATTACAGTTTGCTTTTCTCTGGTTTCGTCGCCGGATATTATCAGGGTCACTGATGAGGTTTTATTAGCCGAAACTACGTAGTCTGCCCTTGTTCCTTCTTCTGAATGTATTCTCTGCTCTTGAAGGAACTCTGTAAGATTTTAATTTTACTTCGCTGCAGCTGGTATTGTGCCGTGTGGCAGCCGTAAAAAAGTCTCCCTGTACATCATCCATAGTGCAGATCATATTTTATTTTCGTTCTTTGAGGTCGGGGGATATATTCTGAAAATCTGATATTTTAGATTGGTTTAGACTCTTATTCTAGATCATCGTCTTTTATATTATTTGGACCCTTTTTGATATTAATCAGTCGTTGAACCGACTGCCCAATTAAAATTAGGAAATTACAGTTTGCTTTTCTCTGGTTTCGTCGCCGGATATTATCAGGGTCACTGATGAGGTTTTATTAGCCGAAACTACGTAGTCTGGCCCATGTTCCTTCTTCTGAATGTATTCCCTGCTCTTGAAGGAACTCATTAAGATTTTAATTTTATATGCGCAACCTCGTCCTCACTTTTTATGAACCTCCAAGATAGGTAGATGTTTAGTATGCGTAGGATCAGTGACGAATCAAGTAAAATGCATTGATTCATTAGAAAATTTATGATGAAACAAAAGTTGAGGACCTCGTCCAATCCAAACTCGGAGCAAAAGGAATCACGATGTTCTTGACCTAAATCAGTAGTGGTAAGGCGCCAACATTCCATAACAGACTCCTTTTGTAACAGATTTAGCAGAGTTCCACCTTTTAGTTTGAGTCCCGCCGTCGTGCAAATGAAGTGGGCGGTAGGGCTGTCGACATTGATTGGGTTAGCCAACATCTGGGGACATATGCTAACAGTGTAGACCCAAATCAGACGCCACAGGATCTAATCGTGCATTAAAACACCAATCGATCTAATCAGGATTGACACTGTGTGCTTACAGGAGTAAATTACAATAAAAACTACATGTGCAAATTACAATAAAAATAAAAACATCCACCAGAAAGCTCTGAAACTAGAAACTGGGTTCGGGGTTATAAAACTTGAGTATAATCTAAAATTCACGGAAGCAGCCAATCAGTGTGCTTTATTTTGAGTTTGAGAATGTACCCAAGTTTTATGACCTCCGGGCCAGATTCATCCAAATACTAAGCACTAAAAAAGTAAATAGGAAAATTCTCAGGAACTGTGACAATTCAATCCCAGATCCCACCCAAGACACCATTTCGGAAAAAGACATTACAAAATTTGTCACCACCATAGACATCAGCAGCAGCAGCCATGAGAACAGCCATTTCGCATGTAGGTGCTTAACATCACGAACAATATATCAATAACCGACATAGTAACAAACAACTAGGTAAACAACCAAGAAGAACTAAAAAAGAAGTGCGGCCAGTAATGAAATAACTGGGAGGGGCGGGGGGATGCTTAACCGGTTTGCGGTCGCGACCAACCCTCGCCCTTGGTTTTGCTTTGGTTCATCAGATACTGAGTTGTTCAGTTTGCGTGGAAGATTCCTAGCTCACAACTTCACAAGTGTGACATCTCAGAAACATAGAAGTCAAAATATGAAGAAAAAAACAATCTAAGATAAAACAAACATGAGGACTCACACAAATAGCAATACTGAAATTCCGGAGCAGAAGAAAATTACCAGTTAAACCACGGTGGGCCCGACCCAAGACGTCCCAGTACGGCTGTCAGGCGCCAACCGTCAGCGTTTCTATTATGTTGTGTTTAGGTTGGCGCCTTCATAAAGTCTGCGGCTCGACCCACCGTCGTTCAGTCGAAGAGGTAAGCAAAGCTGTTAACCTTGATTGGGTTAACCACCAAGCAAACAGTTCGTCGCAAAACATCTATACTGAGAGGGTTTAAAAACTTCCACTTTTTAATTGCTGGTTGATGATCCTTTCACGAGTGACAGCGTTAAACATTTTATGACAAAATGCTAGAGAATTATCAAATTTAAAGATCATGCAGTTTATTTGAATCATTTACTTAAATGACGTCAGTAAAACACCGTTACATCTCTGAAATGAATAAAGAGATAACGTTGATATCTTATGTAACATTCTTTTAGACGAGTTCTTATTGTTTATATATTGTTACGTCATCCACGTTGGTTTGCAATTATGATTGCCGCCGATGCTGTCTCGCAAAACCTATTACGGAGACGGCGTCGACGTAAGTTAACGTCATGGCCTCTGGTTTTTAGTTTCGGTTAACTGCTTTTCTGGCGGTCTTTAGAGCTTTCTGTAAACCACGCACTTCATCTGGAGCTTAAGCCTTCAAGGCGCGCCAAGTAGGATATTCGGTTATCTGTTACCTGTAGCGAGTATTAGTGCGAATGCAGTTATTTCCCTTAGACCCGCGGAGCGTTAGGCATTAATCGATATTAGAAAGGTAATATCGATTCCATATCTCAGGTGTTGTACAGGTTTACCAGCATAATAACAATACGAAGGAGCGGGATGGGGACATGTTGAATTTTAATAACTTAAAATAATTTTTTTCTCAGATAAAAACTTTTTTTTTTCCTGATTGCTGATTTTCGGTGTAATAAGTCTTTGAGTGAGTTTCATCGGATTGTTTTAGTTTCTGACATCAAAAACATAAAACAAAAATATTTTAATAATGAAATAATAATAATACATTTCGTTCTCTTTGAGGTCTCATCTTTATCCACACACCATAGTTATATAGGAGCAGCTGCAGTGTAGTGGATAACTAATACTAGTATGAATAAGCAGGGAAGTGGGGAGAGGGCTTGAAAATATGTGACATAATTAGGGATCAATTTTGTGAAAACTTTTGATATTGTTTTTTTTTTTTTTTTTTTTTTTTTTTGCCTTGAAATATACGTTGTGATATCTCATTAGAATCGTCTCGGCGAACACATTAGAATCGCCTCGCGTAGGCAATTCAAATGAGATGTCACCACATATATTTTAATATAAGCAGGCCCAGGATGAAGCCCCAAAACCCATCCCCTGGATCCGGGGCTAAATTTATACGTTTTTTTTTTTTTTTGCGAAAAAAAAAATAAAATGATAAATTACTGATTTATACACTTAAATCACCAGAAGACGTTTTTTTTTTTTTAATTCATATCGATGTCTGATCTTCATTGTCATTAGCAGGTGTTTTGAATTACAATGTTTTGACAAGACATGAGACCAAATTTGTTTTTCACACCTTTCGACTTTTGCTTGGCTGGTTGAAAATTCAGAAATGAGCTTAAATAATTGATAAAAGATTTTTAATCAGTCTGAATAGTTTTAGCATGGAAACAAACCAGCAAATATACTGGAGCTAATTTCTAGTGTCAAGCAAATCTGACGGACTGAGAATAGAGGTCTATAATCGGCAATGTCGGTCCAAAGCAATTATGAACAGTATGAAAAAAGCAAAGACCCTGATCAGCCTACTCACCTATTTACATGTAAATTTACATCTTTATGCTGTGACCAAATCATGTGTTAAACTGCACAGATTCTAATCAGCCTACGCCGCCATGTCTATATAAGTGCTATAGTCTGATCAGAGTCTTCACAACTTAAACAAGCTAGCACAACAAAACGTGTATTATAGCTAAAACTCTGATCAGTCTGCGCAACAATGTGTATGTGGTGTTGTAGTTTGATCAGAATCTTCACTACTTACACAAGC
Organism: Ctena decussata; assembly: GCA_963989385.1. Taxonomy (NCBI): domain Eukaryota; kingdom Metazoa; phylum Mollusca; class Bivalvia; order Lucinida; family Lucinidae; genus Ctena; species Ctena decussata. Next base: position 10,299,180 of record OZ022506.1, read on the forward strand.
AAGCGCAAGAAAACAAACAAAAAACTCTGGTCAACTTACGCAACCATATATACGTGTATGTTAGTGCTGTAGTCTGATCAGAGTCTCTACATGTACTACTAACATAAGCTAGCGCAACAAAACATGTATAAACAGCAAAACTTTGATCAATCTACGCAAACATGTGTATATAAGTGCTGTAGTCTGATCAGAGTCTTCACTACTTACATAAGCTATGTATAAATAGCAAAAACTCTTATCAGTCTACGCAACCATATGTATGTAAGCGCTGTAGTCTGATCAGAGTCTTCACTACTTACATAAACTATCGCAACAAACATGTATAATAGCAAACACTCAGATCAGTCTACGCAACCATGCGTATGTAAGTGTTGTAGTCTGATCAGAATCTTCACTACTTACATAAGCTACCGCATCAAAACATGTATAAATAGCAAAAACTCTTATCAGTCTACGCAACCATGTGTATGTAAGTGCTGTGGTCTGATCAGAGTCTTCACTATCTACATAAGCTAGCGCATCAAAACATGTATAAATAGCAAACACTGTTTCCTATAACATGGGGCGACTTGTCTTTTATTATTGAAGCATGCATAACTAGCAAAAACTCTGATCAGTCAAAGCAACCATATGTATGGATAAACACACGGATTATAATTCGGCTTTAACAACCTTTGACACCTGTGTATATTACCCGGCGCGGCACCTATAATTCTTATCTGTGTACATGTCAATGGACCACAAAACGACAGCAATAATCATTAATATTTATGGTCAAAGTTTGAACAATCTGAAATCGGCAAAATTAGCTTAGAAAAAAGTGGATAGATCACTCAGATGATTATGCTATATTCAAAGACCATGTTTTAATAGCTTATCCTTCAACATTTACCATTCAAGCATCTAATATTGTTAGTATCTTTAATAAAGTTATGCTTACTTTTTACATTATGCTTAACTTTCGGCGAGGAGAAGTATGGAATACTATAAATCTGGCAAAAAATGATACTTTAGTATCACGCTGTATTTTCGATCTTATTTTCCTTACTTAAATTCCTCATTGCTGTAACATGGTAAAATTCTGGAAAAAAATTATCATGGGGTATCGCTGTAAGCTTCTCATTACTGTTTCATCACTGTGAATGACCGTGATGAGCCAGCTAAACACAAATAATATGTCCTTGAGTTTCTCATGAAAAGGTTTTGAAAATTGATTTTGGTCATTTTAGCTGGCACCTAAAATGTTCTATTTTCGATATCATAAAGCTGAGTAAAATGGTAAAAATACAATGTACAGTCATGAGCCTTCAACGTTTGTCCTGGTTTTGTTTATATTGCATCTCTCAACGGGGAACCAAACACTGAAACTTTTAATGCAGCCATTTGTCATTTATCATTTAAAAAAAAATCCTATCTTGCCAATTGTATGACTCGATTTATGCAAATCAACCCACATTTTATTACACATGTCGTTTACTGTCACCTCCTTTATGAATATTAGCCAGTTAATTAAGAATACCATGTCATGGTTTCTAAAGATTCTACCCTGGGGTAAACAAAACGTATAAATAAGCCGCACTATTACTCAAATAAATTTCTATCAAAACCGTAAGTGCAAACATGAGCAATTACAGCATGATAATCGTCAAAATTTAGATTATGTAATTACTTGTTTATAAAGTTTTATTGATGAGCTTATAAAGGGATGATTTGAACTATAAATAGTCGAATAACGGCCTTTTGATGTTTGATTGTCGCGTATAAGACATGTGACTTTCTTTCTTTCTTTTCCTTCTTTCTTTCTTTTCATTTTTTCTAGCTTTTTTCTTTCTTAACCCGATTCTTCATCCGATTATTAAAGCATACCTCAAATATATGAAACAAAACACGAAAAGTAAGAAATGATGTTCAGTAAGCCTTTGCGCAACATAGCCAGATTTGGACTATAACTATTTCGTAGACATACGAGCGAGGTTTGTCGAAACGAGAATTTCTCTATGTTTGGAGACAAATGGAAGATACTTATATTTTACTTATTTCTTAATGAATTACATCAGTTTAAACCTTATCAAATTTTCTCTATGGTGATAACTTATAAAAAATTTACAGACAATCCGATTATTTCCAAATTTAAGGCTAAATGTGGCTTGTCATGCATTTTCTACAATATGTACATGTATGATTCCATTTGATTAGCTTCGAATTTCAAAAGCCGATGGAAGATACAAAACATGAAGTTGTTTTAATTATTTTTGCATCATATTAACAAGGAAAGAATATACTCTATGAATATAACTTATAAAAAATTGTCGTAATATCAAATATGTATTTAATATTACGTTTTTCATTAAATTCCTATTAAATTGTGTACAGAAGTCGGCATTATTAGAACAGGTAAGCGCTCGGATTAACCCGTAAGTCGATATCGGTAATTTCCGCCGTATTGAAGCATTAAGTGCCCTATGGTCTGAGATTGTAAATTGCCGTAATTAACTCATAAAATTGTCTCGCGACGCCCCTTTTTGAAATTTCAGCATTTAACTGGCCCAAAAATCTGCACCCATTTGCAATATTTAGGTGCGTTATGCGAAATAAAGCCACAGACCGACTGCAAACATTTAAAAGTTGATTTGATATTGTAAGAAAAATGTTACCTCAGACAATTGTATACATGTAGTGCTTCATCTGTTTGTAAACTGTACTAAAAGCATAAGGAACACATGCTTATTCCTGGCCGATTCGGTTGAACGGTTTCAAATTAATGAAACTGACATAATCAGGTATAAAAGAATATACATGTCGTGATGTTGTTGTTGTTGTTGTGTTGTTGCTTTACGTCCACGGTAAACAGCAATGGTCAAGTCGGGACGGTCAGTTAACCTAACCACACTATTCCTGGGCAGGCTTAGACCTCCTAAGCGGTTAACCAGTACTAAGTGTCTATACTTTCACCAATAGCTGACAACTGCCCTTCTTGAATCAGTGGAAGGGGGAAAATGACCGTAGAAATGATTTCATGATCAATTTTCACGAAAGTATGTTGCCGGACTGGGTATCGAACCCGGTACCTCTGGCTCTTCAGTCAGACGCGCTACCGACTGCGCTACGCGGCCCGGCGTTACATGTCGTGAAATTTGGTGGACGTAGCTGCATTCATTTTTTAGATATTCAAAAATCAAGGGTGGAAGTTTTTAAATCCTTTCAGTATATATTATAACCAATCTTTTTTATATTGAATAATTTTCGTCTTTAAAATAATAAGGAAAATCTTTCTCTTTTTTTTCAACTATTTTTCTGAATTTATACACCAGGACAGGTCGCCATAAAATTCAGGTTGCGAAAGGCATGCCAGAAGAAGTATTTTCAATCTGACATTTTATTAGACATTAAGTCGAAATGCCGTCGATAAAATTTTGAAAACGCTTTACGAAATTTATGATATCTATAACCTTGTTTGAGAAGTTTTGCAGTCAAAACTTTATTACGAATATTAAAGTTACCAACATGACTGTACATAAGAGCAAAACGAATAATTTGAGAGATATAAACACCATAGGATGAAGAACGAAAAACATCACCATCTAAAATGGAAAATTAACAATATCAAAATCAAAAATCATCTCGTTTATAGTAAATTATAGTTGTAACAAAACCATCCGGTATAGATAAATGTAAATTTAAAAATGAGGCCTCGATATCTGAGACACAGGCTTAATTTAACTGAAGCTGTGGATGGAAAATTTGGTTGACCATGCGATCAGAGAAGTTATTGTCAATATTCAATAGGTCATCCAGATACCGAGATGTATTCGGTATCCTCTGAAAGAGACAGCATGAAGTCTCTCTCATAACAGAACAAAAACAGATCAGCTACAAGAGGGGCACAATTAGCGCCGATAGGAATACCTACAATTTGTCTGTATAATTTGGAGCCAAATGTCCAAGACAAAGTTGAGAGCTTTACACACTTTCTTATAAGATCATAAATTATAATTCCTGACCACTTCAGAGGTGAAGAAAGCAGGTCTATCACAATATGCAATATGAAGAGAGCCATGACATTAAGCATTGGCAAGCCCACTAGCCAACAAAAGGTTAAAAACTACTTCTGTGGACAACAAAACCCTTCAAAAAGGAATAATAACTTTTGAAGCAAAACGAAAATTGTTTCCAACGGTCTAAATTCTTCATATAAGAGTTGACCCCTATTGGAAAGTAAGGAAGAATAACTTGAAAAATTCAGAGTGCTTCCCCTGAAATAGTAACCCTTCATCGTAAACTGTAAAAGGCAAGAGGAGGTTCAAAATTATTATCTTGTCATGCTAATAATTGACGCTCGTGACATCAAAAGAGTTAATGGTTTATGCCCTGAGTAGGTCTGGGCATGCTGAGTTCCCATACGCCCAAAGACGGGTTTCTTAAGGGCACGTTTAATATCTGAATATAATGTCAATTATTGACCATGTAAAATGAAGCGGTTAAACCATAGCAATTAGAAACAGAAATTTTCAATCAAAACGTTATCGACAGTTGATTTGAGATTTTGATAAGTTATTGACATCAGTTAGTCAATAATATGCTTGTTTAACCGAAGGCAATTAAATTAATTGAGCCTTGTCATGTGAGAAAGCATGCTTTATGGCAAACAGTAAGGTAAAGTGCCCAGTGGCTGTGATTGTGTACGCAGCCAATAAATGTTATCTTTGCTATTTATTGTACAATAGTTATTTCATTCTGTACAGGTATAACAGTCTAATAATTGGCAGCAAAAGTAATGATTTTATACACAAACTTGATTTGTTTTTGTATGTGTCATCAGGCATAGCCGTGAAAGTTCCAAAACTTGGACCACCTGAAATTATAAACGTAATTGCCCTTAAACGGAACAGTCTGTATTTTTTTTTTTCTTTGTTTGTTTTTTTTTTCTGTGCAGTTTTGGCTCAAAAGATGCAGATGCGCTGAAAAACAATGTAGATCCTTATCAGACTACTCAGGAGTAGTCTGATCTGGGTTTGCACTGTTAGCAGAGACCTATTTGTTTTAATAATTACATTTTTTACGGCATTTCCTACAGAGCATGATCGTGTAATGAATGAACTGCCTATCCATTTGCCAGCATGCTTCTTGTTTCAGAAAATCATAGGATAGGTCTAAAATCTACGTGTGTATTGAAATAAATAGCATCATGAGACGACATGCCCAAAGGTATATATGTGCACACTGTGCGTAGATGAGTCAGATCATTCACAGTTCTCTGCAAACATATGCAAATAAATAAAATAAACATTAGAAGCCACATAATACATAATGCATATGAATATACATGCATTTTACCTAATTTTTCTGTTTAAAATCATAAAACTACACAGAAAGTGGCTAGAAATACATCAAGATCCGAATAAGATGTTACGGCCTTAAACGGACAGTAGCTAGGTTACTAGTATTTTTGTGCGCAAGCTCGCACTCTCTTCTGATGCAGCTTCAAAAGGAGATAGAAGAAGACGGAGCCTTATAGTTCACCTGTGATACACCACTGTAAAACACTTAAAATCATCAAAAACTTATATGAATCAAAGTTGGGGACTCTATGCAATGCAAAACCAGAGCAGAAAGACACAGTTGGTTGAATTACGACGGGAAAGACCAACTTAAGACACTTGTAGCCTGGCGCCAAATTTATATAGCAGATTGCTATTGTACCATATTTAGGAGAGTACAGTATTTTAGATTCAGGTCGATGTATAGTTCACAAATATGTACATATCTCGACATCGCTGTGCTTTTTCGAAGCCTGGTATGCAAATTCGAACTATGCGGCTAGATCAAAAGTATCCTACTTTCGGCAACACCTCCATATTATTGTAACGCTCAGTTCTACAGTGATGGTGACAATCAGGTCAATAACGTGATATAATCCGGTTATTGCCTAGACTGAGAATGATCCTAATCGTCTGTTTGAAATCACATATGTTGTAATAAGCCGAGTTCAGTGTAACAATAAACAGCTTTCCTACATACACCAGGGATTTCATAATACTCTTCAAAATAACTAATATAGCTGCCATGAATATTCGACCACCACTAATAGACTAGTAAATAACATTAGTGGACCAGGCTATACATCAATTACTGACAAACTAAGAAACCATTAAACGTTTCCTCCAGACGTATATATTTCCCGCACTAATGAAATACTTTACCTCGGGCATTTTGTTCGTTAGACTGGATAACGTTCTGGCTGGCGTATCATTTTCTCAAAGACTTTCAGGAATCTTTGGGTAGCATATAAATTTTGGGCGATACTTTAACTGTAACCAATGAACTTTTGGCTCTGATAAGCACGACAACAAAAATAGAGTAAGTGATTTTAAACGTCTTCACAAGTAATGAACATAGATCCATTACACTAAATTTATACTCTTTTAAAATTAAAAGGCAAGAAAATGCTCATCTTTCTAAAAATATGTGTGCACTAAGCAGCCTGCTGACAACATTCATGCTGGAAAATAACCATAGTTATCATAAAGGCTTCTAAACACGCAGCAGCAACAACAACAACAAAAAAAACTCGTAAAGATCTTTACTTTTGTACTTTTTAGGCCAATGTTTCTATTTCATACGTATATATCTAGTCGAAAAAAAACAATATAAAACCAGAAGTTAGAGATAAAAGAAATCTCCAGCTGGACAACAATGGGTCTGACAAAAAATAATAAAAACATTGTGGTCAGGCTCCAGACTTCTGTACCAAATTTCAGTCGGTCCAACTCACCATCGTGCAACTGAAGATGAGGCATTATTGGTTTGTCCAGCAGGTAGACAATTTTCCTCATAGAATCACTAAATTTTTTTTCGTTTTTGTATCTAAATATATTTTTGAACTTGTTATTTAAGAAGTTTGGAATACTTTTCAATTCAGATCCTACTTATCCTACTTATGGATACTGTTAATTACATTCTGACGTTTCAAGTTGGTTAACAATAATGATGCAAGATGTCTACTGTTATTATAGTGCTTTTGCGTAGAGTTTCAAAGGCCGTTTTATAGTCTATAGAATGCATATAACATGTCCTGGAGGCAACAATAAACTGTCTACTAGGGCTGTGGTCTGTGAAAATAGTTATTGTTACCAGTATTGTTAATGTTAAGTCCCCATCATCCCAACGGCACCCTCCCACTTAATTTGTTTCTGACCGTTCCAAATTTTGTTCATCTTCAATATTGTGCTTTGCTTGATTTCGTTCAAAATATATAAACGTATATTAATTTATGTAACGTGCAAATGTAATTTGTCCTAATCTTTATGTTGACACTTACTTGGTGATCACCCCATCAAAAAAAAAAAAAAAACCGTTCACAAAGTTTTCCACAAATATTGTCTTAAACATATATTTAGATCTGCTACATACTGAATGGAATGTGGGATATCAACGAATGTGTATTGTTAAATTACTTTCCAGGGTAACATCAAAATATTTTGTTTCAAATTCTCAACTGACGGCTGTTGTAGACGCATTTGCAAAAGTAAGGAGGAAAATTCGCAGGAACTGACACACTTCAAGTCCAGATCCAACCCAAGACACCATGTGAGAAAGAGACAACACAAAACTAGACATAACCAAAGACAAAACCAGCGGCAGCCATGTGAACAGCCATTTTCCATGTAGGTGGTCAATAGGCTATCCTGAACATCACAAACAATGTATCAATAACAGACATAGCAACTAACAACACATAAAACAACCAAGGGGAACCAAAGCAGAACTGCCGCCTTGGGACGGCCAGTAATGAAATTACTGGGGGGCTTGACCGGTTTGTGGTCGACAAACCCTCGCCCTTTGTTCTGCCTTATTTCATCATATACTTAGTTGTTCAACCAAGCAAACAAAGCCACCGCCCACACAACAGTCTAACAAAAAGCACCAACCCTGACAATAAGAACAAATTATACGTAAAACATTAAACATCTATTTTAATTATTTTCAATTTTATAATGTCAGGGCTATCCTTAACTTAACAAACCATATATTAAAATAGTCAAAGTGACAAACAACACCTGAAACAACTAAGAAGAACCAAAACAAGAGTGCCGCCTTTGGGACTGCCAGCAGTGAAATTACTGGGGGCTTAACCGGTTTGCGGTCGAGCCCTTGGTCCTGCTTTGGTTCATGAGACACTTAGGTGTTTGGTTTGCGTGGAAGATTCCTAACTCATAGGTGTAATATCTCAGGAACATACAAATCAAAATTAAAACTAAGATTAAACAACCATGAAGAGTCCCAGAAATAGCAACACTGAAATTCTGGAGCAGAAGAAACCTACCAGTTAAACCACGGTGGGCCCGTCCCAAGACGCCCCGGAACGTATCAGGCGTCAACCGTCTGTGTTACTATTAAGTTAGGTTTAGGTTGGCGCCTTCATTAGTCTGAGGGCCGACCCTCCGTCATGCAATCAGGCGAAGAGGTAAGCAGCGCTGTTAACCTTAAGTGGGTTAATCACCTAACGCTGGGACGAGTACCCGGGTACCCGAGTTCGGATCGGGCAGAGCAATTACCCGGGTACGTATTTACTACCCGGTTCCCGAATGCTAATAAGGCATTATATAGAATGTATATTAATTCTATTTCAATAGAATTCCAAGCAACTAGAATGACTGCATGTCTTATATAAATTCAATCACATGTTGCTAAAACATTTTGCATAATATAGCAGGGAGATCTCTACATTTTCTTATCTTTCCCATGCACACGTGTGCAAATGATATATACCTTACTTATCATTTGATCTAAATGTAAATTTTCTAACTGACTATATGCTCAAAATGCTACAGTAACGGGTACCAGGGTATTCGCGGGTAATAGAGACTCGGATTCCCGGGTACAAAATCTCTCCTCATTCCAGGCCGAGCCGCGTAGCGCAATCGGTAGGGCACCTGACTTATAAGTCATAGGTCCTGGGTTCGATACCCGGTCTGGCCACAAACTTTCGTTTCTCCTTCCACTGATTCAAGAAGGGCAGTTTTCAGTTACTGGCGAAAGTATGTGCACTTAGTACTGGTTAACCGCTTAGGAGGTCTAAGCCTGCCCAGAAATAGTGTGATTAGGTTAACTGACCGTCCCGACATGACCATAGCTGTTTACCGTGGACGTTAAACAACAAATCAAATAAAAAAAATCTACTCGTTCCAGCCTTATAACCATCAAGCATGCAGTTTGTCGCAAAACATCGATATTATCATAAAGCTTTTTATATCGAAATATTATCTTCTTAAAATGATAAGGAAAGTCATTTTTACCGACTATTATTCTGAATTTATACACCAAGTCGCCATAAAATTCAGGTTCCAAAAGGCCTTGCTGAAGAAGTGTTTTCAATCCGACATTATATTTAGACACTAAGTCGAAATGCCGTCGATAAAACTTTTAAAACGCTTTACGAAGTTAGTTTAAATCAGACTATTATTCTAGATCATCGTCTTTTATACTATTTGGATCCTTTTGAAACTAATCAGTCTTTGAATCGACTGCCGAATTAAAATTAAAAAAATATAGTATGCCTTGTTCTGGTTTCGTCACCAGATATTGCCAGTGTCACTGACGAGGCATTATTAGCCGAAACTACGTAGTCCGGCCCACGTTCCTACTTCTGTATGTATTCTCTGCTCTTGAAGGAACTTTTTAAGATTTTAATTTACCTCACTGCAGTTGGTGTTGTGCCGTGTGGCGGCCGTAAAGCGTCTCCCTGTACATCATCCATAGTGCAGATTATATTTTATTTACATCCTTTGAGATCAGAGGATAGATTCTGAGAAATCTAAAATTTGAGATCGATTAAGACTATTAGTCTAGATCATCGTCTTTTATATCATTTGGATCCTTTTGAAACTAATCAGTCTTTGAATCGACTGCCCAATTAAAATTAAGAAATTACAGTGTGCTTGTTTTCTGGTTTCGTCACCAGATATTGTCAGGGTCACTGACGAGGCTTTATTAGCCGAAACTATGTAGTCTGGCCCATGTTCCTACTTATGTATGTATTATCTGCTCTTGAAGGACCTTTTTAAGATTCAAATTTTACCTCACTGCAGCTGGTTTTGTGCCGTGTGGCGGCCGTAAAACGTCTCCCCGTACATAATCCGTAGTGCAGATTATATTTTATTTACATCCTTTGAGATCAGAGGATAGATTCTGAGAAATCTAAAGTTTGAGATCGATTTAGACTATTATTCTAGATCATCGTCTTTTATATTATTTGAATCCTTTTGAAACTAATCAGTCTTTGAATCGACTGCCCAATTAAAATTAAGAAATCACAGTTTGCTTTTTTCTGGTTTCGTCACCAGATATTGTCAGGGTCACTGACGAGGCTTTATTAGCCGAAACTACGTAGTCTGGCCCATGTTCCTACTTCTGTACGTATTCTCTGCTCTTGAAGGAACTTTTTAAGATTTTAATTTTATTCAAAGTATCTAAACATTACACATATATAAATACATTGATACGATACAGGATCAGACAACAAGCATAGCGCTTTTATATCTTATCCTTTATGAAGTTTATGATATCTACGACTTTGTTTGAACCTTGCAAGCCCATTGTTTGTATGAATAGGAATGAAGATACTCAGGAATGGCCATAAGCACACTTAACAAGGCACACAAGACACAGACAAAAGAAGAATGGCGACACGCAATCGACAAAACGGAACGGTATGTAGAGGATTTTACACGAATGATCATTCCATATGAAATTAAAATCTTAAAGAGTCCCTTCAAGAGCTGAGAAAACATTTTAGAAGAAGGAACATGGGCTAGACTACATACTAGTTTCGGCTTATAAAGCCTCATCAGCCTGACAATATCTGGAGACGAAACCAAAGAAAAGCATACTGTAATTTCTTAATTTTAATGGGGCAGTCGATTCAAGGTCTGATTAGTGTCAAAAAGTATCCAAATAATAATTGAAAAACGATTATCTAGACTAAGAATAAGAGTCTAAACCAATCTAAATTTCAGATTTCTTAGAGTATGACCTCTGATCTTAAAGGACGAAAATAAAATATAATCTGCCGGTACGAGTGGTCATTTCATATTTAATTTATGAAACGAGCCTCCATATGAAATGACCAGGAGTGTAATTTCTGTTTATATATATAACCTTTAAAAGTGTCATTTTATCTCATTTAAAATTACATATTTTTTATAATAAAATTCATTGTTGATCACACGGTCGTTGTCATCCATATGACTCACATATACTGAAGTTCCAGCAACTTTGAAAAAGGAAAGGTCATTTGAAATTATTAGATTTACATCCTGCTGGATGAATGTTTAAAATCTCTGTCTTAGACGTCCAGTAATGTCTGTACATTCAACTTGTCCTACCAAACAATGCCACGTAGTAATGATGATATTAGCAGTACTTGCTCTATACTACTGAGCTACGAGATGCTCAGCCTTATTTAACCTTTTGAGCATTTGTGGCTGTTCAATGCCAACATTTTTACAAGTTCTGAATGACGGTATGGGAGCTGACGAAATATTTGACTGGAACTTCACTTTTGCAGTCTGGTGCAGATCTTGATTTAATTTTAGTCTTAACCCTTAATGCGCCAAAAAGCAGACGATAAAATTTACGTCTGCAGAATTTCAAAAAAAAAATGTTTCAAATGTTTCGTCCAAGCGATATCATATAGAGAACTCGAACTCTAGAGGGCAAACAATGTAGCCTCATCTGGATCTACACTGTTTGCAAAGGGGGGGGGGGGTATCAATAAGGTGGGTTTTTTGCATCCTACAAAAGTTGTCTTTTTTTAACTGATGGTATACTCCAATATGTCTAGTTTATCAAACCATATGTGACTTTGGTCGGAAAGCCCTAGTTATTGAGCTATGGGTCCACAGAAGCGGGGGTTAATCCAACATGGTTTTAGCCTGTCTTGTAAAAACATTCTCATTTGGTAGAAGAGTATAACAGACAGACAGGATTTAACAAACTGATTAACAGAACATCTAAAATGTATTTCCATATCATTTTATTTGGTTTAACTGAATATATGTTGTCAAAAAAGACTTCCTTTGACATTCAGCATTTTTTTTTATATTTTTGTCCTCAATTTTCAATATTTCTTGGCATTATTGTTAAATAAACAGACCAGTTATCATCAAACTCATGTCAAGGAAGCACCTTGACCAAGACATTCGGATGATGTAACCAGAATGCCACAATGACCTAGTTTACATGGTTTGACTGAACACATAAGCTTGCTTGGAAGATGGTTTTTATTCAACATTGACCTAGAATTACGAAACTATGGTCAAATTACTATTTTAACTGCTATATTATGCCCCACGCCCCCGCCACTAAAGGTGAGGGAATACATATTGGCTTCAGTGCGGATCTTGTTGACATCTGCATCTGTGTATGTGTCACATATTAAGTCCTTCTCTGACCTTGGAAACAAGGTCAAGGTCATCAAAATCTGACCTTGGCCAAGGCCAAAGAAGGACTTAATATTTGACACAGACACAGATGCAGACGACAAGGAGATCCGAACTGAAGCCAATATGTATCCTCTCACCTTTATTGGCGGGGGTATAGGGCATAATATAGCAGTTAAAATAGTAACTCGACCAAAGTTTCGTAATTCTAGGTCAAAATTGAATGAAAAACCATCTTCCAAGCAAGTTTATGTGTTCAGTCAAGCATGAAAACTAGGTCATTGTAAAATTCTGGTCACATCATCCGAATGACCTGGTCAAGGTGCTTCCTTGACATGAGTTTGATGTTAACTGGTCTGTTTATTTAACAATAATGCCAAGAAATATTGAAAATCGAGGACAAAAATATAAAAAAAAATGCTGAATGTCAAAGGAAGTCTTTTTTGACAACAAATGTTCAAACTAAACCAAATAAAATGATATGGAAATATATTTTAAATGTTCTGTTAATCATTTTATCAAATCTTGTCTGTCTGTTGTACTCTTCTACCAAATGAGAATGTTTTTACAAGACAGGCTAAAACCATATTGGATTACCCCACCCACTTCTGTGGACCCATAGCTAAGTAAGTACAGCTTTCCGACCAAAGTCACATATGGTTCAATAAACTAGAGACATTGGAGTATACCATTAAATAAAAAAAAGAAAACTTTGGTTGGATGCAGAAAACCCACCTTATTGATATCCCCCCCCCCCCTTTTTTTAACTATTTTAATTTTTGGCACTTTAAGAGTTAATTTTGTTTTCAATGATCTAAACTTTAGTACATAAAAATTATAGTAAGATTATATCATGGCAGTGTGATAACGTACAGTTCGTGTCCCAGTTGCTAAAAGATAAATTTGCTATACTTTGACCAGGATCAGACCTCCGGCTTGACTGATCATTCTCAGTACTCATTAGGAAAGACAGTATAGACCACCCTCCAATGATGAATGGAATACTCCTTATTCACAGACAGATGAACCCTTCATTGAAATCAGTAAGGTAAAGATTAAGGCATCACGTCCACAGTAAGCATAAAAACTGTCTCAGCGACTAATTCAAGTGCCAAATTAAGTTCAAGTGGAGAAGACATGAAAAATGGTAATCTATTATTGGTATCGACAGAGAAATGAATCTTTATTTGTGATAAGCAATTGAGGGTCAATTGATTTTGAAAGGTTAGATTGGTCAAGAAATATTTATGACAGTTTATTTACTGTGTCAATAATATAGAACAATTCTAGTAAATAATTGTCTTTTTGTTCAGTCAGTGGTTGATGTCTATCAAAGAGCGTCTAACTGGTGTCAATATGCTTTAATTTAGCTTTGTTTCGCCTTGATTGTTTGGACCTGTCTGCCCTGTTCTGATTTCATACGCATTGATCGAGTCTGATAAGGACTACATTTTATTTTATATATATACATTTTTTTTTCTTCATTCATATTTATTGGTAGGTATTATTTATTTGTTTGTCTATCTAAATGCTCTCTGCCTGCTGAGACCTGCCTTGTCGCACTAAATTTGTAAGTACGAGGGGCGTTCGGAAACATTTGCAAATGTGGTAATTGCTCGGTAACCACCATACAGACAGAACTTCTGATTGCAAAAACACATAAAGCTATGTTATGCGTAGAGAAGTCTACAAACACGGTGCATTTTATTAAAAAGGACACATTTTTAGCTTCTTTGAAAGAGGTATACCCTAAAGACACTGCAGAATTCTACATTAGTAGGCCGTAATTTATATATCAGCAGTCTTTGATTTTTTTTATCTTTGTTAGTTTAAAGACAACGCCCAGATGATATTGTCCTGTAAATATCGCGGAAATCATTTTTAATCTAGGTTCCATACTGGCCCGGGAATATGGATTATCCGTATTTTATGTAGTAGCAGTTTCTCCATTTCTACTAAAATTTAATGATTTTGTAATGAAAACAAGGGTATAAGCATTCAAAATCTTGTCAGCAAGAGCATTTACATGGGTTAACGAAACCATGTCAATAAATTCGAATTAATGCCAAAAATGAAGTCTCTACAAGCTTTCAAAAATGACGTTAACGTAAATTTCAATAACGTCATAGGAACTGCGCATTGTTTTGCAAGGAATAAATCGATAACAGTTGCCGCCCTTCTAACTTTTGTATGGATATTGTAGGCAACGATGGACAAGCAAATGACAAAGATTAGTTTTGTATTTACAAGGAAATTTGACTTGAAAAGATTTCACATATAAAATTAACCCGGTGGTATGACTGGAACCTATTAAAATGTGTTGTAACTCAATAAGGGAATAGAATCTTTGTATAGTGTTTGGTATCATTGTAAAGACAAAATGCAGTGCTTTCAGTAAATATATAGCAGTTGTACCCAGCGTGCCCCTAAACACAGTCATGAGGCCATTTGCAAAAACTTTTCGAACGCCCCTCGTACGTTGATATTAAATAGTTAGATTGTAACTTATTATTTTAAAATCCATGGACTACCTTCATGAACATTATTTGCCTTGACTGTTTGGATCTGTCTGCCCTGTTTTAATTTCATACGTATAGATCGAGTCGAAAAAATAATCTTAGTTATGTCTGACAAGGACTGCACATTTTTTGTTTCTTTGTGTTTATATTATTCTTACTAATACTTACTCCTTTATTTAGTTAGTATAGAAATGGCTAGGTTACCAACCTTACTTACTATTTTAAAAATCTTTGACCCACCTCATGAGAGAGATTAGTCGAGTATCTCAAGGCGTATGTTTTCCTTTTAATATCTTCGTTTTTTTATATTTTATTGTTTAAGAAATAAAAATATTCCTTGCTAGAGTGTGTTGCTCAAACTGACGTCATGGGTGTAATTCCAGTTGCACTAGACCCGTTTCCTCATACTGGTTTGGACACACTGGCTAAACTGACTAGCAGTTACTGAATGATGTTTTCATACGCGCTTCAGCAAGCTGTTCATGTCCATCATGCCTAACTTAAAATGGTGTTAATCATGGTTTAGTGTCCTAGTCAAACTAACATAAAGAACAACATATAACAACAGTCTGGCTCTAAACGTACATACTGAAGATTTCGAAGCTACCAATCATTTATAAATACTAGGAACAAACAAGCGATGCTTAACAAATTGAGTAACCGGTTAAAAAGCAACAATCAATAGCAGAGTATAGTTCGTCCAATACCAATAAAAGAACAACGAAGTATTAATCTTCGAATCATCTGCTTGTCTCGAAACTAACTTATCTTCATTTGTGTAAACAGTAATCAAAGAATAGAAATGGTTTTCTGAGGCGACTGAGCTAGACTTTCAGAGTTTGCACAGTAAAAATAATGCAAAAAGTTAATGTTATAGTTGATACTTGATATGTGGTTGATCCTACAATGCGTTTGCGTTAAGACTTAACGTATAGAAGTTTTATGGAATAGGTAAATTCTTATATATTTACATCAGAGTGGACAAATTAATCACAGTACAATAAGGTAAGTAAAGTTTTTATTCAATATTATTCCTTAACAATTTATGGTCAGAATTATTGAATTAAAACTTAAGACTGAGGCGCTAATTGACTTTAAAACATTGGAACTTTGTACGTAGATAAGCAGAGATATGCTGCGTCAACTTCAAAAGACCTAACTGGAACACAGAATCTGTAATCTAAAGACCAAACATTAAAATGAAAGTGAAACAGATAGTAATGTTTGGTTGCGCACTCCATTGCATTTGCAAATTTTGGCTAAACAGTATGAATTGGCGTGTAAATATATGTTTACTTTCAGAATTTTTGCAGCTTTTACGTCTATTGAAATGTTCTTGTTCTTTTTCAAAACTAATACAGTCAAATATTTGATATCTAAATTTGTATACTATGGAATGGTTGAAATAATTTTATTTTACATAGTCTATTAGATCGACAGCCTTCTAAAGAATAAATTCAGTGTGGGCTGAACAAGATATATGCTGTATACATGCAAAAGATTTTATTTCTCATCAAATAAACTTTTGATAAAGAATATACGTCTGTTGTCTTTGAGTGCAAACATTACTTCGTTCGAGTCGTTGGCTCATTTACACTCAAAATGTCAAATCGCGTGGACTTGCTGCCATGCATATATACGTGTTTTATACATATAAATATATTGACAAACGCCTTTTTGTAAATTACAAGGCAGTATGCTTACACTCTAAGGAGCGCAGATGTTGCTTTCCACACCCGCTGAACTGAATGCAACAACTAAAGTTTCATTTGGTATTACGTTGAATAATCTAAATGACCGTTCAGCAGAATTACCTTCGTCATCCTATAACAAACGCCATCCCATGGGCCCTCATACTTAATACCAAAAGGTGTAATATATCTCTGTTTAATCCTTGAACTTGGGTGCGTTTAAAAAGTCCATGTATGTGCGGCAAAGTGTGAAAAAGTACTTTGTAGCACGTGCAAACAGTGACGACCAAGGTCAGTCTACTTGGCCGCAAAGCAGGAACGGGGTCTTTGCTTTTGTTTTGTAGGTTCCTCAGGGTTTAAGCATTTCTGACGCGGACAGGGAAGGCTATGATCAGACTGCGCGAATGCGCAGGCTGATTCTAGTCTTTTCTGATCGCACGTGCAATAAGCTATCTTTTCTAAAGCCACGCTCACTATTAAATAGCATGAGCAGCTTACTGCCATCTGACTAACGCACGGTTTCATTATCACCTGTAATTATGTTATTACATTTGACAACAGATTCAGCTTGGCGCTTTTGTATCTATATCTCAATAAAACCTTAGTTCAGACTGATTCTTTCCGGTCTTATTTCCTTTTTGGAGAGTCATCAGGGGCAGTATTGGAATTCTGCTAGTCTATCCCTAAAGAGTCTCTGCAATATTCCCACCAAGCATCATTCTGATATTCATTTGAAAAAGCTGGGGTGGCAACTGGATGCGTGAGAGTGACAATTAGTATTGTAATTGTTTTTTCCAATTTAAAGATTGTCATGTTTAGTTTTGAACTATTTCGTTGATTACTTCAAGGATATCTTTATGATATTGTTTTCCTTATGAGGTTTAAGAAAATTTGTAATCGAAAATAGATAAAATAGAAAGATTTTAACTTAAAACCAAACTTTTATCTAAACCTTTGGACATTATTTAATGCTTTTATTTTAACTGAAATCTTAATTTATTAATTATTCCTTTGCTTGTGTCAGCATGTTTTTCATTCTTTAATACATTGAAGCATATTTTTTATATTTTACAGGTTTCTGGAATTAGATAAAGACAGAATATTGCAACGTTTTGTCTTGCCTACCCCCTCAATAGAACAACTAGATCTATTTAACGTTGAAAACATGGCAGTGTAAAAAAACCCTACATCTTTGTGTTACTTAAATAGCGTGGAGATCTTTAGTGGATTATAATTATGAAGCTGACACTACTGCAGGAACTGAGTGTGATTCTGTATTTAGTCCTCAACAAGAGATTCGAACACAGTAAGTCAAAGTTATAAGTTTATTTTAAATAGTAGCTGATCAGTTTGTTCTTATTTCATCATACAAACTGCCGCATGTCTTTGCTCTTATTTATAATTGCTAAGCGTAATGGAATGAACCTTGCAAATGTTACACACGCAGAAGTCTGTGTCAGAGAATTTAATTCATTTACGTGTGTATACATTGCTTGATTCATTCAGTGTCTATATATGATAAGATCACCAGTTGTTAAACTTTGAAGATATTACATGTACAATAGTGAGATCATTACTTCCCAAGATACATAAACTGAACTTGTAAGAAGCATCTTCTTTTCTGCAATTGGCTGGAATCCATTATTTACTATGGTCTTCCTTATACATGTATGTTCGTAAATGATAAGCAGAAAATGATGAAGATTGCCTCGTGTTAATTAGAGTTAATCTTTCGTTCTTAGATCACCGTTTTACAAAATACTTTTAAGCCTATCATAAACGGTACCGGAGGAATCTTACAGAAGAAAGAGGATAAGAACAATGTCAAAATTAAAAGAAAAGAAAAAAATAGCCACTACTTTGGATTTACTAAATATGCGAAACTGGCTTTTTCCTACATTTAAATTTGAATATTTAAGGAGTAACGCGTAAATTGCGTGAGTATTATAGTTCCAAAGGAATGGTCTCGTTTAGCATGGTATTGCAAAAGGTCGTGGATAAAATTGTAATGCAACGATCTTTTTCTTGACTCCGAACAGCAATACGTTTTACTGCTATTCATGTTAACAGCTGTTCACTTGCCCGTTCTAGCAATATTCCTCGGTATAACTTTATCCTTTTAAAGTTATAAACATATTTAGAGGTAAACTGCTATTACATGCATTTGCAAGGTGTAGTAACACATACTTGTGACCACATTTTTCTTATTGCTATGTTGAACCTTTTATTAGGGTTTGGAGTGTACAGTTTACTATAATTTCCTTTTTTCTAGTACATTGGGACTTCCGAGTTTATTTAGAGTCGTTTCGAAATTGAGTTCTGCGCTAGGGGGCGTGTCATTGCTTTACATTTTATCAGGCTACTTGTCATGGACAGACTCTTCTGTTTTCGTTTCTTATTTTGCTTCTTTCCCTCCAAAGGATCTAACTATCAAAACTTATTAACATGCATGTACTTTTTAGTGTCATTAAAACTAATGCTTCCAAGCTATACAGTCATCATCCTATATAGGCTGTATTCTACCGTTCTTTTGTATATGTCGCTCCTCAAGGCTACTGGTGTTTACAGATGACCTTTGATCTACCGTGAAACAGGAAAAGGGAAAATTGACATATTCACAAATGTATTCAAGTACAATAATACCAATATTGACAGAATACAATCTTTTTGACATTGTTCATTTTCAGTCATTCAGCCACAGTTGTATAAATCCATAATAATTTGAGCCGCGACACGAGAAAACAGAAAAATGGGTTGTGCGCCCAGCGCAGTTTCAGGTCAGCCTGGGCATCCGCCCTGTCTGATCAGAGTCTTCGCTGTCCGCAGGAAGGTAGCTTAGACCCTTAGCTACCCTTTAAGCGCTTAAGGAAGAGTCGGATCAGACTGGGCGGATGCCCAGGCTGATCTGAGTCTGCGCTGGGCGCACATGCCACTTTGTTGGTTTTCTCGTGTTGCGGCTCATATAAGGTTCGAGTCAGGAGGGTTGCTACCTTACTTCACGTGAAAACTACACAGACTCAGACCAGTCTGCGTGTTTGCGCAGCCTGATCGGAGTCATTGATGTGTGACATATTGATTTCTCAGAATTAATAAGAACAGGGAAACTTCTGATTACACTGCGTGGATGTGCATGTTGATCTGAAGTTTCAGTGATCGCACTTGACTGAAGGCACCTTACCATCCGGCACAGGCCATTAGATTCTGTTTATTGCTGTTATGTTTTACAATATAAATAATTGCTTGTCAGTCAAATCTGGGTCTGGGCAGCTTGAAAAGTTTGATTTAGAATATCAACTATCATATGGTCATTCATGACTAGCGTTTGCTCTGTAAGGCCGACTGAGACTTTGACTTTGTATTGAGCATGCTGTTTTACATAAGCAAAAGCAATTTTATTCTCCCACCTTTGCCTATATAAGATAGGCTCTCAGCTCATATAAGAAATTTCTATCTTATACCTGGCAACATCTTTCTTATATTAGCAACCATACTTTTTCATTTTTTGACTAATATTTTAATTTTAAATGAACAAAAAGGACACGCAAGCATGTCGGATGACGTTTGACAGCAGATCATGGGTTTGTGACGTCACTGAATCTTAATGACGTCACTAAAACCGCTTATAAACGTCGCTAGCAAACTTGACGCGCGTGACCTGAGAGGCTTAGTTGCATTTTGTTTTCGCCCTCTGGAAGATAAAGTAGTCCACATATCGTGTTTTCCGTCTAATTTTGAGGTGCAAACTGTGTTTACACCCATTTTAGGACCCGATAAACACACTGGGCTGCTCAAAATTTACTTCAGATCATTGGTTAAAAAGTTCAAATTTTCCTTTTCTCAAGCCTAATCCGACTTTAGGTTAAAAATCCGCTAAGAGTGGGAGAAAAATAATCCATCATGAGCCAGTCTATGTAGGATAGGTAAATCTCACCCTCGGGGTCGGAATTTCAACCAGGGACTCGGCAAGCCTCGTCCCTGGTTGAAATTCCGACCCCTCGGGTGAGATTTCCCTATCCTACATGGACACTCATGATGGATTGTTATAATCCATAATAGGCAAACATAATATGAACCGCGACACGAGAAAACCAACAAAATGGTTGTGCGCCCAGCTCAGACTCAGATCGGCTTTGGGCATCCACCCAGTCTGATCAGAGTCTTCCCTGTCCGCATGGAGGTAGCTTAGACCCTTAGCTACCCTTTTAAGCGTTCAGCGAAGAGTCTGATCGGACTGGGTGGCTGCCCTGGCTGATCTGAGTTGGGCGCACAACCACTTCGTTGGTCTCCTCGTGTCGCGGCTAATAAATGGTTCAGGTTCACAGTAAATATATACAGTACACATGTATAGTAGGTAGTAAACAATACAGAATAAACAGTTAGTATGTAAAATATGCAAAAGCACACGCACAAATTTATTATCAACATATGCGTCAACTGAAAACAGTTAAATGTTGCTCTTGACAGAACCCAGTTTTAACGAATGCCACAATTGCCAAGAAGCAGTAGACTTTAAACACTCAATATGTGCGTAGAATCATGCGTGTGCGCAAAATAAATGTCACAATAGACAGTATAGCACGAACAGTTTAGAAGGAACCATATATCTAGGGTAGCGGTGGTCCACTCTAGATAGGCAGTCCAAGAAATAACATATGATAAATTAAACGCTTTCTGAGTAAACTCTTTGCTGTTCACATATTTTAAAGAGTATATTTTGCCCGGTTTCCAGTCTTGTGCACCTCTATTTTTACAGTAAGCCTGGAACAGTTCTCTTTCTTCAGTGACACAGACTATTAAAATTTCTTTTATACCTTCAACGTGCCTGTCGGCTAAGGTTTCATGTTATCAGAGCTATTAAATAAATCTGGTTTATTAGATAACTGGATGCACAACAATATTGTAAACTATAATGACATGCCATCCAGTATGTTAACTATTTACTGTATACCTTGTGCTGCCTACTGCATCCTCTCTAACGTCTTCTACTTATGCATGGACATAAACAGTTCACAGTTCATATTTGACATTAAAAGTCGCTTATGGAATTTCATACAATACGTACTGTTTGCAAAAAAATCTGAAGTCATTCTATGTTCTGGAGGTGCAGTGCCTTCTTGCGGAAGCAAGTACCTTTGTAACCTACAGGTAGTTATCTGATAGAATTCGTGGAATAAATAAAGGATCTCACATAAGTGGTCATTTCAAGTGAAATGTATTAGTAAGTGCGCGGAAATACAATTAACTTTACGTGCCAATTTTATGACGTCACTTTCATTTCACGTTTCGTGACGTCAGTGTCGCACATCCACAATGCTCAAAATGCCTGGCACTGTCACATATGATAAATAATTTTAAGCAAATTTTATCAGTTTCAACGATGGACAGAAAATTAGCAGAATGCTTTTATTTTCATTAAACAACCAACAAACCATAACAGACACAATCATTATGGCCTGTGATTCTTGTGTCCGTTTACTTTCTTGGTTAAATCGATTGGAAAACGGTTGGTAGCAATCCAAATTGGACCTGTTCAATTATTTAGGTTGTCGAGATTAACTAGCACATATCTTCAAGCTCATAAACCTTCCCACGATTTGCTCGCCAATGTTATTTGATTTTGTTATGTGCGTGTGAAAAAGTGCACATTTTGTTGCTTTCTGCTTAATAATTCAGAGACCACAAATACGTGTGCTCAGCTCTGATCAGAATCTGTAAATCTAAAAACAAAAAATTCAGATAATCTCCTGTTGGTAATTTGCTAATTTTCAGGGCGGAAGATCCGGCAAATTAAACTAAATTTGCTGACAATCTTGGTCAAAATGTACATGTCATAATTGGCATAAATGACATTTTATTATAAATACTGATAAAAGTGGTCGTAATCTTTAAAGAATTAATATTTGATTTATAAAAATCCCTGATAGGTGTTGTAAATGAGCTTAAACTGTGGCTATTTAACAATTATACCCCTTGCATTTAAATCTTGAATCATTTCAAAGTTGGTCATATAACTTATACAGATAAATACAAGAATGTCCTATTGTTCTGTGGCGATTACCTTCCTAAGATACGTCTATGAATCAGTCTTATGTTTGACTTTTTTTCCATGCATGCATTTAATATGTTTGTCATGAGCATTTCTATTTCATCATATTTTATGTGAACTGAGAAAAATAAAGCCACTGTATCTGTTTTTGTAAGATGTGTTAGAAGGTACCGGTATTTGGTAAATAAAATTAAATGTTGAAATGAACTGTATCATATCAAACAGTCAATGTTTGCTTTTCTGTGTGTGCTAAATACGTCCAGATTATGCAGAAAAGCAACCCAGTCAGGAATTGTTTGATTTGACAAACGTAAGAGCAACTGCAGTTAAATATTGTATACTAGCATCTTCAAAACGACACTTCCTCATTGCAGTATTTGCCAGATAAATATAATAATAATTGTAATTAATTAGATCATAGTATCAAACTTATACGAAATTTATTAAAAAAACATACTGTGTTTAAAATAGTAGAAACGTTTATCAGATTAATTTGGCACTCCTTTAAATTAGTATAATAGTAACAACACAAATAAGTTGGTCTGTATGACCTAGTGCTTAGTGATCCTGACTTTGCATCACTAGGTAGGGACTCGAGCCCCACTGGAGGCGAGATTCTGTCCGAACTTAAACGGCGATTCATTGTATAGAGTCCTTCATTATCACCCTCACATGGTCTTGATATGACTGAAATACTGCTAAAAAACGTAAAACCGCCAAGTCATCCACCCACCCATCTTTAACAATGCTGAGCCTGGTTGTATGTTTAATCATTACATCGCTCTTGAATTGCTACATTTGTTTACCCATTTAGCCTGGTCTATTACAAGTTTAAATTTTACAGATGTTCTGAAACACATCATTTGATGATTTTTTCGATTTTATGGACTGATTTGACGATTTTCTCCACCATCAGTTATTCCTGTACAGAACTTTTACGGAAATCTTGTTTATCAGATAATTGGAGACATTATATCTCATATCGTCTGTGGTTTGTCTTATCGATATATCATTCAATAACGCAATGGGCATAACTTTATCATTATATATAGACACACAGTGAATCATTTATATCATTTTCTATTTTGTCAATAGACAATTGATGCATGCTTTAATCTTTAGTTTGTAAGAAGGTGAGCTCTGATACATATATCATACACAGTGTCGTATCTGTCACAAAATGCGCCAAAAAGGGATGAACAGAAACTTTGAGAACACCACTTACTTGCTACTTGTATACCATGACCTGTAATACCACTGGGTTAGGGCTGCAGATAAAACAGTACTTCTCGAAGTAAAACTGATCTTTTTGAGTTGGTTAAAATATTGGTGTTGTTCGACAGCCTGAATGAATGTTAGGTTACCCTGTTATCCTGACTCTGCTTGTTCTTGTTGTCCACATTAAGACTTTAATTCACCTACCATGTGAGTAGCACTTTACTTAAGCTACAGAACTCTTTGACCATCCAAATGGGAAAGAACATTTTGTTCGGTCCAGCCTTTCGTGACGTCTTGTCAATTGAATGTTTATACCTCTTTCTTTTTATTGCCAACCTTTGTAAGTAAATTTTTATGTTCTAGATAATACAACCTCGGCCTAGAAGGAATTTTAAGAAGAAAATAAAGAGACTTTAAACTTCGGACGAATCCTCGTGCGTTGTGTTACGTAAATATAAATGTCTTGTCCGATTTCCCACGGTAGTATCTTTCAATATTAATAGTTCAACCCGAAGTGATAAAATTGATTTATTTATTGTTTTAATTGCACTCTTTATTGTTTCGTGCAAAAGTAACTGCCAACAAGTAGATTTAATTTTCTGTTTCGTTTTACCGTAACTATTATAATAAATTATGTGTTCGTACACTTCTACTTCTACTATTTGCTGTAAAGTATCGAATCTAAATACACCGGATTGACGTATCCGGGAGTGTTTCTGAATGGCGAAAAGGGAGGTCTCAATCATCCTGTTCCAAAGCTAAATGCAAATCTAAATTGGGTACCTTATCTGTGTATATAGGGATTGCTCGTTTACTATTTTTTTCGATATAAGGGAATTTATTATGTCAATAAAGCAGCAGTATTTCAAGACACATTGTTCGTCGTGAACTTTTATAGTTTCGTGTCACACCAGATAGATCGTGTATCGAAATAAAAATATATACGGAGATACCCAGGGAAGACCATAAACACAAAGCACAAGGAACCCAAGACACTCAATATAGCAAAAAAGAGATACGCAAATGACAGAACGGAACACTACAAACACAGTCAGTTTAACATGTTGCCAGAAGCAAACCTGTTGGGGATTCGAATTATTGTAATGTATGCAGACTTAGTTTTGATGCATCTCCAAACTCAAGACATTAAAAGAAGGTAATCGGTTCTTGTTTTGGCCTCCTAGCCCAACTGTGGCACATCAAAATAAATTGAAATCTCAAAAAGTTCCTTCAAGAACAGAGAATACATACAGAAGTGAAGTAGGAACATGGGCCAGACTACGTAGTTTCGGCTATTAAAGCCTCGTCAGTGACCCTGACAATATATAGTGACGAAACCAGAAATAAAAGCATACTGTAATTTCTTAATTTTAATTGGGCAGTCGATTCAAAGACTGATTAGTTTCAAAAAGATCAAAATAATATGAAAGACGATGATCTAGAATAATATTCTTCATCGATCTCAAATTTTAGATTTCTCAGAATCTATCCTCTGATCTCAAAGGATGTAAATAAAATATAATCTGCACTATGGATGATGTACGGGGAGACTTTTTACGGCCTCCACACGGCACAACACCAGCTGCAGTGAAGTAAAATAAAAATCTCAAAAAGTTCCTTCAAGAGCAGAGAATGAATACAGAAGTGAAGTAGGAACATGGGCCAGACTACGTAGTTTCGGCTATTAAAGCCTCGTCAGTGACCCTGACAATATATAGTGACGAAACCAGAAATAAAAGCATACTGTAATTTCTTAATTTTAATTGGGCAGTCGATTCAAATACTGATTAGTTTCAAAAAGATCAAAATAATATAAAAGACGATGATCTAGAATAATATTCTTAATCGATCTCAAATTTTAGATTTCTCAGAATCTATCCTCTGATCTCAAAGGATGTAAATAAAATATAATCTGCACTATGGATGATGTACGGGGAGACTTTTAACGGCCTCCACACGGCACAACACCAGCCGCAGTGAAGTAAAATTAAAATCTCAAAAAGTTCCTTCAAGAGCAGAGAATACATACAGAAGTGAAGTAGGAACATGGGCCAGACTACGTAGTTTCGGCTATTAAAGCCTCGTCAGTGACCCTGACAATATATAGTGACGAAACCAGAAATAAAAGCATACTGTAATTTCTTAATTTTAATTGGGCAGTCGATTCAAAGACTGATAAGTTTCAAAAAGATCAAAATAATATGAAAGACGATGATCTAGAATAATATTCTTCATCGATCTCAAACCTATATGCAGTAAAATGAATAAATAAAATGAAACTAAACGAAATTAGCGATCCGAGCATTCTGAAGACAGAGTAATATGAAACCACTAGCCAGGCCACACGATAGGTCAAATTTTATTCACAAAGAAATGGAGCAAATTGCTGACAACGCCTCGATAACAAATGTGGTTCCAGTGTTCTCGCTTTGGTTTCTGAAGCATATGCAACACAAATGAAAAGCTAACAGACACCCATACTCGATTACCGCCATGGGACGGTCAGGGGAGTTAAAACAAGACATGGTAATACAATTCTAGGGCGTAATGAACATACACACAAGAATGAACAATTTAAATAAGAGGTAAAAATAGAATAGAGAAATTGTAGTTAACAGTTGGAAACAAATTAACCACAGGTAAAATTTTGTGGATCTAAACCTATTTCTGGCCATGAAACAACAGTATAACTATCTTCAGATATTATCAGAATAGATTCAGTGATCCCAATGGACAAGAAAATGATTTGCAAAATCCATTCAAATCTAAATCGGTGCACCATATAAATACTTTTCATGAAGAATGTGTTTATGTTTATGATAGTTTTTTTCTAATAAGCATATGATATAAAATGACATCAGAAACATTGATAATATTTTCACAGCCACTGGTCTTCGCTTGAGAATTAAACTGCTCTAATAGCTGTATTGGAGTTATTATTGTGTCAGCTAAATAGTGACTAGCTATATATCATATTGGTTTCAATGTAAACACAAACGATATTCTGGTTACAAAGATTATATCTTTGAATAATGGCTAATGTGTTATCATTATTGGAAAAAAATATAATGTGGTCTGAAAGAAATGGAACCTGTAAGACGATTCATTTGTCAAAAGCTTCAGAAATTATCGCGATAAATGCCTCTATACAAAATATCTGCCATTTATCTTGTAATATTGACAATACATGAGCAGGAAGCAAGATTTCATGGGCTTGGGTTAGAAGTCCTTCACAAAGACCAAAACGGGGTCGAGTCAGGTAACCCCGGACAGCGGGTAAATTCGGACATACCATTGCAAACAGTGAAACTCCAGATGAGACGGCTCATTATGAGCCGTCTCATCGGGATTTTCACTGTTTGCCCAGTTGATTTTGTTTTAACTCCAAACAACCGACATATAGAGGAAACAATGTCACTGTCCAAATTTACCCGCTGTCCGAAGTTACCCGTCTCGACCCTATTGATAACACATCTACAGGAAGCAAGATTTCATGGTCTTGGGTTAGAAATCCTTCATAAGGACCGAATAATATGTATTTTAATGAGCCACAACAGAATCCAGGGCGAGAGCTGTGGCCAGATTGACATAAGCCCCCCCCCCACACACACACACACACACTCCCGCCGCCAGTAACTTATTACTGGTCGCTCCGAGGCGGTGCTTCTGTGGTAGCGTACTTTTGTTCCAATCGTTTGTTGGCTTACTTTCAGTCTTTGACTTTGTGTACATTATTTGAATAGCCTATTGGCCATCTGCTGGGAAAGTGCTGGGGCCGTATTTATAAAACGACTTAAGTCGTTGCTATGCTGTTGCTAGGGCTGAATTTTAATGAAGGAGATTCCCTACAACTACGAAATTTGCTCTGGAGGAACAGTCTAAAAAGACTGTTCCTCCAGAGCAAATTTCATAGTTGTAGGAAATCTCCTTCATAGAAATGTAGCCTTGGCAACAGCATAGCAACCACTTAAGTCGTTTTATGAATACGGCCCCTGGGCTCTAGGCTTTTCGCTTGTCTTGTTTTGCTTTGTGTGCCGTCTTAATTTTTGATGTTTGGGGCAGGATGCCGTAATCGAGTCTGTCTTTCTTGAACTCTGACTAGTATCTACATTCATAGGCTGCACAAAGTTGCAATATAAATGTAGTCACACTGAACCGTTTCCAACTATTTCTGTGTTTTTTGTTGTTGTTTTTTCACCATGTTCACGGTTTTGGTGTATAGTATTTTCTGTTCGCTCTGAACCCTGTTCCTTTCTTTTCACTGATAACCATTTAGGAAACAGTAAAAGTAGCTTATATAAACGTATCCATACCAAATTAAGTGCGACAGATGTGCGTTCCTGTATTTAACTTCTTCAATGTCGCTCAACCCAAAAGTTTGAAAAACAAGGATGATGGACAGGCCTCGGCAGGCAATGAGCATCCCTGTCCGAGCCACACTTACTGTCGCATTCCGCGGGACACATTAGCTGCAGACATTAGGTAAGAGACGCTTTCGTATTAACTCGCAAGCGCAGGCGTCCGCCACCGAGCCACCTCTCTCTTCATTGACTTTGTTAAAGGTCTGGCATATTGTTTAGGGCATAGTGTTTTACATTCACATTTTCTAGTTTTCTTCCCCTTTTACCTAGTGTCCAGTTCTGTACATATACTGACTCAAAAAAGTTCCTATACATGATGTATTGTTTGTTCCCATGGTTACTATAGAAGTTATAATCCCAGAATTTTATATCAGAAAGAAATAGTATTCATTTGTCTGTGCAACAACAGTCAAATTTGATTTGAGTTTCTTAACCTCAGCATGGTACAAAACTGCCTTGAGCATCCCAGGGGTCATTTATCGTTTTTGCAGAATAAAATCTTTAAAATTGCTAGATATAAATGCGTTAAAAATTCTCTGCAACGAATAATTTTCCCACATTGCCCAGTGCTACATTAAAATAGACACATTGGATGTCGGACTGCAAAACAATTTCGAAAATTCGGCCGCTTTATATACAAGAATTTAAACAATTACATAGGCCCTTCATTTCACAGAAATTGTCTTTATTGTCACTTTCAATAGAAACTCCATAGGAAATTGAAATAGTGAAAAGTTTAATGTGCGTGGCTTTCCTTCAATATTTAACATGATACCAAATGGAGATAATGATTATAAAGCGATTTTGAAGGAATCACACTAAAGGCTTGACAGGCATAGACTAAAATAGCAGTTTAAAAATCCCTATATCTTTTATTCAAAGACAGATAATCTGATAATTTCACTAAATCAGTCATCTTTTGTAGTGTCTGGTGACAGGACACATAACTCTTGAATAGATGGGCCTGGTTTAACGATTTTTGCGCTCTTTGTGGCTGAAGGTCTGTTTGATGTGTCAGTGGTCTTGTTTATGTTAATAATCACCCACTGACTGTAAAAGTTAGTCAGAAGTTGGTATCGTAACTTTTTTGAGTCAGTATATTTTAGATTAACTGAGTTGTTGTCATGCCAGTTCCATTGATGAATGGTCATATAGTTGTTTAATCCTTATATGCCGATTCATTATCATTGTTATTGTTATTTGAGCCGCGACGTGAGAAAACCAACAATGTGGTTGTGCGCCCAGCGCGGACTCAGATCAGCCTGGGCATCTGCCCAGTCTGATCAGAGTCTTCGCTGTCCGCATGGAGGTAGCTCATACCCTTAGCTACCCTTTAAGCGCAAAGCAAGGATTCTGATCAGACTGGGTTGATGCCCAGGCTGATCTGAGTCTGCGCTGGGCGCACAACCACATTGTTGGTTTTCTCGTGTCGCGGCTCATTTTATTTTTCATTTGAGAATAAATGGACTGGGTTACTACACATAAAATGAATTGAAATTGAAATGACGTTACCCAAATACGCCAACAACAACTGAATACAGTGTTCTAGCTTTGTGGATTCCCTGAAAAGCTGTTAAACATTCGCGCGGACCAAACAGCTATTTAAATGTTTCGAATCCATGCAGAAGCAGAGGGCGAGGGCTTGGATCCAGTAAACATAGTTTCAAGTCCGCCAGTAATTTATTGCTGACCGTTCCAAGGCGGTATTTCAGTTTGTTTCTTCAATGTTACTTTGTTTATTTTGTTATGACCGCTTGTCTATCGACTCAAGCAATATGGCCATTTGAATAGCTGTCCATTCTGCTTTATGTTTTGTCTTGTTTTGTAATTTAAAAAAAGAAAATAGGTACAACTAGATGTTACTGCTGTTTTTACTTATTGTAGCGGAATGACCACTTGTTTAAGAAAGACCTGTTCAATCGATTTACCATGCATGTCTTTCGTGAACTTTTGTCAGTTTTTGTGTGTGCTTCTCTCCCTTTTGCTTTTGAGGGCGGGATGTGGGATTTGATTGTTTTAATTCCTGATCATTGTCTATCTTTTAACGTCACTTTGCTTCATCCTTTACTGTGGTATGCTTGACAATATGGTTTCTATATATTTATTCAGGTATTTGATTTTTGGTGTACTTGGACTTAGTGCATCATTTGTCGAAGATATATTTTCCGGATTAGCATTTGTGATTCTCCGTTCTTTTATTCCCTGTGTGTCTTAAATATGTTTTCACGATGCTTAAAGTATTAAGTAACATGAAATACTACTGAATTAAAAACATAATGCTTATATAATAGAAACAATAGGAATACAAAAATGGTAAAGGTTTTCCATCGCCTAGTGACTGTAGGGCCAGAAAGAGTAAGAGGCCACCGTGTGTTGGGCATCGAGCTCATCCCTCACCTTTCGCCGTCTTATTCGAAAATGGTACCCATTTAGTGCTGAGCAAACAGAGGTTTTTCACTCTCTGGCTGGCCCGTTGGAGATCTGAACATATGTCCATCTGCACCATAGCGGAACGCTTCTTACCACTCGACTAAGGCACCTGTCTAAAAGTAATAACACTAATTAAAAAGACAAAAGTAAAAACAAAATCTTTTCATTCGGTTTTGATAAGTGCAGATTGGCTTACTATGTTCATCAGAGTTTTCCTGAATGACTCTCCAGTGGTCTTCGATATCGGCAAACAAATGATTTTCCAATAGAGAACCTGCAGATATTTATCACGTCTGTATAATAATTGGAGGCGGTAATATCTCGTTACAGCTGTCAATGATGCATCTGAATCTTTAAGGTTGTATTTGCTGTGGGTATTCAGACAGGACAAGAGGAACAAACAGTGCAGACATTGATCAGACTGCTCCTAATGAGCAGTCTGATCATGGTCTGAACTGTTTGACATCAAGCATATCTATAAGCAGCCATGATATAATTTCCTTTTCAAAATTCGAAAAAAAGACAAAGAAGTTTATTATATAAATTGTAAGGTGTCCGATTATATCTGGTGTCCGAATATATGCGGTAAATAGATA
Source organism: Ctena decussata (assembly GCA_963989385.1). Classification (NCBI taxonomy): domain Eukaryota; kingdom Metazoa; phylum Mollusca; class Bivalvia; order Lucinida; family Lucinidae; genus Ctena; species Ctena decussata. The sequence continues at coordinate 10,330,481 of OZ022506.1, forward strand.
ATTTTATGAGTTCTGTTTAAAAAGAAAGCAAAGAAACTGAAACCATCGGTTACGCTGTCCGATTTTGATAAGCTGCAGAAATTTGCATCATTTGAATTTCGCTTTGAAGGCGTTCCGCAAAATTAAGAAATCGAAAAATTGAAAGAAAACTTGTGGGTCTTTCTGACTCCTTAATTGATCTTTGACAACTGGATTCTCCAATAAAACAGACGACATTCATGTCTCTTGATGATATCAACACACAGGAGTTTGAGAGGGCATTTAAACAGATACAGTTTGTGTATAACTTGCACGGGTGTTCAATAAATTACAACCACTGTTGATTGAACTGTTTAAGTTTTATTTTTTGGCTTATGCGCATATAATATCAACTTTGATTATTGTTGGTGTGACTTTGGCTGTGATATAAACTTAAGTTTGTTTTATTTATTTAATGAAAAAAGACAAGCATGAACAGAATAATAATAATAATACAATGTACATGTATTACATGTAAATGATAATATTATTTATCATTATCATTTATAATGACAACTTAGTATTAAATTGATGTATTCACAATGACGATTTTTGCTTTCAATAAGCATGTAGTAAATGCCGTTGATCAGTGTAACGGTTCATTAGTAGCTTTCTTGCCTTTTCCAATAATACCAATATTAACCAGAAATAAGCATTATCATGGAATATTAACAGCATTTGTTTAAAGAAAATCATTCTCGTTTATTGGATGTCCTAATCCTATTATGTAACAATCCTAGACACTGCTATTTCATCAAAGGAAATACCCCATCTCTCCTACACATAACATTTCGTTATCACCGCCCCATAGTCCTGATATAACTGAAATACTGTTGAAAAGGACGTAAAATTGCAAGTAATCCATCCATACATCCATACCCGATCTCAAATAGGTAATGAAACCATTATAGAGTGGTACCACTTTTTAACTTACCCTTAAAATGAGTTTCGTCATAAGAAAAAGTACCATTATGTCTTTGCGTGCAATCTCATCAGAGTCCTTAGGATCTTAGGTCTGGCCTAATTTTGTCGTATTCACATATTATAAATATGCCAAAGAGAAGATTTTGATTTTTTATCCCAAGTCCTCGTTTTTTTTTGTTTTTTTTTTTTTAATTATAGTTTCTGTTGATGAGATTTAGCTGCAATTTACCAGAAACACAATATCAGAGGCTACAGTGAAAATCTTTTCTACATTGCGATACGTGTAGTTGTAAAATATGGTATTAACCCATTAACCCTTTTTAGACTGGAAACCCGTTTGGCGGTATTTTAAGAACAGTGCAGGCCCGGTTCAGACGCCGCAAAACGCGGCGTCTGATCAGGGCCTACACTGATTGCTTACACAAATTTCTTTGCAAAGTACAATGAAAATGTAAACAAATCCTCCTATATTCCCTAAAACTAGAAATAGGCTTATCCAAATGATAAGGGTGGACAAGTCAGCTGGTCGAAAAAGGGTTAAGTGTTACTGATCTTTGGGACTGCACTGTTTGCTCAGATCTGTCTGTCCTACTGCTTACATACGGTAGTAGAATTGATACATCTTCTTTAAACACCGCTATTTTTGTCGAGAAACCGACTGGATTTTCCAATACTTGCTAAACATGGGCATAATACTATTATCATGGGATATTAGCAGTGATTTTTTTAGCTGTAGCTGTCTTGAATGACAGTTTAAGGAGAAATTGTTTAAAAACTACATTAAATACATGCATCTTATTGCTTTTCTGTCACTGCAGCAGTTTTGATACAATTTCATAGGAGCAAGAAGATGTCTTTGGATTAAATAAATTACAGGATTTGCAAATGCTGAAAAAGATGTGCATGGAACTTCAGTCTTATTCTGATCCAGCTCTAAATTACTTAAGGAATGAATTTCATTTTTCTGAGGTTTATCGAAGTGTGAACTACATTGGGTCACTAGCAAAGTTTACATGAGCCCCTTTCGTGCAAAGTGAATGAACCCCAAATGGGTTCATGTAAACTTTGCTAGTGACCAAATGTAGTTTACATTTCGATAAAAATCAGAAAAAATTAAGTTCATTGCTTATATTTACATTCGATTCAGTCAAAACCGTGATGAAAAATCTTATATTAGCGCCAAAATTTCAGCAGTAAAACATTACCACGAAGTTTCTCTGGTAAAGCGGAACAGCGTCAATGACATCATAAAGTCGCCGACGTCCAATCATATTATAGAGAGCCATTGTTTAGTTTGACGTCATTTATGTTGCGTGTCTCAATGTAATTATTGGAATGTAAACTTCATTACGTTCCAATGGTTTACTATAGGGCTTTTCAGTAAGTGCACCAAGACTGAAAATACATGTATTAGTAAATGTCTGGGCTGCGAAGGGCATCCTGTAAACTCAGAACGATTTGTCAGAGTAAGATATATAATATTATGTCATTTGATCCCTCATTGTTTGTCATTGGCTTTTGCACTATGATGAATCTTTCCAAAGTTCCCTTGTTCTACCAGAGAAAATTTAGACCATTTATGCCCAATGAACTATTTACCTTATAAATTGGACAGCTACCTTTCCAGTTTTAGAAGAGGAGTATGATTGCCTTTCTTCTTTTTTTTTTTTTTTTTTTTTTTGGCCAGAAACACTCCTTTCTTTATTACACTTATACCACGCCTGGTAAACGCGCAATGCGTTTGTGGAAGCTAGAATGTTTTATTTCCAGGTGGGAATGGAATTGCGCATTTAGGAGGCGTGATATCAGTATTTGAGCTGCGACACGACAAAACCAACAAAGTGGTTGTGGGCCCCGCGCAGACTCAATTCGGCCATGGCATCTGCCCAGTTTGATCAGTGTCTGCGCTCTCCGCATAGAGGTAACTTGGACCCTTAGCTACCCTTTAAGCGCTTAGCAAAGGCTGATCAGACCTGGCGGAAGCCCAGGCTGATCTGAGTCTGAGCTGGGCGCACAACCACTTTGTTGCTCTGGCTCATTTATAGGGTCAGCCTAATTTGGTAAGTTGGATATGGAACCTCAAGTTTGATTAGTTTCTCATAGAAGTTTTTCTCTTAGGTAGTTAAGTACAGAATGCGAACTTCTGTGAACCATGTAAATTATTCAAACATGCTAGTAATAAGTAGCAATAGACAGGTCATAATGTTACCAAGTGCATTCCCTTCTCAGGGTTCGATAAATAATGCGTTAGATGCTGCAAAGAAAGACATATAAACTTATTCTATAGTCACACGTGCGAGCCAGGATTTATTCTATTTTTTTTTTTTTTTTTTGCTTATCTGAAATTATGATACTTACAAATGTGTTCTTGTCATCTCTGATATGGTTTGCGCTGTTTGGGATGCATTTAGTTCATTA